>JAVLUX010000007.1:5097500-5805000 GCA_032164185.1 Moxostoma hubbsi
AGGTTTTTAGTTTGATGTATTGATAAGTAGTAGTTTTCAAAGTTCAGAGTTTAGAGATTATAAAACCATTCAGTCTATCAAATAGATTAGATAGATAGATAGATAGATAGATAGATATTGACCCTCAGATAGATAGATAGATAGATAGATAGATAGATAGATAGATAGATAGATAGATAGATAGATAGATAGATGGATATTGACCCTCAGATAGATAGATAGATAGAGAGATAGATATTGACCCACAGATAGATAGATAGATAGATAGATATTGACCATCAGATAGATAGATAGATAGATAGATAGATAGATAGATAGATATTGATCCTCAGATAGATAGATAGATAGATAGATAGATAGATAGATAGATAGATAGATAGATAGATAGATAGATAGATAGATAGATAGATAGATAGAGTATGACCCACAGAAAGACAGATAGATATTGACCCTCAGATAGATAGATAGATAGATAGATAGATAGATAGATAGATAGATAGATAGAGTATGACCCACAGAAAGACAGATAGATATTGACCCTCAGATAGATAGATAGATAGATAGACAGATAGATAGACAGATATATTATTTTTTACTTGGTTGCTAGGGTAACCCAATCTGGTTGCTAGGCAGTTTTCAGGGTGATACTTATCAAGCCTCCTATTCATTCTGAGTGAATAAAGTCAACCCGGAAGTCTCTACAATTTTCTGTTGCATAGATATGTGATTTGTTACTTGGTTGCTAGGGTAACCATATCTGGTTGATAGGCAGTTACCAGAGTGATACATATCAAGGCTACTTTCCATTCTGAGTGAAATAATTCAAACAGGAAGTCTATACGATTTTCTGGTGCAGAGATATGTGATTTGTTACTTGGTTGCTAGGGTAACCCCATCTGGTTGCTAGGCAGTTACCAAAGTGATACTCATAAGGCTCCTTGCAATCCTGTGTGAAATATGTCAACCCCTAAGTCTCTACGATTTTCTGGTTCAAAGATATGTGATTTGTTACTTGGTTGCTAGGGTAACCGCATCTGGTTGCTAGGCAGTAACCAGAGTGATACATATCAAGGCTACTTTCCATCTTGAGTGAAATAAGTGAAACAGGAAGTCTCTATGAATTTCTGGTGCAGAGTTATGTGATTTGTTACTTTGTTGCTAGGGTAAGCCCTTGTCGTTGCTAGGCAGTTACCAGAGTGATACTTTTCAAGAATCCTTGCTATCCTGAGTGAAATAAGTCAAACAGGAAGTCTCTACAATTTTCTGGTGAAGAGATATATTATTTGTTACTTGGTTGCTAGGGTAACCCCATCTGGTTGCTATGCAGTTACCAGGGTGATACTTATAAAGCCTCCTTTCCATCCTGAGTGAATTATGTCAACCCGGAAGTCTCTACGATTTTCTGTTGCAGAGATATGTGATTTGTTACTTGGTTGCTAGGGTAACCGCATCTGGTTGCTAGGCAGTTACCAGAGTTATACATATCAAGGCTACTTTCTATCCTGAGTGAAATAAGTGAAACAGGAAGTCTCTACGATTTTCTGTTGCAGAGATATGTGATTTGTTACTTGGTTGCTAGGGTAAACACATCTGGTTGCTAGGCAGTTACCAAAGTGATACTCATAAGGCTCCTTGCAATCCTGTGTGAAATATGTCAACCCCTAAGTCTCTACGATGTTCTGGTTCAAAGATATGTGATTTGTTACTTGGTTGCTAGGGTAACCCTGTCTGGTTGCTATGCAGTTACCAGGGTGATACATATCAAGGCTACTTTCCATCCTGAGTGAAATAAGTGAAACAGGAAGTCTCTATGATTTTCTGGTGCAGAGATATGTGATTTGTTAGTTGGTTGCTAGGGTAACCCCATCTGGTTGCTAGGCAGTTACCAAGGTGATACTCATAAGGCTCCTTGCAATCCTGTGTGAAATATGTCAACCCCTAAGTCTCTACTATGTTCTGGTTTTAAGATATGTGATTTGTTACTCGGTTGCTAGGGTAACCACATCTGGTTGCTAGGCAGTTACCAGAGTGATACATATCAAGCCTCCTTTCCATCCTGAGTGAAATAAGTGAAACAGGAAGTCTCTACGATTTTCTGGTGCAAAGATATGTGATTTGTTACTTGGTTGCTAGGGTAACCCCGTCTGGTTGCTAGGCAGTTACCAGAGTGATACATATCAAGGCTACTTTCCATCCTGAGTGAATAAAGTCAACCTGGAAGTCTCTATGATTTTCTGTTGCAGAGATATGTGATTTGTTACTTGGTTGCTAGGGTAATCACATCTGGTTGCTAGGCAGTTACCAGAGTGATACATATCAAGGCTGCTTTCCATCCTGAGTGAAATAAGTCAACCCGGAAGTCTCTTTGATTTTCTGTTGCAGAGATATGTGATTTGTTACTTGGTTGCTAGGGTAATTACATATGGTTGCTAGGCAGTTACCAGAGTGATACATATCAAGGCTACTTTCCATCCTGAGTGAAATAAGTCAACCCGGAAGTCTCTCTGATTTTCTGTTGCAGAGATATGTGATTTGTTACTTGGTTGCTAGGGTAATCACATCTGGTTGCTAGGCAGTTACCAGAGTGATACATATCAAGGCTACTTTCCATCTTGAGTGAAATAAGTGAAACAGGAAGTCACTACGATTTTCTGGTGCAGAAATATGTGATTTGTTACTTGGTTGCTAGGGTAACCCCATCTGGTTGCTAGGCAGTTACCAGAGTGATACATATCAAGGCTACTTTCCATCCTGAGTGAAATAAGTGAAACAGGAAGTCTGTATGATTTTCTGGTGCAGAGATATGTGATTTGTTACTTGGTTGCTAGGGTAACCCCATCTGGTTGCTAGGCAGTTACCAGAGTGATACATATCATGGCTACTTTCCATCCTGAGTGAAATAAGTGAAACAGGATGTCTGTATGATTTTCTGGTGCAGAAATATGTGATTTGTTATTTGGTTGCTAGGGTAACCCTGTCTGGTTGCTATGCAGTTACCAGGGTGATACTTATCAAGCCTCCTTTCCATACTGAGTGAATCAAGTCAACCTGGAAGCTACTATACTGTGGCTATGAAGATTTTAGGTCATTACTTATTGGCTGCTTGATAAAAGAAATCCTCTGAGGGAGAGAGAGAAGGAGAGACGCAGGGCTGACAGGCCCTTTTTCGTCTGTGTGTGTGAAAACGTCAGTTGGGATTTAAATTTCTGAACATTCCGCAATGTTAATCAATGGGAGTTTTTCCGAGTTTTGATCGTCATTTTTAGGAAAACCGTAAGTCCGATCAGTTAGAAAAGATATAGCACACTATTCGGGATTAGTCTGAAGGTCTGTGCCGAGTTTGGTGCATGTAGCTTAAAAGCTCTAGGAGGAGTTACATTTAGAAATTTAGTCTCAGAATAATAATAATAATAATAATAAGTTTAAATAGGATTTCAGTAAGTTGGCTTTCTCAAGCCAACCTAACTAGATTAAAAAGTTTGAGTACAAACTTTAGGTTGGCTTGAGAAAGCCTAGCATAAAGTTTGAAGTAGTTGTAAAAGTTTGAAGATTTATGGTTTCTAGTTTGATGTAATTATAAGTAGTTTTTTTCAAAGTTCAAAGTTTAGAGATTATAAAACCATTCTGTCTATCAAATAGATTAGATAGATAGATAGATAGATAGATAGATAGATAGATAGATAGATAGATAGATAGATAGATAGATATTGACCCTCAGATAGATAGATAGATAGATAGATAGATAGAGTCTAACCCACAGATAGATAGATAGATAGATAGATAGATAGATAGATAGATAGATAGATAGATAGAGAGTATGACCATCAGATAGATAGATAGATAGATAGATAGATAGATAGATAGATAGATAGATAGATAGATAGATAGATAGATAGATAGATAGATATTGACCCTCAGATAGATAGATAGAGTCTAACCCACAGATAGATAGATAGATAGATAGATAGATAGATAGATAGATAGATAGATAGATAGATAGATAGATAGATATTGATCCTCAGATAGATAGATAGATATTGACCCTCAGATAGATAGATAGATAGATAGATAGATAGATAGATAGATAGATAGATAGATAGATAGATAGATAGATAGATAGATAGTCATTGACCCTTAGATAGATAGATAGATATTGACCGTCAGATATATAGATAGATAGTCATTGACCCTGAGATATAGATAGATAATGACCCACAGATAGATAGATAGATAGTTATTGACCCGCAGATAGTTAGATAGATAGAAATTGACCCTCAGATAGATAGATAGATAGATAGATAGATAGATATTGACCCTCAGAAAGATAAATAGATAGATAGATAGATAGATAGACAGAGAGATATATCATTTTTTACTTGGTTGCTAGGGTAACCCAATCTGGTTGCTAGGCAGTTTCCAGGGTGATCCTTATCAAGCCTCCTTTTCATTCTGAGTGAAAAAGTCAACCCGGAAGTCTCTATGATTTTCTGTTGCATAGATATGTGATTTGTTACTTGGTTGCTAGGGTAACCATATCTGGTTGATAGGCAGTTACCAGAGTGATATATATCAAGGCTACTTTCCATCTTGAGTAAAATAAGTCAAACAGGAAGTCTCTACGATTTTCTGGTGAAGAGATATATTATTTGTTACTTGGTTGCTAGGGTAACCCCATCTGGTTGCTATGCAGTTACCAGGGTGATACTTATCAAGCCTCCTTTCCATCCTGAGTGAATTATGTCAACCCGGAAGTCTCTACGATTTTCTGTTGCAGAGATATGTGATTTGTTACTTGGTTGCTAGGGTATCCCTGTCTGGTTGCTATGCAGTTACCAGGGTGATACTTATCAAGCCTCCTTTCCATCCTGAGTGAAATAAGTGAAACAGGAAGTCTCTACGATTTTCTGGTGCAGAGATATGTGATTTGTTAGTTGGTTGCTAGGGTAACCCCATCTGGTTGCTAGGCAGTTACCAAGGTGATACTCATAAGGCTCCTTGCAATCCTGTGTGAAATATGTCAACCCCTAAGTCTCTACGATGTTCTGGTTCAAAGATATGTGATTTGTTACTTGGTTGCTAGGGTAACCGCATCTGGTTGCTAGGCAGTTACCAGAGGGATACATATCAAGGCTACTTTCCATCCTGAGTGAAATAAGTGAAACAGGAAGTCTCTATGATATTCTGGTGCAGAGATATGTGATTTGTTACTTGGTTGCTAGGGTAAACACATCTGGTTGCTAGGGAGTTACCAAAGTGATACTCATAAGGCTCCTTGCAATCCTGTGTGAAATATGTCAACCCCTAAGTCTCTACGATGTTCTAGTTCAAAGATATGTGATTTGTTACTTGGTTGCTAAGGTAACCCTGTCTGGTTGCTATGCAGTTACCAGAGTGATACATATCAAGGCTACTTTCCATCCTGAGTGAAATAAGTCAACCCGGAAGTCTGTATGAATTTCTGGTGCAGAGATATGTGATTTGTTATTTGGTTGCTAGGGTAACCCTGTCTGGTTGCTATGCAGTTACCAGGGTGATGCATATCAAGGCTACTTTCCATCCTGTGTGAAATATGTCAACTCCTAAGTCTCTACGATGTTCTGGTTCAAAGATATGTGATTTGTTACTTGGTTGCTAGGGTAACCACATCTGGTTGCTAGGCAGTTACCAGAGTGATACATATCAAGCCTCCTTTCCATCCTGAGTGATATAAGTGAAACAGGAAGTCTCTACGATTTTCTGGTGCAAAGATATGTGATTTGTTACTTGGTTGCTAGGTTAACCCCATCTGGTTGCTAGGCAGTTACCAAGGTGACAGCCAACAGTGCTCCTTGCCATCCTGAGTGAAATAAGTCAACCCGGAAGTCTCTGTGATTTTCTAGTACAGAGATATGTGATTTGTTTCTTGGTTGCTAGGGTAACCCCATCTGGTCGCTAGGCAGTTACCAAGGTGACAGCCAACAATGCTCCTTGCAATCCTGAGTGAAATAAGTCAACCCAGATTTCTCTGTGATTTTCTAGTACAGAGATATGTGATTTGTTTCTTGGTTGCTAGGGTAACCCCATCTGGTTGCTAGGCAGTTACCAAGGTGACAGGCAACAATGCTCCTTGCCATCCTGAGTGAAATAAGTCAACCCGTAAGTCTCTGTGATTTTCTTGTGCAGAGATATGTGATTTGTTACTTGGTTGCTAAGGTAACCCCATCTGGTTGCTAGGCAGTTACCAAGGTGACAGGCAACAATGCTCCTTACCATCCTGAGTGAAATAAGTCAACCCGGAAGTCTCTACGTCATTCTGATCCTAAGATACACATCTTAGTGATTTTGAATGGATGTCAATGGTTCTTTGTTGCTAGGGTGCTTTAAATGGTTGCTAGGGCGTGGCTAAGTAGTTCACATGATGAAAGCTGAAGACTGATTACTCACCCAATGAAAACAAAGCAACTATCATGTCTCTAGGACATTCTGATCTGAAGATATCTTACTGTAAATGAAATCAATAAATGTGGTTGCTAGGGTGCTCTAAATTGTTGCTAGGGAGTGGCTTGGCAGCTGCCAATGATGAATCTCCAAAGGCTGCTTGTCAATATGAATGATATAAACCAACTCCCATGCTTCTGTGACATTCAGAATGGAAGATATCTCTCTTTGGATTTTGGTTGCTAAGGTGCTCGAAAATGGTTGCTAGGGAGGGGCTAGGAAGTGTTGAGGGGATTCATGATTGGCTGTTTTACTGCCCCAAGTCAAACGAGACCACCCTCGTGTTTGTATGATAATTCAGTCCGGAGAAATCCCTTTGATCTTTTTCAAAGGAAGTCTATGGGAATTGTTGCTAAGGTGCTGTAAATGGTTGCTAGGGCGTGGCTTGATAGCTTCACAATGATCCTGAGAGACTGATTGGTCGTCTGAGTAAAATGAGCCCGCCCCCTTGTCTGTAAGACACTGTGATCCAGAGTTATGTTCAATACAAAATCTACCATAGACTTAACATTGGGGCAAATTTGGGCAGCTCCTGCCCCCAGGGGTAAAACTTTTACCCCATTGTGAGGTACGTTCTCACAGAGCCTGTCAGCCTCTTCAAATGAGGTAAATCACAAGTCTCTGCGAAATCCTCGCTCTGAGCTATGACTCGTCAAAATTCGGCTCAATGTTAAGTCAATGGGATTGTTTGCCCAATTTTTTGCCCCTGGGGCAAACACCGTACCCCCGATCGCTTATAAAAGTCATAGCACACCATTCCCAAATAATCCGCACGATTTGACGCCTCATTCGTGGGTCAGCGACCAAAAATTTTTTCAAAAAATTCCATTGACTTACATTGGGGCAATTTTGGGCAGCTCCTGCCCCCCAGGGGTAAAACTTTTACCCCATTGTGAGGTATGTTCTCACAGAGCCTGTCAGCCTCTTCAAATGTGGTAAATCATATGTCTCTGCGAAATCCTCGCTCTGAGCTATGACTTGTCAAAGTTCGGCTCAATGTTAAGTCAATGGGATTTTTTGCCCAATTTTTTGCCCCTGGGGCAAACACCGTACCCCCGATCGCTTAGAAAAGATATAGCACACTATTCGGGATTAGTCTGAAGGTCTGTGCAGAGTTTGGTGCATGTAGCTTAAAAGCTCTAGGAGGAGTTACATTTAGAAATTTAGTCTCAGAATAATAATAATAATAATAATAAGTTTAAATAGGATTTCAGTAAGTTGGCTTTCTCAAGCCAACCTAATAATAAGTTTAAATAGGATTTCAGTAAGTTGGCTTTCTCAAGCCAACCTAATTAATGACTGCACAGATTCCACAAGATGACTGTATTTCACATGCTAATTTCACCGTGAGAAGGTAAATGAGACTGTGCCTTTAGTGTCAGAGTGGCCTTGTTCACACTGGAATGCTGTTTTCTACATCAAAACTGAGTGTTTCGAAAATGCTCTCTATTACCGCATACTTTGGAAACCAATGACGCTGGGAAACTGAAAACGGATGAGTGTGGATGTTGTCTTAAACCCTGTTCACACCGCCAGTGGCTCGCGGAGACAAAGAGACATTAGCCGTTTTCACAAATGCTATTTTTCCATTTGGATGTTATGCATGAACAGGACCTGTTGGGAAATACTGGTAAATCGGCTCTGACAATTACTCAGAATGACAAGTTGTAACATTAGTGGTAACATTATGTTGCATGTGTGAAAGCAACTCATGTCCCTTTGTCACTGCATGCCGCTGGTGTTGTGAACAGGGCAACATCCACACTCATCTGTTTTCAGTTTCCTGGCACAAATTGTCAGCATTCTGAGTGAGTTTGATTCGTACATTGACAGATTGTGTGTCTTGTTCATGATATGATGCAATGAGCACTGCTGCGGGTTAGTAAAGACTAGATTATTGTAATGCATTACTGGGAGGATGTATTCAGTGGTGCACTGGGAAGAGAAATAGGGCTGGAATTTTACATAGAAAAGGGGGGGGGGGGGGGTCCTTTTCTGTATATCGTTATCCACTTCAGCATATCGCGGCACCCATTATGTGGCCCGTTCTGCATAACGTGGTGGCTCATTTCACCTTCCCAGTTCTCCCGATGGCCAGTCCACCCCTGATTGGCCTCAAAGTGCATTGGTCAACCGGGAAAATGCCCAGTATGCCAGATTACCAATCCAGCCCTTGATGTACTGCAAGTTCAATTAATAAACTTCCATTGGTTTAAAATGCAGCAGCCAGAGTGCTGACTTGAACCAAGAAACATGATCATATTATCCCCATTTTATTAATGTTACATTGGCTACCTGTTCAATTTTGTATTCATTTTATTTTTTTAACTACATACAAAACTTCAAATGGTGTAGCTCCGGAGTACATAAGTGTCCATCTACCACCCTATATTCCATCACGATCGCAAAATTCTGGCCTGTTAATAGTTCCTAGAATATCAAAATACACAAAAGGAGGTGGATCCTTATCCTATTTGGCTCTTAAACTATGGAATAGTCTCCCTAACACTGTTCAGGATGCAGACACACTCACTCAGTTAGTCTAGACTAAAGACTCATCTATTTAGTCAGGCATACACCTAATTTATCCTTCAACTCACAATTATGCATTTTTAGTTAGGTCTGCCGGAACAAGAAATATTTCTCCAAAACATTTCTCATAATCTATAACTCTGCTATAAATTGAATGGAATCTATGCTAATATTATTCTGTTTCCCTGTCTCAATCTCAGGATTCATATCCTGTGGTTATCAGAGCCGGACAGATGCAGCTCCATTCCTGCTTTGTGTTGGACTCCACTGCTACGTGTCACTGAGTGATGATGACTAAATGCAGTCAGTACCAGCCAGACAACACTTCAGTCTATTACGATGGACTTCAGAGGATGAACTGATGCCAACTCCAACCATAAGCCATGGGATACTTCATATGCCACTGCCTGAACCTTGGACTTAGGATGGACCTCACTGAATTGACCTGCTGGTTGAACTGCGATGCACCTCACTGATCTCTGCCTGCATCACCTTGGCCTAATGATGGACTACACTCTTGAAATGGAATATATAGACTATCAATTAATTGCCAACAAAAGTCTTCATTGGCCAATTAACAAGGACAATTGCATCAATGTGATATCTGGTGTCAGTTAATATAGGATGAACTTCAAAAGATATTGGTCATAAATCTTACTGTTCATACAAAATCTTTGTTTAACACTGTCCCTTAACACTTAGTTTACTAATTTAAAACCATGACCTGCCCTGCACACAAATAACTAATATTGGCATTATATTCATGTTGGGGGGCCAGAGGGGAACTGGCTCACTGGTGTTCTACATTTATGCATTTGGCAGACGCTTTTATCCAAAGCGACTTACAGAGCCCTTATTACAGGGACAATCACCCCGGAGCAACCTGGAGTTAAGTGCCTTACTCAAGGGCACAATGATGGTGGCCGTGGGGTTCGAACCAGCAACCTTCTGATTAACAGCCCTGTGCTTTAGCCACTAAGCCACCACCACCTCTAAATACAATTTAATACAAAAGAACCACGTTCTAAATACAATTATTTTATATTTATTTATTTTGATACACAATTTACAATCATATTTAATCAAACTACACAATGATGACTCTAAGACTTTATAGATATTACAGTTACATTTTTTGTTAGTGCATGATCTCCTGTAAATCTGCTTTAAAATTATGTGTGTTGTGAAAAGCACTCTACAAATTAAAATGACTTGACAATGCAGGAACTAGCAATATCAAGAGACAATGTCACTGGCAGCGTGAATGGAGCTTCAGTCGAGCCTCTTCTGCGTGTCATGTGACAAGTGCAGGGAATCCCACTGCTGTGTAGAGTTGTGTGGGCTTTCTGTCTGTTTAATGTATTTACTTCCAAGAAAACACCACTGTTGTGTTGCTCTAATGCTACAACATCACATCCTAAAGGAATAGTTCACTCAGAAATGATAATTCTCTCATTTACTCACCCCTGTGCCAGGTTCTTCAGAACAAAGAAAGTCATATGGGTTTGAGATAGTAAAGTTAAATAAATGATGAGAGAATTATAATTTTTCAGTGAACTATTCCTTTGACTATTGCTAAACTAGCTAGCTAACCCAGGTAGCCCCACTAACCTGCAGAAACTCACCACAGTCCTGCTTGTGTACACTATTATGTGTAGTGTAGTATTCTGCAGTAATTTAGCAATAAAAAAACTAACTTGTGACTTCTACAGGAGTGTATATTGGCTTAACAACTTCAGGGTCATAGTTTACACATTGTCCATTTTACACTAATGTAGGGCTGGGCGATACAATTTTATATATATATATATATATATATATATATATATATATTAGTATATTTAACCTATGTTCTACATCTTGCTTACTTTTCATTATTATTAATGTTAGGGTAATTTAACACAAAGTACAATAATATACACACATGAGCCAAAACATTATGACCACTTGCCTTATATGCTGTTGGTACTCTACGTGCCACCAAAACAGCACTGACTCGCCGAGGCATGGACTCTAAAAGACCCCTGAAGGTATCCTGTTATATCTGACACCAAGAAATTAGCAGCAGATCCTTCAAGTCATGTAAGTTGTGAGGTGGAGGCACCGTGGATCGGACTTGATAGTCCATGCTCAGTCGGATTGAGATCTGGGGAATTTGGAGGCCAGGGCAACACCTTAAATGCTTCATCATGTTCCTCAAACCATTCCTGAATGGTTTGTGGTTTGTCCCTCCTCAGACCACTGTCAGTAGATACTAACCACTGCTGACCGGGAGCACCCCACAAGTCTTGCCGTTTCAGAGATGCTCTGACCCAGTCGTCTGGCCAGAAATATTTGGCCCTTGTCAAATTCGCTCAGGTCTTTACTCCTGCCCATTTCCCCTGCATTCAACATGTTGACTACGAGAACTGATTGTTCGTTTACCATCTAATCTACTCAGACCTTGACACGTGGCCTTGTTAGGAGATGATCAACATTATTTGCTTCACCCATGAGTGGTCATAACGTTTTGGCTCAACAATTTACATTTAAATGTGTTCAATGTTCCTGCTGAAAGATGCCAATGCCATCAGGGAATACCATAGCTATGAAGATGTATACCTGGTCTGCAACAATGTTTAGGTAAGTGTAACATGTCAAATTGACATCCACATGAATAACTGAACCCAGGATTTCCCAACAGAACATGGCCCAACATTGCACACTACCTCCATCTGCTTGTCTACTTCCCACATTGGATCCTGGTGCCATCAGTTCCCCAGGTAAACAGCACACACGTACACGGCCATCCACGTGATGTAAAATAAAATGGGACTCATCAGACCAGGCAACCTTCTTCCACTGCTCCAAGGTCCAGTTTCCGACACTCGCATGGCATAGGTGCTTTCGATGGTGGACAGGGGTCATCATGGGCACTTTGACTGGTCTGCGGCTACAAAGTCCCATACACAGCAGCCTGCAATGCACTGTGTGTTGTGACACATTCCTCCCCAAACCATCATTAACATTTTTTGTGACTTGTGCCAAAAGACCCTCTGTCGGTTCGGACCAGAAGGGATAGCATTCTTTGCCTTGGAGACCCAACATCCTGTTGCCGGTTTGTGGATTGTCCCTGATTGTTCGTTTACCATCTAATCTACCCAAACTTTGACATGTGGCCTTGTTAGGAGATGATCAACATTATTTGCTTCACCCATGAGTGGTCATAACGTTTTGGCTCAACAATTTACATTTAAACTTTGAACGCATACCTTAGGTCTATCCCGGGACCTCATTTAACCCCTATACCTTCTACTTTTATTACGAGAAAAGTGTACTACAGTCATACTCATTATACTTAAACATAATAAATAGTTTTATTTGCTGCACAAATTATAATGTTCTGTTTGTTGTCCATTTGACTGGTGAAAAATGAAACATAAAAATAAAATAATATTTTGCCTTGACAGTATTGGTGTTTTATTTGTTACGCAATTCTTTTCCAAATGCTCAACAAAACATTGGTGCGCATTTATTGATCCATGTTCTTTTATGCTATTTCTAGTAGACAGGTAATTATTGTACAAGTAAACCAATGATTTGTTTATGATAAGTAAACTGTCATGTTCTCTGTTGTCTTTTGTTTTTGTGCTTTTATGTTGAAGTTTCCTGTTTAGTTCCTGTTTCCAGTTTGGTTTTTGTAGTCCTTTGTAGTTCTGTTTTTTGATTGGTTTTCCCCTCATTGGTTCCATTTCCCTGATTGTTTTCCCAGGTGTTCCTTGTTTCCCCTTGTGTATTTAAGCCCTTGTTTCCCTCCTGTCCATTTGTCAGTTATTTCTTGTTTTTCATGTTTTTGTTTTTCCTTACATTCCTCGTGGATTTTGTTATTCCTGGTGTTCTTGTTCTTGGCTACAATAAAAAGCTGCACATAGATCCTCTCCCGTTTCAGTTCGTTACAGAATAACTGACCGCACCGAACATGGATCTAGCGGCTGTTTTTCTTCGGCTGAGCCGAGCAAACCTCCCGTTGACTGAATACTCACGTCTGTTTTGCACTGTTGCCCGATGCACTAGTTTTACTGATGGGCACCTCAAGTCCATTTTTCAGCTCGGCCTCCTGGCCCAAGGATGGATTGAGTTGCCTGAGACCGGTGATTATACGTGGGAAAGATATGTCAACCTGGTTTTGGAGACGTTTGCCCCTGTCGGTACCTCCAACGAGCCCTCGCCTGCCATGGACAACAAGCCCACGCCTGCCACGGCCAACGAGCCAACGCCCACGCCTGCCACGGCCAACGAGCCAACGCCCACGCCTGCTACGGCCAACGAGCCAACGCCCATGCCTGCTACGGCCAACGAGCCAACGCCCACGCCTGCTACGGCCAACGAGCCAACGCCCACGCCTGCTACGGCCAACGAGCCATGCCCACGCCTGTCACGGTCAACGCGTTGCCAGCCTCGTCAATCCCAGCGCCAGCGTTGCCAGCCTCGTCCGTCCCAGAGCCAGCGCCTGTAGCCTCGACCGTCCCAGAGCCAGAGCCAGTGCCTGTAGCCTTGACCGTCCCAGAGCCAGAGCCAGTGCCTGTAGCCTCGACCGTCCCAGAGCCAGAGCCAGTGCCTGTAGCCTCGACGTCCCAGAGCCAGAGCCAGTGCCTGTAGCCTCGACCGTCCAAGAGCCAGAGCCAGAGCCAGTGCCTGTTGCCTTGACCGTCCAAGAGCCAGAGCCAGTGCCTGTAGCCTCGACCGTCCAAGAGCCAGAGCCAGCACCTGTAGCCTCGACCGTCCAAGAGCCAGAGCCAGCGCCTGTAGCCTCGACCGTCCCAGAGCCAGAGCCAGTGCCTGTAGCCTCGACCGTCCCAGAGCCAGAGCCAGTGCCTGTAGTCTCGACCGTCCCGAGCCTGCTTCCCAGAGCTCCGCCTCCCGAGCTTCCCAGAGCTCCGCCTCCCGAGCCTCCCAGAGCTCCGCCTCCCGAGCCTCCCAGTGCTCCGCCTCCCAGTGCTCCGCCTCCCGAGCCTCCCAGAGCTCCGCCTCCCGAGCCTCCCAGAGCTCCGCCTCCCGAGCCTCCCAGTACTACGCTTCCCAGAGCTCCGCCTCCCGAGCCTCCCAGTGCTCTGCCTCCCGAGCCTCCCAGTGCTCTGCTTCCCAGTGCTCCGCCTCCCGAGCCTCCCAGTGCTCTGCTTCCCAGTGCTCCGCCTCCCGAGCTTCCCAGAGCTCCGCCTCCCGAGCTTCCCAGAGCTCCGCCTCCCGAGCTGTGGATTTGTCAGTTATTTCTTGTTTTTCATGTTTTTGTTTTTCCTTACATTCCTCGTGGATTTTGTTATTCCTGGTGTTCTTGTTCTTGGCTACAATAAAAAACTGCACATAGATCCTCTCCCGTTTCAGTTTGTTACAGAATAACTGACCGCACCGAACATGGATCTAGCGGCTGTTTTTCTTCGGCTGAGCCGAGCAAACCTCCCGTTGACTGAATACTCACGTCTGTTTTGCACCGTTGCCCGATGCACTAGTTTTACTGATGGGCACCTCAAGTCCATTTTTCAGCTCAGCCTCCTGGCCCAAGGATGGATTGAGTTGCCTGAGACCGGTGATTATACGTGGGAAAGATATGTCAACCTGGTTTTGGAGACGTTTGCCCCTGTCGGTACCTCCAACGAGCCCTCGCCTGCCACGGACAACAAGCCCACACCTGCCACGGCCAACGAGCCAACGCCCACGCCTGCCACGGCCAACGAGCCAACGCCCACGCCTGCTACGGGCAACGAGCCAACGCCCACGCCTGCTACGGCCAACGAGCCAACGCCCACGCCTGTCACGGTCAACGCGTTGCCAGCCTCGTCCGTCCCAGCGCCAGCGTTGCCAGCCTCGTCCGTCCCAGACCCAGCGCCTGTAGCCTCGACCGTCCCAGAGCCAGAGCCAGTGCCTGTAGCATCGACCGTCCCAGAGCCAGAGCCAGTGCCTGTAGCCTCGACCGTCCCAGAGCCAGAGCCAGTGCCTGTAACCTCGACGTCCCAAAACCAGAGCCAGTGCCTGTAGCCTCGACCGTCCAAGAGCCAGAGCCAGAGCCAGTGCCTGTAGCCTCGACCGTCCAAGAGCCAGAGCCAGAGCCAGTGCCTGTAGCCTCGACCGTCCAAGAGCCAGAGCCAGAGCCAGCGCCTGTAGCCTCGACCGTCCCAGAGCCAGAGCCAGCGCCTGTAGCCTCGACCGTCCCAGAGCCAGAGCCAGTGCCTGTAGCCTCGAACGTCCCAGAGCCAGAGCCAATGCCTGTAGCCTCGACCGTCCCGAGCCTGCTTCCCAGAGCTCCGCCTCCCGAGCTCCGCCTCCCAGAGCTCCGCCTCCCGAGCCTCCCAGAGCTCCGCCTCCTGAGCCTCCCAGAGCTCCGCCTCCCGAGCCTCCCAGTGCTCCGCCTCCCAGTGCTCCGCCTCCCGATCCTCCCGAGCCTCCCAGAGCTCCGCCTCCCGAGCCTCCCAGAGCTCCGCCTCCCAGTGCTCCGCCTCCCGAGCTTCCCAGTGCTCCGCCTCCCGAGCTTCCCAGAGCTCTGCCTCCCGAGCTTCCCAGAGCTCCACCTCCCGAGCTTCCCAGAGCTCCGCCTCCCGAGCCTCCCAGTGCTCTGCTTCCCAGTGCTCCGCCTCCCGAGCCTCCCAGTGCTCTGCTTCCCAGTGCTCCGCCTCCCGAGCTTCCCAGAGCTCCACCTCCCAGAGCTCCGCCTCCCGAGCCTCCCAGTGCTCTGCTACCCAGTGCTCCGCCTCCCGAGCCTTCCAGTGCTCTGCTTCCCAGTGCTCCGCCTCCCGAGCCTCCCAGTGCTCTGCTTCCCAGTGCTCCGCCTCCCGAGCCTCCCAGTGCTCTGCTTCCCAGTGCACCGCCTCCTGAGCCTCCCAGTGCTCCGCCTCCCAGTGCTCTGCCTCCCGAGCCACCCAGTACTCCGCCTCTCGGGCCTACCAGGCCTCAGCCTCCTGAACCTTCTATGGCTCCGCCTACCCTGGCACTGCCCCTGGAGTCCTCCTCGACTCCTCTCAGGCCTTCTGACCCTGTCCTGTGGCCTCCTCTCAGGCCTTCTGACCCTGTCCTGTGGCCTCCTCTCAGGCCTTCTGACCCTGTCTTGTGGCCTCCTCTCAGGCCTTCTGACCCTGTCTTGTGGCCTCCTCCCTGGCCTTCTGACCCTGTCTTGTGGCCTCCTCCCTGGCCTTCAGACCCTGTCTTGTGGCCATCCCCTAGACCTCCTGACCCTGTCCCAGTCCTGTGGCCCTCTCTTTGGCCTCCTGACCCTGTCCCAGTCCCGTGGCCCTCTCCTTGGCCTCCTGACCCTGTCCCAGTCCTGTGGCCCTCTCCTTGGCCTCCTGACCCTGCCCTAGCCCAGTGGCCATCCCCTAGACCTCCTGACCCTGACCTAGCCCTGTGGCCATCCCATAGACCTCCTGACCCTGTCCCAGTCCTGTGGCCCTCTCTTTGGCCTCCTGACCCTGTCCCAATCCCGAGGCCATCACCTAAGCCTCCTGACCCTGCCCTAGCCCTGTGGCCATCCCCTAGACCTCCTGACCCTATCCTAGCCCTGTGGCCATTCCCCAGACCCCTTGACCCTGTCCTAGCCTTGTGGCCATCCCCTAGACCCCCTGACCCGGTCCCTGCCCTATGGCCACCTCCCTGGCCACCTGACCCACGGCCATCTCCCTGGCCTCCTGACCCTGTCCCTGCCCTATCTGTCTCCTGGCCACCCCCCTGTTCTGTCATAGTCTTGTCCCTCTGTGCCCCTCGTGTCCCCTTGAATTGCCTATTTGCCCCTGGTGCCCCCCTGGACTATCTGTTTACCTTGTGCTCTATGGACAATGTTTTTTTTTTTTTGTTTTTTTTTTTTGTTTTTTGGAGCGTCTGGAATCCGCTCCTTAAAGGGGGGACTCTGTCATGTTCTCTGTTGTCTTTTGTTTTTGTGCTTTTATGTTGAAGTTTCCTGTTTAGTTCCTGTTTCCAGTTTGGTTTTTGTAGTCCTTTGTAGTTCTGTTTTTTGATTGGTTTTCCCCTCATTGGTTCCATTTCCCTGATTGTTTTCCCAGGTGTTCCTTGTTTCCCCTTGTGTATTTAAGCCCTTGTTTCCCTCCTGTCCATTTGTCAGTTATTTCTTGTTTTTCATGTTTTTGTTTTTCCTTACATTCCTCGTGGATTTTGTTATTCCTGGTGTTCTTGTTCTTGGCTACAATAAAAAGCTGCACATAGATCCTCTCCCATTTCAGTTCGTTACATAAACAATAATCTGTTTGTGTTTTTAAAATATAAGAATGGAAGTAATTAATCCCATTTGTATTATTTGTTGCATCATCTCTTTGATTAATAACAACAAAAAACTAAATTATAATAAAATGCAATCTATTCTATTATTTTATTTGTCATTGAATTGTGAAATGGTCCATACAGCTCAAAGCTGCTCTGTAAATTATTCACTTACTTTACATAAAACTGGGCAAAAATATGGAAAGAGTGAGAAAGACATTAAAAAATGTCCCAAAGAACGATTTTGGGTTACTTATATTGACATATGTAATATTGCCAATTAAAGATAAGGAAAGTTTTCACTGAATGTCTTTCTAAAGCATTCGGGTGGAGAAAGTGGGACTTTAGGAGCCTTGACAAACAAACATGGGATTCACCTTGAGTAATACGATCTGATAGCAGACGGTGCAATCACAACAACTGCTGTGGGATTATTGCATTCAAACGCGGCACACTTTGATGCCCCTTTCTGCTCGTTTTTGTCTCAAGCCCTTCAGCTTTCATAATCCGCCTTTGAAGTGAGCGACTTGGCAACGATGTTAGCACGTGGCACGGTTATTCTTACCGTCCACACACACATACAACAAATGTAAAAACCATACTTCCCTTTTCTTTCTCTGTCTATATTATCAGTAATGCTATACATGTGTCTGGACACACATCAACAAGTCAGTCATTACTTACACTCTCATTAACAGCACTTAACACTCTGAGTTCTGAATAATGAAGGTTTTGTGCAGTCAAACACACATATTAACTGCACTACAATCCCTACTCGATTCTGATTGGCTGGAGAGTGTGCTTTAAAACTTTCCAATGCACAGATGGTTTCAGTCACGTTTAATCACAGTTCAGAATTCATTCGCCAACTCGACATACTCTGCTGTCTACCTTAAAGAGACATTGCATAATGAATATAGTGTAACAAGTCTGATGAGTCTTAGAGCTGGGATTAATCCTCACATCACAAAAAACAACACAATATCATCAATCAAATGTATTTTAATATATTCAAATGTAATATTATCACACTAATTTATCTGTGACTAATTTAGAACAGGCAGAACTCAAGATCTAACAGATAAAATTAACCTTTATTTTGATTCTTCCAATCAGCTTTAACTTTTTAATGCTGTTATGTGACCACGTAAAATGTGGGGTAACCCATGGTTAGGGGTGTGTTAAATTGTTTAAACACACTCCACTTTATGTCAGGTGGTTCATTGCCTCCACATTGTGCGTTAAAATGGTTTATTACATGGGTCTCTGGAATACTCAATTCTGATTGGTCAATGGCGCCATCTAGTGGTCTGATATTTCTGAGTAACAACCGCACATGCAACATATCAGACTGTTCATCCGGGTGATGCGAGATATCTTTCCTACTTCTCGTATTACTCTGCGATCTCTGCAAGTAAGCTAATAAAATAATTTGAACTAATATCAATGTTTCATGTCCATTTATTTATTTATTTGGCAATTCGTCTTGTAATAAGCTGGATAATGAAAAGTCAGACAGTCATTTTCGCAAAATAAACAGTACCAGACCTCTGACACAAACTGGAGGTGCAAATGAGCTGTTCGGCGATATCCTTCTCACATAATAACATAATTTCAACGTAAATCAATATTTCATGTCCATTTACTAATTAATTTGGCAAGTAGTCTTGAAATAGATTTTGTAATAATCCTAACCTAACAGTTGGTCATTTTTACATAATAAACACCACCAGGGTTATCAGGAGTTTTGCGACAACAGTTGGCTGACTGTACATTATTCCTTAGTATACACACAGCTATCCGTGGATAACCTCTTACTTACATTAAAAAACAAGCCAACATATCAAACTGATAGTCTGGGAGGTTTAAACATCAGGTTAGTAGTCCCACAGACATGCTGGTGATAAAACAGCTATTCATTGTCATTGTGTCACTCACAACATTACGTCTCTGGTGTAACAGTATCTGTCACAAAACATGAAGAGACTTTGAGTTTTTGTTTGTCATATTTTTATTCTAGTGGCTTATTAGAAATGACTCACATACTTGTCACTACAAGGAGTTCTGGAGAACAAAAGAACTAGATCAGGGGTTTTCAAACGGCAAGAGAAATAATGTAATAAATGTGTAGTGTTAGTAACCAATCACCCTGACCCTAAAAAAATATTTTTTTTATAATAAAAAAACACTGAATCTGACATCGGTACGGTTTCAATCTGCTTTTTAAAGACACTTCTCTAATAGTGGGTAGAAGAAACATACATTTCAAAAGATTTTTTTGCACATTTAATTTGAGATTTTTAATAAAAAAAAATGGAGACTTTAACAAACAATATGATAAATTATCAAGCAATTGATAACTAACTAGAAATAGTTGTTGGTGAGAAGTGATAATTGATTGGTCTGGGAGGTTTAAACATCATGCAGTGAGGTCATGTGAAAACAATGTAGCATACTAATGTTTGAAACTGTTATTAGTATGTTTCACATACTTTTTTAAGGGTCATGAAACCCCAAATCACATCTTTTTTTTTTTTTTTTAGATGTTTACAGATATGTTCAAGTGGCACATAATTGAAAACTATTATAGCACTCATTATGTTTATTGCTAAGGTTAAAGTGGTTATTTTTTCATTTTCGTGAGTCATTTACTTCTTCCGGTTAAAAAACAAAACTTAAAAGCAATGTCATAAAAAAAAAAATCACACTCTGACGTGAAAGTGGTTCGTGTCCCATATATGAGAGCGGAATGTTACACAGAACACCGCTGTGAGATCAGAAATATGAAGCAGTTTAGCGTATCGCATATGTAACCACAATTATAAAACATTATAATACTTACCTATTCATAGTTCCCCGTCTGTCGCTCACTTCGACTTTGTGTTGAAGAAGCGACACTAGGGGTCTCTTTTGAGTGCCGAATATGCCTCTGATCTATGAAAAATGGCCAATGAGAAGTTGGCAGACAGTATTTGCATACCCTGCCCCCGGACATACGGGTATAAAGGCGGGGAAATACGTCTAGTTCATTCAGAAATTTTCTTCGGAGCCAATGGTCGTGTATGCATTGAGCTGCGAGTCACACACTTGTTCCTCTTCCTCTGAGCTGATTCTGCTGTTGGATCTATGGCGCACTTCAGCTGTTGGATCTATGGCGCACCACCCCTGGGTGCTTTGACAGTGCAAAACTTAAAAGAGTTTATTGTTAAAAGAGTGATTTTCTCAGTAAAAGAGCATTTTCCTCTAAAAGAGCAATACACAGCGGCATTGAACGTCCTTTTCAGGACACATCTTTATAAAAATGCCCTTCCGCCCCTGTGTAGTTCCTGGATGCGGTATAGTGCTCTCCGCTTCAGACAGCCACAAGCGTTGTCTTGTGTGTCTGGGCTGCGATCACACCGAAGCAGCGTTTGTGGATGGTTCATGTTCTCACTGTGAGAACATGACCATGGCAACGTTGCGGTCGTGGCTTTCCTTCAACCGAAGGAACGCCACTCCAGCCGCCCCCCTGCGTCGCTCCTTCTTCCCACGGGATTGAGGATGATGTGGCTGGCGATGGAGGCAATCTGGGGATGGCAGCGGGTGCGGTTCTGCCGGGTATGCCCCCTCGGACCACCTGCCCCCCGGCACCCTCGTTGACTCCCGTCCATGCTCGAGGCAACAGCGGCTCAACTCATGGCCAGCCTGCCTATTCTCTATAGCTCGAGGAGGATGAGCTCGCCGCTGCATCAGAGAGCGGTCCGGCGTCTGACGCGGACGACTCCCCTGCACTGCTGCCTTCAGGCCAGCACACCCAGGCTGAAGCTGACAAGCAGATGTCCGACATGCTTGCCCGGGCTGCCGCCAGCGTGGGGCACGGGGCTGTTGCCTCGAGCATGGACGGGAGTCAACGAGGGTGCCAGGGGGCAGGTGGTCCGAGGGGGCATATCCGGCAGAACCGCACCCGCTGCCGTCCCCAGATCGCCTCCATCGCCAGCCACATCGTCCTCAATCCCGTGGGACCCTCCATCCTTCCCACAGCCGTCGCTGCTGGATGACTGGTTCCTGGGGTCTGTGCGCCGCTCACAGCCACTCGTCACAAAGCACTCATCCGCTCTCACTACCCTCGATGGCGGAGCGGCCAACGGGTACACAGCGATTCCCCAGGTGGACAGGGCAGTTGCGATACACCTATGCCCTGAGAACGCCGCCACCTTGCGAGGTCGCCCTGTGCTCCCCTCCAAGGCCTGTAGGACAACGTCATCACTGACCGCCAAAGTCTACAGCGCCAATGGACAGGCTGCTTCCGCCCTGCATGCCATGGCCCTCCTGCAAGTCCACCAGGCCAAGAGTTGCATGTGGGTAGTCCTGATCCTGACGTGCTGAAGGAACTGCGCTCAGTGACCGGCCTCACCCTTAGGGCCACAAAGGCCACAGCGCAGTCACTCGGGCATGCGATGGCCACACTCGTGGTTCAGGAACGTCATCTGTGGCTGAACTTGGTCGTGATGCGTGAGGCGGTCAAGACACGCTTCCTCAATGCCCCTGTCTCCCAGTTGGGCCTCTTCATCGACACCGTCAAGGACTTCGCTCAGCAGTTCTCCGCGGTGAAGAAGCAGATGGAGGCCATTTCACACATCCACGGGCCATGCCCCATCTGCTCGCCCAGGGCGTCCTCCTGCGGCTTTTAGGCAACATGTGGAGAATTTAGAAGCGTGGTTTTCTCTTCCTAACACATCACACTGGCTGGCCAGGACCATTCGACTCGGTTACGCAATTCAGTTTGCCAGGCCCCCCTCCTTCAGGGGCGTCCGCTTTACTGCAGTACACGGCGAACATGCCAAATCCCTGCGAGCAGAAATCGCAACCCTCTTACTCAAAGACGCGATAGAGCCTACCCACCGAGATGAAGATCGCGTCTTTACAAATGTCGCAGAGGCAGCCCTTGCCCCGCACCAAGAAGCCGGCATCTACATACTCGACTACCTCAATGACTGGCTCATCTTGGCCCACTCCTGAGTGTTACTATGCGCTCACAGGGACCAGGTGCTCAGGTACCTCAGCCGTGTGGGGCTTCAGGTCAACTGGGAAAAGAGCAAGCTCGCCCTGGGAGGAGGAAGACCCAGCCCCATCATTGCTGTGTCTGGTACGTGCTTTGCGTACCAACTTGGACCGCACATAGAGCTTTAGTTGTTCTGAGCAGCTCTTTGTCTGCTTTGGTGGACAGCAGAAAAGGAACGCTGTCTCCAAACAGAGGCTTTCCCACTGGGTGGTGGACGCCATTTCATTGGCCTATCACACCCAGGCCATGCCCCCCCCCTTGCGGGTCCGAGCACACTCAACAAGGAGTGTTGCGTCCTGTAGGCACTGGCCAGAGGCACCTCCCTGGCAGACATATGCAGAGCAGCGGGTTGGGAAACACCTAATACATTTGCAAGATTCTACAATCTCAGGGTTGAGTCAGTATCGTCCCGCGTTTTCTCAGGTCTGAGCCAGTAGAACTCGGTACACGCTGACGGACTGACCGGGTGGATCGCTTGCACCTAGCACCCTTTCCCTCGGCCGAGGTAAAACTGTGCACTTTCTCTCCCAGGAGATCCCACTCATTCGGATCCCTGGATGACTCCTCCCTAGCCCTTTGGGTCCGCAGTTCAGCAGAGGAACTCGCCGACCCAATCCACTGCAGGTGCTTAATCTACCCTGTACTGGAATAGGAGCTCCATAGCTCAAGACTCCTACATGGACTCTCCCTGTGTGTATCTTCCGTGGTATGGTCCCCTAAAGAGCGGGCCCACGTCTCCCTTGAGCAGTTCCCACTGCCCCCTGGTCGCCGTGTTTGTAGCAACTCCCCCCTCCGGAGAGGTGGGATCTACCAACGCGCCACTTTCCACATGTTGCCTAAAAACCCATGTGATGTATTCGCCACACTTACCTCCCCCTCTCTGGGCAGGTGTGGTCTCTGCATGGTCTTTTCCCCCTATAACATGTATAATTATATCAATATATAATTAAAATAAAGTATTAGACTAAAAGTAAACCTGTAAAATATATTTTCTTTTCTCTTTACATCATTATAACGCTCTTAAATTTTACCTCATACATTCCCTTCCAAAGGGACTTTGTTTCCTTCTCACTCAAAGTGCTCGCACTTGTTAAAGAGTGGCATGCTGTCATAGCAACCATGTTAAGTTCCGTTTCCGTTTGTCCTACGAAGGCTGTCTCATTTAAACGAACCGGGTAAGACCACCTTCCCACGATGCATGTAAAGGCCCCAGCCATTTGGCTCTATGTGAGAAACATAGAAAGAAAAGAGTCCCGACTAGGCTCGGCCCATTCCCAGGTTGTCAAGCGTCACCTTGTTCTCCTGTCTAGGGTAACCAGAATGATTCCGAGGACTTTTTTGGGGCATTGGGGAAGGGTACATGCAGTCTGATACAGCTGGTCACTTTTGCACGTCAAGTACATGCCTGCTCCTGTGCCTGCAGTACACGTACATGGCTCAGCGCATGGCGTGATTTAAATTTGACCCCTAGTGTCGCTTCTTCGACACACCGTCGAAGTGAGCGACAGGCAGGGAATGTCTAGGTTACGTATGTAACCTCCGTTCCCTGATGGAGGGAACGAGACGTTGTGTCCTCTCGACCACGTCGCTGAGCCAAGCCACTGTTGTGGCCGGACCATTTCCGGCTCCTCAGAAAAATACTGAATGAACTAGACATATTTCCCCGCCTTTATACCCATATGTCCGGGGGCGGGGTATGCAAGTATGTCTACCAACTTCTCATTGGCCTTTTTTCATAGATCAGAGGCATATTCTGCGCTCAAGAGAGACCCCTAGTGTCGCTTCTTCGACACAACGTCTCGTTCCCTCCAACAGGGAACGGAGGTTACATACGTAACCTAGACGTTACATATAAGAGTATAATGCATTATAACACAAGCAACATCTAATTTTATCTGCAGAAGTTATAATGTATTATATATATTTGTTATACACTGATCAGCCACAACATTAAAACCACCTGCCAATATTGTGAAGGTCCCCCTTGTGCCACCAAAACAGCTCCAACCCACATCTCAGAACAGCATTCTGAGATTATATTCTTCTCAACCCAATTGTACAGAGCGGTTATCTGAGTTACTGTAGACTTTGTCAGTTCAAACCAGTCTGGCCATTCTCTGTTGACCTCTCTCATCAACAAGACATTTCCATCAGCAGAACTGACACTCACTGGATGTTTTTGTTTTTGGCACCATTCAGAGTAAATTCTAGAAACTGTTGTTCTTGAAAATCCCAGGAGATCAGCAGTTACAGAAATACTCAAACCAACCTTACACGATTAACTTTATTAACTTCTGCTGCGTTAAAATTGGATCTTGTTCTTGTTATAATGCATAATACTCTAAAGTATAACTATGAACAGGGGAAGTCTTATAATGTATTATAACTGTAGTTATAAGAAGTTATAACTTATAAGGTCTATTTTGAGACTTTATGAATTCAGTATAATAATGCATGTTATAAAGTTTTGAAAAGTTTCAAAAGTTTTGAAACACACTCATTCTTTATTATATATATATATTTTTTTTTTCACATTTAGAATAATAGTAAAGTCTGTGGAATAACATAAATAGAAATAAGGGAATTAAGTTGTGACTAAACAAAATCCAAAATAAATCAAAACTATATATATTTTTTAGCATCTTCACAGCAGTCACCCTTTGTCTAGAATTTGCAGACATGTACTCTTGACATTTTCTCAAGCAACTTCTTGCGGAATCACCCTGAGATGCTTTTTAAACTGTATTGAGGAATCTATGTTGGGGAATTATTGGCTGCTTTTCTTTATTATTTGGTCTATGTCGTCCATTTCAAAAACCTTTTTTTTATTAAATGTTAGTTTTATAATGAAATAAATTAATATGGTGGCACAATTATATTTTTGTCTACAAAACTCATTTCAAACATTTAAGCATATACCTTTAGATCAAAAGATCATGAGAAACATTTCAGTCGTGTTTCAACATTTTTAACTGATAGTCATATTTTATGACATTGCTTCATGTTTAGTTTAAAAAAGGAAAAACGAAATGGCTCCAAAAAACGAAGAAATAACCTTTAACGATAAACATAATGAGTGTTGTAATTATTTTCAATGACGTGCAACCTGTCCATATCTGTTAACATTTTAAAAAAAATATGTTTTGGGGGTTTCATGACCCTTTAAAATAGTTGGCAGTATGCAGTACGATAGTATTCCATGCCGAACACACCATCTGTTTTAGTAACTGCCAATAGTGTTTATGATGTACACACACAAACTTGCAGTCAGAGTTTGGGAGAAAAGAGGAAAAGCGTCAGTCTGCTCCAGAACAATGATTGGTGAAGTCTGGCCGTAAACACAGAGAACATTAGAGCTTCAGTGACAACACTGAGCAGTTCACTGAGCAGAGGTCACCACTTCAAAACACTTATAAAAACAGAACTGACTTCTGTGAAGGCTCCACAAAAGACAACAGAGTCATGTTTACTCCATAAAGCCCAGGCCAGACTGCAGCACCATTCACCAGCTCCACTGTCATGCAAAACAGCATACTGGAGGGCTTTTGTATGGAGAGATGTTTCAGTCCATACACATAAAGACCTGACAACACTCCATCAGCCGTGATGGATTAGTCAACACAACAGAACAACATCTGAACGAAGTCTCTTTGTTAAGAGTGTTACTTGTAAGATCATTTTAATTTCCATCTTATATGAAAACGATGTTGATGTGTCATATTCTACTCCTTTGTACAGTTTTATTTTTAATTTGTCACTAATAATATTAGTCAAGGTATTTTGGTCCAAAAAAACTTGGTCAATTTGTTTTTTATCTGTCATATTCAATAACACTCCAAATGCTCCACAAAAAAATCAACATCAAGTTGCTTTTTTCAGTGGATATATGTCTGAAAGATCTAATCCCTCAGTCATATTTGCGAGTTTCTGTGTGAACCCAGTTTCATGGCAGGCCGCAATACCTGGTCAAGCACCACACAGGCACAGTAATCATAGTAACAATAACCACCCAGGACGGAGGCATACAAGAGTTTTCACCCAAAAAGTTTAGGATCGTAAAATGTCATTATTTTATATGATATATTATGTAAGTGTTTATATATTTAATAGCAACTTTGCTTGTAAATACAAGTTTTTTTTATCATGGTTAATAGTGAAACTGGTTAACTTCAACATCCCAAGTGGACTGGGGAGGGAGGTGGGTGTAATGAAAGTTAAAGTATGTCGAAGAAATTCTCCATTATAAGTCTGCTTTTTTACTAATGTTAATAAATCTGTTATTGTATACATCTTGTATTATCACATGTATTTTTATTTGTTCACCTTGACGTTGTGGTCAGCTTCCCGGTTGAGTTGTCTCTTCTCCTCATCCCAGCATCTCTGTGTGTCCTGAAGTCTTTGTAGATCCTGCTGCGTCTGATGACTGTCCTCCTTTACACTGCTCAGAGACATCTGCAGCTCTGCTATCACCTGTGTGACACACTCATTCGTCAGATAACACATTTCACAGGCTGGCTACAGTAACAGGTGACAGAGTTCAGTGGTGAACAGTGAAGGTCCTCATGGTTCACTTTATTAACTCATTTAATGAGTTCTGATGGTTTTAATGTGCATCAGCAGGCCTGTCCAGATTGAGTCAAAGTAACTCATCAGGTGTTTAAGGTTGTGACCGGCTCTTTTGAGTGGGATCTAAGATCTCATTTCAGTTGCTGGTGTTAAATAATCATTCAACTCTAATATATGCATAGAATGAAGATTACCAATAAACAGGCAAGATGGGTGTGTGGTCCAGTGCTGGGGAAGCCACTGTGAAACTATAAGTGTACTCATAATGTAGTTAAACTATAGCCAAGCTACTCTTCTATCTACTACAAGTACACAAGAGAGCAATAACTTATACCATATTTTATATACAATTTTACACTTTAAGCTAAGATGTTTTTAAAGTTTCAGTGGCTTGCCCAAAATTAAAGGATTTTAACTAAAAAATAAACACAAACAAAGAGAGTCAATTGTTTGGTATCATTTTAAAGACAACTTTTCAATTGATAAATTATTATACTGAAAAATCACAAAAAACTTGAACCAAAAATAAATGTTTTTTCTTTCTTTTCTAATTTTACATTATATATATAAGGGTGATAGATATATCCCTAAATAAGGTATCTCCGAAAAAACTTTTCTCTCTCTTTCTCTCCAAAGCATTCAGGCATGAGTAACGTGATCTCATTCAGTTCCATACTGTGTCATTTGAGTCATCATTGAGTCTGTGTTATATGTACTTGGGGCCATCTCCTAGTGGTCATATGTAAATAGAATTAACAAACCTCTCTGCCCATATTTGGATGACTTTCACCTCTGGTTGCAGCGATCTAAATCCTGATATGATTGGTTTAGCGTTCCGTGACGCTGGACAATGTACTACATCATTTCAAATGAAGTCATCTGATATAGGGAAGCTAACGTGTTTTTAGCCAAACAGCACATTATGTGCTGTGCGCACACTGTGCTTCATGTGGATAATCTAATGATCTATACATCCGATTACGTTGTGTGTGGGCTCGTTTTAAAAGGAATCCCCTCCTGCAAGTGATGGTAAGTGATATTTTTTGTTCTGTGACATATGACACATGGTTATTTGATCAGTTTTATGTTTTTATGGATTAATTTATCAAATTTCATAGCACTTGTTCAGTTTTGTCATAATGCCTACATGCATTGTAAAGTAGAACTCCTAAGCTTTCAAACAATACCTATTTTGTGCTGTAGTTATTCATATTTTGATTTAAAAAAAATTCTCAGTGGGCCAGTCCAAGCATAAGATCTGTACTCATCTGGCACAAAAAATAAGTTATGATGACATCAAACTTAAATCCAATTTGCACTAAATACATCAACAAAAAAAAAAATATCCACACCTTATTTGATAACTTATATAACTGAATTTATTACATTGCTATAAACAGCAGTATTTAACATATTATTTTGCTACAAAAAAGAAGATGTAAAAATAAACACACACCACAAGGACTTCTGGGAACAGGAATGAATGATGATCCAAATGAAGGACAGGATTTAATTTTATCAATCCATTATACAAAATTGACTTTGAAAATATATAAAATTGATTGCTGATTATAATTATAGATAATATTTTAATTCTAAGTTAGGGCTGTTGATTTAATGTGATCATTCTGTGTGACTATTTATATATACATAAACTTTGTTAGTATTTGGTAGCATTGCCTTTCAGTTGTTTAACTTGGGTCAAATGTTTTGGGTAGCCTTCCACAAGCTTCTCACAATAAGTTGCTGGAATTCTGGTCCATTCCTCCAGACAGAACTGGTGTAACTGAGTCAGGTTTGTAGGCCTCCTTGCTCGCACATTCTTTTTCAGTTCTGCCCACAAATTTTCTATCGGATTGAGGTCAGGGCTTTGTGATGGCCACTCATATATCTTGACTTTGTTGTCCTCAAGCTATTTTGCCACAACATTGGAGGTATTCTTGGGGTCATTGTCCATTTGTAAGATCCATTTGCGACAAGCTTTAACTTCCTCTCTGATGTCTTGAGATGTTACTTCAATATATTCAGATAATTTTCCTTCCTCATGATTCCATCAATTTTGTGAAGTGCACCAGTCCCTCCTGCAGCAAAGCACCACCACAACATGATGATGCCCCCCATGCTTCACGGTTGTGATGGTGTTCTTTGGCTTGCAAGCATCACCCCTTTTCCTCCAAACATACCGATGGTCATTCTGGCCAAACAGTTCAATTATGCTTTCATCAGACCAGATGACATTTCTCCGAAATGTAAGATCTTCCTCCTTATATAAATAAAGTGTTAAAATAATTAACCCAATAAAGCATGTCCATGTACCCTAATAATTAATATTCCTACCATTGAATCAATTCAAGCTTGAAGTACCACCTGTTTTCTCCAGGGGGCAGTAAGTGAAACTCCAACTGTATAGACAAAGCACAGCTTATACAGACAGAGAATGATCCACACTCATGGACAGCAGTCAGCACAAGATAAGTGCATATTCACGTTCATTGACGGGTCCTTAGAAAAACCCTTATAATAAATCTCAGACTGATTAACAAATTCAATTGCAAAAATGGAGTGCTGTGAACAGTAGGGCAATGATTGGCTTATGTTGAATAATATGGAAATGAATAATATGCATTCTAAAGCCATTTTATGTATATGTCTTATCAATGATTTACTCGTCTGTCACAATAATGTAATACATTTTTATTATCTGATTAATAATTTTTTATAATATATTTTATTTAAATATAATAATTGTATCATTATATATTGAATTATTGTTATTTGAGGGGCTATCTCAGCAAATATTTGTAAATGCGATTAATTGTGATGAATTCGATAAAGATATCAGCGACCATGTTATTAATTTGATAAAAAAATGGAATCCATTGACAGCCCTAATACAAATATATCAGTAGTTTGAGAGTTTGGGAAAGTGATTCAATAGCACCATTCACAGTGCATCAAGGTCAAATAACATGGACTGATGTCTTCAGCAGAAGAATTTACCACTGAATAACAACTTCAGAGCCCACAGTAGGTTTGTCTTGAAAGGTTTACAAGTTATCATTAAAAATCAATTTGCCTATGGAGAAAATGAATAATAAATAAATAAATTCTGGAACCCGAATGTTGGCTCGATTACAATAACATTATCAAACTTAAACCCAATTTACACTAAATACAAAAAAAAAACAACAACAAAAAAAACAAAAAAACAACCATACGTTATTTATTCACTTACATATATAACTGCATCGATAATAGTCCAAAAACGGAAGATAATTCACCATGGGTTCCGTCAGGATTTTTATGGGTTTTTATAATGGGGTTTTTGAACTTATGAGAAAAAATAAGGTCTGTGGTAAACATTACTTGACTATACATGGACGCTTTGTTCTACAAAATAAATTGCACACTTTCATCCCTCAAAAGAGAATTTTGAAGCCGTATTGAATAACAAACTTATTTTTTTTAATCGAATGGCGGCTTTAAATTTCACGTTTGAGGGATGAAAGTGTGTAATTTATTTTGTAGAACAAAGCGTCCATGTATTGTCAAGTAATGTATGCCACAGACCTTATTTTAAACATAAGATCAAATACCCATTATAAAAATCTATAGGAAAATCGTCTTGGTTACTGAAGTAACGTCTCGGTTACGTATGTAACCTCCGTTCCCTGATGGAGGGAACGAGATGTCGTGTCGAAGAAGCTACACTATGGGTCTCTCTTGAGCGCCGAAAGATGCCTCTGATTTATGAAAAAAGGCCAATGAAAGTTGGCGAACAGTATTTGCATACCCCACCTCCGGATACGGATATAAAGGCGAGGGAAATACGCTCGTTCATTCAGGATTTTTTTGAGGAGCCGGGAGTGTTCCGGGCACCTCAGCGGCTCGGCTCAGCGATGTGGCCGGGAAGACATGACGTCTCGTTCCCTCCATCAGGGAACGGAGGTTACATACGTAACCAAGATGTTCCCCGTCTGTCACTCACTTCGACGTCGTGTCGAAGAAGCGACACTAGGGGTCCACTTCAAAACTCGCCATGCGCTGAGCCGTGTACGTGTACTGCTGACACAGAAGCGTGCAGGTATTTCTATGTGCACAAGTGACCAACTGTGTTCAGGCTGCACGTACTCTTCCCCAATGCCCCGAAAAAGCGTCAGAATCCTTTTGGTTACCCTAGGGGGGAACAAGCTGACGCTCCCAACTAGGGAACGGGCCAAGCCTGGCTGGGCCTCTTTTCTCTCTATGTTTTCTCGGCATAGAGCAAGAGCAGCCGGGGCCCTTACCGCATCGAGGGAAGGGGGTCTTACCCGAATTCCTATTCTTTTATGGGGAAAAGACCCTGCGGAGGCCACACCCACCCGAAAGGGGAGGTAGAGGTGGCAAAATACATCACATGGCCTCTTCGGTCACATGTGGGAAGAATGGCGCGGTGGTAGATCCAACTTCGAGGAGGGGGGAGTTACTACAACACGGCGACCGAGGGCAGCCAAAGACTGGAGGGAGGGAGACGCGGGTCAGCTCGTAAGGTGACCGTACCGTGGAAGTACACACAGGAGGAGTCCCGTAGGAGGCCTGATCTGTGGAGCACCTATTCCAGTAGGGGTAGCCTGGGGTACCCGTAGTGGACTGGACCAGCAAGTTCCTCCGCTGAACTGCTGCGGGCCCAAAGGGCTAGGGTGGAATCAACCAGGAACCTAGGTCCTCTGGTAAAGAAGTGCACTGTTTTGCCTCGGCAGAGGGAAACGGCGCTGGAACAAGCGATTCACCCGGTCAGATCGTCGACATGTACCGAGTTCTACGGGCTCAGACCTGAGAAAACACGGGACGAGACTGACTCAACCCTGAGATTGTAAAATCTCGTAAAGGTGTTAGGTGCTGCCCAGCCCGCAGCTCTGCAAATATCTGCTAGGGAGGTGCCCCTCGCCAGTGCCCATGAGGATGCCACACTCCTAGTAGAGTGGGCTCGAACCCGTAAGGGGGGTGGCACGGCCTGGGTGTGGTAGGCCAACTGAATGGCATCCACCACCTAGTGAGACAACCTCTGTTTGGAGACAGCGTTCCCTTTCTGCTGTCCTCCAAAGCAGACAAAGAGCTGCTCAGAGCGCCTGAAGCTCTGGGTGCATTCCAGGTAGGCACGCAAGGCACGTACCGGACACAATAGTGAGAGGGCTGGGTCTGCCTCCTCCCGGGCAGCGCTTGTAGGTTCACTACCTGATCACGGAAGGGTGTGGTAGGAACCTTGGGCACATAGCCCGGTCGAGGTCTTAGGATCACATGAGTGTCTGCCGGACCGAACTCCAGGCAAGTGTCGTTAGTAGAGAACGTTTGCAGGTCCCCGACCCTCTTGATGGAGGCGAGCGCGATCAGCAGGGCCGTTTTTAGAGAGAGAGCCCTGAGTCCAGCTGATTCTAGCAGCTCGAAAGGGGATCTCTGAAGACCGGCGAGGACCACCGAGAGATCCCAGGAGGGGAACAGGTTTGGCCGGGAGGGGTTTAACCTCCGGGCGCCTCTTAGGAACCTGACGATTAAGTCGTGCTTACCCAGAGATTTGCTGTCTACTGGGTCGCGTTGAGCTGCGATAGCGGCAACATACACCTTCAAGGTGGAAGGGGACAGCCTCCCCTCCAACCTCTCCTGTAGGAACAGGAGCACTGACCTAACTGCACACCTCTGTGGGTCTTCTGCCTGGGAAGAACACCAATTCACGAACAGATGCCATTTCAGGGCGTAGAGCTGCCTGGTAGAAGGGGCTCTGGCCTGGTTGATCATGGCTATGACCGTGGGTGGTAGACCAGCTAGAACTTCTGCATCCCATCCAGGGGCCAGACGTGGATGTTCCAAAGGTCTGGGTGCGGATGCCAGAGCGTGCCCCGTCCCTGAGAAAGAAGGTCCTTCCTCAGGGGAATTCGCCAGGGAGGGGCTGTCACAAGGAGTACAAGGTCCGAGAACCAGGCCCGGGTGGGCCAGTAAGGAGCCACAAGAGTGACTGTGAGCTGTGTGCCAGTGCATCTGCCCTGAGGGGAGCCTCTGAGTGGGCGTACCAGAGCGGGCAGTGGGAGGTTTCTTGCGAACTGTTCCCAGATCAGCTGAACCGAGTGGGGGTGAAGCCTCCATTCTCCACCGGGCAAGAGTTGTCGTGACAGCGCGTCCGCTATCACATTGAGGTTGCTAGGGATGTGAGTGGCGCGCAGTGGCTTGAGTCACTGCTGGCTCCAAAGGAGGAGACGACGTGCGAGTCGTGACATGTGGCTGGAGTGTACGACGCCTTGGCGATTTATGTACGCCACCACAGTGGTGCTGTCTGACCTGATCAGGATATGTTTGTCTCGAACTAACGGGAGAAACTTCCGCAGGGCAAAAAAGACAGTCAACAACTCGAGGCAGTTGATGTGTCAACGCAGCTGGGCCCCTTTCCAATAACCTGCTACTGCGTGCCCGTTGCATACGGCACCCCAACCCGATCTGGAGGCGTCGGTCGTGACCAGGATGCGTCGGGACACCTGATGTAAGGGTACTCCTGCCCGTAAGAAACAGAGGTCTGTCCAGGGTTTGAATGTTTGGCGGCAGGCGGGGGTGACTGTCACACGATGCGTGCCGCGGCGCCATGCTCATCTTGGGACTCGGGTCTGAAGCCAGTGCTGAAGTGGTCTCATATGCATCAACCCCAGCGGTGCAACTGCCGTGGAGGATGCCATATGCCCCAGGAGCCTCTGGAACTGGAAAAGTTTTAAGGAGACCATTGTTGTTGGTGAGGCACGCCGTCATTGAGACTGAGTCTAATTCCATACCGAGAAAAGAGATGCACCAGGTCCCTGAGCACCAGGTCCCTGTGCGCACACAACATGTCCCGTGAGGGAGCTAAGATTAGCCAGTAGTCGAGATAGTTGAGGATGCGGACGCCCACTTCCCTTAGCAGGGCAAGGGCTGCCTCTGCGACTTTCGTGAAGGCGCGAGGGGACAAGGACAGGCCAAAGGGGAGGACTTTGTACTGATATGCCGACCCTCGAAGGCAAAATGGAGAAAGTGTCTGTGTCGAGGAAGAATCAAGTCATGAAAGTACATGTCTTTCAGGTCTACTGCCACGAACCAATCCTGATGCCGGACACTTGCTAGAATGCGTTTCTGAGTGAGCATCTTGAACGGGAGTCTGTGCAGAGCCGGTTCAGGACTTGCAGGTCGAGGATTGGTTGCAACCCGCCGCCTTTTTTGGGTACGGACTTTAAGTTGGGACTGTAAAGTTGGGACTGTAAAACCTCTTCATCACCTCGGCTGGAGGGACAGGCTCTATCGTGTCCTTCCATAGAAGGGAGGCGATCTCCGCGCGCAAGGCAGCAGCGTTCTCGCCTCTCACCGCAGTGGAGCAGATGCCGTTAAACCTGGGCGGGTACCTGGCAAACTGAATCGTGTAGCCGAGTTGGACGGTTCTGATCAACCAGCAGGTTGGGGAGCGCGAGCCATGCCCCCAAGCTCTGCACGAGAGGGACCAAGGGAACTACAACGTCGGACGTACCGGTGGGCGGGGCCAGGTGACGGGGCGGAGCCTGGGGTTCTGAGTCTAGAGACATCGAAGCACTTACCTGGCTCCATGTGACCGCTCCTGGAACAGCCTGGGACCGGAGAGGAAGATTTTCGTCCTCGTAGCCCGTGGAGACCATCAGCTCGGGGGCGGGCTTGTGCCACAGCTGGGCACATGGATGCGAGGGGTCCGGTCCTGGGGCACTGTACCTGCCAAGGAGAACTGGTGGCCGGTAGTCGTGATAACAACGGCCGGGGAGACCAGAAATAGAGCCCAGGGGCTGAGGAAACTGCTCTTTTTCTGAAAGTGTAGGTAAAGCAGCCTGTTGGGCGTGCGGCAAAACAAAATTTACAAGAAACAAGGATTCTCCACCCAACCCTCCGGCAGGGGAGGGACTGGTCTGCTTACCAGCTCCCATAGTGCAGTTTCCTGAGTCCCGGGGCTGCCCAACTCAAGGGCTTTTTGAAGCCTTCTTGGGGTTCTTGGCAGCCGGCCGTGAGGCGGGTGGCGTCGCGGTCCTGCGGGTACCTCCATGCCGGGGCCGGCCCTGAGGGGTGGGCTGTGGCGGACCTGGTGTCGGTGTTGGCACCACAGGGGGACACCTGTCTGGGCATCGAGCAGATGGAGTGCGGGATCTGTGTCTCTGCCTGGGCAAGATGTGTTGTGTGGCCTCCTTCTGCTTCCTCACCATTAAGAACTGCCGGGCGAAGTCTCCAACGGAGACAGCCCAACCTGGGAGATGGGGGCATCAAGGAAACGTACCTTGTCAGCCTCTCGCGACTCGACCAGGTTGAGCCAGAGGTGGCGTTCCTGGACCACCGAGGTGGACATTGCCTGCCCGAGAGCAATGACCTTCGTTGCCCAGAGAGCGAAGTCGGTCACCGAGCGTAGTTCCTGCATTAGTCCCAGATCAGGACTATCCTCGTGCAGGACTACCCTCAGGTTTTGGGGGTATGCGGAGGATTCCACTCCTGCCCGACACTCGCGGCTGCCCGGGCAAGCATGGCCGTCAGCTCCGCATCGGTCTGCGACTGAGCTGCCGCACACGAGGGTGGGAGACCAGCTGAGTCCTCATAGTGAGACATGACGAATGCGCTCTCTGATGCCATGATTGACAGCTCATTGACGTCGTGAACGCCGAAAGTGATCACGGGTCCCCTGTAAGACGAACCGGCAACCTCGCTCCAGCACTCGGTTGGAGCATACAAGCGTGACAGGGAATGGGAGGTTCGTGGGAGAATACCCTGCAGAGAGGTTCCCATTGAAGTCCCCATATCGCCCTCAGTGTTAGCCGACCCCGCCTCATACCCATAGGTAGAAGGACTGAGTCGGGGAGCCGCTGGGGTGGCTCGCCCTTTTACGAAGGCGAGCCGCGACCACAACATACGCAACAACTCGCAGGGAGGACATAAACCATCCACGAACACTGACTCTGCGTGGGTGGCACCCAGACTCGAGAGGCAGCGATCGTAGCCATCGGACGGGGAGAGGTATCGACCACAACCAGGAAATACACACAAACTGAAAGACATCTTGAAAAAGACGCTTTCCGTTTGTGCCAATCTTTTAGAGAAATTAAACTCTTTTATGTGCTTTTTATATATGTTTTATATATGCTATTTATGCATATATACGTAGTATATATATACACATATGTGTCACTCACTCGACATTGTCTCATGGGGAGCCCAGACATCTTTTGATTTTGAGAAAAGGCCAATGGAAATTGACGTGTGGAATTTGCATGCCACTCCCCCAGACATTCTGGCAAACACATGGAAGTAAAATCTAATAGGTAATAAATAATATACAAAATGATGTTAATATCTGAATCTGATGAGCGGATATGAAGATCTATCTGCCAATTTCCTGTCAGTAACAGTGTTATTGGGTTTAATAAAAGCAGTACAGTCTCAAATGACCATTACTGAATCATTACTTGCATATAGCATACAAATGCACACATAAACACACACACACACAAGAAATAAAAAGAACAGAACAGCAGAGAGAGAGAGGGAGAGAGACAAAGAAATGGAGAGAGAATATGGACTGTTTAATGAAGCTCTAGTGAGATGAAAATGAGGGAAACTGGCCCTTTGAAATCTCACAGTCAAAATTCAGATTGTATTTCAACTGCAGCCAAATGGGCAACAGTGCAGCTCAGGGCTAGACTGATCATTGTTTATGTGCAGAAATGTTTTACTGGAATGTGTTCATTGTGTGGGAGTGGGGAGTGAACTCTTGGATCGGACACAGAGAGAGATTAGGCTTATTCTGTCAGTGGTCGAACCACATGAAAGCACCAAACGCCACATTATTATGGTAACATAAGTTCTCATGCTAATCATTATTTGGCTGTACAGATTCTTGCATCTAGTCCCTTGCCTACAGGGACACACTCATCCCCCACTTTGTATTATTCCTCAAGCACATATTTGGGCACTTTGGCAGTAATGATTTCAGCACGTCTTCTTTAATTCTGAAGCGTCTCTTAGAGTTTGGGTGTAACATCAGAGCTGTGAGGAGTTGAACTGTCATTCTGATGGTTATGGCTCTGTGATGAATGACTTATTTACCAACGGCTGTAGACTGGGGAAAATAATATAAAAATCTGATTTGGTGAGTCATTGGGCATGACGAGTCAGCCCTTACAAAATTTATCACAATTAATCTTGTTTTACACCAGTTGATGTCAATTGGTGGGTCACGACCCTAAAACTGGTCACACCATTAGGGAATGATGGAAAAACAATGGTAAATGCAAAAAATTTAATTAAACTAACCATTTAATTAGGGCTGTACAATGAATCGGACTATAATCATAATCACAATATGAACTTTTATTATTATTAAACTGCAAAGTGCTGCCATTTAATAACAGAAAAAAAAATGAAAAAACATTCTGCTTGTGCTGATCACTTCAGAATTTATGTGCGCAGCTCTGTTTGATCTGTATTGTTCTATAATGTTTTCAGAGCAGTCCTTTGCTCCAGAACTCAGAGTAACAGATGTGTGCTGAGTCTGTAATATTTAAAGCGCTTCAGATTAAATTTTTTCACTTTTGTGCAATTCCAAACATGTTTGGCTGCTACAAGTTAATTTACAGATGCAAATAATACACCCCAAGGCACTGGGTATTTGTGGACAGACAGAGGAGGAGATGATAAAATGAGGAGCATGTTATACAGCTGTTGTGAATTCAGGTACACACAGAAACTAAAATAAATGCTCAACTTTTTTGGTTCTTTTTAAGAAGACTCAAGTGTGAAGAGTAGCCTAAGTCTTTTTATTGGCTGTAGAACATGGGCAAAACATTAACACATTTTGGTCAAAAGGAATCACTTACTAGTTGTTTCGCAATCGCAATATTTAAAAAAAAATAAAAATAACCGCAATATGACTTGCCAAAGTAAGCCAAAGAGGTGAAAATGCTTCTCTTATCTTTCGTTGTCAACATCCAATCAAATTCTACAGTACTTTGACACAAATTCATCTTGACAGAAGCTAGCCAAATTAAGGCCCCATCACACTTACAGAGAAGATGTTCATCATTCTTCGTTTGAGAGGTAAAAAGAAGTAAAAAATAGCTAAGCAATGACAAACTGTTTGCGAACATTCAAACACTGGCCACGGTGCTGTAGGAGGCATTTAGAGGTATATTTAAATATGAGGATGCTCAAGACTACGTGTGAAAAATCAACTAATGTGACACTGAAATGTGCTATCAATGACTTCATGACTCATTCATAGAATTCACACTAGATCAGTAAAACATACTTTTTAACTACTCGATGATGATTTAATGCAGTAGATATTGTGTAATTTGTCTTGTTTGCATTCAAAAGTAATAATACTAATGCGCTAATACACGGCCATAATATGCAGAGATTACACTTTGTAATTGTAATTTACGATGACACTGACATTGCTGCAAAGATTGGTGTGTAAAAGAGTGTTAATGGGCAGAATACAACCAAAACCATTTTGACAAGAGAGGCATATCTTACTCTGGGCAGATGTATAAATGGCTTTCGGCTGCAGATGTCACATGAGTAAAAGGGCACTTAAGAGTATTTGATTAGATTTGATTCCTTTTGTAGACTAATTACACAAAAAAAGTTCTTGGAAAAAGTCTACAAGAATGACCGTACAGATGTAGGTGTAAATTAGCACCAGCTCTCTAATAACTCTACACGCAGATGTGTTCATGTTGACTGATCTTAACTGACAGAACCAGAATGAGCTGTCAGCCTGAAAGTAGGTAGAGCTCCAGGTCACACCTACCAATAAGGGCCAATTGCAGTAAGAAGGTGTTCTATGGCCGTTAAGAAGTTTTAATAAAAGTTTGCCCAAGCAAGCTGTTACGAACCCCAAGTAAGCTGTTACGAACCACCGAAACAAACTCAAAAACATTATTTTCGGACAGATTTTGTTCTAAATGTCATCACACCCATTTGTTCCTCCATTTCATGTGCAAATAGGCAAAGGCCTTCAGGTGGATGCCAACATGGACAGTCTGGAAGCAAGGTAAAAGAAAATACAATGCAATCTACATTAAATATGCTTTACATGTTTGGTACTGTGCACCTCTTGAGGTCCAGAGTAAAATATGGGTCCTGAACCAAAACCTTTTTAGAACTACTGAGAACTACCTGAACACCATTATTACTGCAGTTATTACAAGAATAAAACAGTGATAACTTGGTATTAGCAACCATTGTCATCAACAAGCCACTTGATTTGAGGTATCGTTCCCTCTAGACAAATAGTATGGCTTTAATTCCACAGCTGTGGGCAAACTAGAGCAATGACCTTTGATGTTGTAGGTTACTACGCACTTCAGAGGATCAAAGTGCATTACTGTTAGTACACACAACCTTGCAATGCCTCATGGGATGGCAACTGTATTCTTCCATGCTTGCATATTTTCAGGCAAATACTAGAGGAACAGCTAAAAAAAAAAGGCTATGAATGCGAGAAGATAATGACAGAATTCTTTTTTTTTTTTTTGAATTATCGCTTTACAGAGAATGCTATCACCAGGGGAAAGTAAACAAAGCCCTTCGTTGTGTAATGTGGAGGAGGTGCATTTAATCAGCATTAAACAAAGACGTGTTCCCACCAAACATGAGTGGGAAACACAATGGAAAAAACATGTTTATCCAGCGTATGCCAATCATTCCTTTTGAAAAGGAATGAATCATCAATGGCCCTCTCGGAGGTTATTTAGAGACGGGAAAACGCCTGTGAACTCTTTTCTCACACTCACACTCTCTTTTGATGTCGAGCATAGTGTAATTCAATAGGCCTGTGTTTTCACAAAACATCTGCATGTCAACCTGACATTCAGCACTATGTTTGTGGGGAGAACAGGAAAAGGGGCGATAAAGAAAGAGTGAGCGTTTGAGTTGGACGTAAAGTAATGAAGTGCAATTATGACGGGATGATATGGTGTTTGAGGGGCACAAGCTCGCACTAAGAGAGAGTTCGAGGAGTTCAGCAATGCATGTGTAATCTCACAGAGAAGAATGAAGGTTATTCTTGAGAACTTGCAAGTTTAATGGCGTTTAGTGTGAGCAGGTTAAATCTAATGTATAACACATGCCCTTTATCACAAACATAATGGAGTATAGAGGGGGAGAGCACCAGCACCCCTAAGAACACACACACTGCTGAGTGTGATATCACAGGTAGAAATAGTAGCGTGCGAAAATGCATCATATAAAATGCGTGTGTTGAACACCTCAGGTAAGAGTTACTGTATGAAGGCAGTCTTGGTAAAGCTACTTTGAAAGTTACTCATTATATTAAAGTAGTTAAAATGACTAAGAGTAGGTATGAATCTCTAAATGGTGCAAGCTGATAGGTTATTTGAACTTGTTATCTGTTAGTCAATTAGCTCGCTCACATGTGATATGTCAAACCAATCAGCTTACACAGTGTAAACTGATAGGTCCTTTAACGTGTATTTACGTACTCTCTCTTTGCCTAATATTTACATTTGCTCAGTTTGCAAGTAAGCCAATTTCACTGCAGCGCACTGAGAGTTTTCTCTGAAAACCTCCTCCTCCCCAGCTCCACTGGTCTAGATCTTCTAGACCTGTGGATTATACTGTATTTATACCTAATTGTGCCGCAGCAGGAGCTTGTCCATATGCTTAACTCAGTGTGTTTGTGTATGTTCTTGCAGTAGCAAGTCTCTGAAATTGACCTGCATCAGCAGCAGCATAGCAAATCTAATCCGACAAGACCAATAATCTATCAATATGTCATGCCCACATTAACATACAATCTTTCCGAGAATTATCATGACTGAACTACAGTCAAGCTTCTCTGTTGATGTAGAGAATTGTGTCGGCTTGGTTGATTAACAGAAGTATATTGTGTAACACAATTGTTTGTTTGATTTCAACAATATTGTTGTATCTTATTTCAAGTCAAGTGGTTTTTATTGTCGCTTCAACCATATACAGTTAGTAGCTACAGTACACAGTGAATTATTTAAGAGGTGCAGTAGGACTGTAGAAACATACACAGAGTGTGGTTGAGAAAGAGACAGAAATAAAAGAAACACATGACCACTGTCATGTTAAACTCGCAATTGCTGTTTTAGTCATTTTTTTTTTGTCATTTTTTTGGCACAATTTAGTTCTTTAGAGGTTAAATTATCTCTGTACAAATGTACAAACGTAACATGTGCACACACCAATGTCGCCGCACCTCTCCGTCCCAGGTGACATTGTATTGCACTTTATTGGGATGACTATATCCACATAAATGTCCCTTGTTTCTTTAAATTTTTTGTCAGTGAAGGAGAAAGTGCACCTCTGTCTCGACCTCACCTGTCGTACAGTGAGCACATGCTCTTCTCTGGGTAACCATGTTTTTCTGTGTCTCCCTCTCTTGATGGCTAGACTGTGATCACAGAGCCTGTACTTGGTTAGTGTTAGTAGTGTTAATTGTGTTAGTGAGTCTCAGAACAGCTGACTGAAGGGACTTTTTTCAGGGTTCAGTTCTTGGGTTTATAGATCTTTAAAATGTAGTGATTTGGTGTGACTTGATTTTAAATGCATCCAAAACTTTAGATATCTCTTTGGATGTTAATAATCAAGGGAATTGTCCTAATTATCCCCTTCATGCATTACTGGGGGTTTTCCTTTTCAGAATTAATTAGCAGAATTCTGTGTGTAGGGCTTCTGTTGGATGTTTGTCCCATCTAGTGTAGTTCTGACCAATGAGTGGACCCCATACCTCACTTCCATACAGCTCTATGTGCTGTATGACACTATCAAAGATCTTACACCAGATTGGAATTGGTAATTCAATATTATTGAACTTTTTTTTTTAGTGTATAGAGCTCTTCGAGCTTTTTCTTTAAGTGCATTCACTGCCTTACTGAAACTCCCTGATGCTGTGAAAATCAGGCCAAGGTAAGTAAACTGCATCATGTGCTCTAGTGCGGTGCTGCCTAGAGAGAACTGGTATCTGTGTTCCTGACATCTGGGCTTCTTTCTTTCTTTCTTTCTTTCTTTCTTTCTTTCTTTCTTTCTTTCTGTCTGTCTGTCTGCCTTGTTTGTTTTTTGAGCTTGAGGTTCAATCAGTCATGTGTTTACCTGTGCAGACTTGGCCAGTTTCTCAAGATGCTTCAGTCTCCTGTTGATCTGTAATGAAAGAGAGAAAAGCGTTAGAGAGGGAGAGAGAAAGAGAGGACACATGACACCGGATGGCTGGCAGGAAGTGTATATGAGACACTCTACCGTGACCTCTGTGTTGGCATGCATGTGACTGCAGCTCCGGGCACAGAGCCAGCAGGTCTCACACCACAACAGCACACACAACAAACCTAACATCACAGAGGAACAATATCACACCACTATCTATGACACAAAAAGAACCTGCTGTACGTTTCGGTGAGGAAGACTAATCAGAACGAGTATTAAAGCATCTAATATATATCTAGTTACATCACTTATGTCACACTTGAAAATATTTGAATGTTACAACATTAGATAAAATATCATAATTGCTGTTTGCACACTTAGTTTAATTAATGCGGGCATGTGATCTGCAAAGATAAACACACACACACACACACACACACACACACACACAAGGTTGTGTTTATGTTTATTAGATATTTTATTACATTAATTTGTTATCACCGTAACACATGTTAATTTCCTGATCTAAATGGGGAGAAAAAAAACCTTGTCTAATGTCTGGGCCTGTCTGCAGGGGTTTATGATTATACATACAAATGGTTCGAGATACTGTACTGGCACTGAGTACTTTATATGTGAAGTTAAATTTCAAATTTTCACTGCAAATACCACATCCGTAACATCCGAATTGCCTATTAACAATAGCCATTTTTAACCTGACAGCAACTGTGACAACAGTACAAATCCATTTTATATCCATCCATTTATAAGCTTTTACTTCTCTGGATTATTTCAAATAAACCGCTGAACGCGAAATTAAATAAACTCGAATGCACAGCATATCGAGGTCAAATTTTTAAGTCGGAACAATTTGAATTCCGGATTAATCCTTAAAAATCACATTCCTGTTAGTTGGTGTGAACCCATTGTTCTATCAACATCAATAGCACTGTGAGTGCTAGCAGCAGCTATTTACTACTGTATCTACTGTAGGAAACGTCTAAGAGAAAGACATAAAAGCTTCTTTCCAATCTTTTTGGCATTTATTTTTAACTAAATAATTTAACCCTGGGCTAGGAAACCCTGCTCCAGAGCCAGTGCAGCACTGACTTTTTAGGGTTATCCCAAATTGTGGTGCCTGAGGTTTACAGTGTGAAACGATGTGGTGTTAGAATGTTACAGAGAGTTGATTAGCAACAGACAACCAATCATATGAAGCCTCAGTGCTTACCTCACTAGTTTTGTATAGTCACAGAACTTTCACACGCTGTTAACTATTTACTCACCCTTATGTCGTCCCAAACTCGTATGATTTTCTTTCTTCTGCAGAACATGATATAACATATTTTGAAGGATGTCTCAGCTATTTTTGTCCATACAATGTAAGTCAATGGGGACCAAAATTTTCAAGTTCTAAACAGGACAGCAAAAAGCTCATCTATATGACTCATGTGGTTTAATCCATGTCTTCTGAAGCAGTACAATCACGTTGGGTGAGAAACAGACCACATTTCACTATATTCACTAATCTATAGTCTCCTTGGCTTGTTCATGGGAGAAGCTCGTTCAGACCTTTTCTGCCACCTGATGCATGCGCAGAGCGCGGTACATGAACCAGACACAAGTTAGCCAGGTTGATGGTTTTCACGCCCAGTTGGGCTATTTTGAAAATGTAGATGCAAGTTAAACTGGTTGATAGTAAATACTAGTAAATGAAAAAGCAACATCTTATTGATGTATAATGACACCAGGATTGAGTACCGCGAGCAGCATCAAAGAATCACCATCTTGAAGTCTGAAATGTGTTAGGTGGATAAGTGAATAAGGACCTACATTTTGTTCTGTTTCTCAATCAAACCCATCATATGGCTTCAGAATACATGGATTAAACCACTTGAGTCATATGGATTACTTCTATGCTGCCTTTATGTCCTATTTGGAGCTTGAAATTTTGGACCCCATTGACCTACATTATATGAACAAAAATTGCTGAGACACCCTTCAAAATATGTTATTTTGTTTCTCCAAATGAAAGGAAATATGAGTTTGTGACGCCATGAGGGTGAGTAAATGATCTATTATTTTTGTGTGATCTGTTCCTTTAACTGGAGTTATGAGGAGAAGATGAAGAGTTTTACATGTAGCTTTTTTTGTAGTACGTTTTGAAAGACATAAAACAAACAGAGCAGATTTGTGTGGAAACATTTCCAAGAAAGTCATATAAGGTTATAACAACACAGGGGTGAGGAAAGAATGACTGAATTATCATTTTTGGGTGAACTAATCCTTTAATTTACAAAACCTGTATATGCAGGATTAATTACTATTCCAGGGTGAAGTATGACCTGGATTAGGTTTACCCAGGGTTTCGAACACCTCAGCCGTTGCTAACACACACACACACACACACACACACACACACACACACACACACATACACACACACACACACACACACACCTAACCTGTACCCATCCTGGCCCCTCCCTCTCTCCTGTTTCAGTCACTATCTGTACGTCCCCTAAGGACTTTCACACTGAAGAAAACAAAAACAATACAACTGCAGCATCTATAAAAATAACTTACTTCTGTTTCTACTGCTTGTGTTGTCAATGTTGAGTGAATGAATAATATGATCATATCACATCCTGATTGACTTAGACATCAAGGGCCCTATTTTAAAACCTCTATATCTTAAGCACAGTTCTATGTGATATGTACTGTGCACAAAGTCTGTGGGCATAGCCATGAAGTTTTAGAATTGTCATGCGCTAAGTGTAGTTGTCATCATAAAGAGAAAAGGGGATGATTATCAGCCAATTATGACTTAAATTCTGGGAAAGCTATTGTATGATTCAGAAGAGTTCTAATCAGGGGGTTACATGCTTGTTTTAAAACCACTCCATTGTTTATACCATGAACAATGGAATCATGGGTAAATGCTTCATGTAGCAAACCCCCAAAGTTCAAGCCAAATCTACACCCTTGGTTCTAATATATCACAAAAGAACTATTTTAAGGTGCTTCACAGCGCCAGGTCACTGTATGCCCTCGTTAAATGGCAAGAGCAGCATGAATATTCTGGTCAAGGTATCCTTTTAGGTTACACAGAAGAAAGAAGGTCATATGGGTTTGGGAAAGACATAAGGGTGAGTAGATGAGTTTCATCTTTGGAAAACTTTTAACACTGATGTAGGAACAGATGCATCTTTAAACAATGGCTACATTACGGATCTGTGATGATATACTTAAAAAAAAGTACAGAAAAACAGTGAGAGAAACTATAAATGTGTGTTTGTGCTGCAGTGTGTGTGTGTGTATGTATGTGTGTGTGTGTGTGTGTGTGTGTGTGTGTGTGTGTGTGTGTCACTGTACCTGAACTTGCCAAAGGCGTCTTACAGCCGAAGGGCCTTTGAGCTTCTATCAGGCGCTGCAATCACTGCTGGTGAGTGGACACCCTTTGAAGTGTGCACACTAACACATTTCTGTATTTGAAAGCACAAGCATGCAACGTTTAACCAGACTTCATTAAATCTCATTCTGAAGGTGAGCCAATCACAGCGCACACCGTACAACCAGAGAGGAGAAAAAAGAATGCACATTTTTGAAAAAGTATGCAAATAAACAGAAACAAATACATAGGGATATGATGATGCCATTATTCATTTCTTTAAAATGGGAACAAGTGATTGGTTCTGTAATAAGAACAAGACCAACAGGCATTTCTCTATATTTTTGCAGTGTGTGCACATGTGTGTTTAGTGGAGGTTTGTAGGGCTTGCTCCACAGGAATCTGGATTATGTTGCTTGGAGAGGAAGATGGCATTTTTGTAAACATGGTTTTAAAAGCAATGGACGTTCTCATGTATCCAAACTGCCTTGGGTTTATTGGTTCCTGGTGTTGAAGAAAAAGATAGCGCGGCACAGTCTGAGCATACACAAAGTTAAAGGGATAGTTCAACCAAACATTAATATTATGCCATCATTTACTCATTTGCTCTTATGTTGTTCCAAACCTGTATGACTTTCTATGGAACACAAAAGGAGACGTTAGGCAGAATGTCTGAGCTGTTCATTTCCATACAATAAATGCATACAGTACCAGGGGCTGTCAAGGATGATAACAAAATCCCCTAATAATATTATATAAGTAGTCCATACAACTCAAGCACTATATTCCAAGTCTTTTAAAGCCATACAAAACTTTTTAGTGAGAAACAGACTGAAATTCTTCCCCTCCACTGAAACTCTCAAATCTCATTCATGCTTCTGTATATTCTAACATACGTCGAAATGTTTTTGCAGTGTTAAGGTTACTTATTACTTCAAATAAAGTTACATAATAAAAAAAGGTTTTCAAAAAAAGTTTTCTGCTCAACAAATTCAATTTTTCTGCCTTGCTCACTGCTGTTGTCCTTTCAGCTGCCACAGAAACACAAACAGATGCACATATAAACATAATTAATATTTTAAATGTATTCTACATAAATAATATTATTCTACAAAGTTACTTAGTTTACCTCAAGTAATGTAATTCACTGAACTGAATAATGAAATACAAATATTCCAGACATTTAAATTGTAATGTTAAATTACTTTCTGTCTTAAAAGTAATATATTACAGTAACTAATTACTTTGTAATCAAATTACACCCATCACTGGTCATAAGACATGCTGGAACCAAAGGAGCAGCATGAACATCTGCAATAAGGCACTGTCATGGAAGAAAGAAAGTCATACAGGTTTGGAACAACATGAGGGTGAGTAAATGATGACATAATTTTCATTTTTGGGTGAACTGCTCCTTTAAGGATTCTTTACAGACTTAAGTACAGCACAAAAAAAACTAAACAAAGATAAATTGCAAATATCCACAGGCTACAGGTGGGAAACAGTGCAACACTAACATGATGACTGTTGTGGATAAAGCAAAAAGTTACAAAACACATAGGCTTTTACTATTAAGGTAAACCAATCATTTAGGTCTGCCTTCAGTGGTGTGTCCTTTGAGTCATATTGGCTGGATGGCCACTTCTAGAGAGAGTAGCCACAGTACTAAATCATCTCCATTTATATACAGTTCATCTAACTGTGGACAGATGAATATCAGTGCTCTTCGAGATAACTTTGTATCCCATTCCAGCTTTATGCAAAGCAACAATTCTTGATTGTAGTTGTTCTGAAATCTCTTTTTTTGTGAGTTATGGTCAACGTCAGCAAATGCTGCTTGTGAATAGCTTTTTTGTGCTTTTTATAAGTCAAAGTAGCTCTAACCCACACCTCCAAACTTATTTCATTATTTTGATGCCAGGTTTGCCAACTCCTGATTGTAATATGCTTTTATTTATTTATTATTTATTTTAATTTTTTTGGCGTCTTTGGCCTAGCGATTCACTTTCTTTTTCCACAGCACTGTGAATGTCTAATGATAAGTGTTCAATAAAGACATGAAAGATTATAATTGTTTGTGTGTTGTTATCTTAAGCACATTGCGTTTGTGTATACTTGTGACTTTGATGAAGATGAGATCACGATTAATGACCAATTAATTCAGAAAACCAGCTAATTCCAAAGGGTTCACATACTTTTTATTGATACTGTAGACTGAAATAAAATATATATTTTGTGGTGAAGTAAATATATCAGAAAATATTAAGTACATTCTACATTGAATAAGTAGATTGTACATTTCAAGCATGAACTTGAAAATATTAATAAATTCTACATTTACAAATGTAAAAAAATCTAGCTTACAAGTAAATATAATGCTTATATAATGTCTCATTATATATCAATCATAACCTAGAAAACCTTGTAATATTTATTCGTTAATTTGTGTAAATTTCTTGTGTACTTTTTTTGTGTAAAATAGTACATTTTACTTAACTTTTTGAAGCTGGTGTTCCCAGCATGCACCGGGCTTGAATAATTAATTAACTTGCATGGTTTCACTGTTTGCAAGTTTATTTACACTGTTTTTATTGTTGATTTTGTTATGTTAGGTAACTTTTGTTTAGGAAGTTTATTTTCTACTTAAAATGACCCGTTCAACAATTTGATTGTAACCGTCATCGTGTTTTGTGCACCAAGTGTTGAGGTCTGCATGCACAGCTCTATGTGTTGTTTCTATCGGCAGAAATGCGGTTGATGTTGTCTAATAGATTACAAGAATTAAGAATTAAGTGTCTATAAGTAAAGTTCAAAATGTTACATTTTAAATAAAATGTTTATTTAAATGTTTCTGTTTATTTAAGTACCATGTACATCAGATTGCAAGTAAAAGTTACATTTAGATTTACTTAGAAAACTGTGTGCAAGACAGATGGATGGATGGATAGATAGATAGATAGTTTTTTTTTGCGAAATAAAAATTCATTAAATCTTACTAGTCACTTTCTTCAGTGTATCCTTGAGCTACATGGTATGTTTGCAGGTGTTTGTTCAGTATTATATTCAATAGCACATTTACTTGTCTCTAAATGTCACATCAATGAAGCAAACTGTGGATTGTTGCCTCAATCAGATGGTCTCTTCCTGTAAAACTGGGCAGTTCTTGCCAAGTATATGTCGCAAAAGTAACCAGATGCCGATAGTCAAAATTCTGGCAACACACGGCTAGGGTGATCTTATTAAAGTCTCGACAATGTGATTTCGGAATGTGTTTGGCAGCAATGTCTCCACTGCTCTACACTGTCGGTCTATGACGGACTCTTCCTTTGTCACCTACTTTCCCAGCCATCATCACAGAAAGAGAATGAGAAACTGGAGGATGGGGGGGGGGGGGGGGGGGGAAACGTCGTAACTTTAATCTCAGCAGAAGAAAGCAAAATAGAATCACCAAATCCATCCACATGCCTGGCTGGTCTAAATCTGATTTTCTGCTATTAAGCTCCATTTCGCTCTCCCGATCTGCCACTCTGAGGTGATGGGGAAGTGTCTTTGATCATATTCTCCCACTGTTTTGCTCTCTGTAATCCATGACCAAAAATAATGGGATTTGGTGTATCTCCAAATGGCAGAGAAACCAGTTGACAGAAATTAATAAGTTTGCAGGGACAAAAAAGTAAAGACAATAACAAACAACCTCCCAAAACACCACCATCTTCCGGCAAAAGAGAAAGGAGAAAGACAGAGAGAGAATCTGAATCATAAGGTTAAACAGAAACTAAAAATGGAGTTGACACATTAACAAAAAATTAATAAAGTTAAAAAGAGGCAACATCCAAAATGTGTGGGGAATGACAGCTGACAGGCATGCCGTGGGGGAGCTGCGGTACAGATGTGTCTTTGAAGTGAGCGTGTGTTTACTGAGTTCTTGCAGACAGCGGCAGCAGCCATGTTTTCAGGGCTCGATTGACTCTAATCCCTCCTGTTACTGTTCAATGGAAATCTTGTACAAATGCCACATCCTTCTTAGTCAACAGGTACATTTTATTATGCAATGTGTGTATTCAATCATTTCAAACATTTCTCTGCCTAACTCTCTTTTTTCCCCAAGGCTTTGTGTGCAACAAACTCAAAGTGATTGTGAAATAGAACTTTTAGTTTAATGTTGCATTGTTAGTAATTGCTGGTTCAATAATGCAACAATTTATGTCAGAATGGTTTCATGATGAAGACATTTGTTCTGCATGGATTTTGTGAAAGTAAATATAAGACAGTAAGAGAATGTTAAATATGATTATGATGATATGACTTTAACCAGTTAAAATAATGTTCCTGGTTAAATACAACTTCATGTCTGAGAACAGCATCAGTGTACAGAATTTCACATCCCTCAAAACACACACACACACACACACACACACACACAGTCTGTGCATTTGTTTGTTTGTACAAAATGTAAAAATCTAAATTAATTTATTTTCAACTCGTCCTTCAAAACAATACAAATACAAAACCAAAACATAAAACCAATACAAAAAAAAAAAAAAAAAACCTTGGCAGCTACAGTGTCAGTTAATTTCAACTTGTCCCTCATTTTGTTCGTAGGTCACTGTACTGTACATTGCCCTACAGAGTTTTTTCCCCATATTTTTTATTTAATTTAATTTTTTTTTTCAATAGGAACTGTGAAAGGGTCAATGCCGTGACACTTTTTTTTTTGTTTTGTTCAGATCTATTAAATGATTAAAAAAACAAAAACAATTAAAATGCAATTCACACTAAAATAATAATTGTGGCGTAACTCTCCAGAGGCAAAAAAGTCATTAAAAGCTGAAATTATTGATGAGAAATGTTGGCATGATCTTTTATTTTTTTTAATAAGCACTGAAACTATATTGTTTTATTTGTTAATAATGTAACTTTTGTCCACCAAATCAAAGTCATGTGGTGTAACCAACACGCAGCACTACGAATGGTGTAAAAAGGGCACCCCATACCAACATGAAAACATCATCCAAACGGTTGAAGTACGGTGGAGGAAGCATCGCAAAGTTTTTCAAGATATCATACAGGATAATGTCAGGTTGGCCGTGTTGACTGGGTGATGCAGCATGACAATGACACTAAACATTGAAGTAAATACACTACAGAATGGCTTAAAAAAAGAAAATTCACCTTTTGTCCAGATCCAGTAGAGATGCTGTGGAATGACCACAAGAGAGCTGATCATACCAGACATCTTAAGAATATGACTGAACTGAAGCAGTTCTGTAATGAAGAATGGTACAAAATTCCCTCTGAATGTTGGTCTAATCTGCAGCTACTGGAAATGCTTGGTTGAGGTTATTGCTGCCAAAAATAACAAAGGTTCACTTACTTTTTCCACTAAACTGTGAATGTTTAATGATAAGTGTTCAATAAAGACATGAAGGTTTATAATTGTTTGTGTTGTTAGCTTAAGCACATTGTGTTTGTCTATACTTGTGACTTTGAAGATGAGATCACGTTTAATGACCAATTAATTCAGAAAACCAGCTAATTCCAAAGGGTTCACATACTTTTACTTGCCACTGTATGGTGTAACTTATTGTGAAAACACTGATATTCTTGACTCCAAAAATATTTTTGACCTTATGTATTCAAGGTGCTAGTGAGGTATTTTAACACATTTTACTTCATGGTTATACCACATGACGTTATTAAAGATATTAAATACTTTTAATTATAACATTTTTAGAAAATGCTATAAATGCTTTGAGGAAATTCGTAAAACCAATACGGACGCAAAGATTACATATCTACAAACTTTACACGTGTATTAAACTGCATTTTTTAAAAGATTTCCCATTTGTATAATCTCAGACAACCTTATTTGTCAATGCTCTGAAAATTATTTTGAGCTAAAGTTGTAAAATAACCAAGAACATTCCTTTAGATTGAATGATCACATTACCAACTATTACAAGAAACTGTCTGGTTTAAACTATGGGTGGTCATCAGAAGTTTTGTCAGGCGGTCTGGGATAGTGGTCTTCAGATGTCACGTCACTGTCATACTGGCTAGCAGTGATGGTTTCTGGGAGATGTTTGTGGATGGTGGGTAAACACTGTGTAAACAGTTTGCTGCCTGATAATTCACAACACACTCAAAATGTATTTTAATTCTTTGCAACTTGCATGAAGTCGTCGTTTTCAGCGTACATGCCTCTTACAATTTGCTTCCTGTTACATTGCTGAGGAATAGCTCAAAAAGCATGTGTTGACTTTTAAAAGTAACCTCTCTCCCAATCTTACTGCCTCTGTCTTTCTCTTTTCTCTCGTTCTCTGTCACTGTGAGGAAACTTAAAAATAACCACATCACTTGTGTGCCGCACACCTTGTTACCATGGTGATCTCATGCATGAATGAACCATGTAGCTGGAAGCATAGACACAGCAGCAAGCGTTTGTGCCAGAGAAGAAAAAAAAACAACAGCAGGAAAATGTACATGTTCTTGTTCAAGTCTTTTGGGAACCGATTGTTTAAATGTAATGGAGAACTCATATGATGGGCATATTGTAGTTATTCTTCAAGGGTGCCACAGGGCTGTGTACTAGGCCCACTCTTGTTTCAAATCTCTGCCACTGGGCCCTGGCTGACATCTCCAATCCATCAGGGTGGGTTGAATTTGTGCTTTTATCTGGGCAATCCTTTGAGCTTTGAGGAGTGAACTGGGAACGGAAGGGGAACCAGACGCATCCAGTTCAGCGCCTTTAGCTACAGTTTGTCACTCCACTCCTTTTCTGAAATGACCAGTTCCTCTGATGTTGAACTCAGAAGTTGCATCATCTAAATAACATTGATCTCTCATCTGCCAACAACCCAAAAAGTGTGGAAATATTCTCCTCTTCCCTTCCTTGGCTCACTAACCACAGTATCAGTTGAAAATGTCAGGGGAATTAGATCAAATGAGAATAATTGGGAACACATCTGTAAATTAAACACATGTAGGCCCTGATTTGCAAAGATCCCAAATAAAGGGTTCTAATTTGCTTGTGCAATCTATCAAATTGCGCAAATAACCACAAGTGTAAATATGTTGTACACACCCTTCAGAGGTGGCTTTTGTGTGTGGTAATTGTACAAAATGTAACCACACCACTCACTTACAGCTCTAACTAAATAAAAAATTATTTTAAATAATGTAGGATAGGGCATTTATTAAAAATGGTTCATATTTAGGCCTATTTATACGAGTATATGATACCTACATAAAATCCCTGCTATTTAGAAACAATTTGTTAAGAATATCCATGTCTCTTCTTTTGAAACATTTTTGAATGATTGCAGAGTTGAGGACTCAGAATTCACAAAGAAGAAAATACAGTATTATTTACTTGTAAAGTCATTTCAATAAAATGAAATCTGAATTTCAAACCACAAATATCTTTACCCTGGTTCAACACAGACGCAGAATGCAGAATGTGGTGAAGGAGGGATGCAACCAAGAAATGCAGAAGAAATTAACAGAATATTTATAACTGTTATAACTGTTTTTTTTTGGTAACAATACATTTTTAAGAGAAATAATTTTTCACAGTAAAGAGTGTTAACAATCCACACGACCACACTAATTCATTTACATTTGAAAACACATTTATTTCACTACTTTATGCCACTTATTCATACTAGAATTATGTTTTTCTTCACAAAAGCAAAGCATTTTGAAATGCTCTCCATTACCATATACTTTGGAAAGCAATGACATTAGAAGGCTGAAAACAGATAAGTGTTGATGTGGTCAGAGTCTCTGTTTTACCACAATGACAGCATTGACAAGCAATGACAAGCATTCACAATGACAGCACAAATCAGATTAATAAATCACTTTGCGGGTCCAATTTAATCCATTTAGAGGCAGTACACACTGCCTTTGTACATGTTGGAGCCATGCCTCAAATTGCATATTCATTTTTAGGAAACCCACAAAAACTGACAAGATGTAATATTTTGCGAATCTGAAAGATGCATTTGTCAGAAGATTAGCGCTGACATTTTTTGCATGTGCAATAAAGTGTTTTTATTAGGGCTGTCAGTCGATTAATCGCAATTAATTGCATATTTGTTTTGTAGTTCATCGAAACTGATTCAATTTGACAGCATATACTTCTTTTCCTGTGCAAATACATTTATTCCTCTGTGAAAATACTCCATATTACCACTTCAGATGCAGCTTCTGTGCCACCTTTGCTGTGTAAAGATGACTTTAGTCCCCATAGGTTTAGTATTCATTGCAATGGGCATAAAATCACTTAAACTCTCATCCTCCACAATATTAATTTGCTGGTAGACTGTGGCTATCCACTTAGTTACAGCAATCGTGAAGCTGCGTACATGAATCGTATCAGAGTGCCAGCATCCAGCGCTGCTTTGAACTTCATGGGAAAAGTGGAATTATAGTCAAGACTTGACATGCTTCAGTGGTAATTAAAATGTGCTGAAAATAATTGATTTCTATCACAAGTCTTATCTGGGCTTGTTTTGAACATCAAATAATAGTGCTAAGAAGTCCTTTCTCCATCATTTTATCACTGACAGGGAAGCGCTGTTGTGGTGTACACTGTAATGACACATTGCAAAGGTTCTGCCCTCCCAAAAAGTGTTTTTGCTGGTTTTGCATCTTATTACGCCTTAAACATTTTTAATTAATTGCATGCAATTAACACATTAATTCTGACAGCTCTAGTTTTTATACATGCAAATCTTTTGGCCTAAGAGCAAGAGTATTTCAGTGCAAAAAAAATATTCTTATTCCCTAACTACAAGGTATCCAATTCAGGCACTATTTATGCTGGAATAGCACTGTGGCATGCACATTTAAGTAATTGTAAGTCTTTTTTCAAAGTAAATAAGGCTTATTAAGAGAGCTGTCAGAATTAATGTATGTGATTAATTGAAAAAGTTTAATGCGTTAATGTTTCTTATTCGTGAAGAACGCATTATATGTTTTTATGTGCAAGCGCTTTTCATGTGGAGTTCAAAGCGGCACTTGACACTGACACTGATGCAAATTATGAATGCAGCTCTAGGATTGCCATAGCAAAGCAGAGAGCCCAGGTCTACCAACAGATTATTATTGTAGAGTTTAAGATGGTAAATGGTCTGCACTTATATAGCACCTTTTTAACCTTAACGGTATTCAAAGCGCTTTACGCTGTGACTCATTCACCCATTCACACACAAATTCATACACCAATGGCGGCAGAGCTGCCATGCAAGGCGCTAGCCTGCCATTGGGAGCAACTTGGGGTTCAGTGTCTTGCCCAAGGACATTACGGCATGTGGAGTCGTGTGGGCCGGGAATCGAACCACCAACCCTGCAATTAGTGCTGTAGAGACCCTTCTTCATCTCGGTTGGAGGGACAGGCTCTACCGCGTCTTTGAGTAAGAGGGTAGTGATTTCCGCGTGCAGGGATTTGCATGTTCGCTGTGTACTGCGGAGAAGCGGATGCCCATGAAGGGGGGCGGAGGCCTGGCAAACTGAATTGCGTAACCGAGTCGGCGGGTCCGGGCCAGCCAGCGAGACAGGTTGGGAGATGAAAGCCAAACTCTGTGCTAGAGGCACCAAGGGGACAGTTATTTTTGACGTACCTGGCGGGGCTTGCAGCGGGGTGGAGCAGGTAGTACTGCATCGGGAGACGAAGACGCGTCCCGAGGCTCTAGTTCTGAGAAAAGACTCAAAGCACTTACCTTGCTTCGCACCCCCAACAGGGGGTGGGTTAGCGACTGAGGAGGAGGTCCAACGTAGGCGTCCTCTAGACTCATCGGAACCAGCTGGCTGGGGAACAGTCGTGGGGCTGAAGGCGGGAGGTCCGCGTCCAGCGTGCTGGGACTGTTGAAATCTGGTGGCAGGTTGCCGTGAGAATGGCATTTGAGGGTCAGGTGACCCAGAGACAAAGGAAATAGCTCTGTTATTGAGAATGTGAAAATAAATTCAACAAAAGATTCTCCTCCCGGCCCTCCACTGGGGGAGCGGCGTGGTCTTACCAGCTCTGGAGCTAACATCGCAGGCTCTGGGTCGAGTGTCTCAGGAGTGCCTGGGAGCCTTCCGGGTCCTCGAGAGGGTCCATGAGACAGGGGGCGTCTGCTTCCTGCGGGGTGCTCGACGCTGGGGCTGAGAGCTGGGCCCGTTTTATCGTTTTTTTTTTTTTTTTAGCAGACTCGCGAGTCATCAGCATCAGACGCCGCTGTAACGCTCTCCGATGCAGCGGTGATGTCATCCAATTCCGGGTGCTCAAGGGACCAGCCAGCCGGCCGTGAAGCGGGCCGCACTCCTCCCGAGCTCGGGTTTTGTAGCAAGCAAGCATGCTGGGGAGGCGGGTGGTTCGAGGGGGTTTACCCGGCGAAACGCAACCCATCATTATCCCCAAATCGCCTTCATCGCCTGCCCTAATCCCGTAGGAAGGAGGCGAGGGGGGGCGGCTGAAGTGGCTTTCTCTCATGACAAAAGAAAGCCACGACCGCAATGTTGCCATGGCTATGTTCTCGCATTGAGAACATGAACCATTCATAAAACGCTGCGTGCATGTGATCGCAGCCCAGGCATGCGAGGCAGCTTTTATGACCGTGAGAGGTGGGGAGAAATCACCGCATACAGAAATTACACAGAGGCAGAATGGCATCTTTAAAAAGACACGTCCTGAAAAGTACGTTCAATGCCACTGTGTATTGCTCTTTTAAAAGAAATATCACTTTTTTCAATATGCTCTTGCACTGTCTAAGCGCCCAGGGGCAAATTGCACTGCCGTGCAAGGAAGGAGAAAGCCGCTGTAGTGCACCGTAGATCCAACAGCAGAGAGCGTCAGAGGAACAGGAACGGGTGTGTGACTCGCAGCTCGCTGCAGTACAACCATCAGCTCCGAAGAAAATTTCGGAATGTATTCAACGTATTTCCCCGCTTTTATACCCGTATGCAGGGTATGCAAATACTGTCTGCCAACTTCTCATTGGCCTTTTTTCATAGACCAGAGGCATATTCGGCACTCAAGAGAGACCCCTAGTGTCGCTTCTTCAACACGACGTCGAAGTGAGGGACAGACGGGGAAAGCCAGTTTAGGTGCCTGGTTTACAGTGGTGAAGCGATGTTGTCTGGTCTCAGTAAAGTATGCTAGACTGTGGTATGTTGCATCCTACTTAACCTAGCACTCAGAACCGACCTGCAAGATTGGGAATTGCACCATGAAAATTGCATTCAGCACTTTTTTAAGTACTGTAAGTGCCATTATCTGATTTGCATGATTCTTAAAGTAAATCAGGTGCTACAAAAATGCAGATAATATGTGCGATAAACAGCACTGACAGCAGATGCAATTCATTCTCAGTCAATTCAACATGGCAATCTGTTATTTACATACAAACACTTACAAATGGATCCTCACTCATTTAATGATTGGAAACTCATTTCCAAACAATGAGTGCTTTTTAAGATAGCGAGAGTAAATGCCACCATAACCCGTACCATATATATCCTGATGTCTATGAGGGTTTGAGGGTGATGAATAGAGCCCAACAAGAGTGATGAGTCCAGTTAAAATCTGCTCTTTCAACAGGGATTCATTATATACTGTACACTACCTCAAATGAAAACTGGCTCTTTCCAGGACAAATGCCCCTATGAGACTGTGTAAACAATCTCCATATGCCATTTTACTGTGAATGATCATGTTAACAGAACCGTTCTGTCTTGGCTAGGCAGGATTGTTTAATATTATCTGTGGGCATCAAATTAAAGTTGCTAAATGAGTTTGCTAAACAGCTAAATTCCAAACAAGGTTCTAATAATTTTGATTGATGATATTTTTGCAGTAAACCATTGATGATTTCTCTAGAGGAGAATAAGAGGAGAACACATAAAAATGAAGAGCAACTGACACTGTCTGTATAGTTTAAGCTCCAGATTCATGAAAGGAATTAGGCAAATCAGGTTACGCAAACATCCCCAATTCTAAATCTTAGCGACAAGTTCTGAGTGCTAGCTTGTGAGGGATGTAGATCTAATATACTTTACTGTGACTGTATAGCATCACTCCACCACTGCAATCCAGACACCAGAATCCTGAAACACATGCGTAGACGATATATCTTTGCTTTGCTATACACAACGCATAATTGAAATGTATTTAAACCAACTGATGTCAGTTCAGGAGACTGTACTGTCAGTAAAACAGTGTTTCCCAACCACTGTGCTGTGGCATGAAAGATTGTCAGGTGTGCCGTGGAAAATAATCAATTTCCACAAAATAAATAAATGCATGAAAAAATTATAATAATAATTTCAGGGATCCAAACTCCTCACCTTTTGGAGAAATTTGCCGTTTTGAAACCATAATCAGTCACTTTTGTGATTGTGAAGAGCAACGATTAATGTGCAAAAAGTGACTGATATTTATACACGTTAAGGGACTTTCACATGACTCACGTCAGCGCTGCAGAATACATTGTAGTCTATGAAGTGACGTCACACCAAACATGCTTTTGATTCACCAATAATGTCTTTGAGAGTAAGAAGCAACAAGAACTTTTTAAAAACTGTCTAAATTTGTGAAGAGATATTGAATGTCTCATAATTTCTTTTAATTGAATATTACCTTGTCGTTTATGAATATCAGAGACCCCAGATACTGAACTCATTTAAATTCACTAAGAAATCGTTTAGACCTAAACATAAACAAGTCCTTTTAATACTTTCTGCTATCAAAGCAACTGCAAGCTTTTTTCTCTCTTCCAAATACATGTTTTCAATGTTTATTGTGCACACCTCCCGCTTTTTACGTGGAAAACTGGTAAAATCACCCCTCTGTGACGCTTTCTGCAACTCTTGTCACGTGGAGGGCAATGCGGCGTTTGACGCTGGGTTCAGTCTCCACGATAAGTCGTGTGTCCGAGACAAAGATGCAAAATCTAATGACAATCGCATCAGCATCAGTCTCCCTTGATGCATTTGATTACACACAGGCGAGCACACAGTTTAAGTCGAAGCGGACCAGGAGGAAGATTTGAGTTGTTAATTGAGTTCTGTGCAGTTCATTTTTAATGTGTTTTGTTAATATTTTAATTGTATTTGTTTGTTTTTTGTAATATTGCATTGTTCATGTGTCGTGTTTTAGTGGCCTCCATTGTCACTGCAGGGAAAAAAACATTCATCTGCTTCATGTGGTGTTTCTGTTGTTCATCTGTTCTGTTCATAAATAAATAAATGCATAATCTGCTATATGCTCGTCCTGTAAATTCATGATTAAAAATGAAAATGTGAATGAAAATAAAACCTATTAAATGTCTTATTATTATTAAAATATGAAAATTAAAATGACGGGTAATAACTGATTATGAAGGAATTTTTACGACCCTGTCCGTCAATATGATGGACGATGAGAAAGTGTAATTTTTGAGAAATCTTTAAATAGCTGAATTTTAAATATTACAAGTAAACACGCAACTAAGACAGACAGAAAACATGGACAAGTTCTTCAAAAGGAAAAATATTGACGATGGTTAGCCTGTGTGGGATAGAGGTGTGCCGTAGTATATTTTTGTCGTAAAAAGTGTGCCGTGGCAGAAAATAGGTTGGGAAACACTGCAGTAAAGGATTAAACTTTCTACAAATTGAGTCATGTGTCCAAACAACATGGTGCTGATCACTGTGGAGTTTGTTTTAAATTGAAATGCCAACAAAACTACATCTGGTAAGAAACCTAATTAAGCTGAAACTTGAGTCTCTAGTTTCATCCTATATGCCAATTATTTTTATTCAAGCTATTTTTTGCGAAATGCCATTCTGCTAAACACAATGTACTCTAATGTGATTTCCTTAGAAATCTTATATTTACTGTGCATTATCACACTGAGAATCAATGGGTTCATCCAAAAGCTGAAAAATTTAGCTTTCAGAGGCTTTTTATGGAGTAGGATGAAAATAAGTTGCATTTCGAACTTTTCTGAGACCTGTGCAGACAGACAGAACTCTAGAGGTTAAGTCGTTCCCTAAATAGGGAGCAAGGGAGCATCCTTTAGCCCTCTATGCAGCTAAGCGCATTCACTCTTAAAATCACACCAAAAGTTCAGTTTCAGGCTGCAGATGATGTTTGGACCGCTCAACATGTTCGGCAGACATGGAATAATGGTAATCATTACATAGATTCAGAATTTATAAAGTATAATTTTATTTGAACATGGTTGGCAGTGATTGGATGATGCTGGACATTACTTTGAATCAGAATGAATTATGCTGATTTCTGTAGTGCCTGTAATGTCTCAAAAGCATGAACAACCAACACTCCTGTACACAAAATAAACAATATGACTTTCTATAGCTTGGTATTATTAAAAATTTCACAACTTAGTACTGCAGTCCACATATATGGACATATTTTTAGGAAAATTATTTGCTTTAGAATTTGGCAAATAGTGATAGTTTTTTTTTTTGCAATCTGTTGCAGTCTATATATGTCTCATTTGTATATAAAGGATGTGTGTTTGTCTAGAGAAGAATGGCAATTTAAATATGCATTTCTATATAGCTTGACTGCAAATGGTATATGAATAAGATGCTGTTTTTGTGATAAAAGACCTGATAACGTTGAGCAAATGTTTATTACATTTGCACCTCAATGTTAATGGCTTTCTTGTATTTATGTTTGCATGGAAGAGACCTTTGGGCTAATGAATGCAAACTAATGTTCACACAGATGTATCGAGGTATCGCCTAAATGAAAAAGCAACAAAACTGAACTGCATTCAGTGATTAAGGATTCAAAGTAACCTAAAACTCTACAATCTTTGAGCTTTGAACTTAACTTTTCCTATTGCTAGGTTGCCTTGAGAATTCTGCAGCATTCCAGCAAAAGCAAAGACATGAAAAGGGCTGAATTCATAGGAATTTAGGCCAGGAAGCCCTGATTTGTGTAGCCATTGCTCAAAAGCTACAGAAGAAGCAAGTACAAAGAACATCTGAGCATCAGAGGTGCTGGCTGTGAGCTGCAGAGCAAAGTCAGGTTTATCTCCAGGAACAAGGCTCCTAGGGTTCTCTGTGCTGGATGGAGATTGGGTTCTGGTGGCGGCACACCCAATCACACACTCGCCACTGCCAGATAAACCTCAGTTGTTAACAGAGACTGAAATAAATTCACTTTTATTTGTCTTTCTTCTTACTAACCATCTGACGTTGGAACAATCTAGCATAAGATCTTATCTTTTCTGATATTCTGCTTCTTGTTATTTTATTCCACAAGCTTCCATTCAAAAGGCCAGTTTCTTTCATGAAAAGCCATTCATGGAGTTAATGGATTTCTCTTTCCTTTTTTCTCTGGGATCTGTGAGATGTCTTCAAACTCTGGCTGGCTGTTTCAGGAGCGACTGACTGCAGAGGACAGCGTTTCTATCCACATCAAAAGTATAAGAAATTTCAGCTTAAAAACATGCCAAGTCATTACGAATCTGAAGGCCTGGAAACTTCCAAATGAAAATAGCTCAACTTTTCCCTCTGAAACATACAAGAAAAGAAGCTGTGACGCAGTTGTGGAGAGATAATATCCTGAGCGAAAAGTGTTATGGCCGGCCGCAAAACAAAGGGGAGTCAAACTCAAGGGTTCAATTAAAATATGTCTTTATTATAAATAAACAAATAACAAACAGAAATCCAATAATGTCTAGGGGTTCAACAAAAGCAAATATCATATGGGCTGGAAGCTGCCAGTGAGAATCAAACCAGAGTTGTATCGATGACTCCTCTGAAGAAATGAACCTTCACCAATGAGGAGAAACGAGCCAAATGAGAATGCGAGCCAAGGAGCCAATGAGCGTTGATTCTAGGTAGAAATATATTGGGTGGTTCATACAGGAGTGGGTTTGGTTATTAGCAATAATTAATAATTATCAAAGATAATTATTACTTATTAAAATCAAAAGAACATTGATTAGAATCAACATTAGCTTATTAATCCTTCAAATCAACAATCATCAAAGATAATTGTCAATTATCAAAATCAAGGGGGGTTGTGTGTGTGTGCGGTTATTACGAGAGAGATAGACCAGTGACAGCACCAAAGCCGGTTTTAGCGATCGTAGGAGAGAAGGTTAGTTTTATGACTCTAATCTCTCCGCCTTGGTTCTTTAATGATAAACTCAGTGTGCTGGTCTCACCCACGATAGCGGAAATGCAGAAATAGCCCAACGTGGTTGGACGACAACAAAGCAAATCTCATTTGTGGTAACAGTAAGTTACATTAATACCTTGAGTATTATTAGCAATGAGCGGACTCAGCGGTCCATAAACTGTACAAGCATACACAAGAATAACACACTATAATAATCTATCTCTGCCCAGACATAAACCTCTTACTTGAGTCGTGTGAGGATGCGGGTAGAATGTGTGTGTGTTTGTTGACTCCGACTTGGTCCCTTGAAGCTCGGGTGATGACAGGAGGCTGTTTCCTCGATCTTTCAGCGGGCGGTATGGCGGAGATATCAGATAAGTCAACTTGGTTGAGAAAGGAAAAGAAACCTTCTTTCTTCACTTATGCAGGCAAAAGAGGGAGATTGCTCAGCGGTCACCTTCTGATCTGTTAGAGTGCTCACTGGAATACGGAGAAATCTCGGCTCATCCAACAAGATGCAGATTGTATGGCCAAAGTTCAGGTATGTACGTTACTTCCTTGGGCAATGAGGCTACACCTGGGAGCAGCAGGGCTGCAACTAAATGCGGCTCATACTGTCTCTGGAAACAAAGCTTAGAAGGATCTCCAAGGTTTTTATTCTCTCGATGACATCATGGTTGAGGAAAGCGTTCTGTCATTTGTTTCATTCAATAGGAGTTCAGAGTTAGAGCCTTCAGAATTTCACAACTAGGTGTAAATTGAGCAATTCTTCATGGGATCTGCAGTCTATTTTGGACTCCCTTTGTTTGATTTGGCACCATTTGTTTTATCAGGCTTCCTGTGTTCCTACAGTACAGGTCGCAGTCATGCTTTATGACTGTATGTAGGCCTGTTTTTGTCTCCTATCTAAGTACATGAGGCCCAACAACTACTATTTTATACTCAACACCCTCAATCCAATCAATAAGCCTCCAGTCAACCAGAACTCCCTCATGCTTCAGCCATGGGAAGAGGACAGCCAGGGTAGTAACAACTTTACAACCATTTACAACTTTAAATGTATTTAAATCATTTGGGCTAATAAGTAAAAACTGTATTATAATAATAATAAAACTATTATTATATATACAGTCATATATACAGTCATAAATAAGAGTTATTTGTATTAAGCTAATTTAAAAGGAGGGTGTTGAGGAGGAACCTGAAAGTGGAAAGACGATCACAATTACGGATATCTGGCGGTAAAGAGTTCCAGAGTCGTGGAACAGCACTGCTAAAGGATCTGGACCCCATAGAAGTCAGAGAGAGAGGAACAGGATCTAAGAGTGTGGGTAGGAGAATATATATGAAGAAGATTGAGAAGATAGAAAGGTGCTAGGCTATGAAGAGCCTTAAAGGTCAATAATAGAATCTTGTAATCAATACGAAGTTTAACAGGGAGCCAGTGAAGTTGTTGAAGAATAGGAGTTATATGGACAGAGTTAGAAGTTTGTGAAATAATCTGTGCATCTGAGTTTTGTACCAGCTGTAATTTATGCTGAAGTTTTTGTGGTAGACCAAATAGAAGGGAATTACAATAATCCAAGCGGGACGTGACCAGAGCATGTACGAGGATGGCAGTGCTGTGAATTGAGAGGGAGGGTTGAAGATGATTTATGTTGCGCAAGTGGAAATAAGCAGAACGGGTAATATTATTTACATGTGCTTCAAAAGAAAGAGTGCTATCCAGAATGACACTCAGACTCTTAACTTTCAAACAGGGAAGTACAGTGGAATTGTCAATGTCAGAGCAAAACTTTTTGATTTGGCAAGGTTAGACTTAGTACCTACAAGAAGAACCTAAGTTTTATTACTATTGTGTTTGAGAGAGTTTCAAGAAAACCATGATTGTATTTCAAGTAAACAGTTATGAAGGGAAGATGGTGGGAGAGAAGAATTTGGTTTGGTGGACAGTTAGAGCTGGGTTCATCTGCATTGCAGTGAAAATGGATTCCAAATGTCCTAAAAATATAGCCGAGAGGTAGAAGATATATTATAAATAATAAAGGGCCCAAGACAGATCCATGTGGAACACCAGTAGTAACAGGAGAGCACTGTGAACGTACATTTTTCAATTTAACAAACTGAGTGCGACCAGAGAGATAAGATTTAAACAATCAAGCATGAGAAGTGCTGCTAATACCAATGGATGCTAATCTATTTCTAAAATGATATTGTGTGAGATAGTGTCAAAGGCTTAAATCAAGAAGAATGTGTATAGACAGAAGTCCTGCATCAGATGAGATTAACAGATTAGTGATTTTGACCAGAGCAGTTTCAGTGCTGTGATGTGAGCAGAAGCCTGACTGAAACTATTCATAAAGGTTATTAGTTAGAAGATGTGTGTAGACCTGAGAAGCAGCTACCCTTTCTAAAAAAAAAAAAAAAAAAAAATGGTAAATTGGAGATAGGTCTGTAATTTTCAAGTATTTGTGGGTCTGAACCAGTTTTCTTCAGTATAGGACTGATCACAGCAGTTTTAAAAGATGATGGGACACATCCAGAAATAAGAGATGAGTGATTAATTTTAGTTATAATGGGGAGCAGGGAAGGTAAACAAGCTTTAACCAAATATGTGGGGAGAGGATCTAGCTGAGAAGTTGATGATTTAGAATTACGAATAAAATTTGATATTTTGATATCTGTCAGGAGATAAAAACTCATAAAACTAATTTGGAGAGGTTCATGAGAGATTGGGTAAGAGATTTTATTCTTAAAAAAAGGTCAGAAAAATGTTACAATAAGCTGTAGATTGCATGTGAGCTGGAAGAGTATCAGGGGACTGAAGAAAGTTATTTACAGTAGAGAGTTCTAGTATTGCCCTCAGCAGACCTAATTAGATTAGTATAATGGTCAGATTTTGCCTTAAAGAGAGACTCCTTATATAATAACATATGGTCATCATACATGCTTTTGTGGATATTAAGGCCAGTTTTGATATGAAGACGTTCTAAGCGACGACCAAGAGGTTTAAGCAATTTACAGTGAAGTTTTTGGTGTTATTCACAGGATTATAAGTTTAAGTCTTTTTAACTAATAATGCTTAATGTGACTCGTCAGATATAAATAATCTTGATCTTGTTACAATATATGCTGTAGATTACCCGTGAATTTGCATATTTTCTTGTAGTTACTGTAGATAGTGCTTTAATTGTTGGCGACTTCAACATTCACATAGATAACGAAAATGACACATTGGGATTAGCATTTATCAATATTCTCATTTCTCTTAGAGTCAGAGAAAATGTGACGGGAAGCTAGTGGTCGACCAATATGGGTTTTTTAATGGCCGATGGCGATGCCGATATCCAGAGAGCAGGGTGGCTGATACAATGCCTATATACCAACTTCTTGAGGAATCACATATATATATATATACACACACACTACCGTTCAAAAGTTTGGGGTCACTTGTCTGAAATGTTTCTCATGATCTTAAAAATCTTTTGATCTGAAGGTGTATGCTTAAAAGTTTGAAATTAACTTTGTAGACAAAATATTATTCTGCCAAAACATATACATTTATTTAATTACAAATCTAAAATTTCCTAAAAAAAAAAAAGTTTTTGAAATGGATGACTTGGATCAAAATATGAAGAAAAGAAGCCAATAAGTGCCCAACATAGATGGGAACTCCTTCAATACTGTTTAAAAAGCATCCCGGGGTGATTCCTCAAGAAGTTGGTTGAGAAAATGTCACGAGTACATGTCTGCAAAATCTAGGCAAAGGGTGACTACTTTGAAGATGCTAAAATATTACATAGTTTTGGATTTATTTTGGATTTTTTGGTCACAAAATAATTCCCATATTTCCATTTCTATTATTCCATAGTTTTGCTGACTACTATTATTCTAAAATGTGAAATAAATAAAGAATGAGTAAGTGACCCCAAACTTTTGAACGGTAGTGTATATATCACACAATTGAAAATAGTAAATAAACATAAAATTGCAAAATATATAAACTCTTATTTAGCACTATATTTTCTCAATTTCACACAAAACTAAAAAAAAAAATGATATTGTATTTTAAAATGGTAGATAGCAGTTTCTTCAGATTTCTGTTTAGTCATCAAATTATTTGCACATGAAGTCTTTTATATATTAGGAAGAAGGAAATATCAGTACACACAGTAGTCCAGCACCCATGAATGGCATGTCCACGTTAGCAACCGCATTTACTCAAAAAATATTGAATTAAACCAATTGTACATACAGTGTATAGTGAATAAGACATTTACATATAGTGCACACGAAGCGCTTTTGTCACGATTCCCTGTTGTCTGCCTTGTGTTTCTCCCTTGTCATCTCCAAGACTACACTTCGAGGGACGGACGAGGCTGGCAACACTGGCTCTGAGGCGGACGAAACTTCCAGTTCGTTGGCCGTGGCAGGCGTGGCTCTTAAGAACACCACCAAGGAATACTCCGGGAAGTCCGCTACATTAGCCAGCTCCAGAAACTCACGAATGTGATCCTCCACTGGACGATTCTCTTGTTTGAGGCAGAGAAGTCTGTAGTTCGCTTGTTGAACTGCTAGATCCATAGTCGGTGAGTTGTTCTGTTATGAAGGGGGCAGACAAGGAGTGAAGATCTACGTGCAGCTTTATTGAAAATTAACCAAAGACAAACGAATGGTGAACACAGGAACAAACAAAACATCCACTATGGGAAAACAAAAGATACAAATACGAGAAACATCCACGACGGGCTCAGGCAGGAACATACATGACATAAGCATGACATTTACATTTAACAACTCACCCCAAATGAACAAACAACAGGGCTTAAATACACAAGGATAACGACACACAGGTGAAAACAATGAGGGACGGCTGGCAGTGATGAGGGCCGGGAATTATGGGAAGTGTAGTCTTGGAGATGGCAAGGGAGAAACACAGGGCAGACAACAGGGAATCGTGACAGCTTTTTTTGTGAAGTTCGTGAATTACATCTGTTTAAACGAGATACACGCAAATTTACAGATTGCATATAATAGAAATTGTATTGATATTTGCCTTTTATCATTAGAAAAGGAAGTTAAATGTGACAGGGATCTGTAGAGGTGTGACTGTTAGAATACATGCTTTAGAGGTAAATAAATGAGCACTCCACAGGATATTAGATCTTCTCAAGTTGTGTGAGGTTTGTTTATTTTATCTGTTTAAATGAGATATATGCATATTTGCAGACGGTATATGACATTAATTTTATTGATGTTAGCCTTTTTCTCATTAGACAAGACAGTTAAATGTTACAGGGAACTGTTGAGGAGAGAGAGGGAGAATAAAACAGGAGAACACTTTAACATTATGAGCTCAATCACGTCTGCCGCAGCTCTGATATGCAGACCATTTAAATGACACTGTGTTGTCTATTATTCTAGTAACACAATGGCATGTAACAACAAAACAAACCATGACAGGTCGTTTACATGTCTCCGTCGCTTCACGGCACCCTCAAGAAACAAATCGGCCAAACAGGAAAATTTATCGGTAATTAAAAAAGTCAGAATATTAACCAATGTATCGGCGCACCGATATATCGGTCGACCACTCGACAGGACCAACTCATCGCCATAAACATACGCTAGATTTTATCCTGTCATATGGCGCTGATGTTGACACTATAGAAATTTTACCTTGCTGCAATCAGCTAATGTCACTCAATCTACACCATGCTATTATTCAGGTAGAGATATTCTTTTGACCACTAAAGATAGCTTCTTTAATAATCTTCCAGAATTGTCTCACATACTTTAGAGGACCAAAAACCTCTAAAAATAAACTGCTAAAATATAATTTGACTCTCTAGGGATGTACTGTTATGTTGTCTTCTTCTTCAAAGAAGTTAGGAGTTACATTACATTTCCAATGTTTGTAGAACAGGATTCTTCCACCTCAGAAATATTGCTAAGTTATGACACATGCTCTCTGTTGCTGATGCCAAAAAACTAAATTATGTGTTCATGACCTCAAGACTAGATTATTGTAATGCATTACTGAGAGGATGTCCAGCAATATCAATAAATAAACTTCAATTGGTTTAAAATGCAGCTAACAGATTGCTGACTAGATCAAAGAAATATGATCATAGTAGCCCCATTTTATCATTGTTACATCAGCTACCTGTTAAATTTTTTATTGATTTTTCAATTCTGTTAACTACTTACAAAGCTTTGAATGGTCTAGCTCCAGAGTACTTAAGTGAACTTCTACTATGCTATATTCCATCACGTTCATTACAATCGCAAAATTCTGGCCTGTTAACAGTTCCTAGGATATCAAAATCCACAAAAGGAGGTGGATCCTTATCCTATTTGGCTCTTAAACTATGGAATAGTCTCCCTAACACTGTTCGAGATGCAGACACACTCACTCAGTTTAATTCTAGACTAAAGACTCATCTATTTAGTCAGGCATACACCTAATTTATCCTTCAACTCACAATTATGCATTTTTAGTTAGGTCTGCCAGAACCAGAAACATTTCTCAGAAACATATCTCATAATCTATAACTCTACAATAAATTTAATGGCATGCTACATGTCGCCAAGTGATGATGACAAATTACAGCCAGTGCTAGCCAGACAAACTTCTGTCTTTTACGATGGACTTCAGAGAATGAACTGATGCCAACTCCAACTGTAAAACATGGGATACTTCTGAAATTGGACTAAGGATGGATCCCACCAAGCCTCACCGAAATGACCTGCCAGTTGAGCTGCGATGCACCTCACTGATCTCTGCCTGCATCACCTTGGTTTATTTATGGACTACACTCTTAAAATGAAATACATAGACTATCAATGAATTACCAACAAAAGTCTTCATCAGCCAATTAACAAAGGACAATGCATCAATGTGAACTTCTGCAGTTAATCCAGGATGAACTCCAAAGACATTAGTCAAGTCAAGTCAAGTTAAGTGGTTTTTATTGTCGTTCAACCATATACAGTACACAGTGAAATGAGACAACGTTCCTCCAGGACCATGGTGCAACATAAAACAACATAGGACAAACACAGAACTACACAAGACTACACAGACTAAATGTATAAAGTGCACATGCAAACGTGTGCAAGAAGTATGGGACAATACAATAAATTGCTAAAAATTAACAGGACAATGTGTACAGGGAGAGACAGTGCAGCATCGACCAGTACACAGTAGTGCAAAAAGATGACTGTTTCTTTAAATGCCAAATGTAAAAATACTATGAGATAGTGTTCTATGCACATAGCAGTTATTGAGGTAGCAGGCAGGTATAAAGTGACAATAATTAAAGTGCAACTCAGGACACGTGTGTGTGTGTGTCAGTCCAGTCTCTGAGTATTGAGGAGTCTGATGGCTTGGGGGAAGAAGCTGTTACACAGTCTGGCCGTGAGGGGCCAAATGCTTAGGTACCTTTTGCCAGACGGCAGGAGGGTGAAGAGTTTGTGTGAGGGGTGTGCGGGGTCATCCACAATGCTGGTTGCTTTGCGGATGCAGTGTATTTTGTAAATGTCTTTGATGGAGGGAAGAGAGACCCCGATGATCTTCTCAGCTGTCCTCACTATCCTCTGCAGGGCTTTGCGTTCCGAAATGGTGCAAGTCCCAAACCATGCAGTGATGCAGCTGCTCAGGATGCTCTCAATAGTCCCTCTATAGAATGTAGTGAGGATGGGGGGTGGGAGATATGCTTTCCTCAGCCTTCGAGTAGAGACGCTGCTGTGCTTTCTTGGTGATAGAGCTGGTGTTGAGGGATCAGGTGTGGTCCGCCAGGTGAACACCAAGGAATTTGGTGCTCTTGAAGATCTCCACAGGGGAGCCGTCGATGTTCAGCGGAGAGTGGTCACTTTGTGCTGTCCTAAAGTCAACAACCATCTCTTTTGTTTTGTCCACATTCAGAGACAGGTTGGTGGCTCTACACCAGTCCGTTAGCCGCGGCACCTCTTCTCTGTATGCTGACTCGTCGTTCTTGCTGATGAGACCCACCACGGTCATGTCATCGGCGAACTTAATGATGTGGTTCAAGCTGTGCATTGCTGCACAGTCGAGAGTCAGCTGAGTGAACAGCAGTGGACTGAGCACACAGCCCTGGGGGGCCCCAGCGCTCAGTGTGGTGGTGGTGGAGATGCTGTTCCCGATCTGGACTGACTGAGGTCTCCCAGTCAGGAATTCCAGGATCCAGTTGCAGAGGGAGATGCCAGCATGTTCAGCTTTCCAATCAGGTGCTGATGAATTATTGTGTTGAATGCTGAGCTGTCTATGAACAGCATTCGAACGTATGAGTCCTTTTTATCTAGGTGAGTGAGGGCCAGATAGGGGATGGTGGCAATGGCGTCATCTATTGAACGGTATAGACGATACGCAAACTGCAGTGGGTCTATTGAGGGGGACAGCTGGGTCTTAATGTGCCTCATGACAAGCCTCTTGAAGTACTTCATGGTGATGGGTTTGAGCGTGATGGGACGTTAGTCGTTGAGACAGGACACTGAAGATATCTTTGGCATGGGGACGATGGTGGTGGCCTTGAAGCACGTTGGATCGACGGCGCTGCTCAGAGAGATGTTGGAGATGTCGGTAAGAACATCTGCCAGCTGGTCTGCACATCCTCTGAGCACTCTGCTAGGAATGTTGTCTGGTCCAGCAGCCTTCCATGGGATGACCCTACGTAGAGTTTTCCTGTGGTAAGACAGAGCAGCTGGTCATTGGGAGGAGTCTTGGTCTTCCTCGCCACCACGTCGTTCTGTGCTTCAAACCTAGCATAGAAGTCGTTCTGCGCATCTGGAAGTGAGGCATCTTTGTCACAGGCAACTGATGTTGTCCTGTAGTTGGTGATGGCCTGGATGCCCTGCCACATGCGCCGTGTGTCGCCGCTGTCCTGGAATTGACTGTGGATTATCTGGGCATGTGCACGCTTTGCCTCTCTGATGGCCTGGGATAGTTTGGCCCTCGCTGTTCTTAGGGCAGCCTTGTCGCCTGCTCTGAAGTGGAGTCTCGGGTCCTTAGCAGCGCACGCACCTCAGTCATCCACAGCTTCCTCCAAGTTGGTAGAGTCGCCATATGTTGCAGCCTCCCTGAACATGTGCAAGTCAGTACACTGAAAACAGTCCTGAAGAGCAGAGATGGCTCATGCTGGCCAGGTTTTCACCTGCTTCTGGAGCGGTTTTGTGTGTCTGACGAGCGGTCTGTATGCTGGAATTAGCATAACAGAGATGTGGTCTGAGTAGCTAATATTGGCATTATATTCATGTTGTTTAGCCAGAGGGGAACTGGTCCCCACAGTGAGTCTGGTTTCTCCCAAGGTTGTTTCTCCATTTACCAACATTTTATGGAGTTTTGTGTTCCTTCCCACAGTCACCTTTGGCTTGCTCACTGGGTTTCTAAATACAATTATTATTTAATTATTACATTTTTATACAGTTTACAATCATATTTAATCAAACAACACAATGACGACTCTAAGACTTTATAGATATTACAGTTGAATTTTCTGTTATTGCATGATTTTCTGTAAAGCTGCTTTAAAACGATGTGTGTTGTGAAAAGTGCTCTACAAATAACTTGACAAAAACAGTTTTTACCCTCAGGCCATTTTCCACATGAACAATTAAGCTGCCTTCAGGACTCCCATAGTGCAATAATGTATAAATATGTCATGTACATATGTAAATTCACAATATTTAATTCAATAACTGTACATACCCCTACCTTGCACATTTACTGTATTACCACTTGCACATGTACATACTCCATTCTATGTTATATGTTCTATTTTCTTTTTGTATGTCTATTTAAAATCTGACCTTGTTTTTTATGCTGTGTCTCACTGTAATGTTTTGTGTGCACTTGCTTGTTTCTCTTATCACCCAAAAATATTCCTTGTGTACGTGAGCACACTTGGCAATGAAGCTCATAAAGCTTATTCTGATTCTTTAACCCCATTGTACCCTAATGTAAGGTTCTGGGTGTTTTCAAATCTGTAACCCCAAGTATGAACAATAGCAACAGTGATTATTACCTTAGTAAACACAGCTAAAAAGTCTGTCTAAATGAGAGGTATGTGTGCAAATCAGAAGTATGGCTAATTCTCTGAGGATAGAGTAGCTTTAATCTGTAGGAATAAGTTTGATGTCATGCCTCTGGCCAGAGAGACCGATCAGAGAGTAGGTTTAACATCCCTAACCTTCCACCATACTCTCCTGCACTCTCTCAAAGGCCTGGAGTTACAGGAGTCTGTATTTACCTACCCTTATATGAGTAATCATGTTGACAATAATGTTCCTCACATGAGCAACATCATACATATGAGCTCGATCATAGCATCTGTTTGTTATGCGTCTCTATGACTAACCTTGATCACCGAATGCCACGTTTTAAAACTTCACACAATTTTTACATGCATTTTATTCATTATGTTTAAATAACCAGATGTAGTGAAAAATTGTATCATGCTAAGCTAGATCATCAGTGATGTTTCCAAGAGTAACTCTGTGTCAATGTAATCAATTCCTTAGAACAACTGTATAGGCTGTTACCAATAAAAGTGACTCATATTTTAGCTGATTTTAAGAACTATTTCTTGTTACAAATAAAATTTCACCCCCTACATTTTTGAGGGCATTTTGTGACTTTTGATGGTATTTTTGCCCTGAGCCCCTGTTCATTTCTGACCCTGGTCGGTAACAACAGCAGTGAAAATATTATGATTCTCTAAACTAATTTTAATACCATAGGAAATATTTCAATATTTTTACTTAAAGTAATGGAACACTTTAAAGTAAAACAATGGCATGTAGCATTCAAGTGTCACTTAGGGTGCTTTCACATTTGGTTTGATTGCTTGAACTGAATGCAAAGTTTTCTTCAACTGGTAGACACAAGCAAACAATCCAAAACAGCAGGCAGAGATGTAGTCATAAAGCAGGCAGATAAATCCAATAAACCAAACAGAAAGTCCAACCAGGCAAAACAAAAGGTAATCCAAAAAGCAGTAAATCCAGTCAATGGTCATAATATGAATTAAGAAACAATGGCAATGGAAAAACGCTCGGTAAGGCAGGGTAAACTTGCAATACTTCACAATGAACAATGGAATTGCATGGCTCTGAATACATGTGGTAAACATGAAATGAGCAGTGAAGTAATGGGTGAAGATCAGCATTCGGGAGAGGGCTCCTTCTGGTGGTTGGTAGGATGGGTAACAACCTCAGATGTTACAGAACCCCCTACAAACAACTCCTGGTGTTCTTCTGTTGGGACATTCCTTTGGTCGTGGTGCTGGATGATTAGGATGGGCTTGGTGGAACTCTTAGATCAGTGACAGGTCCAGTATGTCCGTGGCGGTTACCCACAATCTCTCCTCTGGTCCAGAGCCTCAGTCCACCAAGTATTGCATCTGGCCTCCTCGAGTCCATGATCTCTGACCATATACGCTGATGCTCCATCAACCTCCAATGGAGACACAGAGGCTCGGGATTCGTTATTCCAGGGCCAGACGGCTGGTGGACCGGTTTTAGCAAGGACACATGGAATGAAGGAGAGATGTGGTAGTTAGCAGGAAGCTCTTATTGGTAAGTAACTGGGTTTATTTGATGGATAATTCTGAATGGACCCACATACCTTGAACTGAGCTTCCTGCAGGGTAGCTGAAGCTTAAGGTGCCTTGTGGATAACCAGACCCTCTGTCCAGGCTGATAGTTGGTGTGAGGGTGCCTCCGCTGGTCAGCCTAAAAGCGATGTGCTCGGTATGGTTGCTGTAGCGGATATGTGCGCTATCTCCCACCCTCTCGCTCCACCTAATGCAATCATCCACCGCTGGCACTGTAGATGGTTCTCCTGACCAAGGGAACACCAGGGGTTGGTAGCCCAGCACACATTGGAGGGGGTTAGCCCCATAAAGGTATGAGTGAAGTATCGGTGCGTATTTGGCCCAGGGCAAGAAGTCGCTCTACTTCTCCTGTTCACGGCTACAGTAGCTCCGAAGATATCTGCCAGTCTCCTGGTTTAAATGTTCCACTTGTCCGATGGCTTGGGAGTGATAGCCTGAGGCGAGACTCACATTGCTTACAGAACACCTGCCAAACTTGGGACGTGAACCTCAATTGGACACAATGTCTGCTGTAATCCATAGACTCTGAATACTTGATGAAATAGAGCATTAGCAGTTTCCATATCCATGGTTAAACCCTTGAGATGGACAAGTCTACCTGATTTTGAAAATCGGTCAATAATTACCAGTATGGCGTTGTATACGTTGGAGTTTGGCATGTTGGTGATGAAATCGATGGGCAGGTGGGACCATGGTCTTTGGGGTATTGGCAAAGGCAAATGGTGACTACTTAGAAGATGCTAAAATATAAACAGAGTTTTGATTTATTTTGGATTTTGTTTAGTCACAACATAATTCCCATAGTTTCATTTATGTATAGTATTTCCATAGTTTTGATGAATTTACTATTATTCTAAAATGTGAAAAATAGTAAAGCATGAGTGTCTCAAAACTTTTGACTGGTAGTGTAGTAGCATAACGAATTACAGATGGCCACCAGAAGGAATTACTTACCAGAGTGATTGTTCTTTGGATGCGAAGGTGTCCCTGTGCTCAATGAAGTGTGGACCATTGGATAGTTCTCAGATGTAGAACTTGTGGTACAAAGTGCTCGGTTGGGGGGCAGTCAGGTGGTGATGGTTTAGGCTGTTGTGCTCATTGTATTTCTTCCATGATATCTTAACTATTCAGTGCAATGATGACAGATGGTTGTAGGATTGATTCAGGATGAGGTTGGATGTGGGGTGGATTATGCCTGCATGAAAGTGCATCTGCTTTGCTCTTTTTTATCAGAATTTATGGAGAAAAATGCACAAGGGTAAAGCTTTCCTGGGGTTCTGTGCCACTGTGACAGAACCGCTCCAATCCCACAATCAGAGGCATCTACTTAAATGATGAAAGGAAGATTGGGGTCAGCGTGTTTCAGTATAGGAGCAATCATGAAGCTTGACTTGAGGGAGATGAAGGCTTGGTATGCAGCCTCGTTCTATAGCAACTTGATGGGTTTTCCCTTGAGCAATGAAGTGAGTGGTTCTGCAATGATACCGTAGTTTCTGATGAAGCATGATAGAAATTGGCAAAGCCCAGAAACCGCTGTAGTTCTTTGTGTAAGGTCAAGGCCATTCGGTAACTGCTGTGATTTTAGAGACATCCATTTCTACACCTTGGTGGCTGATATTGTAACCTAGGAATGTGTTATGGGAGATATAAAACTCACATTTTTCTGACTTGACAAATAGCTGGAGTTTCTGGAGACATGATTGGACCGTCATGACATGCTTTATATGTTGTTGCTTGTTTTGAGAGTAGATGAGGATGTCGTCAATGTAGGCCACCACACACTGATTCGGTAGGTCTCTGAAAATCTCACTGACAAAAGACTGGAAAACAGAGGGGGCATTAGCAAGTCCATACAGCATGACCAGATATTCATAGTGCCCCCTGGTGATGATGAATGCCGTTTTCCACTCATCACCTTCTCTGATTCTGATGAGGTTATAAGCACTTCTTGGATAGAGCTTAGTGTAAATCTTAGCCTCACGAATTTGTTCAAGGTTTGAGTGGATAAGTGGCTTTGGGTAACGCATTCCAAGGTGACAGAGTTCAGGCCTCAATAGCTGATACATGGACGTAGACCTCAATCCTTTTTCTCCACGAATAAAAAACCTGCAGCTGCTGGAGTGGTAGAGGGACGGATGCAACCAGAGTCAAGGGCTTCCTTGATGCAAGTTTCCAAAGCTAGGGTCTGGGGGCGTGACAATGGATAAGCCTTGCTTCTTGATGGAGCTGTATTAGACAGAAGTGAAATGGCACAGTCCCATGGACTGTGAGGAGGAAGTTGAGTAGCTTTGACTTTACTAAAACTTCATTGAATTCTGCATACTACTCTGGAATCATGGTTACTGTTTGGAATTCAGGGCTTTCAATGCTGGTGGTAAGACAAGTCATGGAGACAGCAACATGAAGACATTGTTCATTACAGAAACGTGACCACTGTATGAGCTCACCCTAGTTCCAGGATATAGAAGGGTTGTGGATGGCCAGCCAAGTATAACCCAGGATAAGAGCATGATTGGGTGAGTTTATGACATATAGTGAAATGTTCTTCACATTAAATAGTCCAATCTTGATGGTTATTTGAACAGTCTGTAGGGTTATACCAGTACCAATGTGAGCGTTGTCAACTGTGTTGATATTAAGTGTTGGAATGCATTGAATGTTGGTTATATTGAGTTCTTGTACGATCTCGTGATTCATGAGATTCAGAGAGCCCCAGAAATCACAAAAGCTGTAAAATAGTTTATAGAATCACCAATGGAGATCTCTACAGGCAACAAAAAACTGTGAAGGTTAGTTGATACAAAATTTGTGGTATGTGAACTTGATCTCTTGTGTGGGCATGGTTCACGACAGTAATAGCAAAGTTTTTTGTTACTCCATAGAAACACGGGCGTAAACAACTTGCAAAAGTTCAGGTGATTCAGTACATGCCTGGTCCTGTACTGAGACTGTAGACTTAGAAGCGGAGTGAAACTGGGGCCGTGGAGCATTACAAAGCAGGTTATCCATTTTGATAGCCATGGTAATGTATTCTGAAAGAGTAGAACCCTCACCCTTGCATGTCAGTTCCACCTTGAGTTCTTGGTGAGGCGCCTTGTGGAAAACAGTTTCCAGAGCAACATCGTTCCACCCACTTTGAGTCATTAGCGTCCTGAACAGAGATATCTTGACCACCCGCTGGATATTTGAAGACTTCGTGGAGTAGTCAAACAAGGTCTGCATTTGAGGATCTTTGTACCAAACATCAGCGGCCAATCGAGTGCTTTACCGGTAAGCAGAGACATCATAAAGGTAATTTTTTTGGCATCTTGATAAAATGATTTAGGTTGGTTAGAGAAATAGACTTTACACTGTCGATAAAAAAACCCAGCATTTCTCAGCAGAACCATCAAACTTGTCAGTAAGAGCAAAGCTTACCGGTTTAGCATGGGGAGCTGGCAGTGAGTGAATGTAGTGAGTCAAACATTTGTTGGTGGCTCATAGGTTGTTCAGCTGGTCTTGATAACTCTTTAAAACCTCACACTGGTGGAGCCTGGAGCTGTGAGACTTCCACTGGAACCATGGTAGGAGAAGTATTCTGTAACGAACTGGCCATGGAGATTGTGTTAGGATCCATGTGCAGGAATTTTATTAAAAGAGACACAAGCAAACAACCCAAAACAGCAGGCAGAGAGACGTAGTGGTAAAGCAGGAAGATACATCCAATAAACCAAATAGACAGTCCAACCAGGCTAACAAAACAAAAGGTAATCCAGAAAAACAGGCAGTGTCATAACACGAATCAAGAAACAATGGAATAACGCTCTGTAAAGTGGCAATACTTCGCAATGAGCAATGGAACTGCATGGCTCTAAATACATGTGGTAAACAGGAAATGAGCAGGGAAGATCAGTATTCGGGAGAGGGCTCCCTCTGGTGGTTGGTGGGATGGGTAACAACCTCAGATGTTACAACGTCATCATTGTGAGTACAAGCAGCAGCTGTTTACCACTGTAACTAGGTAACAACTCGAGAAGTCATCAGCTTCACTGTGTTATTGATGTATTAGTCTCCTTGGATTTACCACCAAAACTTTACATGCACAGAAAAACCCTTGTGTCTGGATGCATTGAAAGTGCCATGATGTGATGAGTGTTAACATTTGTCTGTCACGAGCCCAAGGATGAATTGCAAGAGATGTGAAGCATGTGAGCTGCTCTCTGAAGGGGAGTAATTTGGACACAAGCAGATAAATGTGTTTAAGCATTATAATTGCATTTGGAAGACTGCAAAGATGAGAATTCTGTCATCACAAGCAGTTCAGTTCCATGATTTGGTACGACTGCATTCATATCAGGAGTGAACTGTATTTGAGTTCACATGAATTGTACCCAGACCACATTTTCAAGCGGATCGGGTGCGGTTTTTGGGTGCGTACCCAACAGAGTTCATTTTATCCAAACAAACCAAACTTTGACATCATTCGGACCTGGGTGCACAGCAAAAGTGTTAGTGTGAAAGCATACTTAATGAAGTTTGTTTCAATTTTTTTTTAGTAATTACTCAGGTAAATAGTCATAATTATAAAGAACTAAGTATATACTAAATACATGGTAAATAAAGAGAAGCGATTGTTCTTTTTTCTTGTTAATATTGTTGTTTGATTAATATTAACAACATGATAACAATTTACATAAATTCATAAATGTATTTGGCCATGTTTTCATTTGAAAATACATAAATTTTGCTAAGTTTTGGCCTTCGTCCACAGTGAGACAGCATTTTTATCTGGAGTGTATCTATGTTCCCAGGGTCCTGGTTTTTCTGTATTTATTTATTGTTTTTTTATATATATATATTTTTAGCTGTGACTGACATCTAACTAATCCTAACCCTAAGTGTAGGCCTATTATTTTGAGAGCCATACAGCAGTTCTGAGGACAGAAAACCCCCTGGACAAGTTCCCACAATAGCCCATCTTATATTAAGTGAATACAGAGCTGGGGAAGATGTTTTTTCAGGTTCCCATTATGAGCTATATAGAGCTGGGGAACATAGGACCGTGGGAACATAGGAACCTGGGAGAGCACATACTGTATGTAGAACATAGGACCATGGGAACATAGGACCATTTGTCATGTTCCCACTATGTGCCATATAAATCTGGGGAACATAGAACCCTGGGAACATAGGTTGCTGGGAGAGCACATACTGTATGTAGAACATAGGACCATGGAAACATACGACCATTTGTCATGTTCCCACTATGTTCCATATAAACCACAATAGCCCATCTCATATTAAGCGAATATAGAGCTGGGGAAGATGATTTTCAGGTTCCCATTATGAGCTATATAGAGCTGGGGAACATAGGACCATTTGTCATGTTCCCACTATGTGCCATATAAATCTGGGGAACATAGAACACTGGGAACATAGGATCCTAGGAGAGCACATACTGTATAGAGAACTGGGGAACATAGGACCCTGGGAACATAGGACCATGTGTTATGTTCCCATTATGTGCCATATAAATCTGGGGAGCATAGAACCCTGGGAACATAGGACCCTAGGAGAGCACATACTGTATAGAGAACTGGGGAACATAGGACTCTGGAAAGATTGTTCCCTTTGTCATGTTCCCATTATGTGCCATATAAATTTGGGGAGCATAGGACCCTGACAACATAGGGATGAATCCAGCGAAAATTAATCTTTTAAAAAATGTTCTCACAAGTGGGTACATTTTAAAATGCGTCTTTGTGTTGTAGTGTGGACAGGGGAAATGGAGATATCTGAAAAGATTACATATTTGTTGTATTGTAATGCAGCCATGTCAACCCAAATCAATTATGATTGCGGCCCATGTTGTAGAGGAGGTGCTGTGCCTGCTATCCACTTTGATAAGCATTGTTAAAGATAAATGTTACTTTGTTCAACCTTCACTTTGCATTCCTTCAAAGGTGACAGAAAGTTTATTCAGAATTGCTGTCCGGTGAGGGAACACGAGGACAATTGTGTTTCAGACCGTACATGGAAATGACACAGGGCCACACTTATTAAATTTCTTTTCGCAAGGGATTTAAGTGTTTTCAGATGTGAGCAACTTTTGGAAAACTTTAGAAAACAGCAATGTGGACGGAGAGCGTTTTGAAAACTAAAATGCAGTTTTCACATTTATTTGGATTAACGTGGTGAAGCCTTAGGTATCACAAACTAACAATTAACAATGTTTTTTTGTTCGTTTTTTAATCTTGGTTAATATTTATTTATGAAAATCTGATTGTTTATAGTAAATTTATGATGCATAGTCTAAATTTTAAGTTAAAAAATGTTATAGTGTATGTAAAAAATAACATTGACCATGATTACTAAATGAAAGTATATAAAAGTTTTGGTAGTTTTGGCTTCATTTACACTGCAAGAGCTAATGCACAGACCCAATATTTACACACAAATGTGATATTTTTGTCCCAGCTTTTTGCATTCATGTAAAAAACATTCACGGTGAGGCATGAGTGTTCTTCACAGTGTGCACGCAAATTCACATGTGAGCCATAAACAGCTGGCTGGATGTGGGATTTGGGTACCGATTTGGGTCGGTACTCTGTACTACGTACTGTAGAAGGACTTTTTTACCTTAATATCAACCTTGTACTGAACTATTGGCATATTTTAATACCTATTGTTTTCCATTGAAAATAAGTTTGAATACAAATTTTACTGTAGCTGAAGACTAGTCTTGAGCTCTGATTGGCCCTTGTAAGTGAACATTCTGAGATGAAGACCACTTTGACGGTGTCGACAGAGTGTTCAGAGGAGATGAATCTCAGATAAAGGACAGAATGATTTTGTAAACAATCCTTACGTGTCAGTTTGGGAGTGTAAAAGCAAAGTAGGATCCTCTTCAGATGGAATTTATGTGCAGTCATGTACTCGCATATGGTTTGAAAATTAAGGCCCAGGATTTATGAAGGGGCCAAATGGTATGCTAATATGCTGCAGATGTGCAGCGGTGCATGTGTTTAAAGAAAACTAATCGCTTTGATGGGCCTAATCAGGATTACTCTCTGATCAATACCACCTTTAGCTGGTTTCTGTTCAACCGGTGGCGGATTACAGCAGCTTTCCAGGCCACATTTCTGCGACGGGAATCCAGAGCATTAAAAACAAAAAGGATGCAGGGCTTCCGCTGTAGACGCCTGAATCTGGCTGCTCAAAAACTAGTCTTTTATTACTTGTCCTGAGCTAAAAAACACATGATACCATTCTTATCAGATTTTACTGTTGATTTGAAATATGTTAATTGATTGTAATGCTGACCAATCATTTTGGAGATTTCGGTCTTTCCCCATTTCAAGTAGACAGGAGCTGTACTAGAATGCTGCTTGTATCCATAGAAAATGTGCATTCCCATGATAGTCGCCTAGTGGACTGGCATGCCTTAAAAGCGATATTGGTTGCGTCTAATCTTTTTTGGCACAAAACGTGTTCATTCTGAATGGCCCCTTAGAAGGTAGCAGCAATAAGTTTAGGACCTTTTAGTCTAAAGTCTCGTTCTGCGTGACTACTGAGTCACCATCACACAATGTCAATGATGCAGGTGTAAATTTGTGAGTCATGTGACTTGAATTGCAATCTTGTTTTGACATTCTATCTGAATTCTGCAGGTTAGTCAGGAGTCACACCCACCTTCTCCTGGGCCAGCTCTCTCTCAGTCTTGTGGCTTCTCTCCAGGTTCTGCTCCACCTGATCCATCTCAGCTCGCAGACAGTCCAGAGCTGCTCAATGGTCTTGAGAGGCCCTCTGTTGCTCCTCCTCTTGCAGCTTATTCAACTCCATCAGCTGCTGCTTCCTCTGACTGTGAGCCACCAATGGCTCCTTCCTCAGAGCATGCACCTGCTCCTCTAGATCTGAGATTGTCTGGAAAAAGACACAAAAGGAGACATTTGTTCATTCACTGAGGTCAACCCACAGACAGAGGAAGGACTGTAGATGTCATGTATATCCTCTTTGAGACCCGAGCATGACACCTGTGTGTATTCTCCATTTCCCTTTTTGATTTGTAACTAGTAACACCTAATAACAATTCTAGGGCAAATAGTTTTCCTAATATTTCATAGCAACATATGTGTACAGCGGGACTAAGTTGTGAAATTTTAAATAATGCCAATCTGTAGAATTTTTTTTTTTTTTTTTTAAATAGTTTAATATGTTTGCAGAAGTGTTGGTTATTCTTGTATTTGAGATGTTGCAGACATTGCATCAGAAATCAGCATAAATAATTCTGATTCAAAGTAATGGCCAGCATCATGCAATAACTACAACCATGTTAAAATAAAATTATACATTATAAATTCTGAATCTATGTACAGATTACCATTGTCACATGTCTGCCAAACATGTTGAGTGGTCCAAACATCATCTGCAGCCTGAAACTGAACTTTTAATGCACTAAAGTACACATTAGTGTGCTTTGTATTTCGCAGCGTGGTGTTTTGCAATAAATCGCACAAATTTTGAAATTGGAAAATCGGATTAAACTAGAGACTCTTATCTTTTGACTCAAACGGGTTTCAATAAAAACTTAATTATGTTTTTACCAGATGTAGTTTGTTGGTATTTCTCCTAAAGTTAAACGCCGCTGTGATTGGCACCATGTTGTTTGGTCACATGACAGTTGAAATTTTAACCCTTTACTGACAGTACAGTCTCCTAAACTGAGATCAGTTGGTTTAAATTAATTAAAATTATGCGTTGCATATAGCAAAGTCAAAATACAAATTCCACACATGTGTATGCGGGGTTGCACAAGGATTGATAAAGACTCTCAAAAGTTTCAAACAAATGTAATTTTATTCCCTGTTTGCTGCCTTTCACAGCTCAGGATAGTCACTAGTGAAGGGCTTGGGACTTTGTCCAATTTTTAGGTACCATCAGCCAATCAGCTTTGCATTGGCATTATTTATCCTTGCAACTCTAGAATGATTAGTAACTTGAAATTCCTGGTTCAGATGACTGACTCACCCTACAGAGACCAAATTGGCCATGAACAAAAATAGCATATTTCAAATTGCATAATTCAGGGTTTCCACCTTTTTTAATATTGAAATTCCGGAACTTCTCCTGTCATTTGTAATTTCTGAAAAATGATTTAAAAAAACTGAAGACTGTTTTTAAAGACTGATTCACTAATGATTTTCAGACCTTCAGAATCATTTGATGATTAACTGAAAAGATGGATAAATATAAAAAGACTAAACTGTGCATAATTATGGCTCAATGGGGCAGTTTTGACTGTTCATGAGGTGGATGGCCTGAGGGAAAAAACTGTTCCTGTGCCTGATGGTTCTGGTGCTCAGAGCTCTGAAGCGTTGGCCAGAAGGCACTCAAAAAAGGTAGAGGGCAGGGTGAGTGGGGTCCAGAGTGATTTCTAAAAATGAGGGCAGGGGGCAACCAATAATCCTCTCAGAGTCCGAACTGTACTTTGTAGGCTTCTGATATCCAATTTCGTGGCTGAACCAAGTTATTGAAGTGCAGAGGACAGACTCAATGACTGCTGAGTAAAACTATATCGGCAGCAACTGTGGCAGGCTGAACATCCTCAACCGTCAAAGGAAGTATAACCTCTGCTGGGCCTTTTTCACAGTGGAGTCAATGTGGGTCTCCCACTTCAGGTCCTGCAAGATGGCAACCTGAATGATTCCACTGCTGCCACAGTGTTATTTTGAATGGTGAGGGGGTTCAGTGTTGGGGTGTTCCACAATCATCTCCACCGTTTGGGGCGTGTTTAGCTCCAGGTTGTTTTGACTGCACCAGACAGCCAGCGGTTCAACCTCCCTTCTGTATACAGACTCATCATCATCTTGGATAAGGCCAATGACAGTGGTGTCATGTGCACACTTCAGGAGCTTGACAGAGGGGTCCTTGGCGGTGAAGTCATTAGTGCACGTCAGGGCGACGGGTCTGTAGTCATTAAATCCTGTGATTTTTGGAATAATGATTGAGTGTTTGAAGCAGCATGAGACTTCACACTGCTCTAGTGATCTATTGAAGATCTGTGTGAAAAAGGGGGGCAGCTGGTCAGCACAGGATTTTAGACAAGCGCCCCGTGCTTTACTTGAGGCACCCTCTTCTTCACAGATCTTAAGTGCAGGTTGAGTAGCAGGAGGGGGTGGAGGGGGTAGCGGGAGGTGTTTTTATGAAGTGAAGGTCAGAGCAGGTGTGTGGTGTGATTTTGGGCCTTTTAAATCTACAGTAGAAAAAATTCAAGTCATCAGCCATTTGTTGGTTCCCTACAGTTTTGGGGGATGGTGTCTTGTAGTTGGTAAAGTCTTTCAGGCCGCTCCAAACTGATGCAGGGTCGTAAGCTGAAAACTTGTTTTTCAGCTTCTCAGAGTATCTACTTTTAGCCACTCTGATTTCCTTATTCAGTGTGTTCATGGCCTGATTGTACAGGACTTTATCCCCACCTTTGTAAGCATCCTCTTTGGCCTGATGAAGCTGTCTGAGTTCTGCTGTAAACCATGGTTTGTCATTGTTGAACGTTAAAGAAGTCCAAGTAGGAATGCATATATCTTCACAGAAACTGATGTAACAGTATCTATGAGCTCGTCCAGATTGGTGTCTGCAGCCTCAATAACACTCCAATCAGTGCAGTCAAAGCAGGATTGTAGTTCCAGCTCTGCTTCATTGGTATAGCTCTTTACAGACTTTACTACAGGTGTAGCAGATTTTAGTTTCTGTCTGTAGGCTGGGAGAAGATGAACAAGGCAGTGATCAGCTAGTCGCAAAGCTGCTCTAGGGACAGAGCGACATACATCCTTTAATGTTGTGTAGCAATGATCCAGTACATTTCTGTCTCTGGTTGGGCAGTTAATGTGCTGTTTGTATTTGGGCAGTTCACGTGTGAGGTTTGCTTTGTTAAAATCTCGAAGAATAATATTAACCGAGTCCGGATATTACTATACCATGTCTGTGATTTGATCTGCCAGTTGTTGCAGCGTGTCAATCACCAGAAAAAACGAGGAAATCTCCTGTGGCAATTAGAAAGACTTACAGTTAATAAAGAGCGCTTCCAAATTAGGACAGAACATCTTCTTTAACGTTGTTACATCTCTACACCAACCTTCATTGATGTAAAAGCATGTTCCACCGCCTCTAGTTTTCCCTGTTATATCCACGATACGATCCACTCTGAATAGTTGGAAACTCGACAGCTGTAATGCGCTGTCCAGAATGGCTTCACTCAGCAAGGTTTCTGTGAAGTTGAAGAGAGTGGAGATTCCCTAGATGAATACTTGACAGGGCTGTTTGAAAGCCCAGGCGATGGAGCTTGACCAGTGCACCAGCTCGTCACCCTCGCCAGCGTCCCTTGAACAACACAGCTGCACCTTTGACTAAAATGTCCAGCAAAGCATCCAAATAGTCAAAAACTAGGAGAAGATTGTCTGGTATATGCTGCTGAATGTTCAGCAGTTCGTCTCTGGTAAAACCCTGGAAAAAGATTAATAAACACAGAAACATTGTTCTAACAGAACAATGTTTAGGTGATTAAATATTTTAGATTAGAGCGTAACTATAAAATGAAATTTTCATGACTTTTCTGGTCATTTGTGATTTTGGTAAACCTTTCCAGGCCTGGAAAACACCATTTTAAAATTCCCTTATTTTTCTAGGATTTGGATGAATCTGGGAACCCCTATACTTCTGGGGCATCATGTGCCAGCTGATCAACTGTCATTGAGATTAATAGTAATGCTAACGGATAGAAAACTCCAGGTATAAAAGACTTCCTTGGTTTGAATCATCCCAAACCGAACAGACAACGTGTTTATGGGATACTGAATCGGTGCAGAGGAATTCCATACTTGGGTTGCAAAATAGAAATAAACAGGAACTGACAAAAAAGGGTGAAAAAAGAAAGTCAGGAGAGAAAGAGAATGAAAGAGAAAACAAATGAAGTAGGACAAGTGGAGTATTTGTGCCCGTTCATGTCAGGAAGAGGAAACAGGAGCATTACCTCTGATCTCTGAACCACAAGAGCTCAACATCAAAGATCAGCATTCCACAAAGACTTCATGAGCAAAATTAGCACAAATAAAAGGTCAGTTACCCATGGGGATGATGTACTGCTGTGATTTTTCATTTCAGGAAACTGAAAAAAAAAAAAACATAATTACGAGTGCTTACCCATGAGCTGTTGCATTAATGTGAAGTCAGGGCAAAAGAAGAAAGGCAGATGCTATTTTCATCCTGCTACAAATAAAGGTAGATGCTATTAACACACCCCAGTACAAATAGTAGTAAATAGTATTTGCACCCCAACCATGGTACAAATAATGGTAGGTGCTGTTTTTCCCCTGATTAAATACTAACAGTCTAGAGGCATCACCGCAGCAAATATATTGTCTTTATTTAGAGTCCCACAGACACCCTAGACCATCCCCTATCCCTAAACCTAACTTCAAAATGTAAACATGGTTTAAGGATAGTAACCATAGTATGACCATGGTATTTTATAGTAAAAATAAAAGTAACCGCAAAATTAAACATGGTTTCTATATAAACACCAAATTACTGTAGTTACACTATGATTTACTGCATCAAATATATGGTTTTCCGCCAAAAAACATGTTACTGTAATATTATTATAGTAAAACTACCTTTGTTTTCATTTTTATATATTTAAAAGTAGCATTAAAGAAAATATTAAGAGAGGAGACAGAATGGGAAAAAGAGTGTGACAAATGCAGAATTGAACCCGGGTCAAAAAGATATAGTCTCCCCGGGCCCCATTTCACTTACAATGCAGTTTGTTATAAATTTCTATGTTTCCAATAGACTATTGGGAGAAAATAGTTGCGTTGTGTGGCAGGTGCTATTTACACATGGGTGCGTAGTCACTCCAAAAAAAGAAATAAACCCTTGCTAAGCCTGTTGGTGAATTCATTCAGTCAAGAACAGTCCAACAAACTTAACAATGGTTTGATCTGTTCAGCGTGGCTTTGAGATAATCACATTTACCATCATGACTATATTACAAAGATGCTAATGGACGAGAGAGAGAGAGAGAGAGAGAGAGAGAGAGAGAGAGAGAGAGTGTGTAATAGGGTGTTCAAGCAACCATGAAATTACAGAGGATAAATAGAAACATTATAGAACAAGTTCCAACTCATACTATTTTGCTAGGATTTTAATGTTTATCTTTTTATTTAAACAGGCCATGACATTGTATTATCTTTAATGAGGTCCACTGATAATGTTAGTAAAAAAATAAAAATAACAATTGCACCAATACAGTCAACATTTTGCAATAAATTATCTTTTTCCACCCTGTCTCAGTTTTGGCCTAAGCGTACACGTAATTTCATCATACACACTCACAACGTTATAAAACAAAATGTCAGGGTTTACACATAAGGCACATCCAACACATTGCATCCAAATATATTAAACTGTTCATCTAAACGCACATATATAGACCAAAGCACGATGAAACAAGATGCTCAAACATACAGTATCATCCTGCACTGATGTGCACATTGCTGGAAACGCATCATAACGGTCAAAGACGTCCATCTAGTGCATGTTTACATACACCAACAATTAACAATTGCACAGATGGAGGCAAGAACCAGGATGCGCTTCTGCTCAAAACACCAAGATGCAGAGCAGTGGAATGAGTTTTAACTTGACAACACATCTTTTAAAATGTGCCACGAAATACATGACACCGGTCAAAGATGTCTGTCAGGTGCATGTTTATATACAAATATAATTCAAAAAGTTCATATGGGTCCCCTTTGGTGTTCAGGAGTTAGTAAGCCACACATCTGTTCATCTGTTTACCAACTGAGTGCAAGTGGGTGGGGCCAAGGGAGCAATGTTTTAAAGTAGATGTTGATGTTGTTGCTGTTGCTGTAGAGGCGGTCATGAATTAATGAGCCCCTTGGTAACGTAGGGAAGTTGCAGAAGTAGAGAATGAGGCGTTTTTGCAGCTTGGTTTCAAAAAATACTTTTATTTCATTGAGGATAACATTTTGGGTTCTGAAATTGTTCTGTAGTAGAATGACCTCTTATATGTCAAAATATCAAGGAAAAATGATCCCTTTAAATCACTTCCTAAATATAGTTTAGTGATACTGTACAGTCCAAATTGCAGTGGTCTGCTGTATATAGCAAGATTGGAAGAGCGGTATACAAATTGCATTCAGCGCAGATTTTGTGGGCTTATTTGCGCCATTGCTTGATCTGCATAATTCCCTTAGTGAATCGTGTGCTAGACTAGTGCAAATTAACAGAGCTTTTACTTGGAGGAATTCAGTTTTAGTGAATTCATACCAGAGAGTCTAAATGACTTGGCCTGACACTTGAAGAGGTTTAAATACACATAACATTAACAATTAATAGAACAATTGAAGCTAACAGCTATATCCACACCAGTATTCCCCAAGTGCCCAATCTAATAAAGTGATGTGTTTATATCAGATAATCTGTGCTCCCATCACATTTAACCCTCATACAGGCTCTATAATAGCATGTGGGAGAGTCTGGCATGTTGGCAGCTTCTCGTCTCTGCTCCTCATGCTTCCAAACATTCCTGGGAGGAGACTGCTAATGCATCACGTGGACAACTGCAGGAAATGTGTCTGAAGTTGTTTTGTGGGCACTTGGGGGAACTTCAAAGCCATGACGCGCAATCACCCAGATGCCAAGTCGCAGGTCCAGTGTGGCCAGAGCGCCACAGCACCAGCCTACGCGCTGCAGCAATGGCACAAAGTTATTAGATGTCGGCTCAGAGGAGCCTTTAATCTATAATTCCCTTTTAAACTGGATTGAGGGAAGAATATTCTGATGCATCATTGATGGGCTTGGACGTGCTCATATTGGAAAAAAGCTGACTAAGAAACTAGCACAAAAATTAAAGTCAATAACCACAGATAATTTTTTATCATTTTATTTCATAGCTAATATTTTTATTCATACTTTTTTTTGTCATTTGGCAAAATGTTTGGAAATGACTAATAAAAATATTCTGCTAAGTGATTTTTACCTTGAATTATCTTTTCTACAAACATCGTGCTTTTCTCTGAAACTTTTCAAAATGGTTAACAATTACACTAACCTAATTTAAATAAATAACTAAAATAAATACTGGGGCAAAATTGTTTGGTGTGATGGAAATGACACCACAAATGTTAGATTGTCACAGTTTTAAACATGTAATAATTGTATTTTTATAATGGATTTTCATAGGCTAATTTAGAAAGTTTGGGTCTGGGAAAAGGCTAAAACAGTAAAATCTGTACATAAAAGACCAATAAAAAGTGCCAATGTACCAATAAATGATGAAGGCATGTTAAAAAGTCATTTTTAATGTGACCTTCATATAACAAAAAGAAAACTTTTTTATATAAAACTCAACCCTTGGGACATGAAAGTGCAAAAAACATCCCTACACTTTCAGAAAAAGGTACAGTTTAAGGAAAAAAGGGCTTTCACTGGGGTGATACCCTCAAGTAGACATTTTTTATATAATTTTGTACTCATTTTGCATACATTTTGTTATAAAGGTTCACATGGCTTTATTCATCTTTACTATCTTGCTGTGCGTGCACACAGGTGAGAACACATCTTTAGAGAGCTAAAAAATATAAATCAGAATCAGAATGAGCTTTATTGCCATACTCAAACACCCAAGGATTTTGTCATGGTGAGAGAAGCTTCCAGTGCAATGAGAATACAAACAATATACATATACAACACATGCATAGAAACATTTGAAATATACATATAAATGTAAACAGTGAAATAAGAATAAAAAAACACATTTGCAGAAAGTGTCAAATTGTTATTCAGGAGAGTAGGGCTAAATGATTTGGACAAAAAAATCTAATTGTGTTTATTTTGAAAAACATTGCTATTGCAATTTAAAATGCAATAAGACTTTTATTTAATTTTTTAAACTAGCAGGCCTAAGTGTTTCCTTTTGACCAAAATTAAGTCATGGGCAAAATGCTCCACTGTCAGTAAAAATACTGTTCAAGGAATGGCCTTTATTCTTGAGTCCTCTTCAAAAGAACCAGAATAAACAGATACCAAATATAGTAAAACATAAAGGGGAAGCATTCAAACAGATCCAAGTCAACTTCACATTGCATCTGTATATATATATGCAATTAACAGATATTTTGATAATTGACTAATCTAACAATTGTTAGAATAACTAAACGACTATTCAAACGATTATTGCAATGATTAATCATTAGTCCCAAACTCACAAAAAACAAACTCTTTCTTCTTTATAGAGCTGCGTATCGCCGACAAGATGCACACTGCGTCACATATACATTCACCGACCACTTTATTAGGTACACCAGTACACATATTTATTCATGAGATTATCTAATCAGCCAATCATGTGTTAGGAGTGTAGTGTATAAAATCATGCAGATACGGGTCAGGAGCTTCAGTTAATGCTCCATCAACCATCAGAATGGGCGGAAATGTGATCTCAGTGATTTGGAGCGTGGCATGATTGTTGGTGCCAGACGGGCTGGTTTGAGTATTTCTGATCTCCTGGAATTTTCATGTACAACAGTCTCTAGAGTGTAAAGAGAATGGTTTGAAAAATAAAAAACAAAAAAACGTCCAGTGAGCAGTTCTGCTAATGGAAATGTCTTGTTGACGAGAGAGGTCAACAGAGAATGGCCAGACTGGTTTGATCTTACAAAGTCTACAGTAACTCAGATAACCACTCTGTACAAATGTGGTGAGAAGAATATAATCTCAAAATGCATAATATGTCGAACCTTGAGGCGGATGCACTACAACAGCAGAAGATCACGTCAGGTTGCTCTTCTGTCAGCCTAAAACAGAAAGCTGAGGCTGCAGTGGACACAGGCTCAGCAAAACTGGACAGTTAAAGACTGGAAAAAATCACCTGGTCTAATTAATCTCTATTTTTGCTGTGGTACACAGATGGCAGACCCACTGCATCCTATCATTTTACATTTACATTTATGCAGTTGGCAGATGCTTTTATCCAAAGCGACTTACAGTGCACTTATTACAGGGATAATCCCACCGGAGCAACCTGGAGTTAAGTGTCTTGCTCAAGGACACAATGGTGGTGGCTTTGGGGATAAAACCGGCAACTTCCTGCTTACCAGTTCTTTGTATTAGTCCACTATGCCGCCACCACCACTCCATTATCCAATGACTATTCAACCACGAAAGTATTTGATTTTTTTTTTGTCAACATTGTTGTTAATATCGACTAATCATTTCAGCACTAATTTAGGAGCAGTAGTTATTACACTTTGGTCCTTTATTACATTTAGGACTAAATGTAATTAAAATCAATTACTGTAATAAATTGTGGTCCTAAAAATAGTAACCTTTGGTTCTAAATGTAATAACCGTTAGTGCTAAATGTAATTAGGTATTGTTGTCATCTTAAGCCTAGTAGTTCACTTACTTTTTCCACAGCACTGTGAATGTTTAATGATAAGTGTTCAATAAGGCATGAAAGATTATAATTGTTTGTGTGTTGTTAGCTTAAGCACATTGTGTTTGTGTATTCTTGTGACTTTGATGAAGATGAGATCACATTTAATGACCAATTAATTCAGAAAACCAGCTAATTCCAAAGGGTTCACATACTTTTACTTGCCACTGTATATTCTATATGTTAGTTACAAATTCACAATAAGCTGAGAACTGTTAAGTTGTATTACTTTGTTGTTTCATACATCAGTTAAACAATTTCACAATAGCCTACTAATTAGCATTCCTTACAAAAAACCTAAACTTAACATGAATTTAAAATTAAAGACATTAAAAGCCAAACACACTAACTATAAAGACTCAGTCTTTAGTACCCTATTGAGTCGCCACATGATATCTAGTGTTAAATCTGGGTCCTGAAGCAAAACCTGTTGAGAACCACTTTAACAAATGGTGGCTACTCTGAAGCAGCTCAAATATAAGAGTTTTAGATGTTTGGTTTACACATTATTCACATTATTCACATATGTCCATACTTTGTTACTTCATAGTGTAGATGACTGGATTATTATTGTAATATGTGAAAAATAGTCATAACAAAGAATGAAGAGGTGTTTCCAAATTTTGTTGTGCATGTTCCAGTATTGTTTTAATTATCTGTCTGGTTTGACAGTAGAAGCTCAACACACATTCTCCACTGAGACAATAAGTCATGTGTTTCAGACGCATTTCTGAATGTTGTCGTATTTCAGGACATGTGGTTGACATCAGGAGCTTTCTGCGACATCAGAGCTGTTTTTAAGCAGTTATCCAACTACACTGTCTTGATTTCAGCTCTGGAAAAAACAAACCAGCCCCATCACGACTCTGTCCTTCCAGCTGTGATGGGTCATTGCAGTCGTCTTCAGCAGACGGCTTTCAGCACCAGATGGGCCATCCATGAAAAGAGGTTTAATGTCTGGCCAGACATAAGCACACACAGACTCTTTCTCTAGGCTTTAACTCTTAAAGACATGCAAATGTGTTTCAGGCAGAGATTTGGATCGCACCATCCCTCTTTCATCCAGAATGGTGCCGCAGTCTCGAAAAATGCAATTGGAGGAATATGCCACACATATTATACTTCTGTCTTCATATATCACCATGGCAGAATAAGGAGCACTATGTAATGAAACCATTTTAATTCTCCACCATCATATCTGTGTGCTTCCTGTTTTCCTGAACTGGCTACAGTGTGAAATGTCCATCCATCCATCCATCCACAACCGCTTATCCTGTACAGGGTCGCGGGGGGCTGGAGCCTATCCCAGCTAACTTTGGGCGAAAGGCGGGGTACACCCTGGATAGGTCGCCAGTCCATCGCAGGGCCACACATAGACAGACACACACTCACTCACATACACACCTAGGACAATTTTTGGAGACATCAATTAACCTAGCCTGCATGTCTTTGGATGGTGGGAGGAAGCCGGAGCACCCGGAGAGAACCCACGCAGACACGGGGAGAACATGCAAACTCCACACAGAAAGGCCGGGGCAACCGGGGTTTGAACCCACGACCTTCTTGCTGTGAGGCGGCAATGCTAACCGCTGCACCACCGTGCTGCCCTAGTGCCTCTGTTAGAGTCAGTATTTGGCAAGCCTGTCATCCAGTTAATGAAATTAGATTGGAGGTGTGGGTTAGAGTTACTTTGACTTATAAAAAGCACTCAGACAATTTGAGTTAGCTATTCACAAGAAGCATCTGCTGACGTGGACCTTGCCTTGCAAAAAAAGAGATCTAAGAACACCTATGATCAAGAATAGTTGCTTTGCATAAAGCTGGAAAGGGTTACAAAGTTATCTCGAAGAACACTGATATTCATCTGTCTATAAATAGAGATGATTTAGTACTATGGCTACTCTCCCTAGAAGTGGCCATCCAGCCAATATGACTCAAAGGGCACACCACTGAAAGCTCAATGAGTTAAAAACCTAGAGTGACAGCTAAAGACTTGAAGGATTCATTGGAACTGGTTAATATCTCTGTTCATGAGTCTACTATACAGAAAACATTAAACAGCCATAGTGTCCATGGCAGGACAAGACAAAGGAAGCCACTGCTTTCCAACAAAAACATTGCCTAAAGTTTGCCAAAGACCAGACTGACACTCCACAATACTACTGGGAAATGTTTTGTGGACTGATGAAACTAAGTGTGACGAGGAGGAGGGCGGGGCCGAGCCGACCCGAGGGATAAGTGCAGTGGAATGTGGCAGTCGAGAGAGAGAGAGATAGAGACATGTAGCTGCCATGTGTGCGTTTATGTTTTTGAGTCTTTTTGCTTTTTGGAGCATCATGATTTGGGGCTGCTATGCTGTGTCGGAGCCTGGACCGTTACCATCGTTGAGGGAAAAATTAATTTTTAAAGATATCCTACAGGATAATATCAGGGTGGCTGTGTGCCAGCTGAAGCTCAGTAGAAGTGATGCAGCAGGACAATGACCCTAAACATCGAAGTAAATCCACTACAGAATGGCTTCAAAAGAAGAAAATCCACCTTTTGGAGTGGCCCAGTCAGAGCCCAGACCTTAACTCAATAGAGATGCTGTGGAATGACCTCAAGAGAGCCGTTCACACCAGACATCCTCAGAATATGACTGAACTGAAGCAGTTCTGTAATGAAGAATGGTACAAAATTCCTTCTGAAGGTTGTGCAGGTCTAATCTCCAGCTACTGGAAATGCTTGTGTAGCAGGGCCAGATAGACCCACCTGCCAATTGGCCAGTGTCATGCCAAAACTGTGAACCAATCAGTGCCCATTTAGTGAATATAAAAAGGGAGGGGTGTAGTTGCTTGGGATGCGTCATTGTTGGTGCCGCCCCTTGTGGACGTCCTTCGTCGTGAATGAAGGTTTGTGTAGTAGCTGGGTGAAATTCGTGCTTTGTATATGTGATGGTATTATCAGTGTATTTGTTGCCGTCAGGATAGTGTTAGTGCATCCTACTTTTCCCTTTGCTGTGCACTGGCTGCTAACTGTCGATGTGTCAGTATCTGTAAATGGTGACCAACCATGCGTAGTGCGGTTTGCTGTGAACATGATTGCAGTTCTTGATTATTGTTTATTGTGTTAATTTGTTGTTAGAAATTTTACTGTTTTATGTTCGGCAGGTTTAATGGGCACGCTAAAGGGTTTCTTAAGCTCATTATGGGGCTCAATATACATCTACTGATGTGACTACGCTGCTGTTTTACGCTGAGTCTTTTCCTTCTTTTATGTAAACATGGGCCCAGTATTGTGTTCGACCAAGAGTGGGAGTTAGGTGGGAGATCAATGGTAAAATTAGCTGGCTGTTGTTCGCCATGTGACTGTTTGCTTTTGTTTATGTGTTGTTTTACATTTTTGGTTGTATTGTGATTTGTACATGTTGAATTGGTTTATTTTTTGTATTTGTATCTTTACTTTATAGTTGGGTTTATTTTTCTGTTTTCTTTGCAGCGGGTAATGTGTTAATGATTTTGGTGACATGTTTTCTTTGCATGGGGTCAAAATTGATCACATTTACCTTAATTGTTTCATTTGTTAAATTGAGATTGTGTTTGTGTAAATTGGTTTGAGATTATTTTCTTTTGTTTAATCACCTGATTACTTGGAGCTTGTTAGCACGGGTAATCATTGGTATTTATGTATGTGACTTTTTTTTTTTTTTTTTTTTTTTTTTTTGTGCATTCATAGAAGCTGGGGAGGTTTAGAGTGGGAGAGATTGGCTTCTGTCATCCTTTGGTGTGTCTCCACTGAGTGTTGTGTAATATTTTTGTATTTAATTTATAGGTGTGTGTAGTGCTGTGGGTATTAAGTGTGGGGTTGTAATTTGGACGTGTGTATGTTGAGACCGTTGAAACAGGTTAAATGCAGGGACTGAATGTTTTTTAAACCAATTTTTGTATGCTTCAATAAAGTGATCCTCTCTGTATACTCCCTTGCCCACGTCTCTGTGCTCACCCTAACTTTTGCTAACAAACCTGTGCGCCCCTATATAGGGCTGTTATTACCCAGTGTACTCCGGGTGGGGTAGTCGACTATAGGGTGTCATTCATAGGGTTCTCATTTGTTCCCTTTATTTATTTTAGTTTGTGTCCCATCTAACCGATTGATTTTGTTTCACTAGAGTCTGCAAAAGTGAGGCTTGGTCCCCCCCCTGGTCTTTCATCCCTGTAATTGCCCCTACCTGACCGCCCAGCCACACTTGGTTGAGGTTATTGCTGCCAAAGGAGGATCAACCAATTATTAAGTCCAAGGGTTCACTTACTTTTTCCACAGTACTGTGAATTTTTAATGATAAATGCTCAGAAAAGACATGAAAGAATATAATTGTTTGTGTGTTGTTAGCTTAAGCACATTGTGTTTGTGTATACTTGTGACTTTGAAGATGAGATCACGTTTAACGACCAATTAATTCAGAAAAGAAGCTAATTCCAAAGGGTTCAAATAAGTTTTCATGCCACTGTAGCATGAAGCTGAACAAATAAGTATTTCATATATTAATCGAAGATTACAATAACATTACAATATCAAGGACACTAATTGACCAATTTAGTCAGTCATTGCAGCCCTAGATCATGGGTTACAAATGTGAGAGCATGTCAAGCAACCTGTCCATGTTGGCTAGCTTAAAGTGGCAGATGATCGAAATACCATAGAGTTTGGAAATACCATAGACACACATTTGGAGACAAAAAAGTTGACTAGCCTAATTATTTTACTATCCTATTTGCATTTGCATTTTTTTTTCTCTGCTGAGCGCATTGGTCTACAAAACCAATTTCAAGCATTTAGGTATAAGCCCTTAGACCAAAAGATTGTTAAGATCATAAGAAAAATAAATTCAGTCAAGTGTGTCCAAACTTTTCAAACGGGTCATTTATCCATCAAACATTCAGTTCAGCTAATGAAACACTGTGACTGTGTTGAATGTTATGATGAACATACATGGCACTAAGACACAGTTTGATATTTGTTTGCGAATTCGGTCACAGTCGGCTTGAATTTGTGAAGTGTGTGCGGTTGAACGAAACTATTTGGCAATCTATCTGAAGTTGACCAATCAGGTTCAAACCTGGTTCACAAAAAACACAGAAAAACAAACTTTGACAGGACTAGCAAGCCCTGTACAATAAGTCATTCAGTGTCTACCATGACAAGGTCATCAGAGACGACATTTTACAGAAGATGACTCAAGAGTGACAGCTGTCAGGTGAGTTGAGCTAGCTAGCTATGCTGTTTGCAGTTTCTACACGGTTTTTAATTCATTCACACACAGCTTACACACACAGCTTAGCTAGATCATTGATTATTGATTATTGGTACGCTGGCAGAATTTAATATTGCTGTTTGTTTTCTGGTAACTACTTAAAAAGTAAATTATGTAATTACTAGAATATTGCAAAGACGTATGCAATCGCGTCAAAATTCTCCAGGTCGAAAAGTCATGCCATGTACATCTGCATCTGTCCGATTAGTAGGTAAACTGACTCATAAATCGCCCGAGCCCGGCCTAAGACACCATGACAATCAAGTGGCTATATCCAAACAACCCTGCTGGTGTGTAAGACAACATGGTGGCCTTCAACATCACATCATGTCTGCCTTTATTTTCTCTCTTTTACTCTCTTGGGAATCAATTTCTTTGAAAGTTTGACAGCATCATTAATTTGCCAATGTGAGCGGTAGGGTGCTTTACTCCACGGACTTCACATGTTCTCCCATGCTGTTTGAACTCTATGCTATATTAGTGAGAAAAAACTGAAATTATCAAGAAGGAAAGAGGGAGAAGGGAAAGTAAGGACACATACTGCTGGATCTGAATGGCAGAATGCAGCATCTGTTGCTCATCTGTCGAAATGATGTTTACTCGTTCTAACTTTCATAAGTGTCAGACACATTAACATCTGTCTAGAGATCAAATCACACAAAACATGATGCAATTCTCCATCAGAAGAGCACAAACAACAAATTAAACATTTCTGACGAGATATAAATCTATAGAGAGATATTACATACACAATACAATAAATAAATAAATAAATGTTGCACTATTCAAAAATGAATTGTGAACATAATTAAATATGGCACCAATTATTATTAAAATCAAGAGATAAAAAACAAAAAAAACAAAATGAAAAATAATAAAATGTAACGACACGTTTCACCCATCAAAACTGGATATTTAAGTGTTTTTTGTAGAATAATGTAAATTTATTTTTATCTATTGAGTGCTAATTCAATAACATGGCTACGTTGAAACTAGAAAAAAAGAATTAGTATTACAGATGAAATAACATATTGGCTATTACCAACATTAGGAAGGTTATTTTTAAAAATATTCAGCTACAGATTACAGAATACATGCTGTAAAATGTCATTTGTAATGTTTTCCGTAGATTAATCAAGGTCCGTAACATAATCGAAATACTCAGGATTACTTCAAAACAGAACACTGTTTTGTCTATAAACAAGTTAATAAAGTAGGAAAATACACTTCATTGTAAAAATACATATCTAATGCAGTTTTGCTACTTGAGATTTTTACAGGATTCTCATTAAGAATATATTTTTGCAGTATATCTTCGCCCTAATATCAAAGATATTACTAGAGAAAAAAAAGGTTTCCTAAGGTCATTCCTAATGTGAATTTTCTTCATAGAATTCATTATAAAAAAATATCGTGCCCGGTAATAGATAAATGTAATGGCAAGAAATAGCACTTTAGCTTAGCATAAAGATACATTTTCAAATGACAGTTTACACAAAGTTAACTATTTTTGCTGCTCCAAACATCAAAACCCCAGTGAGTGTTCAAAACGACATCCTTTTATGATTGCATGTGGATTCTGTTCATAGAATGATGCAGAAAATATATTATTTATAGCATTTTATTCAATGTTGTAGGCTATATTAGTTAGCATTTCTTGTAAAAATACTCTAACCACATTAAAAACATCGACAAGGCATGTAATCGTGTATTTATTTGATGTATGTTTAATCTGTCAATGTGTTTCTATCTGTTTTTTGTAACGCTGTTGAAACAGGATGTAACTACTCTATTAAGCTTCGAAGGGAAAGTTCCTCAATGATGTCATATACACCTTTTCACTCAGAACAGTCGTATGAAAACACTCGTATGAATGAAACCAATCGTAAGACATTGTCTCACCGCTGTTCAAAAGCTCATCAGATCACATTATTTATATGGATGAATGTTTTCCAACAAAATAGACTAAATATTAAATGAATCAAATTCAGGGGTCCCCTGTCCTTTTCTGCACAGCGCCCTTTTGTGGTCCGTTCTGCATAACGCGGCGGCTTATTTTAGCTTATCGCAGCCCATTCGGCCCACTCGGGTTCTCCCAATGGCCAGTCCGCCCCAGATCGGTCCCAGTGTGCTGCGGCCCACTGGGAAAATGCCCAGTATACCTGAGGACTACTTTTATGATACTTTTACAGTGTTCTGTCCTTTTGAATTTAACTGCCTCTGGTCACTACAGACTTTTTCAATGACGTTAACGATAACAAAGGAATTACATACTTTAATTCTTGAAGCATGTTCAGTAGTAGTAAATATTTTTAAACCCAGAACTGTAAAAAAACAAAATGACTAGAACATACTTTTTGAGTCAAGCTAAAACAGAAATATTAAGATGTATGCAACAACTGGAAATAAACAATGAGTTGTCATTATCGGATCTTTAAACAAGACTTTGAGGCAGCCACTTTTCTCAAAGGACATCAAATGTATAACTGAAGTGGCTTATTCAAACGCATCTTAGTTCAAATGTTTGCAATTGTTTCCTCTACGGAAAGGTCTGGAATATTTGATCACTGCCATTATAATCAATGAAGATGTTAACAATGTATGCACATGACTCGTGCAGCTTCATACATTATAATGGGAGCGATCCGTAAGATAAATTTTACAGAAAATTAATTTAAGGAAATATTCTACCTACACTCTACCTACCAAACTTACAGCAAAAATGACATTCATTTACTAGACAAATGTGTGCTAGATATCCTACATGTGTTGGTGGGTATACAGCCATTTCACTTCAGTCCAGGCATCCTACTGGGTTTTGTTTTTCGGAAATCCTAACACTTTCATTTTCATTAGTTTACTGGTTGCCCACTGAAGATAAGTCTGCTCAGTACCTGGATGGGAGACACCTTGGGGAAAACAAATGGCACTTTTTCACTGCACGTTATGGTTCAACTTAATTTAACTCTGCTCGCTTTATTTTTCTGAGCTTGCTTTTCCACGGCAGTTTAGTGCAGCCTCAACATGGGTAGGATTATAGGCTGATCGTCATAGTTGCGTCCACCATCCAGCTCTCGTGGATCCTCTCCTCGGCTACTAATGAGAGGAACATCTGCACCTCGTTTATTGACCACGGTGTGGTTTTGCGCACAGCCATTTCTTTTTACAATTCGAAAGTTGCAAATTATACTGCTATCGCTGTTGCTAACTTTAAAACTAGCGGGTTGATGTCACATGTCGCAAATCCAGTGGTAGTGATGATTCTCTCTGACCAATCAGTGATCTGCAGTGTTTTGATGTCACAATTAGTATCGGCTCGGCTCGCTTGGAACCTTGACCAGGTACCAGGTACTATCCACAGTGGAAAACCCCCAAAAAGCGAGCAGAGTCAAGCCGTACAGTGCAGTGGAAAAGCCCCATAAGATTACTGTTGGAAGACATGTTAGTGAGGCTCAACCTGAAGTCTGTGTGGATCCTAATAACCAGGTATACTTATGGGGACACTATTCTGTAAAAAAGACACCATCCTGTGGATAAAATTTTAAACTAAGCTCCTGACTCTCTTTGGTCATTAAAGGTGTCAAATCATAAGGAATAAAATATCCCTTGACATTGTGACATGAAAGAGGTCATTGTACTATAAAAACAAACTGTAAGTTTCAGAATTCAAAAATTCCTTTCCACCCCAAAAAGAGCATTTATTGTTTGCACCCTGCATAAGCAAATCCTTTTAATATCGGCCACATACTGTGGTGACGTCACAATGTGGTGTTCATTTCAATAGCCCCACCTCCACAATGTACGTAATGGTTGTGATGAACTGATAGAGAGTTGGTATGGCAACTATGAAAGTGGCACTACTGTTAATGTAGTTTGATTTTAACCAAAAACATTGTTGTGTTCCTAGTTGTGGAAAAACTGGATTTTTGCACAGTCAATCGAAGGATCCCAACATTAGGAATGTGTGTCAGGACTCCAGTGCAAAGCAGATCATGCTTATTACATGGTTACTTAACAATTAAATGCACAATAGCTCACAAAAAAAAATCATTTGAAATTATATAATTTTATCATGTAAGAAGAACATGTAGCACGGAGAGCAATGAAACACAATGGTGAAGTATCTGCTAGTAAGGCTGCCAGCTGTCTCAACTGTCTCGTATTAGACACGGCATCCCACATTTTGGCAGAAACTGACGCGATGGGATGCCCATTGTTCCATATTAAATGATTGAGGGAGACCCCCTCCCCCGGTCGAAACAAGACAGGACAGGGGAACCCCAGGGCAGACTGTCCTTATTAACACTCTACCTACAGCTGGATACACATTCACAGTTTGTGATGGTCTGGACTATTTTCACTGTTGTCAGCTTTAAATACTGACGCATTGTTTTATTACCAAATACTGTATGCCTGATAAAAATTGGGGAGAAAAAGTGTTGCGATTTTGTTCAGTTTCCTATTGTTATTTCAGTTGCACAAGTTGTAATTTGATTGCGTGCTTCTCATGAATTGAGACAAATAGCCATCAGTGCTTGCCTGGACTCAGTTCTTTTTGGGGATTTTGTAAATCGCTTGCGCATATCCATTCTTAGAAAAAAATGTTCTCTGCAAAAATGTCAGCCAATTCTAACAGTGGGCATGTCTTACTGGCGCACTATGGCTGCCGTCACATCTTTCAGGTGGGTGTTGCACACCGGTGGTGGTTGAGGAGATTCCCCACATCTCTATATAAAGCGCTTTGAGTGTGGTGTCAGAAAAGCACTATATAAGTGCAAAATTCATCCATTCATTCATTTGTTCAAGGTTACCTCTACAAGTCATTTGAATGAAGCATCTCCAGCTGCTGTCCTTAATATGTTTGACAACTAACTGGAAATGTTCTAAGAACAAATCAACCACTAACTTGGAAATTTGTCAATTTCCAAATCAACCACTAACAGAAGAAAGTCCTACAGGTTTGGAATTGCAAGGGTGAGTAAATTATAATAAAGGCTGCATTCACACAAATATGTCTTCTTTTGAATTAGGGATGTGCACGGTAACCATTTGTAATATTCGGTTAACCGCGAGGATTCATGAACGGTTATTTCAGTTATATGTTGGGAGTAAGGACAATGGATCTGTGTCAAACACTACTCAGAATAGCAGGAAATATAGTTCACAGTGAGCTTGGAGCTTAAGGGTGTGTTCACACTTGTCATTCGTTTCTCTTGGCCCAGACCAAAATAGAAAATAATACATTTAGTCCTGGTTCGCTTAGCATTCACACTAGCATTTTTAACACTGAACCTAACGATACAAAACCAAAGGCATCAGGAAAAAGTCACAACCTGAATGGACAGCTTTTATGACGTATATTTTTGGACTGAACTTGCCGATCATTCAAAACAATGCTGGCTGCTGGACGAAATGTGCTCGTTATATTATATATGTATATATGGTGGTATTTTTACTAGCTGAGAACAAACGAAGAGCTAATAAAATGTGTAAAAGAAGTCAAAACAGTGCCAGGAGTTCCTCCGTTGCACACACAAACGAAGATATGCTGCAAGGACGGCAGATGGCGGTTCCAACACCTGCACCAAACTGTAATGGGCAACATAGCTCCTATGATGAGATGAACCAGGTATGCTTGAGGTCAGTATTGGGCAAATTACTTCCTGTTTTTGGTCCATGTTGCATTCATATATCAATCGAACTGTACAAGAGTTCATTTGGAAGCAGACTGATACCCACTTTTCAACCGTTCTCGGTCCACTTGTTTGGTGTGCACCAAGGTTCGTGTGACAGCATTCACACTTGTTCAAATGAACCGCACTAACAGAGCAATCACACCAGAGTTCATTTTAATTGAACCAAACCTGCCAAGTGTGAACACACCCTAAATAGCACAATACATAGATCTTCAAATGATAAAAACACTCAATCACAAAAATAATTAAACTGTCACTGCCTGCCAGCTAGTATTCTTAACCAACGAAAAATAGGCCATTAAAGTGCCAAACATGATATGTGCTCTGCCCAGGCAGGTTCACATTTCAGTGCAATACGATTGTCATGTGTGTGGAGAGGAGTCCAATGGTAAACTGAATGTTGACTATCCATGCACACCCCTGCTCTCCTTAACAGCATACTTTGAAAAAACAATGACCTTTGGAAACTTTCAAACTTGTCGTGGCCGACATATTTCTTAACATTGGCGATGTTTTCAATGAAAACAGCTGTACAGTACACTGTAATCCTGCCCAACTCTTTCACTCTATTCTGTGGATCAAATATTCAAAGATACAACCACTGAAGGTAGACGCCAAGCAATATTGAGACAATCATTTAATGCTTCCAATGTTTATGGGAGAAAGAAACTTCACATTTTGAGGCACTCCATGCCTTGTTTCTTTTGAACGAGGCATGTCATGAAATATGACTATTTAATTAATATTTGCTCTAATCCACAGAAAATAAAGTGTAGGTAATGTCCACCATCTTTTTCCAATTTAATAGTGACAAGAAGAATACAAGCACACAAGAGTTGTAAATGTGTAGAATGGGCATGAAAGCACATGTTTTCTCTGGAGTCTGTGGTGTATTGGTTTACTGTGCTGCTGCAGGCAACTATATTTACTGAGTACCATCCTGAAGTCCTGCTCTTTTCATCCTCAAACAGACAAAAGAAAGCAAGATCCTTGGGGGCAGATGAGTCCTAGGAAACTACTACACAAACTCCAGTCTGGAGATGAGGGGGTTTGCCCTACAGCCATCCACAGCCATGCTTTAGAAGAGGGGGAGTGATAGAACTGCATCTAACACTGAATTTATATTGGATTGGAAATGGTTTATAAATATTTTTCCCATTGGTTTCATGGAAATTCTTGAATAAAAAGTTTTTACAATTCAACATTTAATTTGAAGCGAAACAAGTATATGAAAAACGCAGGTACAAGGTACAAGACTGTATGTAAATTATTAATATTTAGTAGTCCTATGTAAAATTGTGAAAGTTGTAACTGAATTGACAAAGACAATATACAACCTGATGTCATAGAATCACATTACTATACTTACATTTTTGCTAAATGATATTTACATGGCTCGTTGCACGTATCACTGCAGTGTCCTGGTGAAATGAACACTTGAGGCACTTCAACAACAATGATATTTATTCACTTTTTCAAAAAATGGTAAAATGGCAGATTATGAGATTATTAATTTTTCATGTTTGCATTACATAATCAACTACATTAACAAGCTTGTTCGAGTGCAATCATATTGCTTGGTAACTCAAGTGATGCACTTGTGACATAAATTACCAGAGTACGAGTTGTGAAAAGAGTTTAGCAATTGTGTTTTTGATCTAACATTTGCTTTTATGACACTATCGGTTAGGTTTAGGTTTAAAAGAGCATTAACCTTAAAACCCTCATCTGTTTGGGATAAAATTTAATTAATTTCTAATGGCACAGATCAGGATGATGGTATATTAATATATATTATATATTATGACTGGTAGTCATTGATTATAAAGCAACATATATTTATGCAGTTGTGGCTGAGCTCTTTTTGCACTCTTTACATTTCAATAGAGTGCAACAGTCTGGTTCCGGAAGTAAAAATCCTGTTAATTTATCCCATAGACAAATTGATTTTCAACGATAACATATACACTTTTAAAGACAGACCTACCGTGACCTACAAGGTTTTTCATCTATGGTATATGCTTCCATTGAAGCATGATAGTGTAATTAGTATTTTTAAAATGTACAAAATCAGTCAAATAAATTATTAGAGCAATAAATAGGTAAAAGCCCAAAAATAAATATAAAAATATTTGAAAACTGAAAGTTTGTGTTATCCAATAACACAAACTTTCCCTGACCCGAGCCTGACGGGACCCAACAAACCATGAGGTTTGAGTCGGGTTCGGGATTGTAATTAATGATAGAAATACCTTATTATTATTTGAAATATTTTGATAATAAAATATATATTTAAAATAATATCGGCTACATTTATTCAAGATATAATATTATTTTATAACTAACGCAACATAACACTCTCACTCATAGACAATTTAGGGGCTGTTCACACCAAATGTATTTTATGTTCCTCCGAGTTGTTTCTCAACTGTTTTTCTATGTAAACATGCACTGGAGAGACAACTTTGACCATCGTGCCACGTCTCGTTGTTTTATCAGTGCTATGCGCAGGACGTTGAGGTTTTTAGACAAAAAAAAATTGTTTAGCTTGTTTTTAGTGCTGTCGCAAAGATTTGACGTTCTGAAGAAGTTCAGTTTGCAATGACAACTTCATGTGACTGTTGCACTGTTACAAATGGTTCCAGATTGTCACCCAGCAAAGTTTCAACACCTGATTAATGATACATCAAAGGTTTTTTCCTTTTACTCTGGTGTGCACAGTTAAAACTGTGTATATTTACTGTTAATATACTGTTATGAATGTTGCCTACAATGCCTACATAAAATACACCCTATTGCAACAAATTTACTTTACTTTCAGTTTTGGACTTAAAATTTGACTGTCCCGGTCGAGTTGAGACACATGGTCTTGGGTCTGGGCCAGGTTTGCACTTTAACTTAATGTCTGTGCAGACCTCTACCGTACTAGATTTTAGACTGTTGATAATTGGGCAAACAGGCACAGTTGAAGTTAATTCTCCCAAAATGGCCATATTATGGTTTGATGTAAAAATGACCTCCTATTGAATTGGAGAAGTGTATTTGTAATGGAGAGTTTCGAGGTGCTAGAGGTTTCATAATTTAATTGAAGACAAACTGATCAGTCAAAACTCAAAAACTGCTCAGCAAAGAGCCATCACCATATGCGATCAGTTGATCAGGCCATTTGACATCCACACAGCAGCAGCTCAGAGATGTGATACCATTTTTATAAATTCCTTACATTTACAAACTTTTGCTGTACATTTTAAAGAGTTATTAATTTTCTCAAAAACCTTATAATGTTCCTTATAATGTAAAATGTCTTCAACTGGAAGAAACAAATCAAAACTGGTGCTGAATAAGTGTTTTTAAAAAGCTACTTTATCACATTGATACCCAACCAATAACTGCATCACTTTACATGACAACAAACAATTATTACAACATTTGCTGGAAAGAGAAAATTACTTCCATTCAAAGCACTAGATCTTTATATAACTTCAATACTGTTGACATCTATTTGTACCTTTTTTTTTTCACTCATATTTCACCAGCAAAAATGGACCTAACTGATATTCACATCGTTCCATTGCGGGGCAATACTCGATCTGCACCATCAAAATCATTGAATGTGCTTCACTCACAAAAAGCCAACAAATATGGTTTAGCCATGCTGACAATTTATATTTAATCTTGGGGTTTGAGGAGTCCAATACATCCACAGTTGGGGGCTCTTCCATCAAACGGCTTCCCACAGGGATCTCACGATAGCCGGTCTGGACAGAGAAGCGCCGAATGGGGCACTGGACACAACAGGCACCAGAAACTCACTGATGAGCAAAATAGGGCTATAGAGCTCATTAATGCTCTCTAAATGACAAATGCCCACTGTCCACTCTCAGACATTAAAGGAAAACAAATACAGCAGATAATCGCTACCTATACCACAGAGAAAACCAGCAAACAGCCCTCTGGAATGCAGTGGAGGCACATAAATACTAATTACCCAATATAACAAACCCAAATAAAACAAGAAGCACCCTAGTGTGAGCAATAAAAGGCCACAGTGCCATCGGACTGGTACATTTACTTTCATCCAGAAACCTGTGGTTTTAGCAGCTGGGACTTTCTTATGTTTTCAATGAAATCCTACCATGAAATGGTGCATGTAAAAATAGTGCACAAAAAGTTTGCACAGTCGGATTTTAGTTTAAATAAAATCCTTGTTTAATTCTGCACTGTATGCTAAGCTAAAATGTGACAGTTTCGCAAAAAAGTGTGCTGGCATATGTATGTAAACATTTATTTTTTATAGTGACTTCAAACCAATATTCTCTATTGTAGACTGTAGAAAAATACGATTTTGAAACAAAATACAGTTGTAGCAAATTACAGCTTTATTATTATTTATATTATTTATTTACAGCCAAACAAAATGGTGACTGTAAGTGGCGGAAAGGAAGAGACCCCCTACCTGATCGTCGCGTTTCCTCCACTCCTGCGTCTGCGTTTTCTGCTGGACTTTAGCGGCCCTCGTCTGCTTTCAAAACTGTCAGTTTCCCAATGGTGGTCGTGGAGCTGGCTGTCCTTCTCGGCATTGTGCGTCTAGAGTAGGTGCGTTCTCCTGTTCATACTGCAGTTTCAGTTCCACAATCTGATTGGACAACAAGAAGCAAGACTTCATCAATGGAACATCCCTGTCGTCATGACAACTTGTGCATGGCTCAGTGAAGAAAAAAGTTCATGGTTTGCCTCACAACATAAAAAGCCTATGCAAGTTTGGCATCACTATGTCCTCATAGGCTGTTATCATCCCATTTTTTCCGCCAACTTTGATATGCTTGCCACTTTTTCAGCCTGAGAACAAAAGATGAGTAATGTCAAGGCCAGTGAATGGCACAGGGGTGTCCATTTGTCATAATATACTTCTAAATATTATTAAATTATGCCCATTATCATTAAATGCTACATAAAAAGTAAGATGAGAGTCTTAGCAAAAATAATTACAAATACGGTGACATTTTCAAGTGATATTTATTCCAAACGACAAAAAAATGTAAATAAACAAAATAGGGCTTGGATTTGGATTAGGTTTGGATTTCATACAAATTTTCTTTAAAAGTTTTTCTAAAAACTCTTGTAACCACTTACTGTTACCTCTGAATCCATTTACAAACATTTTTTTTTTGTCAAAAATGGAAAATAATGCACAAACAAATCCAGTCAACATTATCCCTGCTAACTATTTCTAAGAAGAAATGTGGTTAGCATTGAAAGGAAGAATGCGAGCAGCGGCATTATCTCCTTGTCTTGCCCCTGCTGTGCATTGAGCTGCGCCGGCTGATGAGGGAAGTGCCAATGGTTCCCAGGGTCCATTGCTACCCGGATGGGAGCTGGTGACCTTGTCTGGTCTGGCCCCCATCTCCCAGTTAGCTTGCGGTGAGTGGCCTGGTCCCAGCAGATCTCGTGCTAATCCCCCTACAATGTGTGGCTCGGCACCCTACCTGGCCTGCCAGCTAGAGGCTGCTGTGGTGCTTCCCTCTGTCAATCAGGCACAAGGCCAGAAAAGGCACTTCAAACAGAACCAAAGCACCAAACTTTTCGATTGTAGTGGATTCTGAAGAAACTGAAGATTTTCTAAGAACATTTTTCGTCCTTCAGCTTAATAGAAGAAAAGATACAACAGATGCGGATGCACATGGACATCTCCAATGGGGCAAAAACGAACAGCCAACAGAAAAGAGCCTCAACTAACTGATGAGGGATTTCCAAAGGGTGAAACAGATCTTAAAGAAATAGGACAGTGTAATTATGAGATATTTGTTTGGTATGCAACAATCCAACCATCTAATGTTCAATATAGATTACACAATTTATACGAAGACGCTTCTAATTGATCAAGAACTGGATAAGGACGCACCTCTCCGGTCTTAAAAAGCAATATGACAGATTTTTCTTTAACATGCCATGTGTTATTATTTTAAAGTTGAGTGCACCTATTCATTCTGAGATCTTTGTTACCATCCAATGTTCAATAAATACACATCTCAACAGATGATCAGTCAGCGATTATCTTTAGTTTAAACCCCAGAGTAAGCCCATCCCATGGATATTGTCGGACAAGCTACAAAGCATTGCTTTGGTTTTGAGCAACGGGGGAAGAGTCTGAAAACATTGTAATGTCACAGAAAGGACTGCTGGGTGCCGGGCTCTTAAAGCAGCAGTGCTGAATGGCTGCTGTCATTGGGAAGATGTGATTAGCGCCACCCCCCCCCCCCCCCCCCCCCCCCAAAGTGCCAGTGCCGAGGTCATGGGGCGGAGAGCGACTGAAGGAGACTCCCCCGGGAAAGACTGAATTCTTTAAGAGTAGAGAAGCTTGTCGGCACTCAGTAGGGGTCCCGTATGAAGAAACATCAGAGGGGGGAATTCTATTCCATTATTCTGAGTACAGATGCTCATAATGGACCATTCTTTCTATGTGTGAGCAATGTTAGGGAAGTCATTTTGAAACTGTAGCAATTCAAGATACAAGCTACACAAAATTTAATGGAATTGAACTAACAGTCAATTGAATAATTGTCTATTGCCCTACTGAAGAAGTAGCATAACATTAATAAAATGAAGCTAAGCTATGGAGAGATATCTTTTTTAAATATCTATCTATCTATCTATCTATCTATCTATCTATCTATCTATCTATCTATCTATCTATCTATCTAGCTATCTATCTATCTATGAGCACTTTATTAGAAAAAGCTGTACACTTGTTAATAAATGCGATAAACAGCCAATAATCAGCCAATTGAGTGGCATCAGTGCAATGCATATAATCATTCAGATACGGGTCAGGTGCTTTAGTTAATGTTCACATCAACCATCAGAATGGGGTAAAATGTGATCTCAGTGATTTTCATGGCATAATAAGCCATTTTTCCACCATCGGGCCCAATTGGCCCAATTAGAAGCCGTTCTCTGCCTGGAATTCTCAACCCAGTTAGACAACCGTGCTCAACTCTTCTGGTGGAATGCCTATAGTGATGTCACAACTCATGATTGGTCACTTGTCATTTGCTAAGGTTACTCGATTTTTCTCTGTAGCTGGCCAAGCACACTATTTCGGCAAAGTAAACACACTTCGAATGCTGTCCTTAAACTGTTGCGTTACCAAGGTAACGACTGACGTATTTCTTGTGTACATTCGCAATCTGTTTTCAGCACCACAGTGGAAAAAATAAATCCAAAACTGTGCCGGTTGGCCTGGATCTGCACAGAAAAGAATGGTTTCGCAACAAGAACTGTTCGGCCCGATGGTGGAAAAGAGGCTATTGTTGGTGTCACACAATCTCCTGTTCTACCACATACCAAAAGAGTTCTATTGCACTGCTTTTAGGCCAAGACTTTTTAGGCCAAGTACCACCTTCGATCAAATCAGAACATTCAAGTACCACCTAGTCACCACCAAGGCTCAAATATTTTTACAGCATTCGGTAGATATAATTTTTTAACGTAGTCTTAAGGATTGTGAGCAACATACAGAATGCCATATTTGATTAATATCAATATTCCTGTAGTTTACACAATCAGCAAGAGTGTGTTTCTAAAATCAAAAATACAATATCAACATTTAGAAGTTTTGCAATCCAGTTCAAACAAACTACTATATATATATATATATATATATATATATATATATATATATATATATATATATATAGAAATTTGGAGCTTAGGCATTGCTAGACACTGTTTTTCATCTCAGTCCCCCTAAAATTATGTAGCTAGCATAACCCTTAAAAATATGTGATAATGTGCATGTGATCTATAAAAACAGTGGCTGCAGTAAGATCTCTGAGGTTCATTTTAGTCTGAATCATGTCCTTACCAGTCGTTAACTTTAAAACTTGTCAAGATAAGTATTTTCCTTCCCTCCAGTCATGTGCGGACTCATCCATAGGTGACATAGCGGCAATGTTCTTCACATAGTGCTGCCTTGCGCACAGCTGTCAGACGCACACTCCATTTCTCTGTCCCTCATCTGAGCAATATTTCAGCAAAATACAACCCAGCATCTTTGAGCCAAAAGCACTATTTAAGATCATAGACTTTAAGGAAGTCTGAGAATGTGTAAAACAAACAGAATTATATCTTGCCTCAATCACATCAGTTTTTGCTGTTCTGTTTTCTACATGGGAATAATATTGTACTTTGCACACAAAGACACAGAGAACATTGCCTATTCTCATCCTGCACTTGTAACGAGTAGAAATAGGGTGTGGCCCCTTTAAGAGCTGCGCGCTCCCTGTTGAAGAGTCGACATATTGGAGTGGTGTGTGTTATCGTGTGCCTCGAACACCCCGTGTGTCTATGGGTGTAATTTCTGTTTAATGCTGACTTTTATATTATTTTACTTTGTTAAGTAACGATGTGGAAGGGAGAACGTGTGACAGACAGACATGCTGTACGAGTTCGATTTGGAATAAAGCACGAGTTGTGAAATGCAGATCGCCTCCGTGACTCTGTCTGGCCTCCGCACGTAATATCTTCAGTTGTGACTGTGAGCTATCCTTTTCTTTCTTCCTGAAGCAGAGCGTTACAAGTGGCGCCCGAACATTTTATCTCTGGCCTTGGATTTAATGCGAGGATATGGACGACTCCGAAAATGCTGTGAACATCCAGCCGGTCAGGTGTGAGTTTGAACACAGAGAAAATTTAACTGCGTATAGCGTGTAAGGCCCGAGTCGCTCGGCGAAGCTGGGGCGGACATTTTGTGTTGTTGACGCAGAGGATATTTCTTCATATTCCAATGGATTTAGGTCGTCATGGACACAATCTTTGTGAATTTGGAGTGTGCACGTTGGATTGTGGTTCGTTGAGGTAATCTGAAATTTAACTGTTGGTGAACTTTTACTGGTTCAGTGATTCAGGCCTGGTTTCTACGTTCATTTATGGTCATTTGCTGGAACTGAATGGTGAACTGGTTGAATTGAACGTGGAAATTTCTTAGTTTAAAAAAAAAAAATTGTTTTTCCTTTTCCTGGATTTTTCCTGAACTTCTATATTTTGAAAGTTGTCCTTGGGTGATAACTCATCGACGCTCGCACTGTGATTGCTCATCGGAAAAAAAAATAAGAAAAAGAAAAAATTAATGGACTCTGTGTGATATTGAACTTGTTAAAAAAAAATAAAAAATCTTGTACAAATGACAAATCTATTGTTATATGGTTAATTTTTTTTTTTTCAAAAGGGTATCCAATTGTTTATTTCATTTGTCTTGTTTAGTTACTCACATATAGTAAGTTAATGCAAGTTGGAATTATTGGTTAAATGATATTGCTCTAATTCATTGTTTTGAATTTCATATTGACAAACTGATTTTTGGTATAATGGCCAGATGTGTTGATGACGAGACTGATTTATTTGACCAATATGCATGCTTTGAGTTTCCGACCAGACGGAGAGCGCCAGTGGCAGTGCCTGGGTCAGGGGAGCGCCTGGAGACACAAGTTGAGTCCTTGAAGGAGGAAGTGGAAATGCTGCGGAGGTGCATGAGTGAGTCTCTGGATCTACAAAGGGGTATTATTGACCGTTGCACAGAAAACTTGCATGTACCTGCTTCATACAAATTGCCTTAACAGGTCAGGCCTGTTGCTTCGTCTACTCCACATGCTCAAACACCAGCTGGTCACATACAGGGGCCTCTGTCCTTTGAAGTAGAAATGAACGCCAGAACCGAAAATGCGTTTGGCCTGGCTCAAAGCTCTTACGATTTGAATAATGCAACCAGAACTTTGGCCTCCGTCTTGCATCAATCGAGACTGGAGCCCCCAGTGTTTGGGAATGATGAAAAAATTCAAGCTGATGACTGGCTTCTCCTTGTGGATGCCTATAGAAATTCTTTGGGTCTCAGCGATGCTCAAATTTTGCTCGAACTACCACGTTTCTTAGCTAAAGAACCCAGGAAGTGGTTTGCAGTGTTGAGTGCACATGTCAAATCTTGGACGCAGTTCTGCACCCTGTTCAAGACTGTGTTTCTTCCAGCGGATAACCAAGAGCGTGTCTGGAGAGGTATTCTTGACCGTGTTCAAGCTCAAGGAGAACCATTTCCAACGTTTGTAGCACACTTGTTGTCTGAATTCAAGAAACTAAAGTCTCCTCCACCAGAACAGGAGCAGATTGATCTTATCTGCAAGCATGCACTTGAGCGCTACAGAGTTGCACTGTACGGAGCACAAATTACTTCAGTCATAGACCTTGTGATGTGTGCCCATGAGCTGCACTCCGCTCTCGGCCCTGGCAGCCGTAATGTACCAATATTGCAGAAGAGCAAAAATAAGCAAGACTTATTGTTTCAGATGTTCTGCGCCTGGTTTCACTTCAAGAAACTGTCCAAACTGTAACTTTGCGCAACAGACTGTGTTTTTTCCAACCACTAATGAACGGACAAGTCCAAACTCGGATGAGCCACAAAACGCAGAGGAGGATACTAAAGCCAGGACATACGAAGACGGGGAGGAACAAAAGCACAATTCTGTTCGGCAGAAGGTAAACTTCAAAGGGGGGAGGACGTTTCACCGAGGCAATCCTCCCTCCAGAAGATAAATTCGCCTCACCCTTGTCTTATGTCCCCACCTGAGCCGCTTGTCCTTGGACACGTGGAGGACCGTACTTCTCCATTTTGGAATACGCCGTTTATGATCAAGGTCAATTTCTGTCATAAAGCCATCGACGCAGCACTGGACACCGGTGCCTCACTGTCAGCTGTTCGTACAAATATGATTTCTGATGGCTTGCGACATTCTCTGAAGGTTCAGCCTTGGACTTTTCCCCCGATTCAGCTCGCCAACGGTGCTGCTTGCACTCAGACTGGTGTTGTGTGGTTGAACATTGGTCTCCAAGGAAAAAAGTTCTAACATCGGTTTGTCATTATCCCTGATCTATCCTCTCCACTCATCTTAGGGATGGATTTTATGCTGCGAGCGTCAGTCAGCATTCACATCCCATCAAGAACGGTAACCCTGGGGGAATCTACACCCCAGGAGGTTTTGATTGAGTGGTTGGAGGCACCTGAGCTTGGGAGTTTAATGTTCTTAAATGTCTGCCAGTCTGCCTTGGATGAGAAAGTTGAGAGAGCTTGTCTGAAAAGGGAAGAAAAAGGGAAAATGTTGGACCTTCTTAAAGACTTTTGGAGCCTGTTTGATGGACACTTGGGGCACACTTCATTGGGGGAGCACGAAATCAACACGGGTTAAGCAAAACCAGTTCACCTCCCGCCATACCGGAGCTCACCAGCTAAGAAACAAATCATTGAAGATCGGATTCAGATGATGCTGGAAGAAAACATCATCGAACCATCTTCCAGTCCATGGGCTGCGCCTGTGGTAATTGTCAAGAAGCCATGTGGAGACCACAGGTTTTGTGTAGACTACAGGGGCCTTAATCACCTGACACTTAAGGATTCGTACCCACTGCCCAGAGTCGATGAATCATTGGATTTCCTGGCTCGTGGAAAATTTCTGACTACTTTTGATTTGGCTCGAGGGTACTGGCAGGTGTCGGTAGAGGAACTGTCAAGGCCAAAGACTTCATTCGCATCACACTGTGGCCTTTTTCAATTCAAAGTCCTTCCTTTTGGGCTTAGTAATGCCCCAGCCACGTTTCAGAGAGTAATGAACAATGTCCTTGCTGGATTGATTTACAAGTGCTGTGCAGTGTACTTGGATGATATTGTCGTCGTATCCCCAACCTTTGAACAACACTTGGAAGATCTCCGCGAGGTCCTTTCTAGACTTGAGTCAGCTGGCCTTACTCTCAAGCTAAATAAGTGTCAGTTCTGTTTGAGTGAACTCCTCTTCCTAGGATAGAGGGTCACTCCGAATGGTATTTCTCCTGATCCGGGAAAGGTGGAAGCGGTCACAGAGTTCAGAACGCCGACAGACGTGAAACAAGTGAGAGGATTTCTCGGCCTCACAAGCTATTACAGGCGATTCATTCCAAATTATGCTCAAAAAGCTGAGTCACTTTTTAAACTCACCAGAAAGGATAATCCATTCAACTGGGACGACAGTTGTCAGGCTTCGATGGATTACTTGAAAAACTGCCTTGCGTCTGAACCCATTCTGTGCCTTCCAGATTTCACACGCCCATTCTCCATCCACTGTACTCAGATATTATCACGACCATCCTACAGCTGGCCACCTGGGAGTGACAAAAACGCTGGCCAGGCTGAAACAAAGGTTCTTTTGGCCCAAGATGGGGACAGATACGTTATATCTTGTCCTGTGTGCCAGTTAACGAAGACGAGCCAAAGAAAACCAGCAGGGCTGATGGTTCCGATCAGGCCAATGAAACCCTGGGAATACACGGGAGTGGATTTTGTGGGTCCGCTTCCATGTACTCCGAGTAGCAATGAACATCTGATCGTCTTCGTTGATTACTTTTCGAAATGGGTGGAAGTGTGTGCAGTGCGGTCAGCGACAGCTCAAGTGGCAGCGAGTAAGTTTTTGAGTGAGATATTTGCTCGACATGGTGCACCAGCCTACCTCATATCAGATCGTGGGACTCCGTTTGTGAGCAATCTTTTTGAGCATGTGCTTGGGGCCCTTGGTACTGAACACCGGCTGACAACTGCATACCACCCGCAAACGAACGCCACTGAGAGGGTAAACCGCACACTTAAGACTGCCATACGTGCATACGTGGAGGACAAGCACACTTTGTGGGATAAATATCTTCCACAACTCTGTTTTGCTCTTCGAACTGCTCGCCATGAGAGCACAGGTCAATCACCGGCAATGTTGTTATATGGCCGTGAGTTGGACACGCCGCTTGACTTGATAACACAGCCAAATTCTGCGGGAGTAGATGATCCTGGGGTACCCTATCCAGAGAGTTTGAGATATTCCCTGCAGGATGCTCACGATCATGCCAGAGCTGCTCTAAGTGCAAGCCATTCAAAAAAGAAGTGCTATTATGACAAGAAACGACGCACGGTTTCCTATGCTGTGGATGACTTGGTCAGGGTTAAAACCCACCCCAAATCTGATGCTGGTGCAAACTTTACAGCCAAGTTAGCCCCAGTTTATGCCGGACCATTTCGCGTCTCTAGGAAACTTTCAAGTGTCAATTACAGACTTTCAAACGTGGACACGGGGGAAGATGCTGGCATGTTTCATGTAGTAAACCTGCAGCCTTTTCATTCATGGGACACGGCCATGCCCACAAGTTCCTATGCTGATGTTGAGATGTCACTACCTCTGGGTGAGGACTTTGATTTTCAAACAGACAATGTAGAGTTGGGTAATGCTGACCAGGGTGTTGGTATTGACTACTCAAACGAATCTTTGAATCGACACTCAGAAGAAAATTCGCCGGAACGTTGTACTGGACACTCACTTGACCTTACTCATGACATTGTTGGCGGTGTGGGTGTCTCTGACTCTCATGACTTGACATCTGACGCAGTTACTGCCGAACACGCAAATCAGGGTCTGAGTCGTTATGCGCTGAGACAGAGAAGAGTCCCTAGAGTTACTTCTGACTGGACAGTGAATAAGTGGACTAACCCCTACCATGTTAAAAGGTTTGACTTAGATTAAGGATGACAGACTGTGTTAGACTGTTGTTCAAGAGTGTTAATTGTTATTGTTCTTGTGTGTTCATGGGTCTCATCGAAGAATAATTGAGTGTTTCATTTTTGGGTCGTGATCAAACTTTTCTCATGTGTTACTGAACTAATGTACACTGTGCTAACATGTATGCTCATACTGTTTGTACATTATCTGCCCCTATGTCTTGTTAACTTTTCAAATCAGTCACGTATGAGTGGTTGTTAAGTAGAAGTCTTCCTTCGCTGTGTACGGCTGAGGGCAGCCTTTTTTGGGGGGGGGGGAATTTGTAACGAGTAGAAATAGGGTGTGGCCCCTTTAAGAGCTGCGCGCTCCCTGTTGAAGAGTCGACATATTGGAGTGGTGTGTGTTATCGTGTGCCTCGAACACCCCGTGTGTGTATGGGTGTAATTTCTGTTTAATGCTGACTTTTATATTATTTTACTTTAAGTAACGATGTGGAAGGGAGAACGTGTGACAGACAGACATGCTGTACGAGTTCGATTTGGAATAAAGCACGAGTTGTGAAATGCAGATCGCCTCCGTGACTCTGTCTGGCCTCCGCACGTAATATCTTCAGTTGTGACTGTGAGCTATCCTTTTCTTTCTTCCTGAAGCAGAGCGTTACACACTGATGTAAAAAAAGAAAAAGGTTGGCTATCTAAAAGGTATATTACAATTGTAATCATACATTAGAAATAAAACATGGAATTTTTTTTTAAAATAAATATCCTGGGTCGTGCTGCGTACCACCTGAGGGCACTCCGTACCACTGGTGGTATGCATTCCACAGTTTGAGTTGTGTTGTCATGTTCATGAAACCAGTTTGAGATGACTTTTGTGACATGGTGCATTATAATGAAGGAAGTATCCATTACAAGATGGGTAAATTGTGGCCATGAAGGGAAGCACATGGTAAGGAACAATACTCAAATAGGCTGTGTCATCCAAGCGATAATTGATTGATATTAATGGGCCCAAAGTGTGCCAAGAAAACATTCCCCACACCATCACACCACCACCAGCCTGTACTGTTGACACAAGGCAGGATGGGTCCATGGATGCTAAATTCTGACCCTACCATCTTTGTTCCTCAGCAGAACTTGAGATTCATCAAACTAGGCTACGTCAGTCTTCAACTGTCCACTTTTGGTGAGCCCTTTCCCACTGCAATCTCAGCTTTTTGTTCTTCTGCTGTTGTAGCTCATCTGTCTCAAGATTTGAGATGTTATTCTGCTCACCACAATTGTACAGAGTGGTTATCTGAGTTACTGTAGACTTTCTGTCAGCTCTAACAAGTCTGGCCATTCTCTGTTGACCTCTCTCATCAACAACACATTTCCATCCACAGAACATCCACTCACTGGATGTTTTTGGTTTTTTGGCATCAGAGTAAATTCTAGAAACTGTTGTGCATGAAAATCCCAGGAGATCAGCAGTTACAGAAATACTCAAACCAGCCCATCTGTCACCAACAATTATGCCACGGTCCAAATCACTGAGATCACATTTCCGCCCATTCTGATGGTTGATGTGAACATTAACTGAAGCTCCTGACCTGTATCTGCATGATTTTATGCATTGCACTACTGCCACATGAATGGCTGCTTAGATAATCGCATGAATAAGTAGATGTACAAGTGTTACTAAAGTGCTCAGTGAGTGTATATACAGTATATGTATGTGTGTGTGTGTGTGTGTATGTGTGTGTATATATATATATATATATATATATATATATATATATATATATATATATATATTAGTAAATCATTATTTTTTCTGCATTCTGCCCATTAACACGCACAATGCCGCAGTATTAGTGTTATCATATATTACAAAAAGAGTGTAACTGGAGCGTATTATGACCGCATATAGCGTGTTAGTGCTCGTATTTAAATGCTCCACTAAACTCCATCCCTCGGCGGCATGGCTGGTGTCTAAACATTCGCAAACAATGTCAAAAGCAGAGAGTAAGTAACATGATAATTTGAAATATGAATGTAAATGTGGTTTTCTTGCATTATCAGATTATTGGAGTAAGATGATTTTTGGTAGTTATTGGCATATTGGTGTGCATGTACAGTAAACACATTCATTGTGATCTCAACCAGGGTGACAGCAATAAACAGTATTTTACCAGATAAATTTACATTGATGAGATGAAAACAGTTAGAAAGAGCATCTAAACATCGGTCATGCAAAATTAAATGTATTGCTTGATATGCTAAATAATTAATCGGAAATTTCGAAAATCTAAATTATCATAGAAAGGCCTCCAGAAAAGATAATATACTAATTAAAATAATTTTGGTTGTGTTGCATCTGACTCATTTACTAAGCGAAAAGTAGCAAACTTCTATCAAACATTTTAGGTGAATCAAAAGCTCATTTGCATGTAAAAAAAAAAAAAAGAGAAAATTTGCAGCTAATTAAAAAGAAAAAATGTGTATAGGGCTGTGTACCACAGAAGAGAAACATCTGTGTTTTGAACGCACGTTTGAGAGAATTTTCCTCATTTGAAAGCCTAACCCAAATCCCATACTTAAACCTAACCATAAAGTCATAACCATGATTTTAAAAGTAAAAATACATTTTGTGTACCATGGAAAAAAATGACATTTCAAGGTTTAGAAGGAGACGAGGGAAGCATATGTGATTTGTTGGTCTAAAAGTCAGACATTTTCGCAACACATATTGTATGATTTTGCCATCTCATTTCAATTAATAAGAACTGTCATGAGTAAGTGTTGGCCTGCTTTCGGTAAGTGTGGTTTGTTGCTTGTACAGCTGGAATTGGGTTGACTGTCCCCTGCTGACTACGGTCACATCCAAAGTCATTTGTTTTCCATTGAAATCTCTGGTTTCAGTTTCCCAACGTCATCGTTTTCCAAAGTATGCAGTAATGGAGAATTTTTTCTAAACGCTCCGGTTCGGTGGAGGAAAAAAACATACTAGTCTGGATGAGAGCCAAAACATAGTGAATGAATGTATTTTCAAATGAAAATTCACTAAAATGAATAAACCTCCTAATGCTTCATATGGGAGAATGAGGACTTTGGGAGAGTCTGTTTTGATACACTATACTGTGAACTATACTGTCACACTCATGTAGTTACCCCACAAAACTGTATAAGCATGTGTCTGAGAAAAACTGGAAAAAACAAATACACGAAGAGAATTAACATCTGTGGGATGTTGTTGATGTCGTATACTGCTTGCTGTGACCTCAAACATGAGCTCAGAGTGACGTTGTGAATGCGAGGAGGTCAAAGAGACACAGTACTTCTATAGAAATGCACTCTTTCAAAGTACCATTGATGGGATGTGGAATGAGCCTTTGTGTCGATGTATAGCTGAGAGTGACCCTCACACTTCAGTCCACTCATAACACTAACACGAAACATTTTAGATCAATCCATTCATTACATGAGGGGTCAGTCAACCACAGCTCTGTTCACGAACTTACTCTTAATACATGCTTTTAAAGAATAGGTGCTCAATATCATCACAATGATTCACCAAACTCGCTGTTAAAGGAACAGCTCACCTAAAAATGACAATTCTGTCATAATTTACTCACCCTTATGTTGTTCCAAACCAATTATTTTTATTGGTTTATTTTTTTGTGGTGAAATATGACCAGGACATGTTCCTGACAGGTTTAGTGAGATTCAACTAGAGAATGCACTCTAACAATAGTATATATTGGTTTTAACCATAAACAGAATAATAATGTGCTAATAGTCAACTGAATAATTATGCATCTCCCTTTTGAAGTTTCTTGGACATCTTTAGTGCTTTGGTTGAGATTCCCTTTGTTCTAACAGATTGAAATCACACTTTGAACTGAAAAATCCAGTTTACGCAGTAGATATTAATGAGGGTTTGTTTCCTTGGTTACGATATCAACCATGTAGACAGAATCATTAAAAGAGTCTATTATTCTCTCACAATGAAAACATTCATTATAACTGACATGATGTAAAAGTCCAGAACTCCAGAAATAAATAAAACATTGATGTGTTAGGAGGAGGGGAGGGACTGAAAGGTTTTTTTTGGAGTATTAATCATCCCCAAATGAAATACCCGCTACCTGAAAAAAAATGTGAGTTTCACAAATAAAGGGCCACATGTCACAATCTGAACCACATGAAAATAACTGTGAAATAAAAAAAAATTTCACGGGACTTTTTCAGTTGTTGCTTTATACATGATATTATGTAGATTTAAAAATTTTACCTATGGTTTAATATGTTGTGGCAGCGGGGGCGTGGTCAAGCGCCCGTCCGGAGAGGGGGAGCGGTAAGGGCGCTTACACCTGAGCTAAAATATGTCTAACACCTGTCTCTAATTTCAGTGAGCACGGGGAGAGCAGCATAAAAGAGCCACAACACCGCCAGTCGGGGCGCGATGCCAGTGTTGGCAGCCTTACAAGAAGACTAGTTAAAAGCAAAATACTTTTGTGTTCACGTTTATGTTACCCCGTTCCCTGTCTTATTAAAAAAAACCCGTATATTTGAGTTCACCAACCTGTCACCGTGTCCTTCTTCCCCTGTCCAGTCAAGACCCGCTTTACACTGGTGCCGAAACGCGGGACAAATAGACATGGAAGGTCGTCCCGTAGAGTCCTCCCAGCTGACTGAAGTCCTCCAGTCCCTCGCTACGCTACACCAAAGCCACCAGCACTCCCTGCTTGAGCTCCGAGAGGACCAGGATCGACGATTCTTCGAGATCATGCAGGCTCAAGCAGAGGATCGACTTGCTATCCGGAGCCTCCTCAGCCGGGAGGTCGCTCCCGCCACAGCCGCGACCCCGGACAATCCTTCTCCGTTGCCCCCTCCCATGTTACAGAAGATGGGGGCGACGGATGACCCAGAAGCCTTTCTGGATTTATTCGAGCGGACCGCTGAGATCTGGGTCTGGCCGCGCGAACAATGGGCAGCCCGCCTCGTACCTCTATTGTCCGGGGAAGCCCAACTCGTGGCTCAACAACTGCCGGCAACGAACCTCCTAGCCTACCCCGACCTGAGGAGAGCCATTATGCAACGGATTGGTCGGAGCCCCGAAGAGAATCGTCAGCTCTTCCGGGCCATGAAGCTGGACAAAGCCGACCGCCCGTTCGCGTTTGCTCAGCGGCTCCGTGATGCCTGTCGGAAGTGGCTGCTAGTGGGGGACCGCGACGTTGAGGGTCTCATCGATCAGGTGGTGCTGGAGCAATTCATCCAGCGTTTGCCCAAAAGAACGGCGGAGTGGATCCAGTGCCACCGCCCGACGTCGCTGGAGGCAGCCGTGCAGCTCGCGGAGGACCAAGGGCGGATGAGCCCTCTCTCTCCCTCCCCTCCCCCTGTGTTTTTTTCCGCTCTTCCCCATCCCCCTCCCCCCTCTCGCTCTGTCTTCCTTCCAGGGTCCGTTCCTGCCCCCCGCAGGCGAGGAGCCTGGCAGAGACCCACGGTGGCATTGCACACCCCCCCCCGCAACATTCAGCCGCTCTCCCCCTCAGGTGGGGGCGTCCACCGACGCAGATACGGGTATGGCGCCTGGGCCAGCCTGTTGAAGGTGCGGGGACCCGGGCCACTTCCGAGATCAGTGTCCGATGATGGAAGTGGGGACGGTGGTTCGGGTCTCCGATCCCCCGCATGCTGCCCCCGATCGGGCTGGAGCATACCGGATTCCGGTAAGAATCCAGGGGGGTACACACCAAGCATTGCTGGATACCGGTTGCAATCAGACCACCATCCATCAACGCTTGGTTCAACCCGGGGCTTTGGGCACAACTAGACTGGTGAGGGTGAGGTGTGTGCATGGGGATATTCACAAGTACCCGATGGTGACCTTGTTAGTGAAATTCCAGGGAAAAAAGCATAGAGTGGGGGCAGCGGTTAATCCCCGCCTCACCCATCCTCTGATTTTGGGGACCGATTGGCCAGCGTTTAAAGATGTGCTAGGGGGAGTTTGTACGGATGGGTCCTGCACTAAAGTGGGGAGATGTGCGATGTTTTGGCAGGGGAGGCGGAGCCGGGGCCGTCCTCGGCTGCTCCAAATCGGGATGACGAGGAGAGTGGCGAGGCTTCCGCCCCTCCTCTTCGCAGGGAATTCCCTGACGAGGATTTCCCTTTGGAGCAGTCGCGGGACGAAACCCTCAAGCATGCCTTTGATCAGGTAAAAATGATCGATGGTCAGCGTCTTCAGCCAGACATCGCTCTCGCATACCCCTATTTTCCAATTATAAATGACCGACTGTATAGAGTGACGCAGGACACTCAAACTAAAGAAAATAGGACACAGCTTTTGATTCCACGGAGCCGCCGGGAAATGTTATTCCAGGCGGCTCATTATAATCCCATGGCGGGTCATCTAGGGGAAAGAAAAACACTTCTCCGACTAATAACTCGTTTTTATTGGCCGGGCATTAGCGGTGACGTCCGCAGGTGGTGTGCGGCGTGCCGCGAATGCCAGCTGGTGAACCCACCGGCCACCCCAAAAGCGCCATTGCGCCCTCTTCCGTTGATCGAGGTCCCCTTCGAGAGAATTGGAATGGACCTCGTCGGGCCATTAGAGCGGACAGCACGGGGACATCGCTTTGTATTAGTCTTAGTGGATTACGCAATGCGATATCCGGAAGCAGTGCCTCTAGGCAACATCTCAGCACGTAGTGTTGCTGGGGCGCTCTTCAAAATAATCTCCCGGGTGGGGATTCCAAAAGTAATCCTCACTGATCAAGGCACAACGTTTATGTCACGCACACTTCGCGAACTTTATGATCTATTGGGCATTAAATCGATTCGCACTAGCGTGTATCATCCGCAGACAGATGGCCTAGTGGAACATTTTAACAAAACCCTCAAAAACATGATTTGAAAGTTCGTGCACGAGGATGCTAAAACTGGGACAGATGGCTCGATCCCCTGTTGTTTGCAGTACGAGAGGTCCCGCAAGCCTCAACCGGCTTCTCTCCATTTGAGCTGTTGTACGGGCGACGCCCGCGCAGCATCTTAGATGTCTTACGAGAAGGCTGGGAGGAAGGACCTACGAATAGCAAAAATGAAATTCAATACGTTCTTGACCTCAGAGCAAAACTCCACACTTTGGGAAAACTAACACAGGAGCATTTGCTCCGGGCCCAAGAGCGTCAATGCCGGCTGTACGACGGGAACGCAGCTGAGGGAATTTGCACCGGGAGATAAAGTTCTTGTATTGCTTCCCACATCGAGCTCCAAATTACTCGCCAAGTGGCAAGGGCCCTTTGAGGTCACACGACGAGTGGGTGATCTCGATTATGAGGTTAAGCGAACCGATAGGGGGAATGCGTGTCAAATTTACCACCTCAACCTCCTTAAATTATGGAGGGAGGCGGTCCCTGTACCGTTGGCTACGGTGGTCCCAGAGAGGGCGGAGCTCGGACCGGAGGTAAATCCAAAACCTGATCTCAATGCCCCGGTCATTTGTGGAGACCACCTCTCCCCGTGCCAGCGAGCAGAGGTTGCCAGGTTGCAGAAGGAGTTTGCAGACGTGTTTTCTCCCCTGCCGGGTCGCACGAACCTCATACAGCACCATATCGAGACCGAGCCGGGGGCGGTCGTTCGTTGCCGCCCTTATTGCCTCCCCGAGCATAGAAAGAAAATTGTCCGGGACGAATTGGATGCCATGCTTGATATGGGGGTAATAGAAGAATCCCACAGCGACTGGTCCAGCCCGGTCGTTCTTGTTCCCAAGAGCGAAGGGTCGGTGTGGTTCTGTGTGGATTATAGAAAAGTCAACGCGGTGTCTAAATTTGACACGTACCCAATGCCCCGCGTTGATGAACTGCTCGATCGGTTAGGTTCTGCTCGCTTTTATTCGACATTGGATTTGACAAAGGGTTATTGGCAGATCCCCTTAACACCAATCTCCCGAGAAAAAACAGCCTTCACCACGGCGTTCAGATTACATCAGTTCGTGACACTTCCGTTCGGGTTGTTCGGGGCCCCAGCCACGTTCCAGCATTTAATGGACCGTGTCCTCCGGCCGCACTCTGCTTACGCCGCTGCCTACATAGACGATATTATTATTTATAGTAATGACTGGCAGCGGCACATACAACATCTGAGGGCGGTCCTGAAGTCGCTGAGGCGGGCGGGGCTCACTGCAAACCCTAAAAAGTGCGCGATTGGGCGTGTGGAGGTACGGTATCTGGGGTTCCACTTGGGCCATGGCCAGGTGCGTCCCCAAATTGATAAAACCGCGGCGATTGCGACTTGCCCTAGACCCAAGACCAAAAAGGGGGTGAGGCAGTTCCTGGGGCTGGCTGGCTACTACAGAAGGTTTGTGCCTAATTATTCGGATGTCACCAGCCCGCTGACTGACCTCACTAAAAAGGGGGCTCCAGATCCGGTCCAATGGTCGGAGCAGTGCCAACAGGCGTTCACACAAATTAAAGCCACACTCTGTGGGGGGCCGCTCTTGTATTCATCTAACTTCTCTCTCCCTTTCTTATTACAGACGGACGCTTCAGACAGGGGGCTGGGGGCCGTACTCTCGCAGGTGGTGGAGGGGGAGGAGCGCCCGGTGCTATACATCAGTAGGAAGCTCTCCTTGAGGGAAACGAAGTATAGCACCATGGAGAAGGAGTGTCTGGCCATCAAGTGGGCGGTCCTCACACTCCGCTACTACCTGCTGGGGCGGGCCTTCACCCTCTGCTCGGATCATGCCCCACCGCAGTGGCTCCACCGCATGAAAGAAACTAACGCCCGGATCACCCGTTGGTATCTGGCTCTCCAGTCTTTTAAGTTCGAGGTGATCCACAGACCGGGGGTGCAGATGGCTGTCGCCGACTTCCTTTCCAGAAATGGGGGGGGAGTGGTAGGCAGGCCGGATGGCGCCCCGGCCTGAGTCGGGCGGTGGGGGTATGTGGCAGCGGGGGCGTGGTCAAGCGCCCGTCCGGAGAGGGGGAGCGGTAAGGGCGCTTACACCTGAGCTAAAATATGTCTAACACCTGTCTCTAATTTCAGTGAGCACGGGGAGAGCGGCATAAAAGAGCCACAACACCACCAGTCGGGGCGCGATGCCAGTCCAGTGTTGGCAGCCTTACAAGAAGACTAGTTAAAAGCAAAATACTTTTGTGTTCACGTTTATGTTACCCCGTTCCCTGTCTTATTAAAAAAACCCGTATATTTCACCGTGTCCTTCTTCCCCTGTCCAGTCAAGACCCGCTTTACATACGTTTTTTAAAATATTTCAATTATGGGGACACGAGAAATGTCAACATAAACCACATTTATAGCATAATACCCTTGGAATTACCAGTTTGTAACCTTAAAAATTGTTCTCGTAAACCACATAAACATGCCCACACACACACACACACGCACGCACACACACACACTCCAGTATAAAACAGACATGACAGGTGTAACAAACATAACAAATGAACTAAATCAGGGGTACAGCTGTCTAAAGGGGGTGTGGTGATTAGTTTAAATAGGGCCTGAAAGAGAAAAACTGATGCAGAATCAGCTTACAGCAAACTCACACATCAACATTCAGCAGTTCTTGAGTAAATAGAATAGATTTTGCTAAAAACATAGTAAATTATGTCGGGGGGGGGGGGGTCTGGGTAGCTCAGTGTGGATTGACACGAGTCACGAGTTGGAATCCATGGTGTGCTAGAGTGACTCCAGCCAGGTCTCCTAAGCAACTAAATTGGCCTGGTTGCTAGGGAGGGTAGAGTCACATGGGGTAACCTCCTTGTGGTCGCTATAATGTGTGGTTCTCGCTCTCAGTGGGGTGCTTGGTGAGTTGAACGCGGATGCCGCTGCAACACGCACAACAAGCCACGTGATAAGATGCGTGGATTGACTGTTTCAGATGCGGAGGCAACTGAGATTCGTCCTCCGCCGCCCGGATTGAGGTGAGTCACTACGCCACCATGAGGCCTTAGAGTGCATTGGGAATTGGGCATTCCAAATTGGGGGGGAAAAAATTAACAAAAAAAGAAAACGAATATGTTGCTTTCATAACTTGTTGTATTGAGCAGTTATGAGTAATAGGAAATTCATTCAAATTACTAGTAATTCTCATGTATATATGTTAATATAAATTGTATATATATATTTAGAAACAATCCCACAGAAATGTTGATAAAAAAGATCTTCACATGTATCACGCTGGATTTGCTATATATATATATATATATATATATATACACACACACCTAAAGGATTATTAGGAACACCTGTTCAATTTCTCATTAATGCAATTATCTAATCAACCAATCACATGGCAGTTGCTTCAATGCATTTAGGGGTGTGGTCCTGGTCAAGACAATCTCCTGAACTCCAAACTGAATGTCAGAATGGGAAAGAAAGGTGATTTAAGCAACTTTGAGCGTGGCATGGTTGTTGGTGCCAGATGGGCCGGTCTGAGTATTTCACAATCTGCTCAGTTACTGGGATTTTCACGCACAACCATTTCTAGGGTTTACAAAGAATGGTGTGAAAAGGCAAAAACATCCAGTATGCGGCAGTCCTGTGGGCGAAAATGCCTTGTTGATGCTAGAGGTCAGAGGAGAATGGGCCGACTGATTCAAGCTGATAGAAGAGCAACTTTGACTGAAATAACCACTCGTTACAACCGAGGTATGCAGCAAAGCATTTGTGAAGCCACAACACGCACAACCTTGAGGCGGATGGGCAACAACAGCAGAAGACCCCACCGGGTACCACTCATCTCCACTACAAATAGGAAAAAGAGTCTACGATTTGCAAGAGCTCACCAAAATTGGACAGTTGAAGACTGGAAAAATGTTGCCTGGTCTGATGAGTCTCGATTTCTGTTGAGACATTCAGATGGTAGAGTCAGAATTTGGCGTAAACAGAATGAGAACATGGATCCATCATGCCTTGTTATCACTGTGCAGGCTGGTGGTGGTGGTATAATGGTGTGGGGGATGTTTTCTTGGCACACTTTAGGCCCCTTAGTGCCAATTGGGCATCGTTTAAATGCCACGGCCTACCTGAGCATTGTTTCTGACCATGTCCATCCCTTTATGGCCACCATGTACCCATCCTCTGATGGCTACTTCCAGTCCAGCAGGATAATGCACCATGTCACAAAGCTCGAATCATTTCAAATTGGTTTCTTGAACATGACAATGAGTTCACTGTACTAAAATGGCCCCCACAGTCACCAGATCTCAACCCAATAGAGCATCTTTGGGATGTGGTGGAACGGGAGCTTCGTGCCCTGGATGTGCATCCCACAAATCTCCATCAACTGCAAGATGCTATCCTATCAATATGGGCCAACATTTCTAAAGAATGCTTTCAGCACCTTGTTGAATCAAGGCCACGTAGAATTGAGGCAGTTCTGAAGGCGAAAGGGGGTCAAACACAGTATTAGTATGGTGTTCCTAATAATCCTTTAGGTGAGTGTATATATTGAAATGTCAAGGAATTTCATTATTTCTAAAAAATAGCATTTTAATTATTGTCAGTTAACATACCAAAAATAAAAATATTTTTACATGTATGAACAGTTACGAACTTATTAATGACTTACAGTATAGTTTTAGATGAAATCCATCTGGTTATGATTGATTTATAAGCTTGAATTCCACCGAAAATCATGTTAACACGTATATTGTTTACATCATGTGGCCATACATTTAGAACAGTGAAACAGTATTTAAATGTTTACAGATTTGCCCAATTCATTTCCATTGTCAGTACCTCACTGTAACCCAGATTTGTTTGTGTGTGTGTGTGTGTGTGTGTGTGTGTGTGTGTGTGTGTGCGAGCGTGCATGCTTTAAAGGAGGGACAAAAATAATTAAGACAAAATCATTTTTTTGTGGTAATGCTGTTGATTGAGGTTAACTTGTATTGAACCCAGAATACCATATTCCTTTAAAAAAGTAATTAAAGAGAATGACTGCTTTATTACATCAGGCTTTTTTTTATCATGGTGGGGGACAGAAAATCTCCCCTAATTAAAAAAATAATCACTCAATTATGTATGGTGAAGAGAATGTTGAGACATTTGCAGTATTAACACTCTCATAGCAACAGTAACCAATGCAATTCTAATTCTTTCAAAAAAGATTACATGAGATCATAACAGCTCAGTTAACCATACAATCAGCAGCAGCTCAATGTCTGCAGATTCTATCAGTCAGTTGTTGAGGTTTCAGCAGAATGTCTGGGATCTACTCTGCACAAGGCCATAAATGTGTAGAACAGACATGGCTGCGTGTGAACAGACAGCCTGCAGTATGTGCGAGGTGGCTTCCATATGTGCAAGACTTGTCAGCTGAGCTGGCCGGGAAGGAGAGGGCCCTCTTTAAACAGAGATGTGAGAGGTGGTCACCACACCTGCACGGACTGTCTGCTACAGAAGAGCTCAAAAGATCATGGGAACCGGCTTGAATTTACTCTTTATTGTGCATTTAAAAAAAAAACAAGAAATGCACTAGAAAAACATATATGTGCAGAAGAAAAATGTACATGTGCAATACAACTGTGCTTTCTGCATTAAAAAAATCGTGACTGTAGTGTAATTCACTTGTTGGTAATATTTCACACACGTTCAGATAATAATTGAAGTCATCTGGATTTGATTTAGAAAAACATTAGAAGGTCTTTCTGCCTCATTTACTGCTAAATGAGAGTCTGTATATGGGATTGTTGTGACTGTTTTAAAAGTGTAATGTCTTTAAGAATATTTAATCTCATAAATTATGGAGACAAACACATACACGTGTTAAGAGCAGACATGGTAAATACACAGCTGTTGTTTGAATAAATAACATTTTAAAATACAAATACCACTTCACTACTACTACTGAATCCTTAAAGAGTACTTAACTACTTCAGATTAAATAAGAACCTAGTGATCACCCAGACAACGGCTTTTTTGTCCGAAGCATTCTGATCTTCTTATCTTCATACCATGCCAGACAAAAATAAGTCAAATATGGATTTGTGCTGCTTGTTCAGTTTACTTGGTTCAAATGAATAAAAGAAGTCAATTCTAGAACATTTGGTCACATCTTGATTTTACTGTGTTTTATTCATTTAAAATGTGTAAAATTGAAGTTGACTTAATCCATCTGTTGGGACTACATGAATACTTTTTGTGGTGTTTATTTAGCATTGATAAAACTGGCAGGGGATTTCATGAGACTGGATAGGCAGAATAAGTTTTGAAATGAGAATACGAGGAGATTTGTTAATGTTTAATGTTCTGTGATATTGGTATTTAAAAAGAATGTCTGTATAAGAGTGTACACTAAAGTACATTGATTTGACCTAATCCAACTGAATTATGTTCGCTCATTGAAACCAACTTAATTTGAATGTAAGTCATTAAATTGCTTGAAAGACATTATTTTCAAATATTCTGCTTGCTAAACTGTCTTCAGTGCCCAAACTCTTAATAAGTATTATTAGAAGAAACAGTGATGTTCCACACTGGTAAACATTCAACTGTCCCAACTTTAGGAGTGTGTTGCAATCATGTGATTTGAAATAAGTATATATATATATATATATATATATATATATATATATATATATATATATATATATATATATATATATATATTTTTTTTTTTTTTTTTTTTACAAGGTAAAACATCAAATACTGTGTTGTAGTGCTTGTTTTTAAAAGTATTGTCCATACTGTCCCAACTTTTATGGAATTGCATTTATTTATTTCGATTAAAAATGTATCTAAATATCTTAACTACCTTTTTACGGTTTTAGTGCAGGAACTGTTTATTATTTTGATAATCAATTAATCTGTTGATTATTTCTTTGATTAATGGATTCATCTCTCTCTCTTTCCTAGCGTTTGTCCCACATAGGTGCATGGTCCACTCGTGATAGTCCGCATATTTATTTGATTTGGCGGTTTTACGCCGGATGCCCTTCCTGACGCAACCCCCAGTGGCTGGGGGACTCTCAGTCACACACGTACGGGGCAATTTAGAGTCTCCAATTCACTTAACCTGCAGGTTTTTTGGACTTGTGGGGGAAACCGGAGCACCCAGAGGAAACCCACACAAACACAGGGAGAACATACAAACTCCACACAGAAAGGCCCTGGATGAGCAAGTCACAAGCAAGTCTCAAGTCAAGTCTCGAGTGCAGTGCAGACAAATCAAGTAAGTCAAGTCGAGACAAGCCACAGTACTAAATCTTTGATTTTTTTATATGAATTGTATTACAGTAATGTGTTATACTCTCTCTCTCTCTATATATATATATATATATATAAATTGTGTTAATGAACATGCACTGTATTTTTATCAAGGGCACTTAAAATATTTTGAATATTTCTAGATACCTTATTATCCAAATTGTTTTGATTTTTAGAATTTACCAGCTAAAATTTATAACACTGCGTGTATGCTGTGTAAAAACGCAGTGAGATTTTCACATTGATCGAACAAAAACGGCGACAGGCTGAATGAAAATGCAAATTCGCTCTTTGACAGTAGGTGGCGCTTATGCTGCAGAAATATAGCTGTTTCCCTGGTAATGACCTGCCACTAGGTAAATGACTTTCCACTAGGATAACCTGCTCCTCATACTCCCTGACCTTGCACAACATCTGTGCAAGTAGGCTCACTGTGGGAAATGCATATTTGCGCAACCCCAAGGGCCAGCTGTGTGCCAGCACGTCTGTGCCAAGATTCGCCAGAGAATTCCAGAGCAGGCAGAGGGATGATTCACAGGAAGCGATCAGGTCTACCTGCGCTTGAGCGAATTGACTCCAAATCAGCTGTGCCACCTGAGGGTGCAGTCTCCACTCTGACCTGGTGCGACAGCACGTCCATTGACAGGCGAGTTGTGACATTCGATGAGAGCACTATGCAATCATCACTGTGTTGTCTGATCAATGGCAATAGCCTCCGCAGGGCAAGCAATACCGCCAGCAACTCGAGGCAGTTCATGTGCCAATGCAGTCGAAAGACTGGCGGCTGCATGCCTGTTGCAAACAGCACCCCAGCGACGTGAGGGTTCAGGGGGGAGGGTTCCACTCCAGCCCGACACTCCTGGCTGCCCAGGCAAGCATGGCTGCCAGCTCCGCATCAGCCTGCGACTGGGCTACCGCACCCAATGGTGGAGTCCAGCCGAGTCTTCCACGTCAGACATGATGAGCCCATTCTCCGATGCTGCAATCGATAGCTCTTCCTCTTCGAAAGCCCCGAATGAGATCGCGAATCTACCCTGAGACGGGCCCATTGTCTCATCCCAAATGGGAGATCCGTGGGGGGGTTTCCCGGTGGAGAGGCTCCCACTGAAGTCCCAAGAGCGCCCCCCGTTCTATCCGACTCCCCTTCAGTAGGTAGAAGGACAAAGCCATGTCCCTCTGACAAAGGAAAGCCACGACCGCAACATAGCCATGGTCATACTCTCGCAATGAGGGCATGAACCATCCATGAACGCCGTCTCCACGTGGGTAGCTCCCAAGCACATGAGACAGCGATCGTGGCCGTCAGAAGCACAGTGATAGCGACCGCAACCAGGAATAACACACAAACGAAAAGGCATCTTGAAAAAGACGCTTTCGTAAGTGCCACTCGTTTAATAGGAATATTCTCTTTTAGAGAAAGTATAATCTTTTTTCTTTTTATAAAATATACTCTTTCGCTGATGAATTGCTCTGCTCTGTGGGGGAGAACCGCTGTAATGTGCCATAGAAACCTACAGCTCATAAGAGCGGGAGATGAATGGCTGGCAGAGTAATTCAGCTCAGTGAAATACAACCGCTTTTCTCCGACGTCTGAATGAGTGGTTGCATTACAGCTCCTTATATACCCGTATGTCCGGGGGAGTGGCATGCAAATTCTACTCGCCAATTTTCATTGGCCTTTTCTCAAAGATCAGAGATGTCTGGGTCTCCCAGGATTGAACACTAGTGTAACTACATCGACACAACGTCGAGTGAGTGACAGAAGGGGAACAAACATTTGATCAAACTGCAGTTTAATCAAAATAATTGCACTCTCTTTCTCAACTGCACTTGGTTTGATTGATGTGGATGCCCGCTCAAGGTTGCACAGTGAAGTCTTAAAAGTTTAACAGATCCAATTCCAAATATTTATACATAATAAAATATAGAAAATATCAGTCAAATGTAAGAGATGAGTGAGAGAAAAACAACTCTCAAGCGCATTAAATAGCCCAAACACTGTCAACACATCTAACGAAAACTTCCATGCCCTGAATGGGGTACCCATGAGCAAAAATATTCATATAGTATACACCTGTGGCAACTGCTAACAAACAGCTCTCTCCAGACAGATTTTCCTTCCAATTTAACAATACAACACTGCTAGCACAGCGATTTCCTTCAGGAAATGTATATCTAGTATGCAATATAATATCTATTGTTAAAAAGCAATAAGATAAGATTGTGCGGTGAACAATATTTGCAATTTCAATCTTGAAAAGATAGATTGCACCAAAGATAACAGCCCATTCCTGTCAGAAGATTAAACTTCTTATATCTTTAAAAAGGTGACATTTTATCAGTTTATGGGATTTCGATTAAATTAATAACAAATTACTTTTTAATCAGAAGAAACTGACTGGAATGATATGATAAGGAATCTTAAATGCGATGTGACTGCAATGCATAAATATATGTGATTCTGCGACAGCTTGTCCAATCGTCTAGACCATCAGTGTAATATCATTTGGGGCTGAGTAAATTGATTCATTCATTTATGTTTCTACCAGCACAAAACTGTTTGTCACGCTTTAATGTACTGTAAATGAATTTAAACCACAGCAAGCAAGAGAAAAACATATGGAAAGATATGTAAAAACGTATTGTTTACATTCTGACCTGTTGTTCGTATCTGTGCAGGAGCTCCTCTAGCTGGTAGATGAACTATTTAGACTGTTTCTCTCACTGTGATTTAGAGCGAATCAGATCTGTCTCCACATTCTCCATCAGAAAACAGAAGAAAAAAACCCCCAGAGTGAATTACAGCAGAAATAAGAGATTACACAGTGGCAGCCCTCAAGTACAGGACAGTATGACAGTAAACATGCCTGCTGATATCTTGGTTTTGTGAGAGTTTGGATATTTTCAGAATAGAATACAAACTGCTATTTTTGCAAGAATGTAGTATGCAGTGTGTATATTGTGTACAGTCTGCAAATTTCCTGTTTGGATCCATAATGACCTACTGTTTTTGTTAAAACGTTCAGTATTCCAGTGTAGATGGCTTGATTGATTATAATTGAGTTATTTACTAGCGGCTCAACACTCACGTCCGGTGAAGACAGTGTTTTCGACAGGATCAGCACAACAGATTCAATTGCAAATCATCTGATTCAACTCAAGTCTATGTTTCACTATTCAGAGGACTTCCTTTCTACTAATGCAGCTATAAACAGATGGATAAAAATGGACAGAGAGAAAGCGAGAGAGAAGGGGTGGCATTGAAACAATTTTGGACACTTTGATGTGGGCTGAATGATGGGCAGATGAAAATTGCTAGAGACACGGGTGGAAACAGAGGAAGTCTCTAGAAAGGTGAATCAGAGAGATCATGAGCAGGATGTGGGCAGCAGCTTCAGGATCATCTAACACTCGCCTACAACATGACCATTAAACACAAACACACACACACACACACACACTGGCCAGTGCAATGCTCTAGAGAAACTCTGCCCACACACTGCCAATGACTTCACCTGTTTAAAGTCATTATTGACTGCAAAGACACTGAAGAATTTAGTACATAATAGAGATGAGTCACAACGGAAATAGTTCAACTTTTATAAAATGTCTTGAATAGTGTTGGGAACAGTGTTGGGTAAGTTAAAAAAATAGTAATCCACTACAAAATTTTCCAGTTTGCAAAATGCATCATGGAAAAAGTAATCACAGAAATATTGATGTTGAATAGTTTGTTTTTTTGATCAACAATTTCAAAACAATGTCTATATTCGCACCTTGTTCATTGTTGCTGTTCCTTCACCTGTCAAAACAGATGTACATAATACATACATATATGTAAATATAACAATAATTCAAGTTTCAAAGTACATATTACTTTTTTAGAAATATGTGTAACACAAGTAATGTACTTAAAAGTAATTAACTTCATCGAAAGTCAGTAAATGTAATCTGATTAGAATAATTTTAAATGTAATGTTAAACACTCTTACAGTACAATTACAGTAACTAATTACTTTTTAATCAGTTCATACCCAACAATAGTTGTGAACCAATAACAGGTTCAGATCTTGTACAATATTTGAAAAAATACTGGGACCATATGTTTATCATAACTTTTGGTTTTGTTAATGGTTCACAATCATGCAATTTTTTTACCGATGCAAACGGAATATCATATTAAAATACCGGTGCTGCCCCTATTGAAGCTGCAATGCAAAACTCACAGCGTGACCAGTGAAGTCTGATTCCCAAATGAATCCTTTGAGCCGATTCTTTTGAATCTAAAGCATGAAACACATAACGTGACTATGGTAGTGTAGTCTGATTCCCAAACAAATGGCTCTTATGAGCCGGTTCATTGAATGTACAGTGTGAAACACAATATAACCAGAGAAGCATTATTTCCAAATGAATGACTGTTTTGAGATGGTTCTTTTGAATCTACACTGCAAACATATGGCATCTCCCAAACTGCACACTTCTGCACTATTCCACACAATTTTATAGATTAAGTAGTATGAGTAGTACGTTTACAATGAAAATGCAGCAAAAAGAAGTGTACTTTAAATACCAGGATGATGCACTTTTTCAACCTTCAAAATGGAGTGTATTAATACACTCAACGTATGCGACTTCCCTTACATAGTGGAAGGAGCGGAGTTACCTGGCTGCACTGCTGGTCTGACAAAACAATTGTAAATAATGAAGAATGTAGCAGCTAGTGAATCTTCAGTGGATACAGCACCTTACAAATGTGAGTTGAATGCTTTATCATCACCCTACGCTGTTTGAATATGTACGCTGTTTGAGATACAAGTGTTGAACTGAGGTTGGCTAACGTGCTAAAGCTAGCGGCAACACATCATGTGTGCTTGAAACATCAATTCCATCTGCTGTTAAACACTGAATGCTTCTGTGAAGTAAAAACCATTAAGTGTTCCATTTGGGATGATACTACACTTTGAAAATTCATACACTACATGGCTGAGTGCATAATATATTTTATATGTGCATAGTGTATAGTGTGTCATTTAGGACACATACAGTGCGAGTGAGCTGTGTAGTCTGATTCTCAAAAGAACGAGTCAAATGAGTCAGTTCATTTGAATCTACAGCATGAAACAAACAACGTGATCAGTGCAGTCCCATTCCCAAACGAATGACTTGATATGGTTCTTTTTGCACTCCACAGAAGCAAAATGGCAACACTAATGTTAGCTTTGCAGTCCAATGTTTGTGCGGCATCATACATTTAAGTCAAGTCAAGTCAATTTTATTTGTATAGCGCCTTTCATAACACACATCGTTTCAAAGCAGCTTTACAGAAGTTCAGCATTAACAGACGATAAAAATGTAATGTCTATAAAGTCGATAAATCATCATCCTTGTGCAGGGCTCCAAACTGCGACTAAAAAATGGTCGCATTTGCGACCAAATAAATTTATTTGCGAGTGTAATTTCTGTCAAGGTCGCCATTGGCGACAGTAAAAATTTACTCCCTTTGATTTTAAAATTTGCATTACATTTCCCGAAATACATTACAAAAGTTTATCCAGAGGGCCAGTTCCCCTCTGGCTAACATCATGAATAATGTAAATAATAATTATTTATAGTTAAAAAACATGATTTAAAAAATTATTAAACTTATTAAGTGCTAAGGGTCAGTATTTAGACAGTGATTGTGTTTGAACTGTAAGATTAGTGACCAGTGTCTTTGAAGTCCATCCTTGATTAAATTCCAGAAGTTCACTTAGATGCAATTGTCCTTGTTTGGCTGATGAAGGCTTTTGTTGGCAATAATTAGTCTATGTATCCCATTTCAAGATCGTAGTCCATGGTGATGGGGCATCTGAAGTCTCCGTGAGAGGCTGGATACAAACTGGAGCTGACGAACGCTATTTACCTCGGGACTGGCGTCCCGAGATAACAGCAGAAAAGCAGATGGGAAATAATTAGCATAGCTGATGTTCATAATATTAATGCATTATAATTGATTCAGCAGTATTATAAAAAGTAAGCATTATGTGAATGCTTGGTTAAAGAGATGTGTCTTTAATCTAGTTTTAAACTGGGACAGCGAGTCTGAGCCTCGAACAATATCAGGAAGGCTATTCCAGAGTTTAGGAGCTAAATGTGAGAACGCCCTCCCTCCATTAGTGGACTTAGATATCCTAGGTATGACCAGAAGCCTTGAATTTAGTGATCTTAAAAGCGCGATTGATTGTATGGCGATAGAAGATCCGTCAAATACACCGGAGCTAAACCATTTAGGGCTTTATAGGTCAGTAGTAATACTTTGTAATTGATTCGGTACTTAATTGGTAGCCAGTGTAGAGATGTTAAAATCGGTGTTATATGATCATATTTTCTTGACCTAGTAAGAACTGTAGCTTGTTTGTTGAGGATGCAGGGCAACCAGCTAATAAAGCATTACAGTAATCTAGTCTCGAGGTCATGAATGCATGAACTAACTTTTCTGCATCAGAAACAGATAGCATGTTACGTAGCTTAGCAATGTTTCTAAGGTGGAAAAAGGCTGTTCTCGTAACAGATGAAATATGATTTTCGAAAGTCAAGTTGCGGTCTAGTATAACACCCAGGTCTTTTACTGTAGTGGATAATGTAACAGGACATCCTTCTAAATTAAAGTTGTATTGTAAGGGATTTTGTGGGTAGTTTTTTGGACCAATAAGTAATACCTCCGTTTTATCGGAATTTAATAACAGGAAATTACGCGTCATCCAGCATTTTATATCTTTAAGACACTCTGTCAAGTTAGATAAGTTAGTGTTTTCATCTGGTCGTGATGAGATATATAATTGAGTGTCATCAGCATAACAGTGGAAATTAATTCCATGTTTTCTTATAATTTTACCAAGTGGCAGCATATATATTGAGAATAATAGAGGGCCTAACACAGATCCTTGTGGCACTCCATAGTCTACTGACGTTATCTTCGATTTTTCCCCATTTAAACAGACAAAATGGTAACGGTCTGATAAGTACGATCTAAACCAGCTTAATGCCTGTCCCTGAACACCAGTGTAGTTTTGTAGTCGATCCAAGAGTATTTTATGATCTATAGTGTCGAACGCAGCGCTAAGATCGAGTAGAACTAATATTGAGATGCAGCCTTGGTCAGAAGCTAAAAGTAAATCATTTGTAATTTTAACTAGCGCAGTTTCTGTGCTATGATGCGGTCTGAATCCTGACTGAAATTTTTCATAGATATCATTTTCTTGCAAGAAAGAGCACAATTGAGCGGACACAACTTTTTCTAATATTTTAGACATAAATGGAAGATTTGAGATGGGTCTGTAATTTGCTAGGTTATTTGGATCTAATTGTGGTTTCTTAATGAGAGGTTTTATAACTGCCAGCTTAAATATTCTTGGAACATGACCTAAAAATAAAGACGAGTTAATAATATTGAGAAGAGGCTCTTCCACTACAGGTAACACTTCTTTCAGTAGTTTAGTGGGTATTGGATCTAGTAAACATGTTGTTGTTTTAGATGCAATGATAAGTTTATTTAGCTCTTCCTGTCCTATAGTTGTAAAGCGGTGTAGTTGTTCTTGAGGGGCGATAATTGAGGGTGAGTCATAAGACACCATAAAAGATTGTACATTAACAGTTGTGTTTACAATTGTGTTTCTGATGTTTTCTATTTTCTCAGTGAAGAAATTCATAAAATCATTACTACTAAACTGTAACGGAATATTTTGCTCAGGTGATCTCTGTTTATTTGTTAGTCTAGCCACGGTGTTAAATAAGAACCTTGGATTATTTTGGTTATTTTCTATTAGTTTGCGGAGGTGCTCAGCCCTGGCTGTTTTTAGAGCCTTTTTGTAACGTGACATACTGTCTTTCCATGCGATTCTAAAGACCTCTAAATTAGTTTGTTTCCATTTACGCTCCAAGTTACGAGTTTCTCTCTTGATAGCATGCGTAGCACTGTTGTACCATGGTGCTCTAGATTTTTCCCTAAACTTTTTTAATTTAATTGGTGCAACAATTTCTAATGTACCACAGAAAATGGTGCTCAAACTGCTAGTCATTTCCTCTAGTTCATCTGTTTGTTTGGGTTCACTGAGCAGCTGAGATAGATCAGGTAGGATATTTGAGAATCTATATATTGTGGTTGGAAGGATTGTTCTACTTGGTCGATAACGTGGCGCAATATGACAGATTTCAGTGGTACGTAGTATGCAAGTTACCATGTAATGATCAGTGACATCATCATTTTGCGGTATAATATCTATATCGGTTGGATTGGTTCCATATGATATAATTAAATCTAGCGTATGATTTAGGCGATGAGTGGGACCACTGACGTTTTGCGTGACCCCGAAGTAGTTTAACAAATCTGTAAACGCAGCCCCTAACACATCATTTGTGTTATCTACGTGTATGTTAAAGTCTCCAACAATTATTGCTTTATCGACATTGACCAATAGATCTGATAGAAAGTCTGCAAACTCTTTTAGGAAATCAGCGTAAGGCCCTGGAGGTCTATATACGGTAGCCAAGGCTAGAGATAATAGGGATTTTTTTCTTACATCTGAGAGTGTAACATTTAGCACAAGTAATTCAAACGAATTAAACCTGTGACCTATTTTCTGAGTAACATTAAGAATATCTCTATAGATTGTTGCAACACCGCCGCCACGACCAATCAGACGGGGCTCATGCTTATAACAGACTCATGAAAATGACTCATTTAGACCGAAATAATCATTTGGTTTAAGCCAGGTTTCAGTAAGGCAAAATACATCAAAACTATTATCTGAGACCATTTAATTTACAATAACCGCCTTAGGTGTGAGCGATCTAATGTTTAGAAGACCTAGCTTTAGAAATTGTTTTTGTTCACTGATATTGAGATTTTCTGGTTTAATTACAATTAGATTTTTCCTAGATCCTACAGTAGATGTATTGTTTGGCTTTACTAAACGAGGAATAGACACAGTTTCTATATAATGTTCTACATTGGTACTTATATCAATTAAGTTGGGACAGCAAATACTGTGATTTGGACTTTGACTTACTAGTCATATGGTGTGTAGCGTCTTGGAGATGTTGTCCGACAGAACAGCCGCTCCGACTCTGCTGGGGTGAAGGCCATCAGGACGGAAGAGCCTAGGTCGCTCCCAAAACAGATTCCAAATATTAACAAAGAGCAGTCTCTGTTCATTACACCATGACATTAACCATTCATTTAGAGCAAATAATCTACTGAACCTTTCTTGTCCTAGTCGGTACGTGGGAAGCGGTCCAGACACGACGATCGTTGTTTCTGGCGAAGTGCTGCGTACCGACTCGATCAGGCTCCTGTAGTCCTCCTTCAGTACCTCCGTCTTCCGCAGCCTGGTGTCGTTCATTCCCACGTGCAGCACGACAGCTCCGACGCGCTCGTCACCATTCAGGATCTCGGGAACCTGCGTAGAGACATCAAGAACACGAGCACCAGGAAAGCAGTGAGTGCGCACCTTACCTTTGCCAGAGATAGCGCGGACATGACGGACGGTGGAATCTCTGATCATCACGGCGTCGTCGCGCTCCGACTCGCGAAGAGGTGAGAAGCGGTTCCGGGTGGAGATCTCGAAAGCCGGGAGGGGCGGGGAGGTCCTTGGTCTGGTCCTGGCTCGCGTCTTCCGCCGTGGAATCACCCAGGGTCCATGGTGATGTGTCGGTGCCGGAGTGAATGAAGCCAGGGAGGATCGCGTCCTGGTTGCTCGGGACCTGTGCAGAGAAACACACGGAGTAGACGAGGTCGGAGTCAAAAAATTATTAACCACTGACCTGTGAGCATCGGCGCGTGATGCTTCAAGCGCGGACCGCCGATCTCGCAGCTCGGCCTGTCTCTCTAGCAGGTCGTGGATCTGCCTCTCGACGGATTCGAGCTCCAACTGCACCGAATGTAGTTCAAAGATGTCTTCACCTGCACACAGAGGCAGCGTTAGACACACATCCGCTATATTCGCCATTATAGCAGATGTGCTATAATGGCGAATTATAGCTTTCAGTTATACAGGTGTAAGTAAGACGATCGATAGGCGAGAGACCACGCGTGCAGTGCTAGCGGGCTAAGACTAGTAGCGGAAGTTCGGAAAGTTGTATATAAGTAGCGATATCAAAGAAATCTGATTGTTTTTTATAAAGAGTAGTATCGGAGATATGTTCACACGTTTGTAAAGTTTAAAATTTAGGTTTATGAACAAATGTAAAAGAAGAAAATCAAGGATTGGGGATCAATTCGACGGAGTTATCCCAGTAAGCTTTTGAGAAGGTTTACGCATGCGCAGTGAGGTGAAGGTGACAAAGGGCAAATTTTATTAAAGGTTTTATTAAATTTACCTCTCTATGAAATCTAATTTCTAGAATGAAGAATGTCATTGTGTGTTATCTTCAAATTTGAGCATTTGCATTAAATCAGAATGAGACAAAGGGAGTTTGTTTTCATTTTAAGCTTTGACATTAGTGTTGATGATAACACTCAGAGTCTTTCTGAAGCAAAGCAGATGGTGCAGCCTACATTTCACATGCACTGAGAGCTGCTGTGCTACTTTGAGGCCAACACATTTAAATATCTTCATTAGCACAACAGCATCAGGACCATGATAAAACAGAAACATTGACTACATATTCGGTAAAAGCTCCATATAGGCATGTATTAATCCTGTTGGTATAACAAGGCAAATATGTGTGTTTGTTAGAAATCAAGAGGTGTCCTAGTCCTAGTTCCAAGTATTTTCTACTTTAATAGAAAATAGTATCGCAACACATTCAATGTCTGTAATATGACATAGGAAGGGACTTTATATTTGATCATGAAAAGTGAGCCACAGTGCTGTGAAAAACTGCTGTATTTCCTGTTCCCCTTCTGTCACTCACTCGTCGTTGTGTCAAATGAAGTGACACAAGGGGTCTTCCTTGGACGCCGGGACATGAAAATTCTGTCTGCCAACTTGACATTGGCCTTTTTTCAGGTTCAGAGGTACCTGTACGTCCCAGGAAGACCCCTTGTGTCACTTCATTCGACACAAAGTCTCGTTCCTTCCCTCGGGGAATGGAGGTTACAACAGTAACTATGACGATTTCTTCTGTTTTTGTGTATATATATTACACATTTTTTTTAAATTCAAACAAAATCTAACATAAACAAAGGCAATCTGAGTAAAGACAAAATAAGTTTGTGATAAATTATAATGTTATTGAAGCAAAAAAAATATCCAATACTAGCTGGGCCTGTTCAATCAAATCAACACCTAAATAGAACTTTTTCAGCAGCATGAAGTTGGTTAAAAGGTCTCACCCAGTAGCACACTATGCCAAGGCCGAAAGAAATTCCAGAAATGATGAGGAAAAAGGTGACTGATATACATCAGTCTGGGAAGGGTTACTAAGCTATTTCAAAGGCTCTTGGACTCTAAAGAACCACAGTGAGAGCCATTACCTCCAAATGGAGAAAACTTGGCACAGTAGTGAACCTTACCAGAAGTGGCCGACCTTCCAAAATTCCTTCAAGAGCACAGCGAAAACTCATTAAGGAAGTCACAAAAAAGCCAAGGACAACATCAAAGGAACTGCAGGCCTCTCTTGCATCAGTAAAGGTCACTGTTCATGACTCCACTATCACAAAGATACTGGCCAAAAATGGCATCCATGGAAGAGTGGCGAGGCAAAAACCACTTCTAACCCAGAAGTTAGAAGTTAGTCCCAGGCTTGTCTGAATGTTGCCAAAACACACCTTGTTGATCCTCAAACCTTTTGAGAGAATGTTCTGTGGACTGATGAGTCGAAAGTGGAGCTGTTTGGGAGACGGAGCTCTTTAAAGGAAACAACCCGGTGTTACATCTTAAATGCAGTTTTTAAAGTTCAAATAATACGGACGCAGGTCATGTAAATAAATACAAACTCTGAAACTGGCATTTCTCTGTGTGTCAGTGCCTCTTGTATGACCCCCTATGATCGTGAATGTCCCGATCTAAAGGGGAGAGATTGAAACTGTATCCGGCTGAGGCACGCTCTGTCGTGGGGACGCTCATCCCTCGAGTGTGCACACTTAATGCAGCCAGATTATAACATGATGGCTCGTGACTTACTGAATCATAATATATGTCTGTGCATTTCTTATCGTGAAGACATTTGGCAATACGCAGCTTTATTAATAAGAGAGTTTACATTATACACCGCAACAAAATATGTTTTTGATTTGTTTATGTTCAGGCTTGTTTTCCAATAACAATATCTAAAACTCCTTTAAAACAATGTACATTTACTTTAGGAACTATACTGCAGAATAAAAAATTATTATCTGAGAATGTTTAAAATACTATTAAAAATACATATATTTTAAAATATCTAAAATACTTTTTACATCACTCTGTATATGATATTATTGGTTAAAGGTGATGTATGTAATATGCAGAATCAACTATAAGTAAGCCATTCACAGGTTGATTTCCCTGGCAAGTGTAAATTAAACTACTATAAATTTAAAACACTTTTTATTTTGACATTTACTAAAGAGCACATCATTACAATAATTTTATGATCCTTCAGGGCTGTACAATTAATCAAATTTACACTAAAACCAGGATATGGTCATATGTGATATTAAACCACAAAAATTTAATTTTAAAAACGTGCGCGGTTCCAACAGATTTGTAATGAGGAATATTGAAACTTTCACTTTTAGTTTTCTGCCAAAATAAAAGCTCCAGGTTAAGGTGAAGTAAATATGACAGAACTGCATTACTGTTGCAAAATAACAAATCTAATCCTAAAAATAATAATAATTATAATAACAACTCAGAATTGTATTAAAACAATTAACTTGACTGGGTCCCACAATATTACTTCAGTTTTATAATAAAATTCAACTGGGTTCAAAAACGAGAAGTGAGTGAATTTGTAGTTTTTGCACACAATGTTTATTCACAATAAAATATTTTAGTAAAACTATATGTAGACAAGTGGGAAATGTATCATGTTAATTTCTGCGATTAATAGTTTTTAACGCGTAAAAAAAATCCCAATTAATAATGTTTTGTACTTCCTAAACTTCACTAATGTTGTAGCTCACTTCCTGTGGCTAAAATTAGCATACATACATTTCCAGGATGTCCACAGTGTTTAAACTGATTGTGTGGAGCAGTGCACACTTATTCATTCTGCAACTTATCTCCCAAGCCATAATAAACATGGAGACTTCACCCGCAAGTGGTGAATCAAGTTTGGGAGAGATATGGGCAAGCTGCAGTATCTCTTTGCATACCCGAAAATGCTCACTGACTTCCATCTGTACCAGTATCAAAATTGAAACCGACAGACCCATCAAATGCGCAATAGAGACTGAGGAGGACCTAGCAGTTCAGCAAGCTGCAGCCAGGTACACTTATAGAGACTAAAATATCACCAATTCAAGTAACATTAAACGTTTCCCAAAGTCAAATTGTGAGTTTGACTAATTGAAAGAACTAGTTTCCCCATAGGTTGCATTTTCATTGCAATGTGCATTAATATCTCTTAAACTCTCATCCTCCACAATCCGCTAAGTTGCGTTAATATTTCGCATCAGAGCGGCAACACCAGTGGCGGTTGAAATCCACATGAAGAGTGCTTGTAGTCAAAAACGTCTCATTCTGTCTTTTGGTGATGGTTAACATTTGGTGTGCTTGTGTGGTATTGAAAATGTTCCTTACATAGACTGAAAAATACTTGATTACTGTCACAAGGCCCATCTGGACTTGTTTTGTACATCAAATAGCATTAAGAGCTCCTTTCTCTATCATTTTATCACTGAAGCACTTTTGTGTGTTATTCAAAGATTCTTTTATTTATAGAGATAACAACCTTCACGGCTCTATCATAGAAGGAGAGCGTAATGGTAACTAGTGTGTTTCTACCAAGGAGCTCTAAAATAAAGTTATGACAGGAGAAGGAGAGCGTAATGGTAACTAGTATGTTTCTACCAAGGAGCTCTAAAATAAAGTTATGACAGGAGAAGGAGAGCGTAATGGTAACTAGTATGTTTCTACCAAGGAGCTCTAAAATAAAGTTATGACAGGAGAAGGAGAGCGTAATGGTAACTAGTATGTTTCTACCAAGGAGCTCTAAAATAAAGTTATGACAGTTCCACCCATAGAATGTCTATGGGACTGCCGCATTATGCTATTTTATGCTAAACTTGTAGGCTCCACTTGGTAGATGGGCTCTGGTGTGTGATATGCGTCAGTGCAATGTCTCCAGGCCGACACGTTACAAAGGTTCCGCCCTGCCAACAAATGTTTCGTAAATGTGTTAACATCAAATATCATCAACAGGCTGAAAAATATTGAGATATACAATATTTTTGGTAGCTTTATCACCCATTCCTAATGTGCACTGATAAACCATAAGACCAGCAACATCGATTAAAAAATTAAATAAGACTATTTATATTTCATGTTTACTTTAATGAGGAGAGATTATCCATAATTATCCATTATCAATATCGTTTGTGGTGTCATTTTGTGAAATGTTGGGAACATAAATCTAAATCAGAGCTTTTTAAAGGCTAAGTAACAACAGCGTGAATGTCTGGTTGCGCACACATTGGACACAGCTGTGGCGGTGAATCCGTGTGGCGCCGAAGCGGCCCGCTTCAGCATCTGTGCGCAGGATGTGATGCGTGGCTGCAGTCATATGCCATGTGTTCATGCAGAGGGGTGGCACAGAGTGCATGGCTGTTTTTTGGGCTGGAGTTGTTGGAATTGTTGTGATGGAAATGGTGAGTGTATGCACGGTCATAAAGTGAACGTGTCTGTATGAGTAATTATTTGTCCATCTAATACTATGTGACTTAGTCATGCTTTGCTGTCAAACAGCCTAAAAGCTGATCTTAATCCATGCTGAGGGGGCTAATCGAGGTAACAATATAGATTTTTTTCAGCAGAAGGGAAAAATGGGATGTCAAAACAGCTCAGTCTGAATTCAAACCCACATTGCCAGCATGAGTGCCACAGCTCAACGTATTGTAACACATGTGCTAACCACTAGATCACGGCTGACACAACTGATTGAGGTATAAACTGTTGTCTGACAAGAGCTGCACACTGCCACATGTGAGAATCCAGCGAGAGCAACTGATTTATTATCAAGATCACTCTCTGTCTGGACACTCTGGAACAATCAACAGGCCAAAGACACCCTCAAGATCAGTGATTGATTGCTCAAGTCAATGCTATGCCAGTCTGGTCCACAAGTACAGTTTATACTATCAAACAAATTGCTCACTTAAGACAAAGAGACCAATGCATTTTTTTTACATGAGATGTAGGGGTTGGTAAATATGAAATCAGATAAACAACCTTGAGAAGTGGTGTGAAGCATATCCCATTTACTCAAGTGTCTCAATCAAGCCTCATAATATCTTTCAAACGTTTGATACTTTGTCAAATTCAGTGACTATTTTTTTTCTACATAAGTGCTCATTGTAGCAGTTTGGAAACTTGTAAATATGACTTTAGGTAAGGATTAGTTTCCACTGACTTAAAAACCAAACAAAGATGCAACTGACATTGCGCCTTTACACTCACAGTCTTACACTGATCATGCTTAATAAGCCGACAACGAGTAAGGTCAAGCAAACAACTTAATCGTTTGAAAAAAGTTTTCCTTTTTCGTTGTAGTCATGAATGGCTTAAGAATAATCAGTCGAATACATCAATCAATTTTTTTTCCCATTACATCGATTTTGCATTGCAAAATTCCACAGTTCTTACTGGCTTATCCAAAGTGCGCAATGTTTTTGCATGTCTGTTTACGGTTTGATGTCAAAAGTATTTCTCATTAAGTATTTCTGCGATTTTCTTGCGTTGTCTAATTTTCCGATTAAGCTGATTCTTGTTATTGAAATATACAACAAATAAAATTCATAGCAAGCGATCACATAGTGCTGCAACAATTAACTGATATTTCTTTTTATTAATAATGGAGATAATTGACCACGAATGTCATTATCAATTAGCTGGATATGTGTTTCGTGAGCTTTATGGTAGTGAAAAATGTGTTAGCATGACAAAACTCATTTGCACAGAAGATGGAGTCGAGTTCAAGTGAAAAAACATATATAATTATTTAATCAAATACAGCAAATAAAATGTGGCATTTGAAATTTATTAATCAATTAATCTGAAAATATTTGAAGAAATAATCAAAGATGAATTGATTATCAAGATAATCTCTAGCTGCAGCCCTAATTAACACAAATGACATTTGTAAATAAAAAAAAATATATTTCAGATGAATAGGGAAAGTAGAGTGGGACTAAAGTAGCTGTGCAATGCGACAAAATAATTATTTTGATTATAATGGGAGCGATCTAGTATTGTTGTCTGAATTGTTGTTGTTTAGAAAATTTGACTTGACAGACATTATCTCCACCCTCTGCCTCTGACATTAGTGGTTCTTGGTTCGAGACCAGGAGGTTTTAGGGGCTGGTGCAGAGCCAATATTTGGGGCCCGTAAGCAGCCTTTTCTGTAGGGGAAAGTGCTGAACTGTTCCAGACTGGACTCATGCATGCCAGGGACATGTGCATGTGCATGCCAGGGACATGTGCATGCCAGGGACAGTTATGTTCTCACTGTCACTTCATCGTGTTTCCACTGGGCTTCCTCTGGGTCAACGGAAAATGGCCTTTGGTCTATCGATTACCCTTGGGCCAAACAGGGCCAACTGGGGATTAAGGCAGGGTCAATATCAAAGGTGGAGTTATGCTGAGCACAAATATCGGTGAACATGCCAGGTTGAGTATCCTACACACAATGGTACAAGTTTGGGAAAACGTAAAAACACGCGGGCACAATACAAATCTGTTAAAATGCACAATGGACAAAGCGGTGCCCAAATTAATAACTTTCCATGGTTCGAGATAATGGACATGTGTTGGAACATCGTTCTACTGTTAGTGGAGAGACCACTCGGGACACCATGGCAGTTACAGTCATTGAATTATCAACGCTAACTTAACTGTCTAGGTAGATAATGTTTACACACAATTTCAACTTAATTTTCTAGATAACTTGATACCTCAGCTTGAGCTTCCCTCTTGCTTGTGAAATGGGCAGGGTGTGTGACGCTGGCACCAGGGCAGCATATTCAGTGTGAGCCTATTGACTGTGGCTGGCTAGTTGATAGCCCTGGCTTGCACTGGACCAATAGTGTAAAAGCAGCTATTTTCCATGGAAAAGAGGCTTTTGTTTCCTGATGGACTGATATAATCCTGTGGACACTGACTCCTGGAAGCTGCCTAAAGCCAACCAGTCAAATCAGAGCTTGTAATTTTAAAGCCCAAAGAATACTATTCAGCTATTCAAAGTATACTTCATTTGACTGTGAGCACATTCACAGGAATTTGGTGCATGCATGCTATGACTGCTATAAGATTTCAGTTTCTCTTCAGGATTTTCAGGAAGAAGTCCTTCAGACTCAAATAAAACAAATGCAAGAATCCATTGTTGTTGTTTCTACATTTGTCGCCTGATGTTTAGCAGCGATTACATCTAGCGCTTCTTCATGAATACAACGGCCCAATTGTGAGTATTGCCACTATGTGGACCCAATAATTAATTCAAATAATGTGCAACCAGAGTACACGCAGTTAGAAAAATCAAGCAACATAAGCACTCTGCTTATGATGAAATGTATGTTACACGTCCTGTACGCAGACACCTAGAGGTCGGGTCTGACCGAAGTATACTTTGGACTTAACATTTTTCAAAAATGTGTATAACTGTCTGGAAAAAAATCTGTTAATAGTAGAAATATTAAATGTGTCACTCCTTTCAGGCATGTTTCCGAAGTCCCTGAAACTGCAGTTGTCAAGCCCCTTCTTAAAAAGAGCAATCTAGATAACTCAATATTGAACAACTACAGACCAATTTCAAATCTTCCTTTCATAGGCAGAAATCATTGAAAAGGTTGTTTTCAATCAGCTGAAAAAATTCGTAATTTTTAATGGTTACTTGGACAATTTCTTGTCTGGTTACCGATTGCATCATAGCTCAGAGACAGCAGTCATTAAGACCCTTAATGATATTCAGCTAAATATCAGAATCAGAATGAGCTTTACTGCAAGGTATGCTTACACATACAAGGAATTTGTCATGGTGACAGAAGCTTCCAGTGCAAATGCAACCATATATATATATATATATATATATATATATATATATATAACTGATGAAAAAAAGAGAAATATACAATAAAGCAATAATGATGTTTGAATATTGTATAAACATGTATATACAGCTATATGCAGGTGATGTAATGTATTGAAGAAGAGGTAGGTTATGTTAAAGAATATAAATGAAATATGGACTGAATATTGCACATGGTTGTATTGACAAAAGGAAAGTATTTGGGGGCAGTTTTAACTGTTCATGAGGTGGATGGCCTGAGGGAAAAAGCTGTTCATGTGCCTAGCTGTTCTGATGCTCAGTGCTCTGTAGCACCGGCCAGAGGGCAACAGTTAAAAAAAAAAGAAAGTGTGCTGGGTGAATGGGTTAAAGAGTGATTTTACCAGCCTTTTTCATCACTCTGGATGTGTACAGTTCTAGCAGGGTGGGTAACAGAGCGCCTATAATACTCTCAGTAGTCCAAACTATAATTTAAAGTCTTCTGATGTCTGACTTGGAACCAAACCAGACAGTTATAGAAGTGCAAAGTCACAGACAATGACTGCTGAGTTGAACTGTATCAGCAGCACCTGTGGCAGGTTGAACATCCTCAGCTGACATCAGAGCAATGGGTATGTAGTCATTAAGTCATTTGATCTTGGGTTTCTTTGGAACCGAATGATTGTGGAGCATTTGAAGCAGCAGGGAATTTTACACTGCTCCAGTGATTTATTGAAAATTTGTGTGAAGAGCTGGTCAGCACAGGATTTTAGACAAGTAGGCGAAACACCATCTGGGCCCTGTGCTTTTCTTGTCTTCTGTTTCCGAAAGACCTGGCACACATCCTCTTCACAGATCTTAAGTGCAGGTAGAGAAGCAGGAGAGGTGAGGAGGGGGGTTGCAACTAGGTGTAAATGTTTGTGTGCTGTGAAGGTCAGAGCAGGTGTGGGGTGTGACATTGGACTTTTCAAATCTACAGTAAAACACATTTAGGTCATCAGCCAATTGTTGATTCCCTACAGTGTTGGGGGATGATGTCTTGTAGTTGGTAAAGACTTTTAGGCCTCTCCACACTGATGCACGGTCGTTAGCTAAAAACTTTTTTTCAGCTTTTCAGAATACAGTAGCTTCTTTTAGCCACTCTGTTCTCCTTTATCTTTCCTGGTATTATTAGATCTCAGTGCTGCTTTTGATACTGTTGACCACAACATTCTCCAAGACTGATTGAAAACTGAGTAGGGCTCTCTGGGACGGTCCTCAGCTGGTTCAGGTTTTATCTAGAAGGGAGGGGTTTCTATGTGAACATACGCAACTATGAATCTGAGTGGACATCCATGACGTGTGGAGTCCCACAAGGCTGAATTCTTGCACTACTTCTGTTCAACCTGTATATGTTCCCACTAGGCAATTTTTTCAAATTATGAAAAAGAACCAAATTGATTACCATAGTCATGCAGACAACACCCAGATCTATATAGCCCTGTCGCCAAGTGACTACAGCCCCATAGGCTCTCTGTGCAAATGCATTGATTAAATGAATTTTCATTCGTATTTTACAACATAGTCAAAATTCCCAATATGAATCACCTTGACGTCAAGGGACTATTGGTGTAATTTTGGAATCAGACCTTAGTTTCAGTAGTCACATCAAAGCAATAATTAAATCAGCCTACTATCATCTCAAAAATGTAGACAGAATGTTTTGCATCCAGTCAAGACTTGGAGAAACTTACTCATGCATTCATGACCAGTAGGGTGGACTACAGCAATGGACTCCTCACCATCCTTCCCAAAAAGACCCCTTGACACCTGCAGTTCATTCACAATGCAGCTGCCAATATTCTCACCCGAACCAAAAATCTGAGCATATTACTCAAGTCCTCAGGACTTTACACTGTTACTTGTAACTTCCAGTTACATTTTGAATTGATTTTAAAGTACTATTACTTTAGTTTATAGATCGCTCAATAGCCTAGTAAAATACATTTCAGATTAGGGATGGGCACGAGTACTCGAGGACTCGGGTACTTGGATGTGGCAGCAATGATCGATCATGAAAACAATGATCGATAGTGATCACGCATGATGTGACTTTTCACTTAATTCAAAATTCAGTGGCAATTACCTGACAACTAAACAGAAACGTGTCAAAGAGGGAGCTAAGTTTTACTTTTGAGATTGATTACGTTGTGACTTTGAGGGGTACATTTATTACCAGAGACTTCTCATTGGAAACAAACTGATACGACGCTGCAATGCAATCGTTACAATAATCAAAACAAAGACGTGTAATTTACCGTGTTTTGAACACCTGTCTCTGTGAAACATTTGCTAAACACGCTTTATCATCATTTAAATGTAAGAACTTTGACTTGTTAATGGATATTATTTAATAAAAGTGACAAATTGTCACTGACTAAACCTCCCTGCCCTGTGTGACGTAACACACACCTGCATCTTGGCAAAATGAATGATTTCCGCTTGAGTTTCCAAGTTAGATATCTGATATAAAGTGTCATTCCATTGCACTTTCTTTGTTGAAAGGTGGAAATTCAGACTCTGCTGTGATTCATGAAGCATTCCATTCAACTCGCAACAACAATAAAGAGCATCATGGCTTTCCTCACAAGAGTGAACATTTTGGGACACACACACATACACACCAGGCGCATGTGGCAGTGTACAGCAGGCAAGTAAATGGAACACAATGCAGCATCTTCAAAACTGAACTTCAACTTAACACGCATATTAAAACGCAATGGTTATGGCATCTCCTGCTATTTGAAAATATACTGTTTAGATAGTCACAAAAAAAACTGGTAAGCACTTCCTAAGATTACTATGGTAACCTGAAGGAAGAACATACATTCCTTCATACACTACCGTTCAAAAGTTTGGGGTCACTTACTCATTCTTTATTTATTTATTTATTTCACATTTTAGAATAATAGTAGTCAGCAAAACTATGGAATAATAGAAATGGAAATATGGGAATTATTTTGTGACCAAAAAATCCAAAATAAATCCAAAACTATGTAATATTTTAGCATCTTCAAAGTAGTCACCCTTTGCCTAGATTTTGCAGACATGTACTCGTGACATTTTCTCAACCAACTTCTTGAGGAATCACCCCGGGATGCTTTTTAAACAGTATTGAAGGAGTTCCCATCTATGTTGGGCACTTATTGGCTTCTTTTCTTCATATTTTGATCCAAGTCATCCATTTCAAAAACTTTTTTTTTTTAGGAAATTTTAGATTTGTAATTAAATAAATGTATATGTTTTGGCAGAATAATATTTTGTCTACAAAGTTAATTTCAAACTTTTAAGCATACACCTTCAGATCAAAAGATTTTTAAGATCATGAGAAACATTTCAGACAAGTGACCCCAAACTTTTGAACGGTAGTGTACATGTGTACATTCTTTCAGAGTTGGGCAGCAAATCTTCAAATAATGACAAATTATTATGCATTATATTTTGATTATGCAATCTTTTGTTAATTTTGTAACGTACTATTTTATAACAGCTTATAATAATGAATAGACGATACACTGGAACAACAAGAATCGATGCAGCAGCCATAGACGTTTGTCAGACCTGTCATTATATACAGTTATGAACATGTAATTGCCCCTTGAGTACTCGACGAGTACTCGAGTAATTAGTCTGAGTACTCGAGTAGACAAAATGACCAAAATGCCCATCCCTATTTCAGATATGCTTGAATATGTATAGAAACCTTCTAGACCTCTCAGATCATTAGGATCAAGTCAGTTAGACATACAGAGGGTTCATTCAAAACAAGGTGAGACAGCGTTTAGCTATTATGCCTCCCGCAGATGGAACCAGCTTCCAGAAGAGATCAGATCTAATCAAATACTGAAAACTGAAAACACATCTGTTTAACTGTCTGAGCACTGTGCTGCACTTACTGATTGCACTGCATCATTTTATTTCTGTATATTTTTCTTTTTATTTATTTTAATCATTTTTACATATTTTTTCAATTTATTCCTTTTCAATCTAATTTCTTGTCCTTAATTGGTTTTAAAAATGTATTTTATCTTGTGTTTTCTTTATCATTTATACGTAAAGCACTTTGAATTGTCATTGTGTATGAAATGTGCTAAATAAATAAACTTGCCTTGCCTTAAGAAAGCTGGCATGCTTTGTGAGTGTTAGCAGTTGCGACTCACCTGTTGTTTCATGTCGGAGTAGGTCTTCTGTGAGCTGAGCTTAACCTTAAGTTCTAAGAGTGGCCCGGCCTGCTTTGCTTGCTGTCTGTAACTGTCGTGAAGATGAACCAACTGCTCCTCTCGATTCCTACAACACAAACAAATACCATCCATGTGTGAGACACAGAAAAACAGCAAGACATGCCACAGCGGTCAAAGATGTCCGTCTAGCGCATTTTAACATAGACGATTACAAAACAGGACATGCAAACACAAAAACAAGTTCTGTGTGAACGGCTCCTAAGACTGCGATTTGAGTATATACTGTATATGCCCTATCAGGAAATAGAAATTAGAATGAAATTTCTACATCACCTTGTTTTTTTGTTACTAGTATGTGCACGAACATAAAATAGATAACATATCTCATAGAATTTTGCGTTTTATGTTCACTTAGAAAACTTTAGTGCTCATCGCAGCATTTCAAATGTGTCAATGCAAAACAAACAATCTCAGCCTTGTGTTTGACAACAACACTAAGACTCAACTGCCAAAAGAACTGTCAAACACAAGACAGACTGCCAGAAAGAGCCTGTCAACCTGTGAGTGTGTGTGTGCATGTGTGGCACACGGCACACTCCCTAAGATGAGTGTAATTACTGCGGTAATTACTTTTAATTGAGAGAATGATTCACCAGGGCCTGTGAAACTTAACATTAGTGCTTTATCAAACAATAAAACCACCATATTCATAAAGCTACCGATTTTAACAATAATGGAACAGCACTGTGGATTAAAACATATCTAATGAAATCAGTGTTAAGAATGTCATAAACAAACATGAGACATTTAATGTGGTAAACATGTTCTTTTTGCTAAACAATAAAAAAATATATATGTATATATATATTGTATATATTCCAAATTTTTGGCCAGCAGTGTGTGTGTGTGTGTGTGTGTGTATATATATATATATATATATATATATATATACACTCACCTAAAGGATTATTAGGAACACCTGTTCAATTTCTCATTAATGCAATTATCTAATCAACCAATCACATGGCAGTTGCTTCAATGCATTTAGGGGTGTGGTCCTGGTCAAGACAATCTCCTGAACTCCAAACTGAATGTCAGAATGGGAAAGAAAGGTGATTTAAGCAATTTTGAGCGTGGCATGGTTGTTGGTGCCAGACGGGCCGGTCTGAGTATTTCACAATCTGCTCAGTTACTGGGATTTTCACGCACAACCATTTCTAGGGTTTACAAAGAATGGTGTGAAAAGGGAAAAACATCCAGTATGCGGCAGTCCTGTGGGCGAAAATGCCTTGTTGATGCTAGAGGTCAGAGGAGAATGGGCCGACTGATTCAAGCTGATAGAAGAGCAACTTTGACTGAAATAACCACTCGTTACAACCGAGGTATGCAGCAAAGCATTTGTGAAGCCACAACACGCACAACCTTGAGGCGGATGGGCTACAACAGCAGAAGACCCCACCGGGTACCACTCATCTCCACTACAAATAGGAAAAAGAGGCTACAATTTGCAAGAGCTCACCAAAATTGGACAGTTGAAGACTGGAAAAATGTTGCCTGGTCTGATGAGTCTCGATTTCTGTTGAGACATTCAGACGGTAGAGTCAGAATTTGGCGTAAACAGAATGAGAACATGGATCCATCATGCCTTGTTACCACTGTGCAGGCTGGTGGTGGTGGTATAATGGTGTGAGGGACGTTTTCTTGGCACACTTTAGGCCCCTTAGTGCCAATTGGGCATCGTTTAAATGCCATGGCCTACCTGGGCATTGTTTCTGACCATGTCCATCCCTTTATGGCCACCATGTACCCATCCTCTGATGGCTACTTCCAGCAGGATAATGCACCATGTCACAAAGCTCGAATCATTTCAAATTGGTTTCTTGAACATGACAATGAGTTCACTGTACTAAAATGGCCCCCACAGTCACCAGATCTCAACCCAATAGAGCATCTTTGGGATGTGGTGGAACGGGAGCTTCGTGCCCTGGATGTGCATCCCACAAATCTCCATCAACTGCAAGATGCTATCCTATCAATATGGGCCAACATTTCTAAAGAATGCTTTCAGCACCTTGTTGAATCAATGCCACATAGAATTAAGGCAGTTCTGAAGGCGAAAGGGGGTCAAACACAGTATTAGTATGGTGTTCCTAATAATCCTTTAGGTGAGTGTATATATATATATATATATATATATATATATATATATATATATATACACACTGGTGGCCAAAAGTTTGGAATAATGTACAGATTTTGCTCTTATGGAAAGAAATTGGTACTTTTATTCATCAAAGTGGCATTCAGCTGATCACAATGTATAGTAAGGATATTAATATTACAATATTATTAATATTATAATATTCTAAAAATTACTATTACAATTTTAATTAAAAAATTAAATTAAATTAAACTACTTCAAAGAGTTCTCATCAAAAAATCCTCCACGTGCAGCAATGACAGCTTTGCCGATTCTTGGCATTCTAGCTGTCAGTTTGTCCAGATACTCAGGTGACATTTCACCCCCTCACTTCCTGTAGCACTTGCCATAGATGTGACTGTCTTGTCGGGCACTTCTCACGAACCTTACAGTCTAACTGATCCCACAAAAGATCAATGGGGTTAAGATCCATAACACTCTTTTCCAATTATCTGTTGTCCAATGTCTGTGTTTCTTTGCCCACTGTAACATTTTCTTTTAGTTTTTCTGTTTCAGAAGTGGCTTTTTCTTTCCAATTCTTCCCATAAGTCCTGCACCCCTGAGTCTTCTCTTTACTGTTGTTGTACATGAAACTGGTGTTGAGCGTGTAGAATTCAATGAAGCTGTCAGCTGAGAACATGTGAGCATCTATTTCTCAAACTAGAGACTCTGATGTACTTATCCTCTTGTTTAGTTGTACATCTGGTCTTCCACATCTCTTTCTGTCCTTGTTAGAGTTGTTGTTCTTTGTCTTAGACTGTAGTGTACATGTTTATATGAAATCTTTCAATTCAATGCAATTTCAAGCATGGTATTGCCTCCATTCCTTAAAATAATGATTGACTGATGAGATTCTAAAGTTTCTTTTAAGCCATTTTTGTCCTAATATTGACCTGAAGACACGCCAGTCTATTGCATTCTGTGGCAACTCAAACACAAAGACAATCTTCAGTTAATGAACTAAACAGCTTTCAGTTGTGTTTGATATAATGGCAAGTGATTTTCTTGTACCAAGTGATCAATTTAGCATGATTACTCAAGAATAAGGTGTTGCAGTGATGGCTGCTGTCTAGATTTGATCAAAAATGACTTTTTTTAAATAGTGATGTTGCTGTTTTTTACATCAGTAATGTCCTGACTATACTTTGTGATCAGTTGAATGCCACTTCGATTAAATAAAGTTAAAACTTTTGACCGCCAGTGTCTCTGCTTGTTGCCACATCCAAGCAGAGATTCTGTCAGCTTTCTGAAGATCAGCTTTCTCAGTGGTAAAATAGCGGTCCAAGAGGAGGTATTTCTCCCTATTTTGTGGTAGACGGTGCACAAGAGTCGAGCACTATGTGGAAACTCTGGTAAGAGGTAAGTGCCTTGAGTTTGTGTAATTAAACAGTCTGTTGTGCCTCTCAGCTGTGATGAGCCTTAATGCTGAAATTGTTAGTGTAAACACTGACTGAAGGTGACTCCACGCCACCTAACTGACTCATATTACACACAAAATTGATATTTTGCCACTACCCGCTGGCTGACATATGTAATGTCAAAAAATTACATGTAAAGAGACACAAATACAGTAGCTCTTAACACATCTGCACTGCTCCTACACTGCTCCAAAATGGCACGAACACAAGCGCAGTGATACACACAGTGAAGCGTCCGAGTGATGATGGTGTCAGACCATCAGAGCTCATGGAATGTCTCTTGTCCAATCAGATTCCAATCAGATATATATATATATATATATATATTAAAATGAACATCATTAGTTTATGAGAATTACAGCCTTCTTTTCTTTAGTTATTGTTTTACTTAATACACACACACCCACAGTAGACATAAAAGGAAATTAAAAACAAAACAAACAAATTTGTGGACCTTTTTGTTTTTTTACTGGCCTCTTTTCTGTGTAATTTTGGTCTCTCTAATGTTTGACAATTAAAGATCTAGAAATTGTTTCTCCCTGACTGTTGTGTAGTCTATAATTATTAATCTGTCTTGCAACATGCACACAAAAGAGCTGCTGCTATGCTCTGATGTGGAGAAAACATCAGAAAGACTGAGAGAATAACAGACATCTAAACAAGAAAGAAACAAGAAAAAGACCAAGCCACAAAAATATCTCTCTCAGAACATGCTGAGACTTTCCACCAAGAACACAGAGGGGCTGGCCGACTGAGAGGGAAAGAAGGAGAGTTAGATAGTTAGTTAGTGGATTAGAAGGTTAGTTAGTGGTTCATTTTTGTCAGACTATAATTTCCAAAACCTAGTGACCTTTCTCGCTTTCTACTATCTGCACAGGCAGCTACCTTCTAAGGCAGTGTTCTAACTGAAATTCAAAGAGGGATTCAGAACGCTCTACACAAACAGCTCTCCTTATGTAAAGTACACTAGAAACTGGACTTCTATTTTTCCCTTTTATTTATTCCATTAGGATTTCATAAAGTCCTTAATAAAAAAGGTCTCAGCCACAAATTAAACCTTGTACTTTGTACTTAATGTCTTTCATGAGAGAATGAGCTAGCATCCCATGACGCATGGTTAGCATGGACATAATCCATTAAAAAAATATGGAAAAATAAAATTAGTGATTTAAAGTTGTTAATTATAAGGATTGAAACAGTACATATTTTTTTATATATACAAATATACATTCAAAAAAGTATGTCTTTGGCTGAACTTATGAAATAAATATTGTATTTCTTCATGTACTAACAAATAACAGTAAATATTAGCATGCTTAATACATGCTGGTTGGAAGTACTACATGTTATATTACAGTATGTCTGTTACTCCGTTCAAAATCTCAACATAACAAAGCATTAAACAATAACAAGTATCCCCCTTAATATACATCTTGCACAAAATCACACAAAATAACACTTCATTTTAACATTTACTCTCCATATCGAGTCCCAAGCAAAGCATGCTGGGAAATGGAAATCCCCTAAACAGTTTCATCAATGCTACATTAACATCACAAAACTCATTCACATAGTCCCAACTCAACTGGAATATTGCAAATTTAAATGGACAAAACACATAGCAGTCAAGTTGTGTCAAAATGTTCAAGAATTGTGTTGCTTTAGTTCAATTAATAAATTGAACAAGCACATACTAAATATTTTTTTGAGCATATCAGAAGAAGTTTGAGAATGTTGGGAGACCGAATCGATTGCGTATCAATGGAGTGGGTGGTCACTACAGGGCTCTGTGGTGTGCTGCGTTGGCCATGATAGACTCTGTTTGCACATTGTTTCAATTAAATTTACATCCAGCGACTCTAATGCATTTTTTTCAAGCATCTTGACCGCATAACGGTTCCATATCACTTTGCCAAATTATTTAAGTTATTTCAAAGAGCCCTACATGCTACCACAACAAAATAACTCATAAAAAAAATACATTGGTTAAAGTAAATCGATTAAGGACATCAAAACCATGTCTAAAATATCCAACATTTATATCAATTTTGGTTAAAAAGAGCCCTCGCACTCCCTCGTCTCCCCTGCACTTACAAGCATGCATGCACGCGCGCGCACACACACACACAAACTATCATGCACTATCTGTGTGAAAAATTATTGCGCTCCTCCTCTCACACACACACTCGTGGACACACAGATATTATGTGTTACGCGCACACACTTAAGGCCAAAACAGAGTAGTCATGTCAGCACACTCCTGCATCTCAATGAGGATGAAAAATGTTATTAAGGTTTAAAACAGGAATATGGCAATGCGCATCTTGGTGATTTTGAAGCGATGTTACTTCTGATGAGAGCTGCAACAAAAAAAGGTAACCCCAGAAGCGAGATATCTCATTTTCTCAGTTTCGCTCTTTTGATACCTCAAATACAAACTCAGACACTAACTAACACTCACACACACACACACACACACTAACTCACACACATGCACACTAACTCACACACACACACATGCACACTAACTCACACACTTGTTACTCGGTAAGTCCTCCAGTAGCGCAAGCCTCGCAATCCTCCGTTGCTAGTTCTGAAGTGACATTTACAAATAGCAGCGAAGGCTTGGGCTGTATCAAAGCAAGACGCTGAATCTGTGGTGAAAGAAAGTATTTCCTCTCATAAGAGCGTTTTAGGGATGAATACCAGAAAATATCTCGAGATATAAAACTGAATGATGTCTTAAGGTGTGGTAACCATGGTATAAGCGGAATAATTGACTCCGGCCCGTTAAATTGTTTAATTTCAACAATTCAACGGTCCATTGTCAATTATTTCTTAAGTATTTAATTTACAATCTAACGAGTCTTGAGCCGGCTCTTTTTACAGCACAAAACATGTGCTTCCAGTACAGTTTCCCAAAATAATTATTCAAAGGAGCCTGTTCTTTTGAATCAACAGCACAAAATATATACACTGTACAAAACACAGTCTAAACTGTCTCTGGAACTGTTACTGTTTATTTAATGATGACCTGTGTCTCTATTAAATCAACCAGGGCAGTTACTGACTGGTTGTTCATATGACAAGGTTTGTTGTAAGAAGTGGAACTTTATAAAATAATAAATGAATTAATGAAATATGCCATCACATGTCATGTTGGTTTACATTTCTTTCTTTAAAATAGAGTTCATTATTGGATTGTATTTATGTCTCTAAAATGTCTGCAAACACATCTATTAGAAGAACTGTATTAAATTTATTTCTGATTTGTTATATCTGTGCTGTACAAATCTGAAATTATCTTATTATTAGGTAACAGACAGAGAGTGTAGTAAATGCAATAAGAATTGCATTTCTCATTTCTAAATAATTCTTAAAATAAAAAAAGTACTGGGGTCTGGGTAGCTCAGCGAGTAAAGACACTGACTACCACACCTGGAGTCCCGAGTTGGAATCCAGGGTGTGCTGAGTGACTCCAGTCAGGCTTTCTAAGCAACCAAATAGGCCCGGCTGCTAGGGTGGGTAGAGTCACATGGGGTAACCTCCTTGTGGTCACTATAATGTGGTGCTTGCTCTCGGTCTCCACTTGGTCTCCACGTAATGTGCTCAACAAGTCACATGATAAGATGCGTGGATTGACAGTCTCAGACGCGGAGGCAACTGAGATTCATCCTCCACCACCCAGATTGAGGCGAGTCACTCCGTCACCACTTAAAGTGCACTGGAAATTGGGCATTCCAAATTAGGGAGAAGAAGGGGAGGGGGAAAATCACGATTCACCTGTTTACCCTTACTACAACATAAACCAGCAAAAACACTGGTTGGAAGGGCAGAACCTTTGCACACACACCACAAACACACACAGCAGTGATTCAGTGTCAGTGATAATGTAATGGGGAAAGGAGCTCTTAATGCTATTTGATGTACATAACAAGTGCAGATGGGACTTATTTTCAGCCTATGTAAGGTGCATTTCAATTACCACAGAAGCATGCAATGTCTTAACTATCACAAAAATGCAGAGTCTACAAGTGTGTGATGAGGAGGAGAGCGTGGCCGGGCTGTGAGGGTACATGGCTGGCACTGAATCAGTTGATCAGTGGTAGAGCGAGATAAAGGGGGGCTGGAGACGCCAGTTCAAGAGAGAGAGAGAGAGAGAGAGAGACGTATGCAGCCGCGCATACTGTGCTTATATTATATGCTGTTTTTAAGTTCATTTATCATTAGAATTATGTTGACTGTTCAACAGTTTATTGCTTCCCCCTTGCCTGTCCATTTAGCTGTTGCAAACCGCTTTTCATGTAGAAGAGGCATTTTAAAGCAGCATTTGAAGCTGGTGCGAATCATGAGCGTGGCTTTACTATTGCTGTCTGCTGTTGATTAACTTTGTGGAGGATGAGAATTTAAGAGATTTAATGTCCAAATGCAACCTGTGGGGAAAACTAGTTCTTTCAATTAGTTAACCTCCCAATTTGACTTTGGGAAACATTTAATGTTACATGAATTGGTCCAATTTTAGTGCATTTCTATCTTTATACTGTGAAAGGCAATGTTTGAAAATGTTTAATAAAGCATTATATTGTTGCGTATTGTTTTGTTTTCTATCAAATCCCTTTATTGTCACTCAACAATATACACAAGTGCAACAGTCTATGAAAGTCTTGGGTGCAGTTCCGAGCAACATAGCAGTCATGACAGCGACGAGACATATACCAATTTACAATAAACATTAGCGTATGAAGGAAATAAATGCATTTTGACAGGAAAAGAGGTATATTTAGAGTAAAATTTCAGCACTTTCATAATATGCGATTAATTGCGATTAACTAAAAAAATCTATGCATTTAATTGGGATAAAAAAATAAACAACATTTATAATTCCAAAATTAATCTGATGGTGGATGGATTCTCTTCAGGATTATGGTAAAGTTCTTCACCAGGAATTACACTATTAAACGCAATTTCAAAAGTTGAAATAACGTGGACTGACGGGTTCAACAGAAACATAGAGTATACCATCAATTAACATCCTCAGAGATCACAGTAGTTCTGTCTTTAAAGGTTTATAAATTATCATTAAAAATGTATTTTCCTATTTTTTATTTTTACTTCCAGAACCCAACTGTCCTGCAAAGCATCTGGAAATTCTGTATTATATATATATATATATATATATATATATATATATTTTTTTTTTTTTTTTTTTTTTTACTGTATGCTGTACAATTTGGTTTGATTAAAACGAGTGAAAATAAAAGACAGCACCAAGGTCTTAAATCTATGATGTATAAATACTTTACAATTTAAATAATACTTTTTAATAATAATATTTGGCGATGTCACTTTGTAAAGAAACAGTATCCACCTGCATGCATACAGTAAGCATTCTTCCACAGAGCGGTGAATACAAACAATGAAGATGGCGAAAGCATTGAGCAATTTTGTCTGGATGGACGATGAGGTTGCTTTATTCCTACAAGTCTTGAGCAGCACAAACACAGTCCTGCAGTCCGCCATTTTAGTTTTTAATATTTTGCGCGTTGTTCTGAAGTACTCGCATTTTGCGCGTTATTCTGAAGTACTCGCGCGCATGCCTGTAGACTGAACACGTAATATGTGTGCGTATGACATCATTGTTATCACAAATTCGCATTTTTGTGTTTGCACAGAGACGATAATGGCATCGTTTTCAAAAACATGCACTTTGAAACCCGTTTTCAAAAGTTTGCGTTTTCAGGCCCGAAATGCCGTTGTCGTGTAAACAAACAGCCAAAACGCATAAAAAGTTTTCAGTTGAAAACGTTGTTGTGTAAACTGCCCCTCATACAGGTTTGGATGGACAACTGATCTCATGATGACAATTGACGAAATGTTGGGTGAACAAACCCTTTAAATGATGTTGAAATGTTCAAGCGCTTCTAGAGGAGAAAGGTTCATCTAACGGGTTCCCGTTTAGGTGTGTACCACTGTGAGAACTCAACAAAAGCTGACCACGGGTGTGGAAGCCTTCTGGAGCAGACAGTCAGTATACATCCGTAACAGAGGGGCAGAATGAGGAAGGACAAATAAAGCAGTGAGGGGAATGCCAGCTTTGTGGAGGCCATCGGCTTTGGCTGGGGTTAGAGCTCGTAGAGGATTGGAAGACGAGGAGACTCAAATTAAAGATGTGCCATCAAACCAAAGGAAATCCTTCTCATCCTGCACTCTTCAAGGGAATTTTTGGGGGAAATCAGAAGGAAGGGACTTAAGCAAAGGGAGACAGTGCTTCCGCCCAGCCACAAGTCAGACAGGAGGGTCAATTTTCCAAACCTCCATAACCACAGGACGCCTCCAATGTGCTTCGATGGGGAGCGTGCACTGTAAATACCACTGGAGATGCTGCTAATTCAAACACACCCATTCATTTCATACAGGCCGCTCTCAACCATCAGACGTCTGAGTATCTGGCACCCACAGCACAAGAAAGCCACACTATGGCTATAACAAGCCATAACTATCATGGTCATATTATTGAATTTTGCAATCAGAACTTCAGAGTTAAATCAAGTTAATCAAACTTCAAAGGGAGGCTTGACGCTGGCGTTGAGCGGTGCATATGCTTTGACGCAAATTATGTGAATGCAGCTTCATGCCGGCCGATTAATATTGTGTAGGGTAAGGTTTTAAGAGATTTAATATGCATTGCACTAAATAAGTAACCTATGGGGAAACTAGTTCTTTCAATTAGTCATTTTCCCACTTACACTTTGAGAAACTTTAATGTTACTTGAAATGGTGCTATGTAGTGTAATTTTGAAATTTGCAACATTGTTTTCTGTGATCATAAATTGAATGACCCATCAAACATCATAATCTCACTACTGCACTTTTTCTGCACTGTTACAGGGTTTACACAAGGTCCTTGAAGTTCTTGAATTTAGATTTTAGAAATGTAAGTACTGGAATACCTGGAAAATCGCCTTGTTTTGATGAAAAGTGCTTGAGATTAAAGCAAATTGTTCCCTTAGGCGACTACACATTCATTGAATAATGTGTCTTAATATATTTTCTATTCTTTACAGTCAGATAAAAAGTTTTAATCTCACATAGCATGAGGTTTGCTGAACTGGAACACTGTGAAATGCGCGTTGAAACTCTCAAAGTGACAGTAAATATTTTAGCATTTTGTATACAAATTAATGTAAATTGTACACATTATTTGAAACAGTGATAGCTCATATCATTATTATATAAAATTCCATGATATAATATTAATCAATAGAAAGTAGAATTTGTTTTTCTTTTACAAAATTAAAATGTGATTATAGTAAAGATGGAAAATTATTAAAATATAAATATACACTTTCACACACCTTTTTCAGGACCGGTTTTGTGCTTGTTCTGCATCTGATCAGCCTGAACGTACCCCACTATTTTTGAAAGCTTATTTGTTTGTGATATTTTCTTTTTTACCCTAAGAAAGGTTTGAGCATTTAAATGGTGCATTAAAGAACTTTATTTTGATAAAACATTCTTTACGATTTTGTAATTTAAGTGTTATTAAGCGATTCAGCATTATATCTCATGGTGAACCTCATATTGTATATCGAACCGAATCATGAGAGCATTCCTAGATTTTTGACAGCAAAAAATTTCAGCACTTTCAAAACCTGCTTAACTACATGATTAATCACAAGTACATATTGTAATCATCTGACAGCACTAACACTTATAAATCTACATATAACTATATAAAAAATTGTTACAAGGTGTTATCTAAAACCGTTTTGCCCATTTATAGCTTCAATTTACTTAGCTACTTTTTATTAGCAGCTTGTAGTGTAGCTAACATTTTTTTTTAAGTAGCTTGAAATAGTAGTTTAACTACTTTGAATTATGAGTAGCTTGGTGATAGGGAAGCTATAGTTTCAAAGTAGCATCTCACACACTGGTGCTCTGAAATGGATTAAAAAATGTTTTTTTTTTTTTTATAAGATCAGGGGAAAAGCAAGAATAAAGTAGACGTGACAGAAACATCTTGATTATATTTAATAGCTTTATATTGCATTTTTTCTAAGTAAGCACATAGAAGAATGCCGGGACTTCCGGTGTTTGGCACTGGGTTGCCATGAGAACGGCATGTGCAGGCCAGATGACCCAGGGAATGAGGAAATAGCTCTCTTATTGAGAATGTGGGTACAGTAGCCCGAAGGGGGGGTGTGGCAAAAGAAATCAAGGTAAATGAAGATTCTCCTCCCAGCCCTCCAACAGGGGATGGAGTGGTCTGCTTACCAGCTACGGAGTGAACATCTCGTTCGCTGGGTCTTCCATCTCAGGAACACTTGGAAGTCTTCCGGGTCCTCAAGGACATCCGAGAGACAGAGGGTGTGTGCTTCCTGCGGGCGCTCAAAGCTGGGGCTGAGAGCTGGGCCCAGGTTGAGGCAGAGCTGCCTGACGTTTAGAGGTCGCAGGGGGATGCCCTCGGCGAGGAGACGGAGCATGGCTCGCACTAGAACGGTGTCGAGGCATGATGTGGGAGATGGCCTCCGTCTGTTTCTGCTGGGCGAAGTCATCGACGGTGTCGCTGAATAGACCGAGCTGGGAGACGGGGGTGTTGAGAAAACGGGCTTTGTCATCCTCTCACATCTCGACCAGGTTCAGCCACAGGTGATGTTCCTGGACCATGAGGGTGGCCATTACTTGCCCGAGTGCCCACACTGTGACCTTCGTGGCCCGGAGGACGAGGTTGGTCGCAGAGCGCAGTTCCTGCAGCACGTCGGGGTCAGGACTACCCAAGTGCACATCTTTAAGTGCCTTGGCCTGATGGAGTTGCAGGAGGAACATGGCATGCAGGGCGGAGGTATTCTGTCCGGTGGCGCTGTAGGCTTTGGTGGTCAGTGACAATATCATCCTACAGACCTTGGAGGGAAGTACCGGGCGATCCTGCCAGGTGGCGGCGTTTTCTGGGCACAGGTGGATTGCAACTCTGGCGTCATCTCGTGCTGCATTCAGTGCAGTCGGACATTGGAGATTCGCACTCGTAAATTGTCAAATTTAATTTAATTCTTTGCTGCCAACTGGGGTGGCAGCAGGGGTGGCAAGGTATTCTTTTAGGGTGGCATTTGCCACCCGGGTAGATCCGCCCCTGCAACTGCTCTATCAACCTGGGGGACCTCCGAGAACCTTTGGGCCACCCCGCCATCGAGGGTAGTGAGAGTGAACGTGCAAGAAGGTCTGTTACAGGCAGTGATAGGTGCCCTCCATGACCTCATCAGCTCATCATGCATCTCTGGGAAGAAAGGAACCGGGGAGGGGAGGGTGTGGCTGTGAGCCGCACCCGGACCAGAGGAACCTATCATCTAGCCATGAGGGCTGCGGAGAGAATGGAGGATTCCAGTGCAACCCCATGCTCATGGCGGCCCGAGCAAGCATGTCGGCCATCTGGGTGTCAGCCTCAGACTGGGCAGGCTGTCCCAAAGGTGGCAGAAGTCAATGAGCATGCCGGGGGGCGGGTGCTTCGTGGGGATTTACCCGGCGAAACCAAGCCCGCTGCCATCCCCAAATTGCCTCCATCACCAGCCGGGTCATCCTCAATCCCGTGGGAAGGAGTGATGTGGGGGGTGGCTGGAGTGGCATTCCTTTTCAGGAAGGAAAGTCGCGACCGTAATGTTGACATGGTTGTGAAATTTTGTGGGCGAAAAAGGTGTGGGCATCTGTGTGTTTGATTTCTGAGTGCTCTAGTTCAAATTAATAAGGCTGGGCTTAGAAATGCATCTAAAGTATTCCACGACATAAAACTCTTCAGACATGTTTTGTAAATTCTGTTCTCTGGTTTGTATGCAGTTGTGTTGTGTTCTGTTGTTAATATCGCTGTAGCGGATGTCTTTTAGATAAACAAAAAGAGTTTTTGCTTGAATGACCCATGGCTGTTGCTCTCGTGCATTCTCGTGAACATGCACATGAGAGAAATGGTCGGTTAATTTTTTCACTAAATAATCAATTTGATATAGGTTTCTCACTAAACCTTATCGTATGCCTTCAGAACAATGCATGAGGTGCATAAAATAATTAATTAGACTTGTGAATTATAAATAATCCTTTTGAAGCTTGAAGAGGTGGTCACCATAAGCTGCTATTGTGTCATCACTGAGAACAAAATGTTTTCACAATTTCTCCATTTGTGTTAAGAAAAAGTCTTTTAGGGTTATAACAATACAGGAGTGAGTAAACATTGATGCAAAAATGTTCATTTTTGGGTAAAACTATCTCTATATGTCTCTTAGTATGCACGCTCAAACTATGACAAAAGCAGCAGGGGAAAAACTGGGCTAGTGGAACGTTAACTACATTACTACATTGCTACATTAAAAAAATGTATTAATAATAATTTTGATTTTATATTGTCATCAAAATAATACCATAATTATAATACACATATATCATTCATTAACCCTAGGTCTGAATAATGCTTTTAGGCTAAAGACCTATAACAAACTACATATGACATACATGCATCTTCATATTTGATTCACACTTGGCCTTCAAAATTCAGCCATCTCTGGACATAGGCAATAAACACACACAATGTGACATATGGATTCCAGGTGGATTACACCTCTCCAAAGCAGCCAAAGGCCATACACTCAATGAGCTCATCGTGAGGGAATGATAACACATCTACAGCAGATCAAAGCTGAGGCAAGCACATTAAAGCCAGAGAGAACATGCGAAGCTAAAATGTTCAGCACCCTCAAAAGAGGGGAGCCTCATTCCTGCATCCCCAGAGAGAAAGAAATGCTGCAGCTCACATGCAAATGCACAACATTCAAAAATAACTCTTTTTAACACACTCATGGTCAAATATTCCTTTGAGAGGGATGATTCAAGAAGAACTGTTATAGCTCAAATATGGCTCTCGGTAATGAACATAGGACAATTGCAACATGAAGTACAGTGAGCAGTTCAATGGCCAATTAATGTAATATTGTTACAGTGTCTTCATACAAACTGCACTGAAGGAAATAGGCTTCTTGCCATGATTTGCCTTGCGTTTGTCTCTTCACCATCCCTTTATGTTTGGACTGTTAAATTACATTTCCCATCACGCACCTGCTTGCTCTCACCTGTTCCCTATCATCTCTTATTATTGTACCCCCCCGAATGACTTCAGTGGCTTCTTCCTTGCTGAGCAGCCTTTCAGGTTATGTCGATATAGGACTTGTTTCCTCCAGCATCTTCACAAGGACTTTTGCTGTTGTTCTGATATTGATTTGCACTTTTTGCGCCAAACTATGTTCATCTCTAGTAGACAGAATGTATCTCCTTCCTGAGCGATATGATGGCTGCGTGGTCCAATGTTGTTTATTCTTGCATACTATTGTTTGTACAGATGGACGTGGTACCTTCAGGCATTTGGAAATTGCTCCCAAGGATCAACCAGACATGTGGAGTTCCATATATGTTTTTTCTGAGGTCTTGGCTGATATCTTTTGATTTTCCCATGATGTCAAGCAAAGAGGCACTGAGTTTGAAGGTAGGCCTCAGAATCAGCTTTATTGCCAAGTATGCTTACACATACAAGGAATTTGTCTAGGTGACAGGAGCTTCCAGTGCACAACAATACAAAAACAATACAAGAACAGCAGCAAGACAGATATTTTACTTTGTATGTATTGGCAGAAGAGGATATGTTAGATAATATAAATAGATTTAAACTGTGTATTTCACATAATTATTGCTCAATGGGGTTTCTTTAACTGTTTATGAGATGGATGGCCTGAGGGAAAAAACTGTTCCTGTGCCTGACGGTTCTGGTGCTCAGAAGGCAACAGTTCAAAAAAATAGTGGGCTGGGTGATATATCCACAGGTACACCTCCAGTTGACTCCAATTAGAATATCAGAAGCTAATTGTCTAATTGTCTAAAGGCTTGACATAATTTTCTGGAATTTTCCAAGCTGCTTAAAGAAACAGTTCACTTAGTGTAAGTACATTTCTGACCCACTGTAATTGTGATATAGTCAATTAAAAGTGAAACAATCTGTCTGTAAACAGTTGTTGGAAAAATTACTCATATCAAGCACAAATTAAATGTCCTAAATGACTTACCAAAACTATAGTTTGCTATTATGAAATCACTGTGGAGTTGTTAAAAAATTAGGTTTAATGACTTCAACCTAAGTGTATGTAAACTTCTGACATTGACTGATATATATATATATATATATATATATATATATATATATATATATATATATATAATTTAATTGCTGTGGTCACTGCAGAGCTCTCTGGGCACGATTTGCTTCACGCAATTCTCTGATTGGTGGATCTCTCTTCAGGATAATGGGTAATGTGGTTTTTTTTCAACAGGAACTCCTTTTCAAAGAAGTTTTTTTTAAACATTAAGAGGATTAATTTACCCAAAAATTAAAATTCCATAATTGATTACTCCTATTTTTATAACCTTATATCAAATCATTTTGTGCTCAGTGATTTCATACTATAGCATTCATGGTAGGCCACGAGAGCAACAGTTCACACAGCCCCCTCACAACATTGGGGCGTTAAAGCGCAAACTTGTTTATCTAAAAATAGGGCCACCACAGCGATAGTGACAACAGAACACAACACAGCTGCACAAAAAACAGAGAACAGAACGTACTTTTTTGAAAGTTTTTGGACCGGTGCCTGTTCACAGTGGACGGAGTTACCCACCTAATGTCGAAAATTTAAAACAAGAGATCAATAGAATTTACCATCGCTCATCACTGCTGGTTAGGACAAAATCTCTGATCACATTTGATCACGTGTCATTTGCCGTCAGGTTAGGATACAGTGTATCTGTGGCTGCATGTAGCCTCTATGTTTCTGTTTTATTGAGGACTCCGGTTCAATAAAAATGAGGCTGGGTATAGAAATGCATAAATTCTTCGACAACAAACTCTTCAGACATGTTTAGTTAGTTTTGTTCTCTGTTTTGTGTGCAGCTGTGTTGTGTTCTGTTGTCACTATCACTGTGGATAGACTCAAGTACAAGAATTTCTGCCATAAATATTTAACTATTGCATAATATCAATAAAATAATAGCTAACCCGGTTGGCTGGGTTCCAAAAACATAAGAGTAAAATTGGACCATGACTATAATTATTCAAAAAGAGGGCATATTGTAAAATATTTAAATAAATATATTTTTTCATGTCATTCATACTTTTTTAAAGCCTTAAAGAAAATCCTATATCCATATTTTATTATAAGATTTCAAGCAAAATATGAATAAATGACTTCTTAAGTTGTATGGTGCACATATACAACTGAAGTGTGACAATTTGTATGAAAATTCATTGTCATAAATGTGAAAGCCCTAAAAGAGACAATTTATCATCATTATCGCAATTATTTGCTTGACAATTAATCTTCAGCCAAATTTCATAATCCTAACAGCCCTAGCCATCATGAAATTCATATGCACCTCAACGTGCTAGGCATATGCATTTTCCTCTGCCTATGTGCTTTAAAAAATATCAGCTCTGACAACCCTTGATGCGAAGAAAATATCTGCAACAGTTTGTATATTCTGACTGTTTAACTTCTAAAACGTTTGCTTTTGTAAATTCACACTGACACAAATAGACATGCAATAACGTAGTTGACCCAAATTAAGAAATGCGCATTGTTAGTCTGATAACGTGTGTTCATTTGTGATAGTGTGGACCACCAAGAGTGTTTCCTGCTGCTGAATCAGTGAAGTGTGTGACTCTTGGGTGGGATAACATTGAGGGACGCCTCTTAATCAATGTCATTCCCAGTGCAAAACACACATGCAGTGACACATGCCATAAAACTTCTGTTTAAAATGTGGGGTGATAATTCAAAGATGTGGTTTGCGTCCAATATTACAAAACAACATCTGCATCCCTTTAAAACTTCCAGAGGAAATTCCAAACACAGGGCTATGTTCAGAATAGCACAAAACCATTCTACTTTCTGCAGTATATAGTATGTATACTGTGCATAGTATGCTTATTTTGTGTATTCTGTAGTATGCACATTTTGACAAAGGACGCAGGACACTCAGGTACTTTATGCAAAACCATTTGCATACTATGCACATTAGACATACTACAGAAACTGTTAGAATGCCATTCTAAACCTAGCCATATTTTTAGCTTTGAGTTCTCCCTGCTGTCTCAGATGAGCAGTGTGTCTGTATGGAGCCTCCTACAGGCATAACAGGGGTGTGCAGGCAGCTGATGGTATGCATGTAATGTCTTATGGAAAGAGTGACTGTGCGATTTAAAGGCTTTCAGATGCATGAACCAGCAGGCTGTTTTTCCATTTTTATGCAGCATGGCACGCCTATTGCTTCTCTCCTAGAAACAGCGAGTGAATCCCCCAATAAACGGGCTTCTCTCAATGTGTTCTGGACACTTTGGTTTCATTAGTAATTTATAGTAATATAGTAATTTATGTTGCTTCAGAACACCAAGCATGTATTAACCACATATGTATGCAGAACATAATTCATAAGCAATGCAAACCTAAAACGAAAAAGGAAAAAGAAGAAAACTGCACATCATTGCAAAAAGTATTCCCTGGTTCAATGTGTTGTCCTGGCCCCAACATTCCCCAGATCTCAATCTGCTTGAACCTCTGTGGGATCTGGATCAACAAGTCCAATCCATGGTGGCTCCACCTCGCAACTTACAGGACTCGAAGGATCTGCTGATCTCTTCTGGTGAGCTGAAGAGACTTCTTTTAAAAGGTAGTGTAGGTCTAAAATTAAGTCTTTATGTAAAGAAAATGTATAGTCAGATTACTTTTAACTTAAAACTTGATTTTGATCATTAAGTCTCCTCACATCCATTCTCGTTCTGTCACATTCCACATTGATAGGCCCAGGGGAGGGTTCTTTTGTCTCGTCAGGTGTGAATTACAACCAATATTCATGATAATTCACGCTTCCTCGCATATGACCTTTCTAACACTAAAAGTGTCTTACAAAAGTTCAATTACTATATTATTTTGTATGAATGAGTGATCAGGATGTTTTACACATCATTTTGTAGCAAAAACTCTAGGCTACAAGATCCAGTTCTCAAAAGGCTTGTGGACAAATGTTTAGTATGTGTTATATGGCCTTATTTCAATTACTTAAAATGTTTGTTTTGAAAACAAAAACCATACAGAAATGTTATTTTCTCAAAAATACAAACATGTACACACATGTTGCTCACATATTATCGTTGCTCAGTTGTAAGACAGACTGTGTTTTTAAGCAACTGAAAAAAGCACAAATATCAAGGCATGTCAAAACTTCTACAGTGCCCAAAACACCCTCAGACCCAAGAGGCTTAATGTCTTGGTGCCAGATACCACAGGACACCTTCAGGGGTCTTGTAGAGTCCATGCCTCTGTGGATCGGTGCTGTTTTGGCAGCACACAGAGGACCAACAGCATATTAGGCAGGTGGTTATGATGTTTTGGCTGATCAGTGTACAGTATATCTATATATAACTACAATATCTATTATTGCCTTTTGTAAAAAGAGTGAATTACAGATAATTGTGAAATTCTAATAGTGAAAATGCAGTCATAGATCAAAACTATGACATCAGTAATGTTATTACTGAAATAAAAAATGATTATTTTCACTAGTAGTAATGCCATTACCGATAACAAGAATTGAAAAAGACCAACCGCCTTCTTTCTCCTTTTGTGTTATCATAATAAAGAAAATAAGAACTATTTAGAACGGCGTGGCTGATGACACATTTTTCATTTTTCTGTACACTTCTTTGAAATGCAGTGCTGTTTGTGCTGTTGGGTAAGTTGTTTGAGCATGTACAGTAGTTGAATCAACTCAAAGATCAAAACAGAGATCAGATTTCAATCAGCTATCTGCTATCAAGAGTGTCAAAAATGGGACTGTGTTTACATGATATTTGTTTGCTGCATGAAAAAAGCAATACTGCAGAGTTTCAGTCAGGCTGGACTCAAGACTGACTCAACCTTTAAGACTCAACAAGTGAGATGAAGGGTCACTATCCCTAACCTTCATATAGTTTCACTTTTTCATTTTTGGGTGAAATTTCTACTAGTCTTTGAGAAATAATACTATCATCAGACAATGAATGCAGAGTTCTACAACAGCTAAACACATAGCTGCTCTTAATAATGCCTTTCAATTGTCAGATGGCCCCAAATTCCACCTGTAAATGCCAACAGTGCACAAGAATGTGGCACTAAATAAGGTGGCATCGGATGTGCCTGGACTTAATAATTTCCATGGCCTGACCATCTGTTTACATCACAAAATGTCCCAAACCAAATGCAGAGGGGGGTATCTTGGACTTTAAACCGAAATGCAGCATATTTAAGTCAAAGGGGCCGTTCACACAGGAAAAATTATTGTGATTAAAAGAGCTAGACACAGCGCAGAATAGAACTGAATGCAGGGGCTTGAAGTACACTTTTCATTGTTAAACTTCTTTTAACTATATTTTGCTATCTTAAAAACTTGGTGCTCATGGCATGAGATGCTGAAATAACAGTGAACACTGTGAACAATGTTCCTAAATGCAGAAGTGTTCCACGATTAATAACCAATGCCTGTTTTCCTTTCCGGTGTTTTTACTCACATTGCCGTATGCTTTTAGCAGATAATGTTTAGCATATTAAATTAGTAAAAACTGCCAAACGTGGCTTCATAGAAGGTCATCCGAGATTTACATGCCTACAGAAAATGTTTCTACTCTGCACAGTATATATATATATATATATATATATATATATACACTACCGTTCAAAAGTTTGGGGTCACATTGAAATGTCCTTATTTTTGAAGGAAAAGCACTGTACTTTTCAATGAAGACAACTTTAAACTAGTCTTAACTTTGAAGAAATACACTCTATACATTGCTAATGTGGTAAATGACTATTCTAGCTGCAAATGTCTGGTTTTTGGTGCAATATGTACATAGGTGTATAGAGGCCCATTTCCAGCAACTATCACTCCAGTGTTCTAATGGTACAATGTGCTTGCTCATTGGCTCAGAAGGCTAATTGATGATTAGAAAACCCTTGTGCAATCATGTTCACACATCTGAAAACAGTTTAGGTCGTTACAGAAGCTACAAAACTGACCTTCCTTTGAGCAGATTGAGTTTCTGGAGCATCACATTTGTGGGGTCAATTAAACGCTCAAAATGGCCAGAAAAAGAGAACTTTCATCTGAAACTCGACAGTCTATTCTTGTCCTTAGAAATGAAGGCTATTCCATGCGAGACATTGCTAAGAAATTGAAGATTTCCTACAACGGTGTGTACTACTCCCTTCAGAGGACAGCACAAACAGGCTCTAACCAGAGTAGAAAAAGAAGTGGGAGGCCGCGTTGCACAACTGAGCAAGAAGATAAGTACATTAGAGTCTCTAGTTTGAGAAACAGACGCCTCACAGGTCCCCAACTGGCATCTTCATTAAATAGTACCCGCAAAACACCAGTGTCAACATGTACAGTGAAGAGGCGGCTGCGGGATTCTGGGCTTCAGGGCAGAGTGGCAAAGAAAAAGCCATATCTGAGACTGGCCAATAAAAGAAAAAGATTAAGATGGGCAAAAGAACACAGACATTGGACAGAGGAAGACTGGAAAAAAGTGTTGTGGACAGATGAATCCAAGTTTGAGGTGTTTGGATCACAAAGAAGAACGTTTGTGAGACGCAGAACAAATGAAAAGATGCTGGAAGAATGCCTGACACCATCTGTTAAGCATGGTGGAGGTAATATAATGGTCTGGGGTTGCTTTGGTGCTGGTAAGGTGGGAGATTTGTACAGGGTAAAAGGGATTCTGAATAAGGAAGGCTATCACTCCATTTTGCAACGCCATGCCATACCCAGTGGACAGCGCTTGATTGGAGCCAATTTCATCCTACAACAGGACAATGACCCTAAACACACCTCCAAATTGTGCAAGAACTATTTAGAGCAGAAGCAGGCAGCTGGTATTCTATCGGTAATGGAGTGGCCAGCGCAGTCACCAGATCTGAACCCCATTGAGCTGTTGTGGGAGCAGCTTGACCGTATGGTACGCAAGAAGTGCCCATCCAACCAATCCAACTTGTGGGAGCTGCTTCTGGAAGCGTGGGGTGCAATTTCTCCAGATTACCTCAACAAATTAACAGCTAGAATGCCAAAGGTCTGCAATGCTGTAATTGCTGCAAATGGAGGATTCTTTGACGAAAGCAAAGTTTGATGTAAAAAAAATCTTATTTCAAATACAAATCATTATTTCTAACCTTGTCAATGTCTTGACTCTATTTTCTATTCATTTCACAACGTATGGTGGTGAATAAGTGTGACTTTTCAGGAAAACACAAAATTGTTTGGGTGACCCCAAACTTTTGAACGGTAGTGTATATATATATATGTGTGTATATATAGTTAATTTTTTTAACTTATTATGGCATTTTAAACATTAACTAAGAACTGACTCTTTCTGGCTTGGCGTATTGACACAGAATTACTCGAAGGAACATCGCTCGCAAAAATGCATCCAAATACAAGACAATAATTAGCCTCTATCTACTATGTCTGTAGGAGCTCAACAAATGCATGTTTTGGTGGGAGATGAGATTTATGCAAACACAAATGATGAGTTTAATTGGTAGTTCATCCAGGGAATGAAACAATATCGACTTTAAAATGAGCAACATAGTTCAAGGCCAACCGGTTAGTTTTCTTTCCTATTCTGTCTGATCTAATGGGACTGCAGTGATTAACTCGTTTGATGTTGACCTCTGAATCCCCAGGGATGTGCCCCCTTCCCTCCCACCCCCACCAGACCTGCAGTGGGCCGCAGCTGAGATTCAAAGAGCCACAGCTGAAAACATGGAACGGCATAAGCAGGCTTAGGCTAGTACATAGCTATGACACTGACTGTCATGCTGCAAGATAAACATACAGGCATGCTTCTGTCACTTGCAGTGATGGGAACTGAGATATGGAAGGGAATTTAGTTGAAACTGATAATTCTGTTTCTTTGGCCATGTAAACTCTGCAAATTTTTAAAAGTGACAGTGAGAAGTGAATCCAAAGATATGTGTCTGATATGCGGGGGTTACTATTGTGGTGAAGAATGGCGGTTGTGCTTGGATGGACTTTCACATGGTATGTTCACGAGTGCTGCTTAGTTAGACAAATTCACTGTCCTTACACTTTCTCACGTGGCATATACTAATGAATAACAAAATAAATAAATAAATAAAGAATGTGTATTATATAAACCTTAATAAAATGAGTTTGATGAACCTAACAAAGTTGAGTTATAACTATCTGACAACAATGACAACATTTAAAAAATCAGTGTTAGCTCAGATCATGCTAAATGCTACTTTTTAGGCTGGTGTAAACAAATGCGCATGTGCATTCTAGAGTTAATCTAGAGATGATTGGCTCTTTTACCATTAAAACTGGACTTCCTTTTCTCCACTCGCCATATCGTGTGTTCCAATTTGAATGCAAGGGCTCTGTCTCTAATACAATCTCTCGAACTTTTTGAATGACTGGCATTAGAATTCAGATTTTCTTCAGAAATCTCAAATCAAATCAAATCAAATCACTTTATTGTCACACTACTGTGTACACGAGTGCAACAGTAGGTGAAATTCTTGTGTGCAGTTCCGAGTAACATTGCAGTAATGACAGTGACGGGACATAAACCACTTTACAATAACAACATATTTACACAAAACAATTTACATAACAAATGTACACATACTTACACAACAATTTACATATCAAATGTACACAATACACACAATGTAGAATACACATACACTAGATAAGGGTATAAATATATATATATACACTAATTGAATTGGGAGAATATATTGACAGAGTGATGATTAATAAAGTGCAGTGCTGATTGTTGATCGTGAGAGATCATGTGTTCAAAAGTCTTATTGCTTGGGGGAAGAAGCTGTCATGTAGTCAGCTGGTGCGGGTCCTGATGCTGAGATACCGCCTGCCTGATGGAAGCAGTGAGAGCAGCCCATGACTCGGGTGGCTGGAGTCTCTGATAATCCTCCGAGCTTTATTCACACACCGTCTGTTATATATGTCCTGGAGGGAGGGAAGCTCACCTCCGATGATGTTTCTGGCAGTTCGCACCACCCTTTGCAGGTCTTTGCGGTTGTGGGCGGTGCTATTGCCGTACCAGGCGGTGATGCAGCCAGTCAGGATGCTCTCTACGGTGCTGGTGTAGAACCGTGTGAGGATGTGGTGGTTCATTCCAAACTTCCTCAGCCGTCTCAGGAAGAAGAGGCGCTGGTGAGCCTTCTTCACAACGGCCTCAGTGTGGACGGACCATGTGAGTTCCTCAGTAATGTGGACACCGAGGAACTTGAAGCTGCTGACTCTCTCCACCGGTGCTCCATTAATGGTGATGGGGCTGTGTTCTCTGTCTTTCTTCCTGAAGTCCACCACAAGCTCCTTGGTTTTACTGACGTTGAGGGAGAGGTTGTGCTCCTGACACCAGCGTGTCAGAGTGTGCACCTCCTCTCTGTAGGCTGTTTCATCATTGTCAGTGATCAGACCTACAACCGTCGTATCGTCAGCAAACTTAATGATGGCATTGGAGCTATGTCTGTGGAGTTCTGCGGGCACAGATTGCAGACGTGCTTATAACCAAAACATTTTGCTGTCTTGTGACTGTAAACAAGAAACATAAATGACGATAATCTAGCTTGGTGTAAGCTATTTATGACAAAATAAATATTAGCGACCAGAGACATATTAAAGTCTGGCAATTAAAAATAAATAAAAATAATAATTAATTGACAGATATTTTTATGCATTTTAAGATACTCCTTTTAAAAGTGAACCACAGACCCCATCTTCAATGGTTGAACAAACAGATAATCCGCCCCAAACTAACACCACTCCAACAAACACAGGGATGTTTTGATGCACAGCACCACAATGTCACAATGTGGCTTACCTATAGTTGTAATGTAATATATGAGATACCCTGAGACCACAAGACTAGTGGAAGCAACTTTCCACTGTCCAAATTTGTTCCGTCAACACTGGCAAGATTTTTTTAAATTTGCTTGTCACTATTTCAATTTTTCTGGAGTGAATTGGGATGTATAATGCAGCTGTCATACATATTTATAACCAAACTGTGTGTGAACTAGGATTGGGTACTTAAAAGACGCAAAGCAAATGAGCATTTCTTAATGAGAATCCAAGTGGAGAAACTCATCAAAGTATAAATGGATATATTCCTGAACTCTCAGACATGCCTGCAAGGTGATATAAAAAGCTGTTATGGATAGAAAGAAAACAGGATCAGGAAGGGTGAAAAAAGCAGAGAATTCCACAAATTTTGAGCTCCAACAATTTCAGTAACACTTTCGTCTAAATAACAACATCTAAAACTGATTCTGATTCTGCATCAGCACAAATGTTCCTCATGTATACTCGTGTCCTCTGATGATCAAACAGGCACTTGGATAAAAGACGCATACTTTTGTAATTTTTTATTCTGTTCCCAAGTGTGGTAGCTCACTATGGCGTTGCCATAGCAACGGAAAGTTAAACAATGCACAAATTCTCATTTGCATTGGCATGGGGTGGCTCTTTTGATGGGATGAACAAACAGCACACCAGCTGCTTGCGTCTGCACACAAGCAAGTACAAATGCATATGCGCATATCAAACAGAGGTACGGGCAGGCAAGAGATATGCTTAAAGGAACAGTTCACCAAGAAATAAAAAATATATCTTTATTCCTCATGACCACACTTTAAAAACGCATTAATTTAACAGCATAAACCCTGTAATCCATGTAATTTAGTAGTCTGCCGCTAAAACGAAAATGTAAACAACATTACAGCTCAAATAACGGGTTGGGGTGGGGGGGGGGGGGGGGGGGGGGGTGCTATATTGCAAAATAAGTTCACTCTTAAAACGTTAAAGTCCACGGATACATAATAAGGCATATGAGGTATCGTTTGAAAGGTTAGAACTTTCCATAGAATACCATCAGTTTTACATTTATATTACATAAAATAACAAAATAGCGGCTGAAATAAATTGGGTCAAAACAACGCCACCTGGAGGTAATGTGGTAGAAATATTCATGTGAAAATACAATTCTTTAGCATAGCAATAAAACAGACAAGTCATATATCAAATGAAAGCTCTCATTCACAGAAATGGGACAGTACAGTTTATTTTGTTGCCCTTATACAACAATTCAAAATATTTTCAAAAGAATCACAAAGTGAAATATGATTTCTGTAAGACATCAAATGCAAACGTCTTTTTTTGCGGCGATCAATACCGCTGTAAGCCCCAAGTAGCAAAAAGCTTTATATCTACTTTGACTTAGGCAGATTTCTGCAAAATTAGCATTTTTTTTTACTTGTCTGAGAGTTTGCTTGGGTGAATAATCCAGTGATATATCTTACATCAGAACAAAATATGCAGTCCAGCAGGTAAAGCATACTAAACAAATCATCTGAAGAACATATTATCAACTAATAGTGATAAAATGTTTTACATCATTGCAAAGGGGCATATCTAAGATTTCTAATGACACCTAGATTAAGCGAGATATGTGGTACATGAACTGAAAATTAGACCGAATGTCTATGGACGACCACATCTTTGAGGGCTAAAATGCATTAGATTGCCACCTACATTTCAGATCTGCCTTTTGTGATGGAAGGCAATAGAGGAAAAAAATATTTTTGCTGCCACCTAGTAGAAAAAATTAAGACTTTTTAAAGGGAGATAGACTGAACAGAACCAGAATTAGATGCTTAGAAATTTTATTCTACAAAATAAAAAGTGCCATATGGGTTTGGAAAATTGGGGTGAGTAAATGACTCATTTCTGGGTGAACTATAACTTGCCACCCAAAGCCTAAATACTTAACAAAAAAGTACACGCAAACATGATGCAAGACATGGTAAATATTGCATTCACTTTCAAAGACTGTCAAATATAAACGCATGAATGTGTGTCCAACTTGCCAGCCGCCATTTAATGCGCCGGGCAGCTTGCATTTTATGCGTTTTCATCTTGTTTAAATTTCTCTGCTCATCCTCTGATCTGCGCTATCAGGCGGTGCTCTCTTGATGTGTGCGCTGGCTGGCCATTTGATGTTCTGTGCTGACTTTAAAGCGGCCAAAAGGCCCTTAACGGCAGGCATGTAGCAGAGCAGGAGTCTATGTGCTCGTTAGCCCAATGACTGATTAATTAGCTCGATGAGGACTGCAGTGTTAATGCAGCTGCCTATTGAGACAAACGGGCATCTGTGTTGTTCATAAATCATGCAAAGGGTAATTTATTCAGCCTAATATGTGTGTGTCTGGAGCACTAACACATACGTCAGATAACAGCACTCGTTTCATGTCGACACTTTAAAGTGATGGCAGAGAAAAAAAAATGAAATTCAGCAGATGAAAGAAAATGTTGCACTGTATGGAACATGAAACGCAAAACGTCCTGGAACGTTTTTAAATTACATACGAGCCAGTGACTGCCAGACGTGATTTCTTTCACTTGATAGTAGTAACATTTTTCACATTTCAGTCCTTTTTTTGTTTTTAACAAAAAAGCAGTAAACAACTGCTGTGAGATTTGTGGCTTAAATTGTGACATGGTTTATTGTAGCACACACAAGTTACACTAATGTAAAATATTTAAAAATTATACAAAATGGTGAATCTATTCTTTAAAGTTTTCATTGTGATTTAATATAATGGTAAATAGTGGTAATAAAGACATAATTAACTTTTAGCAAGATTATTTTTTTTTTTCAGTACTAAACTTGCTGCATAATTCTTGGGTGTTGTGGGTGGTTGTAGGGGAATTGCCTGAAAGTATTACAAATACACTGAACTAAAATACATATTAGAGAGAAAATACCAACACTCGCATTTCTTACGTGTATTTATTTAAAATTGTATTTAAACAGTAGGCTACATGCACACACTTCGGTGGCTGTTTAATTTTTTCATGTTTTTCATGCTTCATTGTCAATGTGTCCTTTAGAACTATTATAAAGAATAAACAAATGTTCAAGAGTGAGTTTGAAGTGTGTTCATTTACTTTATCAATACCAGGATCTTTTTCTTATAAAGTTTTGTAAAAGTGACTGTATAAGAAAAATGATACAAAAAATACTGTCAAAAAATTCATCATCTGATTGAAGTCTTGTCCCAAATGCATAATTTTATAACTCCTGCATTGGTCTGCACTTGCTTACGTCAATAAAGTCTGAACTCGGAGGAGAACCACAAGGGTGCAGGGTGCCAAGTCCACCACCATGTCTATGATATTCTGGTCTCAGGATGTGGGTCAGGTAAGTCTATGGGACTTTTTTCTTTACCTGTTTTATTGTCTACCAGGTGAAAAGATTAGTCTGATTTCTTTGAAATGTAATGGCACATCTCTCGTATATACAGTTGAAGTCAGAAGTTTACACACACTTAGGTTGAAGCCTTTAAAACTCTTTTTTTAACAACTCCACAGATTTCTTATTAGCAAACTATAGTTTTGGCAAGTCGTTTAGGACATCTACTTTGTGCATGACAAGAGTAATTTTTCCAACAGTTATTTACAAACAGATTGTTTCACCTTTAATTGACTATATCACAATTCCAGTGGGTCAGAAGTTTACATACACTAAGTTAACTGTGCCTTGAAGCAGCTTGGAAAATTCCAGAAAATGATGTCAAGCCTTCAGACAATTAGAAAATTAGCTTCTGATAGGCTAATTGGAGTCGACTGGAGGTGTACTTGTGGATGTATTTTAAGGCCCTACTTCAAACTCCATGTCTCTTTGCTTGACATCATGGGAAAATCAAAAGACATCAGCCAAGACCTCAAAAAAATAAAGTGTGGACCTCCACAAGTCTGGCTCATCCTTGGAAGCAATTTACAAACACCTGAAGGTACCACGTTCAACTGTACAAAAAATAGTACGCAAGAATAAACAACATGGGACCATGCATCCATCATACCACTCAGGGAGACACATTCTGTCTCCAAGAGATGAACGTAGTTTGGTGTGAAAAGTGCAAATAAATCCCAGAACAACAGCAAAGGACCTTGTGAAGTTGCTGGAGGAAACGGGTAGACAAGAATCAATATCAACAGTAAAACGAGTCCTATATCAACATAACCTGAAGGTCTGATCAGCAAGGAAGAAGCCACTGCTCCAAAATGGCATAAATAAGCCAGACTACAGTTTGCAAGTGCACATGGGGACAAAAATGTTACTCTTTGGAGAAATGTCCTCTGGTCTGTTGAAACAAAAATGTAACTGTTTGGCCAGAATGACCATCGTTATGTTTGGAGGAAAAGGGGTGATGCTTGCAAGCCAAAGAACACCATCCCAACCATGAAGCATGGGGTTAGCAGCATCATATTGTGGGGTGCTTTGCTGCTGGAGGGATTGGTGCACTTCACAAAATAGATGGCATCATGAGGAAGGAAAATTATGCGGATATATTGAAGCAACATCTCAAGACATCAGCCAGGAAGTTAAAGCTCTGTCACAAATGGATCTTACAAATGGACAATGACCCCAAGCATACCTCCAATGTTGTGGTAAAATGGCTTAAGGACAACAAAGTCAAGGTATTGGAGTGACATCACAAAGCTGTGACCTCAATCCGATTTGTGGGCAGAACTGAAAAAGCATGTGCGATCAAGGAGACTCAGTTACACCAGTTCTGTCTGGAGGAATGGACCAAAATTCCAGCAACTTATTGTGAGAAGATTGTGGAAGGATACCCAAAACATTTGACCCAAAACAATTTAAAGGCAATGCTACCAAATACTAACAAAGTGTATGTAAACTACTGACCCACTGGGAATGTGATGAAAGTAATACAATCTGAAATAAATAATTTGCTCTACTATTATTCTGACATTTCACATTTCTGAAATAAAGTATTGATCCTAACTGACCTAGGACAGGGAATGTTTCTATGATTTAATGTCAGGAATTGAGAAAAACTGAGTTTAAATGTATTTGGCTAACATGTTTGTGAATTTCTTCAACTGTGTGAGTGTGTGTGTGTGTGTGTGTGTGTGTGTGTGTGTGTGTGTGTGTGTGTGTGTATATATATATATATATATCACACACACACACACACACACACACACACACACACACACTACCATTCAAAAGTTTGGGGTCACTTGACTGAAATGTTTCTCATGATCTTAAAAATCTTTTGACCTGAAGGTGTATGCTTAAATGTTTGAAATGAGTTTTGTAGACAAAAATATAATTGTGCCAACATATTCATTTATTTCATTATAACACTAAAATTTTGTTTAAAAAAAAAAAAGTTTTTGAAATGGATGACATAGACCAAATAATAAAGAAAAGCAGCCAATAATTCCCCAACATAGAAAGAACTCCTTCAATACAGTTTAAAAAGCATCTCAGGGTGATTCCTCAAGAAGTTGCTTGAGAAAATGTCAAGAGTACATGTCTGCAAATTCTAGACAAAGGGGGACTGCTGTGAAGATGCTAAAATATAACACAGGTTTGATTTATTTTGGATTTTGTTTAGTCACAACATAATTCCCATATTTCCATTTATGTTTTTCCACAGTTTTGAATACTTTACTATTATTCTAAAATATGAAGAAAAATAAAAGTGTTTCAAAACTTTTGACCGGTAGTGTAATCAAATTATATATATATATGTTGGATTATTACTATTATTACTTCTATTATTTAACATTGGACAAATAGAATTACAAAACATAACAACAGAGTTGAAATCACAGACGAAAATAGTTTTTTTATTTTATTTTGTCACCGATAATGAAGACGAGATGAAAAAGGTGCATTGTGACATTAAATAAAATATTTGATTAAATCATACTGTTGATGAAAATATGACGAGATAAAAATGATACTGCAAGATATTAAAAGTGAAAACATCTAGAGAAACAAATATTTATTGAAAAAACTATTGGATACGGATTGATCTAATTCAAAGTACGTTGAGGATTTCTCCGCTTGAGCTGCGTGAGTTGAATGAGCTAAAACTGGCAAAATGAACTGCTTCAAAATGGGGTCAATTACATCATTTAAGCACATTCCTATTTATTCATGAATTTATTCACTATATACACTATAATATAACAACTCACTTCTGCACAGTGAAGCAAATGAAAAGATAAACTTGATCTAAGTGACACACTATACAGACACGCTATACAGAATATGCATAATTTGCGCTGCGTAACTTATGTTGTGAACACGCGGTTTCTGTAAGAAACACGCCATGTAATATCCTTTCACAGAAAATGTATAATTATTCAGAATCCAGAAGGCTAACTTGTAAAAAGTAGCTAATTTTCAGTATATTCATTAGTATTTCAGCAGCAGGTTGTTCAGTATGTATATTTATATGTTTGATATATGTTTAAATTAGAAAATCTAAATGCATTTCTTCAAAATGTTGAATATTTGATGGAAGTTTGGTCCATTACAATTTTACCATTTTGCACATCAACAAAAATATATTTTTTTCATTGACTATTATTTTAAGTTATTATACCCGCCATAGGAAATGAATGGGCAAGACTATAACTGAGGATTTTGTTTCTTCAATAAAATCAATCAATCAGCCACAATGTGGAACACATCCACTCAGTAATGATGGGGTGAGACTAGCACATCCACAATACTGAACACACAAACACACAGAAATGAATTTGTGGGACTACAATGCAGAGCATTTTTTTATTTTGTCAAATAAAAATAAATCAGCCACAATGCAGACACACACACACACACACACACACATGCACCCAAACACACATGCACATACAGATCAAAGTCAGAGTCTGACCCTATATAGTTTTAAACAATATCACACGAGCAAGAGTGCGATATGGCCCTACATTAGCACTGCTGTGCCATAGGTAATCACGATAAGCACGATTGCAAGTGTGATATTGCTTATATACAACAGTTCAATGAACAAGTACATTTAAGAAAATTAGGAAAAACCGAGTACGGTCATAAAAACGTATTTGTGCATGGGAGCTACATTATTACATGGCGGATCAGAATCTGCCGTTGCTGGTTCAAAACAAATGATGCGTCCAAGCCTCCGTTAGAAATTCAAAAATGCACATGCCAAAATAGTATCATGGCATGTGCTGTTTCTAACAAGTTATTAGATAAACAAGGATGAATGTGTGTGTGTATGTGAGAGAGAGAGATGGAATGTGTGCAATCACCCGTTGCCACTCCCAAGCAGAGATGCTGTCAGCTTTCTGAAGATCAGTGGAAAAATAGCCATCTAAGCAGGGTATTTCTCCCTATTTTGCAGTAGTCGGTGTGCAGGAATCATTCACTATAGAAACCACAATGTCCTCCATTTTAAACAGTATGTCCTTACCAATGTGGAAAGTGCAATAAGAGGTAAGCACCTTGAGTTCTGTAATCAGTCAGTCTGTTGTGTCTCTCAGCTGTGATGAGGCTTAATGAAGAAGTTGTTCATTTAAAGCCGTTTAAAGCTATTTCCTAGCTTTAGTATTGTGGTAGTAATACAATTACGCGATCACAAATAGCTGTTTTATGTAAACACTGACTGACGCGGATTCACTTCACGTCACCTAACTGGCTCATATTACACACAAAAATTATCTTTTGCCATCACTTGCTGGCTAACATATGTAATGTAAAAAAAGAGATGTAAAAAGAGACACATAGCCTACCTTAGCTCTTACACTTTAGTTTAGAATGGCACGAACACAAGCGCAGTGATACACACAGTGAACCGTCAGTGTGCTGATGGTGTCAGACCATCAGAGCTCATGGAACATCTCTCGTCCAATAAGATTCGAGGACTGGAACTAACTGTTGTATATATATTCTTAGGATTCTTACCTAAGCCAACACCGCTAATGACATCATAGCTCACTTCAAACAGTCTAATAAAATCCCAATGGATATTCAGTTTACCACTGAATATTCTCTGTTGCACTCTTAAATATGCCACATTATGGAAGAAAATGCTGTTTCACAATGTTTTTAAACAATTTATATACTATTACTAGATAACCCAACAATTAGCTCTCATCTAAACCTCAAAAGGTCAGTATTCACTCAGAATTGCCTCCATCACAGTTCTGCAGTCATACTATCTAGCAGTGTTGTGGTATTGTTGTGTGCTAGCAGTATGTGAGCAATGCTGTGGTCTGGACTGGATTACAGGGCTGTGGAAGAGGCTCTGCTTTAAGCCCTGTTTTAGGGAGGCCATCTCCTGGCCCTCAGGAAAAGCCTTTAGATGTGGTGTTCCCGTTCCCAACCGCAGGAATGCAGTGGGAGATGTGGAAGTGGTTAGGACAGTGTTTTGAGAGAGAAATTACACACTTCAGGTCAGACCCTCTTTCAGTTCGTCTGGCCTCACTTTATCTTTATCACTCACAGAAAGAAGCAAAACACGTTCAATATACCCATCAACATGCAGACATGACACTATTAGTTATGGGTCAGGATGTTTGACTAATCAACTGGTCATACAACCAACTTGCAAATTAGTGTGGATGTTTAGTAAGTTTATTTAGATATTTCAGCTTAATCTCATGAAAACTTTGTGACTGTGGCGACATTTTTGTAAAATGATACAACATGGTACATTACACACATTGTGTGGCACTAAAAGCTAGTTAAACATTGAAGTTTGAAGGTTACGTTTTTAAGGTTAACAGAGATACAAATCAACAAAACCTACCTTTCTACCCTAAACCTTCGACCTAACCAATCGTGTCAGAAAAGAAAATGCGAGATAAAAAACGCAATTGCTAAAGCAACCATGTCATTTTTTGGTTCTTCTATGACACTTTCGGCTTACATGTCAACTTGCGTGCTCTTCGGGACACGGACTTCGGTCCTTTGCATCGCAAGTGCAATGCTCTATTAGTTGAGTTACTGCATATTTTGCTCACACTGAAACAAGCTTGCAAATGTAGCTAGTTATTCATTGCAAACATTAAAATGTATCGCACTATAGTAACAGTGTTTGGATGTCATGATGTCATACACATTCTTATTTGTAATGCCCAAATTGGTGGAAAATCTTCATCAAATCGTCAGGTTAAAGGAATGACTAAGGTTAGATTCAGCTCCACTGATAAGCTCATTGTTTGCTGTTTGTTTGTTTGGCTGCTGGTTGTGGTATTATCACACACTCTTGGCTGTAACTGATCGTGTTTAATTAGGTTTCAGTCATTAAAGGTGCTTCTTTTTCATGGAACTGTAAGCATGGCTAAATCAATCCAGTCTCGTGGAGGGTAGAACGGCTAAAATCACTTACAGCACCCTTAACTCTGCTAGTGGACAGATGACATCATGACTTCCTAGAGCACAAGACCTGCTCCTGTACTAAAATGGTGAGATTTTATAGGAATACCTCTCCATGACACACTCGCTACACTTTACATTTCTGTCACTTTCCAGTATCACGTAAAATCTTCCACCTGGAATGTTTCATCATCAAGTTTTTGGAAAAGAAAGTATTAGAGGAAGCTGTACTCTATGTGTTCCTGGGTGAATTTGAGGTGAATTCTTTGCTGTAAGGAAATCATGTATTACCTACATGTATGCATGTGTCATACACAGATCAAGAGACTCCTATTGATAGTCACACCATTTGGGTGTGGAGTGTGCTATAGAGTTTATCAGTCCGGAACACTCTACAGTCCCAAAAACTGTGATTTTACTCAGCCAAGATATACAGTAGTTGAGGTCTGATAACTTTGGGATTCAGGAAGGGATCTGGACTATATTTCATAACTTTATGTTTGTGTGGGGAGTTTTATGTAGTTGATGATAAAACAAAAACATTGTCTATGTTGTTTTCTAGTGAAAGCATCACTAATATTATTGTCACTATTAGTACATCCTGTACTTCTATGTGGCCAGGCATACAATATTTGCCTGATAGACAAAAAAAAGAGACTAAAAACAAAACATAAACTTACATTGAATGAGGGACCCGAGCCATATTTAAAGACCAAAATATGATAGAGACTTGGGCCACTAAGCAAACCCCAAGTAAACACCCAGATCGCCCTAGCAAACATGCTAAAACACCAAGTAATGCCCTCGGAACCATCCAGAACACCTTAGCAATCAATGGTGCGAACGATGGCGCCACAGATGGCTGCCTCGGTGTGGAGCTCTCCAATTGTGTGTGTATGTGGGTATGTATGATAGTGAGTGTATGTACATATATGTATAATTATTTATTTTTAGTCTTTTTTTGTTTTAATTACCTATGTCTTGCTGCTGTTTTGGTATTGTTTGTATTGTTGTGCACTGGAAGCTCCTGTCACCAAGACAAATTCCTTGTATGTGTAAGCATACTTGGCAATAAAGCTGATTCTGATTCTGAAATGGCAAGGCAAGAAAAAAAACATCTCAAAACATCAACATAGCAATGGCCCAGCAACAATACAGTATTGTGCTTAAATAAATCTAAACACCTTAGCAACCACATAGCAATTCCCTAGCAATCACCTAGAAAAACATAGCAATCGAATTGCAAGGCACAAAAAAAACTCTCATAACACCTTAACACAGCAGAGCAACACCCTAGCAACCACCCAGCACAATTTAGCAATCAAATGGCAAGGCACAAAAACAAGCATAGCAATGCCCTAGCAAAACAAAACTCAAAACACCATAGCATCTGCTTGGCAAGGCACTAAAAGACTTTTAGAATATTGTTGCAACTGCATAGCAATGCCCTAGCAACCACATCACAATATGCTAATAAACTCAGAAAACCTTACCAAACAAATAGCAACACCTTAGCAACAGCATGGCAAGGAGTTAAAACTGCTTTTCTTTCAATGTATTATTTACACTGAAATTAAACTTAATAGGCTAAATAAAAGAGTTTCACGAGTTTGTTTGCCCATATAATCTTTAAACTATTAAAGGGACTATTAAAAGGAGACGATTAAGTGGGGCAAGATGCCTAGGGTAAAAGTTGGGGAGGTGGAGGGATGCTGGAAACAGCTGAGACTGAAGACAGGTAAAGAGCTGATTATATACTCTGGCTGTTTATTGAAAGATTAGATGGACTCGCTCCTCCCGAAATTACATTTTGGAACTTCAAATGTACAAAAGGACATTACCATATTAACATATTTTTGCTGTGGTACTGAAATTGGTAATTTCGTTGGTATCGCACAGACCAACTAGAAAATGTAGGTATCGTGACAACACCACTAGCAACCAAATAATTTTTTTTATAAAAACCTTAGCAACTTAATAGCAAGGGTCTTAAAAAAAACTCAGAATACCTTAACAACAGCATAGCAATGCACTAGCAACCACACAACAATGTGCTAAAGAAAACTCAAAACACCTTAGCAAACTACATAGCAACACCCTAGCAACCGCAAGGCACTAAAATAATTGTAGAACGCTTTAGCGACTGGATAGCAATGCACTAGCAACCACAGAGCAACATGTTAAAAAACTCCTTAAACCTTATCAACCGCATAGCAACACCTTAGCAAACTCATAGCAAGGAGTTAATCAGAATACCTTAGTAACTGCATAACAATACACTAGTAACCACTAGGCAAAGTACTAAAGAACTTGCAGATCACCTTAGCAACCACATAGCAACTCCTTAGCAACCACAAAGCAACACACTAACAAACCGGGAACACCCTTCACAACTGCATAGCAAGGTGCTAAAAACTCCTCTGAACAATTTATCAACTGCTTAGCAATGCTCTAGTAACCACATAAAAAAACAGATAACACTAAAGCAACCATATACCAACCCCCTAGTAACTACCCAGAACACCCCACCAACTGTACAGGAAGGCACTAAAAAACTCTTCAAACAGTTTAACAACTACCTAGCAATGCTCTCGCAACCACATAAGAAACATGCTAAACAACTCAGAACACCTAAACAACTGCATAGCATAGCCCTAGCAACCACCCAAAACCCCCTAGCAACAGCAGAGCAATGCCTTAGCAACCATATAGCAATGTGCTAAAACTCAGAACACGTTAGGAACCGCATAGCAACACCCTAGTAACCGCTAGGTAATGCACTAAAGAACTCAGAACACCTTAACAAACACATAGCAACGTTTTAACAACCGAATTGCAACAAGCTAAAAATGCGTAACACCCTTCACAACTGCATAGCAATGCTCTAGCAACCACATTATAAATGCAGAACACCTAAGCAACTGCATTGAAACACCCTAACATCTTCCCATAACACCCTAGCAACCATACAGCAAGGCAATAAAAAACTCTTTGAACACTTTAGCAACTGCGTAGCAATGCCCTAGCAAACACCTAAAACCTCCTAGCAATGGCATAGCAAGGTGCTAAAACATTCTCAGAACACCGTAATATCTACATAGCAACACAGACATGCGATTACAGCTGACATTTTCTAGTTGGTTAATGTTATTTTTCATATGAAAAGCTGATTTCAGAGGAAATTACATATAAATAAATGTAATTTATTTTAACTGGATAGAATGGATTTAAACATGGTTAAATGTGCTACACTCTTATTGGTAGCCTTACCATATTAGACAAAATGTTTGATAAACAAATATTTAGTCATTTGCATTTAGTCATTTGGACACTTATATCCAAAGTGGGTCGGGAGCTGTGTAGAGTTCACAGGGAATTCACAGAGGAATGGCATTTGAATTTTGCATTGAAAATAAATGTACATTTTGCTGTTATATCAAGTGCAGTGTCATCCATATAAGTGGAGCATACCTGAGCGACTCCTCCATCCTACTGATCTTCTTGTTGCTGTTGGCTCGTTCTTTCTCCAGCTCTGCCTGCAGCGTCTGCAGCTGTGACAGGACAACAGAGCTGTCAATCACTCAACAAGCTTCATCAGATCCCGCCCCTCAACACGTCTAAACAGAGCCAATAATATTTTCAACAGGTCAAAGGTCAGAAGACTAGCCTGCAGGTGCATATGGCCGCTGCTCTGCAGATGTGCCCTTGACAGAGGTGCGCCTCAGCGCTCGTCTTTATGACCCGAGCGGCCCTTTGAAGGCAGCAGCCAGGTGTCTGATCTTAAAACTTATCTTCATTTGATTGTGTCACCCCAATTATGAAAGCAGTTCTTTTATGACAGTGCTGAAGCTTTGAAGGGTCTTGAAAGCGGCCAAGCTTGGCAACAGGCATTATAAAGTCTCTTAAGTTATTGGGGCAATCAGGCCACGTCTGGACGCAAGCTACGACTGTCCGGTTACGCTGCTCTTTCATTTAGGGAAATGTGCTTTACCCCCATGAGGCTATGCTACTTTGACAAATAGCTTCTAGTAATTAAGACTAGACTTTACAGCCCAATGCTCATATCATCAGAGTAAACAAGGCCATCTGAGAGCAGAACAGAGCACCAACAATCAGCCATGTGATTATCTAATCAGCCAATCGTGTGGCTGCAGTGCAGTGCATAAAATCATGCAGATATGGGTCAGGAGCTTCAGTTAATTTTCACATCAACCATCAGAATGGGGAATAAAAATGTGACCTTAGTGATTTGGAGTGTGGCATGATTGTCGGTGCCAGGCTGGCTGGTTTGAGTATTTCTGTAACTGCTGATCTCCTGGGATTTTCACACACAACAGTCTCTAGAATTTACTCTGAATGGTGCCAAAAACCAAAAACATCCAGTGAGCAGTTCTGTGGACGGAAATGTGTTGTTGATGAGAGAGATCAACAGAGAATGGTTTGAATTGACAAAGTCTACAGTAACTCAGATAACTACTCAGTACAAGTGTGGTGAGAAGAATATCATCTCTGAATGCTGTTCTGAAATGTGGGTTGCCACTGTTTTACTGTATATATATATATAAGATGTGTCAGCAGAAAAGAATGCTTCTGTTGGTGAAAAAATCTGTGATGGTCTTCATTTGAGAACTTTCCATGGGAGAGACAGAGCTGTTAAACCAGCACCAGACAGCCTGCCTAATACACACACACACACACACAAACACACACTTGCGTCTCATGGTAAATGAAGGCTGCTGTCCCATGCGTGCTGGATGGAATGTGGCTGATATAACTGATGACAGATAATATATTGAAGACACACAGCTTGGCTGATGAAAGTGGCCAGTGTTGAAAAGCTCAACTTTCTGAAGGTAACATCGGTGTCAGAACACTGCTAAATGGGCTATAATTAACAGTCTATGTGAGATGTGGTAAGATCTGAAAGAGCAGAGCTCTCCCTCTTACACACGGGCAATTAATACACTGACCCTGATAACACACCACATCAAAACACTGGCGGTCAGTGCTATCTAAATGTTTCAATACAAATTCTTTCTATGGTTTCCATTTCTACAATCCAGACTTAAAGTGATAGTTCACCTAAAAATAAAAATTATGTGGCACAGCTTGCACTACTCTCCCTTAATTCCTCAACACAAGCTTGGATGTCATTTAGAAACAAATGTTTTTATTTGAAAGTGTTTGTGGCATAGGGGGGCATGGTCATGTGTCTGTTTGCAGGAGAGGAAAAGCAGTATAGCTCGTCACCTGGGCTCTAATGACTCCTGACTCTAATTATAGTGATGGCGGAGGGAGACCTGATAAGGCTCGCCAGAGCGGCAGAGGAGAGAGAGGGAGAGAGAGAGAGAGAGAGAGAGAGAGAGAGAGAGACAGAGTGTACATGTCTGTTAATAGAGAACGAGTGTTTTTGGATTTAAGCTGAAAAGCATACTTTTGTCTTTATTTAATAAAGACTGACCTTGAACATGTTTAGTTGTCTCCTGACTCCTCCACTGCCCACAAACTCAATCATATCACAGTGTTGTTTATCATTCAATAACTCACGCCCTCATGATGCGAGCATGTCTCAAAATTTTCAAGGGGGGCATTTAGCAAATATTTTAAATAACTATAAATATGTAATATTAATATTAATAACTACAGTCTTGACAAAACAAAACAGGTATTGTTTCAATCATAGAACATATATATTTGTTTTTTTTTTTTTTTTTGCACATTCCCTTGCACATTTCTTTGCACATAACGTCTACCTTTTGATGTCGCTTGTACTGTTATGGTCACCGGCCATTTAAATATATTTACATATTTACGTATTTATACTTCATTCTGTACAATGCACCTTCAGTTTTATACTTCTTAATTTGCACCTTGTACTGTATTCCTAGACATTTGCATTGAGCTGGTCTCTGCTTCTCTACCTCATAACTTCACAAAAAAAAAAAATTGTATATACTCACACATATATATATATATATATATATATATATATATATATATATATATATATATATATAATGCGCCATATATATATATATTTGGAAAGCTATGAAAGAGTAGAATACAATCAGCCTATTTGTTTTCTAACAGAAAAGAATATAGCAAGTAATAGCTAAGTATACTACCGTTTCAAAATTTAGGGTCACTTACTCATTCTTTCTTTCTTTTTTTTCACATTTTAGAATAATAGTAAAGTCATCACAACTATGGAATAATAGAAATTGAAATATGGGAATTATGTTGTGACTAAAAATACAAAATAAATCAAAACTGTGTTATATTTTATACTCTATATCTTGGCATTTTCTCAAGCAACTTCTTGAGGTATCAACCTGGGATGCTTTTTAAACAGTATTTAAGGAGTTCCCATCTATGTTGGGCACTTAGTGGCTGCTTTTCTTAATTATTCGGTCCAAGTCATCCATTTCAAAAAAGTATTTTTTTTTTTATGAAAAGTTTAGTTTTGTAATTAAATAAATTAATATGGTGGCACAATTATATTTTTGTCTACAAAACTCATTTCAAACATTTAAGCAATATCAAAAGGTTTTAAGATCATGAGAAACATTTCAGGCAAGTGACCCCAAACTTTTGAATGGTAGTGTATATGTCTATGACATACAAGTTGCATGTAAACAGGTGTTGCTTAAATGCTGCATTTTTGCTTCTAACTTCACAAAACAATAAAGACATAAAATATGCCATTACTTTGATGAGGCAATTATCTTTAAAATGAGCCAAAACACAACATAATCGGTTTTATAGATCATTAGATAATCCACACGGAGCACAATGTGCATTCAGCACATTTGGCTAAAAACACATTAGCTTTCCTGGATCAGACGATTTCATTGCAAATGATGTAGTACTTTCCCAGCATCATTGAATGCTAAACCAACCATATTAGGATTTAGATCACTGCAACCAGAGGTGGAAGTCATTCAAATATGGGCAGAGTGGATTGTTAACTCTAACTACATATGGACACCAGGAAATGACGCCAAGTACATGACACTGACTAACTGATGACACAAATGACACGAAATGGAACTGAATGAGATCTTGTTACTCATGCCTGTTTTCTTTGAAGAGAGTATACCCTTAGTCATTGTTGTGTAATTAGTTCTTATGTACAATTATTATTATTTGTTTGGAGAGTCTTTTGAACATTTAGAGATGTATACTGTAATGCTATATCTTTGGTTACTTTGTCGTATCAACAGAGATTGTTACAGGTGACACGACTGGGACCAAATAATAAACGTTTTTGGAGATATTTTATTAACACCCTGAGATATATAATGTAAAATCAGAATATTTTTTTTTGGCTCAATTTTTTTTTTTCAGCAGCTACTTAGGCTGAATATGTAAGCATTTATCATAATCTATATTAAAAAAAATTAAAAGTTTTCATTAAAATTATACCAAACACTTTGTCTTTTTGTCAAGTTATAAGCCTTTAATTTTCCTAAAACAGGAAATCTTTAAAAACAATCTCAGATAGAGAGAATCACGTGACACCATGCAAGGATCGGATGTGTGAACAGCGAGCTCTGTGCACTTCGCTAGTTTTAACACTTTTAATGACATAAAGCATTAAGATTCAATACACTCTGTTCCATAACTGTTCTAGAAGGACAATATGTCAAAGAATTCAAAATCCTTGAGACACTTATGTGCTCAAGCTGATGTCCCCGAGCAGGCCGCGAGCTTTGGAGTTGACTTAGCCAAAGAAGTGCGGAAAATGCTGAACAAGTCGGCAATGCTGACCAAGGTCGTTGCTGACTTGGTGAATCTTGCTGTGATGCGTCGATCGATCACTGCCATGGAGGCGAAGTTCACTGTGGTTGTTACGATAGTGGGGGTCTAAAAACAGCTTGATTATCTGGAGTCATCGGAGAGGGAATTATCTGCTATTCCGCTAGTGACCAAGGTGGATTTGGAGCATGTCTATGACAAGTTGGAGTACATGGAGAACTGTAGCCGGCTAATTAACGTCCGTATCGTTCCTGAGGCCGAAGAGGGACAGGATAAGGTGAAATTCCTGGATGGGCTCTTTCTGAATCTGCTCAACATAGCAGATCATAACCTGGAAACCTGGAGGTTATTTATCTTCTTAAGCGTAAAAAATATGATATAGTGTTTCATCAAGAAACGCATCTTTACCTGCAGGAAGCTGGGAGGATATGGGGTGGGCATGTTTTCTTAAGTGCTGGAACGAGTAAGAGCAGGGGAGTCAATACACTGATTAGTAAACATCTACAATTAAAATGTCTCAAACAGATTTAAGATAAATTAGGAAGAGTCATTATTGTTTTAGCTGAAATCCAGGGGCAAAGTCTTATTTTGGCTAATAAAATAATTGCACCTAACATTGATGATCAGGTCTTTTTTTATAGATCTTGAAGGGATGTTGCAAGCCGCTGGCAACCCTCATGATATCATATTGGGAGGAGACTTCAGTCTTTTTATGGAGTCAGTCCTTGACCAAAGTGAAGCAAATGTGTTGCCCCCTAGAGCAACATTGACACTTCACAGGATGTGTAAAAATCTTGGTCTTACAGATATTTGGAGACTTTTGAACCCATCTGGGAGGGACTATAAATTTTTTCCATCAGTCAATAAGATTTACTCTAGAATAGAATTGTATTTGTTTTAACTATTTTAAATAGATTATTCTATTTATAGTCCCTCATTTCATCAGTTGCTCATTGCTCAATTGGAAAAAATCTAGTCTCAGATCATGCCCTGGTGTATTTAGAGGTGTTGCCACATATGGAGAAAAGGAAATACTATAGTTGGTCCTTTAATGTATCCCTTTCGCAAAATCCTAAATTCCAACAAATCAATGTCAATATATGGAGACCAGCTGGCCCTCGGTAACTTCTTTGGGCATGGCTTGGGAGGCACTTAAGGCGGTTCTTAGGGCCAGACCATACAGTATGCAGCATTCACCATAAAATCCAAAGCACAAGAAATCGTGGATTGGAAGGGAATATTAAAAGTGCAGAGGCAGAGCTGAAGCACCGAATATCATCTAATGACCTCAATTGAAATACAGATATAATTCTAATTTGTAGGAGTTTTGGCTATTCAGGGTAAGACAGTCATACTTTGAGTTGGGGGACAAGGCAGGAAAACTCCTGGTAGATATATAAAACTCTTTTTCTACCATTCCCTCAGTGAAATATGCTGGTTGTGAAATATTTACCTCAGCCATTAATATTAACATCGCTTTTAAAAAATATTATCTTGATCTTTATAGCTTCACGTCTTCGTCTACTGAAGAGGATATTAGAAACTTTGTGGAACCATGAGAACTTCTTAAACTGATGGCTGAGCAAGAAATTATCTTGATTCTGAGATTACCTTGGAGGAGTTTGGCGAGGTAATTGAGGCCTCACACACCCCTCACACAAACTCTTCACCCTCCTGCCGTCTGGCAAGAGGTACCGAAGCATTCGGGCCCTCATGGCCAGTCTGTGTAACAGCTTCTTCCCCCAAGCCATCAGACTCCTCAATATTCAGAGACTGGTTTGACACACACACGTCATGAGTTGCACTTTAATTACTGTCACTTTATAATTGTCTGCTACCTCAATAACTGCTATGTCCATAGAACACTATCTCATAGTATGTTATGTTTACATTTGGCATTTTTTAGAAACTGTCATCTTTTTGCACTACTGTGTACTGGTAATCTCATGTGGTTTTGTGTTTGTCCTATGTTGTTTTATGTAGCACCATGGTCCTGGAGGAACGTTGTCTCATTTCATTGTGTACTGTACTAACTGTATATGGTTGAAACGACAATAAAAACCACTTGACTTGACTTGACTTGACCTTGCTTACAGGCAAGACTCTGGGGCCAGATGGCTTTTCCGCTGAATTTGTTTGATGTTATGCTGCAGAACTTGCTCCAGTTTATACAGAATCATTAAAGAATGGAAAGCATCCACCAATCATGATTCAAGGCCAGTTTGATTCTTAAAAAGGACAAAGATCCAAGCGAGTGTAAGAGTTACCATCCAATTTCCCTGATCCAATTAGACGTTAAAATATTGTCAAAAATTTTGGCTAACCGATTAAGTAAAGTCATGACATCTATTTTACATATAGATTAGGTGGGGTTTATTCGGGGCCCTAAATCTTCTGATAACATTAGGCGTTTAATTAATATGATGTGGTCAGTAGCAAATGATCAGACTCTGGTTACTGCCATTTCGCTTGATGTCAAAAAGGCATTTGATATGGTAGAATGGGATTATCTATTTAGGATTTTGGAAATGGATGGGTTCGGTAATAATTTTATTGGTTGGATAAATTACTTTATAGACTTAATAGTGGTGGTACAAATGAATGGTGTAAAGATGCGGTAGGCTGAGTGGATTCCATATGCAGAAATTTTATGGAGGGTTTAAACAAACAATTCAAACAGTATTCCTTAAACATAGTCAGGTCACAGGCTAGGGTCAAAACACATAAATCGGTCCACAGGCAAACAAATCCAAAACAGTAATCCAGAGATGTAAATCCAGCAAATGTAAGCAATGATCATAACAGTAGTCAAAAACAAAGGTAGAGAAACAAATGCTTTGTAAGGCAGATAACTGGTAATACTTTGCAATATGGGAGTGTAAATACATGGCATATATACAAGGCAAACAGGAAGTGACATGGCAGGAACTGATGTGGCAGGAAACAGGAAGTGACAGTTTATAATTCAGGTGAGGGCTCCCTCTAGTGGAAGGGAGACCGCTCAGATGTTACAAATGGATTAATTTCAGATTTTTTTACTCTGGATTGGGGCACCCAGGTTGGGGGGGTTGCAGGGTTGCCCTCTTTCCCCTTCTTGTTCTGTCTTGCCCTGGAACCATTAGCAGCCATGAAAAGAAAAGGAGGATTTCCCAGTGGTGGTAGAGGGAGGTGTTCTGCATAAGCTTTAGATTTATGCTGATGATATTTTAATATTTGTCTCCGACCATACACGATGCCTCCACAGAATTATTCATTCCTTTTCTAAGTTCTCAGGATACAGAGTTAATTGGTCCAAATCCGAAGTTTTGGCTCTGACAGCGTACTGCCTGGTAACAGGTTTTCAGTTGGGTGGCTTCCAGTGGCCCAAACAGGGCATTAAGTATTTTGGTATTTTATTCCCAGCAAATTTGTCTGATTTAGTTAGAATTAATTTTGACCCTTTAATAAAAAGGTTTTCGAGTGATGTGAGGCTTTGTTACATTTATAGTATCTATGAATGGATGGTTGGTGTTATTAAAATTAATTGTATTCCAAAATTCAACTACCTGCTACAATCTCTCCCTATAGATGCCCCCCTCTCTTATTTCAAGCAATTAATGGTAAATGTTCCAGATTAAATTTCAATAAGTTACATAGGCCAATTGACAAAGGTTGCCTAGGCCTACCCAAGATTTTGTTTTATTATTACGCATTTGTTCTCAGACGTTTGGCTCATTGGTCGCTTCCACCTGAAAAAGCCCCTCCCTGGTTTTGTATAGAACAGGAAGTTCTTGCCCCTATTTCATCTTTGCAAAGCCTTTCTATCAAAGTAACCAGAGAAGTTGCACCCCGTTATCTCGCATTTGCACACGATATGGACAAAAGTTTCCAGAGTGTTTATTTGCTTTGTGCATATGGCAAAAACCCAAATTATGTATTAATAAGTCCCCTTTCTGCTGGGCAGAGTGGATTGTGAGGGAGGTTAATACATTCAGTGTCCTATATTAGAGTGGAGTGTTGAGATACTTTTTGTAAATTTTGGGATTCCCAGATCTCAATTCTTCAGCTATTTACATCTGTGCAACCTGCTTTGTACTATTTTTGGAGGAGTGTTGCACTAATGGTTGACCTTCTGATAGTTCTCCACACAAGATATCTGGAGGACAGCCAGAGTTATTATCGGGGTCTTGGTCATCTCTCTCACCAAGAACCTTCTCCTCCGATCGCTCAGTTTGGCCAAATGGTCAATTCTAGGATGAGTTCCAGTTGTTCCAAACTATTTGTGCTCTTGAGAACCTTCAATGCAGCAGTTATTTTTAGTTTTTTTAATTAAATTTAAATACATTTTTATTTCTATTTTATATCAAATTTGCCATGGTGGCCATGGTTCTCAGCAGGAAACCGATGGAGTGCGTACTCCGGGTAGGGAAGGAGGTATTGCCCCAAGTGAAGGAGTTCAAGTACCTCGGGGTCTTGTTCACGAGTGAGGGGACAATGGAGTGAGAGGTTGGCCGGAGAATCGGGGCAGCGGGGGCGGTATTGCACTCGCTCTATCGCACCGTTGTCACGAAGAGAGAGCTGAGCCGGAAGGCAAAGCTCTCGATCTACCGGTCAATTTTTGTTCCTACCCTCACCTATGGTCATGAAGGTTGGGTCATGACCGAAAGAACTAGGTCGCGAGTACAAGCGGCCGAAATGGGCTTCCTCAGAAGGGTGGCGGGCTTCTCCCTTAGAGATAGGGTGAGGAGCTCAGTCATCCGTGAGGAGCTCGGAGTAGAGCCGCTGCTCCTTTGCGTGGAAAGGAGTCAGTTGAGGTGGTTTGGGCATCTGGTAAGGATGCCCCCTGGGCTTCCTCCCTAGGGAGGTGTTTCAGGCACGTCCAGCTGGGAGGAGGCCTCAAGGAAGACCCTGGACTAGGTGGAGACTAGGTGGAGAGATTACATCTCCACACTGGCCTGGGAACGCCTCGGGGTCCCCCAGTCAGAGCTGGTTAATGTGGCTCGGGATAGGGAAGTTTGGGGCCCCCTGCTGGAGCTGCTTCCCCCACGACCCGACTTCGGATAAGTGGTTGAAGATGGATGGATGGATGGATCAAATTTGCCATTTCAGTTTAGTTAAGTTTTCACACTTTGTCTGCTAGTTTTAGTTTAGTTTCCATTTTCTCTGTGACTTCTAGTTTCAGTTTAATTCATTTTTATTTTAGCTTTAGTATTTAATGGCTACTAAAGCTAAAGCTTTCACTGGTCTCATTAAAAAAAAAAATTTTTAAATGGCATAACATTTCGCAGGGTACTCTTGTATTATCTCTTTCTAGCAGCATTTTCATCTTTAGATAAGGTGTGTTGTAAAAGCATCAAATGTGATAATATACTGTCTGTATATCAAAAACTAAGGTCATTTTTATTTTATTTTAGTGAGTCTTTGAGAATGAAAAATATATTTAGTTTAGTTTCAGCTTTTATTCAAACATGTCAGTTTTTCTTTTTATTTCAGTTAACTAAAATGTTTAATTTAGTTTTTGTTAATGACAATAACACTGAAATGAAACAGAATCTAAATCAGTGGTTCCCAACCTTTTTTCCTAGAAGACCTCCCTTCTTACATATAAAAAAAATCTGTGCCCCAAATGAACTGGATGGATGGATGGGCTAAAATTTCTGAAAAAAGCACAACACAACATAACAACATAATTAGCAATGACAGAATGCAAATGGCATCACAGAGTTTAATGGCATTTTGGTGCTGATGTGTGAAAGGAAGGAAAACAGATACATTACAGAAAGCCATTGCATGCGGGAATAGCAAATGTGGTATATTTACTAGGCATGTAACAATCCATCTGGATCAATGCATCAAATAACCAACGCGATACAATGTCATCAATGCAACATGTAAACATAAATGTATATTTTTTTAGATGCACCTTTATTTTAGCCAGCCACGTCTGTAGATATTTATATACAAAAAGGCAATCTGGCAATTTTACTGCAATTTAACAGGATGAATGTGTGAAATTGGCTCTTGGAAAATCCACTTTGCATATCAAAATGTGGCATTCATGCCACAGACAAACAAATAGCCAAGGCAAATGAATGGTTGAGTCAAATTGACACATTCCAACATAAGATAGAAACAGATAGACAGACAAGCACCAGTACAGAAAAAATGAAATATGGCCGACGTGACTTCACGTAGCTTTGAAGAGCTTTTTTTTTTTTATAAATCCAGATAGCATCAGAGCATGGCGCACAAAAGAATGATGAAAGTATGAAAGATAAACAAAGGCTTTCAAAGGCTGTAGTATTGAGACATCAAACGCAACGTACGAGCATCTCACCTCAGCTGACATATTGACAACAGCAGCCTATGAGGAGCATAGAAGTAAGACAAGAAGAGGGGGTTATGGGTGGAGGGTTTGGCGGGGTCAGCCTAAACCAACAGAATGGGAGAACCTAATTTCCAATGACAGAAGGGCCTTTCATCTGGGGCCCTGCCTGGAAATGTGCTGTGTTTAATTATTAAAGAATGGTCATACTCTGTGGGGTCGGTATGCATTTGAAGTCTCTTAAATTCGGCCCTGCTGACAGACCGCATCTCGGCGTGTGCCCTTACCTGTACGATAGCAGCTGAATGCTAATTTGTAACAAGCTAAACTCATTAGGCATCACACGGGCGAATGTCAGACTCATCATAGACGGGCGCTGCAGTGTTTCAGTCGCTCCAGCATGGCGGCTTCAATCAAAGACTACAGGGTGCTATTTGTTTCAGGCACACCCCAAATACACACACAAGAAGAGTTGTGGGACGTTTACAAGCTGACATAAGAGGAAAGACCAGAGTCCTGTGCTCAGCAAAACAAACACAATACAAAAGCCAGTGACTCTAGTCAGGCATGCAAATGAATCAATCTCCCTTTAAGGAAAGTTAGTTCACTCTATGGCCTGTTTTCTTTGTAGGTAATATGTCAAATCAGCATTACAATCGGACAATATTGATATTGATAACTTTTGCTTTAGTTCAAATCATGCTAAAAACTCTATTTTTAAGGTTGGTTCAGCTAATGTGTATAAAACAGACAATAGTTGGGTTTCAATCACCATATTGTTTTGTAAATTTTGGGATATCACATAAAAATACTTGATGAAACACCAAGATGCAAATAAAATCTCCAACATTAACATGATGGATAATTTTTTTCATTACATGAGACATGCACATAAACTACAATGAAACCCAATTTACCAATTCTATTTAAAAAAAAAGTCAAGAATAAGGTTTGTGAGAGCATTTCGTCTGTGTTCTCTAAACCGCAAGTAATTTATTACATTGAACAAAAGAGCCACAATGGCTTCCCTTAGTGGCTTCAACTTCCATTTTGTGCCAGTTTCCCCAGATGTTGATCTCTTGGACACATGGGATGGATATGCTTCTTTATTCTTAAATAGTTTTTGCAATATTCCAATTCTTTACATTAAATGAAAACACAACTAATATCTGTATTAAAAACTAGGAACTTCCATTCCTATAGCTGCCATTTGTTTTTTCTTCAAATTGTTCGTCTCCTCCCTATTATAATGTCTCTGCATTAAAGCGTTCATGGCATACTGGGAAAACCAACTTCAGAAAGGGAGTGATTACCTTCAAACATCTGTGTCAATAAATTGGATGTGTTATTTTTGAGATAGCTAGCTACTATATAAACATGTCGACAGTTTAACTAACTTTTAATATCCTTCTCAGCAAGTAGTAAGAAGTGATTGCGTTCACTTAATTTTTCCAGCCAAAGAGAAGGAGAAATTGCTTATTTTCATTCTACAGTGTTGATGTACGTATGTGGGAATGTACTCAGAGTCTGGCCGCTGTACTCGACCGCCTTCTTGGCAAGCTGCTGGTTTGTGTACTCCAGTAGCTCCTGGATTTTTTCTGTGTTTCTTCTGCAGATCAATCTTCTCCTGCTCCATCTCCACCACCGCTGCATGCAACTGCCATGAGGAGGAACCAATCACACAACAGAGCTCAACAGTCTGGTTCCGGAAGTAAAAAAATTATTAAAAATCTCCACAGAGGAACTTATTTTTAACAATAACTGATAAACCTTTCAATGCACACCTACCATGAGCTCTGTTGATGTTAAGTGATGATGCATGGTTTAGAGGTCCACCGATATATTGGTTTGGCTGATTAATCTTTGACAAAAGAAAATACAAATCTTTTTAAGTCACTTAATAACTTTTACTTTGCTAGTTTTTATATCATTTAAATGTTATAATCCGGTAAAATTCAATACACCCAGTAATGCATTTGCTCTTTGAGGTAAACATGGCGAATAGTCAAAATCCTGTGGCTCTGGAAACATTAACCCTCTGGGGTCGACGGACGTTCCGGCGGTCCTGCTGGATTTTTTTGTCATTACAGCGGAAACAACATAAATAAATCATAAATCATTTTGGGGCATACTGATAAGTGTAAGACATCATTAGAGACTATAAAGGGTCTACTTTTATTTGTGTACACTCACAACTAACAACAACCTTGTGCTTTTGTAAAATAAAGCAAATAAAAAGGGTGAGCTTTCAGCAGTCTCTGTGTCCGCGAGCATATATCTGAAACACGTCACTAAAATGAACTGAAACTCCGCGAATACTTATCACACACACATGAAACATATGTCTAAAGAAAGCTTAAAATGTCTACTTTTTAATAAACCAATTCAAATTAAAACAAATATTATCCTGCAATGTAATCTGTTTGAAACAAAGCAATGTACAATTTCTCCTGGCTAAGCTAATTATCCCTAATGTGATCCCACCCACCATCAGAGGGCGATATTCATATGATAATGTGCTGAGACGATCAATGAAAATGGTAAATGCCCCGACTGTGCCCTGAAAACATTTAGTTAATTCATTTTTCTGTGCATTTGAAGGTTAGCACGATATACAGGCGAGGAAACTCCTGGATTTTCACATTTTCCTCAGAAGACTTGATCCAGCCGAGGATACAATTTTGAACGAGTAAGTCATTTAGTTTTCATTAGTTGAAATGCTATTTTATATAAATATGTGCATATTTTACTAGTGGGACTGTTTCCAGACTTGCCAGCCAGGATTCAGAGTATTGACATTTGAAATATGTTTAAGTTACATTTAAATGTAGTTTCAGCTAAAACAGGTATTTCAACTGTATTCTGTATGATATAAATATGATATGTAATATGATATAAAAATAATATGAATGTTTAGATTATATTTTAACTTGTGTTTATGCTGCCTCATTATCATCAATGAAGCTTGTGCTTGCAAATATCTGTTCAGGTGCAAATGTGATGTAAATATGCCCATATTAGCAAATCAGCATATTATAATGAATTCTGAAGGATCATGTGACACTGAAGACTGCAGTAATGATGCTGAAAATTCAGCTTTGATCACAAATTGCACTTTACAATATATTCAAATAGAAAACTGTTCTTTTAAATTGTAAAAAGAGTTCACAATATCAATGTTTTACTGTATTTTTGGATCAAATAAATGCAGCCTTGGTGAGCAGAAGAGACTTATTTTAAATGGTAGAGTAGGTCTAAAATTAAGTAAAGTCTTTATGTAAAGAAAATGTATATTCAGATTACTTTTAACTTAAGTCTTTGTCTCCTCATGTGTGAATTACAATCAATATTCATGATAATTCACACCTCCTCGCATATGACCTTTCTAATGCTAAATGTGTCTTACAAAAGTTAAATTACTATATTATTTTGTATGAATGAGTGATCATGATGGTTTTCACATAATTTTGTAGCAAAAACTCTAGGCTACAAGATCTAGTTCTCAAAAGTCTTGTGGACAAATGTTTAGTATGTGATATATGGCCTTATTTCAATTATTTAAAAAATTGTTTTTTCAAAAACCATGCATAAACCTTATTTTCTCAAAAATACAAACATGTACACACATGTTGCTGACATATTATTGTAGCCCAGTTTGTGCTGAATACATTGTTATAAGACTTTAGCCATTAATATGTTTTTAACCTGTTGATGTGCACCCCATTTTTGAGCACAAATCATGACATACCTGAACTTAAATGACATACCTGAACTTAAATGGTTGTATTTACTGGTCCCTTTGGAGTGTGGAAACAGTTGTAGTATCTTTTGAAAGAAGATACTTTGGGATTTATTTCCCAAGTTTCAGAATTAAAATATGTTGTTATTTTTTTAAAGTTAGAGAAGCTGAAGTGTAAAGTAATGGAAATATTTTGTGCTGAACATGTTTTTATAATAAAAAAACAATAATAAAAGTGCCAAGATAACCCACAAATACAATGTCCTCAAAGCACAAGTCTAAAGAAGTTATGTTTCAAATTTGAAAATTAGGCTCCTGTGAGCTTTTTTTCTCTGTAAATTGCTGGAAGCATACAGAGTAAAATTAAGGCTCCGCTTCTCAAATTCAACACAATCTCTGATGGCACTGCTTGGATATTATGAATGAAACTACACTGCATTTTTAAAAATAGACTTTGGATATGGGCTTGTTTTGTTTATAAAACTCTAATATATATATAAGATAATATACAGTTTTACAACATGAATGCTGCTCAGATTGCATAGTTTGTTGAAGAACGACGAAGGGTAATTCATCCAGGCGAGATCTCATGTAAACAATGGAGAATATATCACTATTTCACAGATTTATCACTTTTAAGGACAAAAAGTGCTATTGGATGTTATACAATGAACCCTTGTCATGGACAATTGACCCAAGTGTGGCGAATTGGATTCATCTGGCAATTGTGATTTTATAAGAAAGGTATGAAATCCCGTTTTGATATTGCCCATGTTTTCATTTGTACTCCTGGAACAAATAAACAAATTGCTGTATTCTGAAGCATTGCTATCGTTAAACAGAGATTGGATATCAATGTTGAACCCTTAGACCTTTGAAAAGATGTATAATTTGTTAACATTAATTACATACATAGACGGTAAATTATATATTAAATGTAAGCAGAGTGACGTCCCTCCTGAGAGTGAACAAATGAGTATCAACAGCAATTAAAAAAGCACAAATGTCAAGGCATGTCAAAACTTCTCCAGGGCCCAAAACACCCTCAGACCCCAGAGGGTTAAAAGACATTTACGTACTCAAGAAGAAACCTCTGACAGAAATTAAACATCAACTGTCCAACATGTCGATGATGCTGACAAAGGTTGTTGCTGACTTGGAGGAGCTTGCTTTAATACGTTGATCGATTATCTGGAGACATCGGAAAGGGAATTATCCGCTAATCCGCTCGCAACCAAAATAAAATGTTAGAAGTTTATACGGAAGCATTAAAGAATGAAAAGCTTCCCCCAACCATGACACAAAAAGTGGACAAAAAGTGTCCAGAGTGTTTAATTCAGACATTTATTTGAATGCTGCCTCGAGCACATGGCTGAATCCAAAATTATGTATTGATAAGTCCCCCTTCTGCTGGTCAGAGAGTGGATTGTGAGGGGGGTTACTACACTCTGTGACATATATGAGAGTGGAGTGTTGCGATCCTTTGATAATTTGGCTCAACATTTCGGGATTACCAGATCTCAGTTTTTTAGGTATTTACAGTTGCGCCACCTGCTCTGTACTATTTTTTGGAGTAGCATACATTCCCCTAAAGTGGCAGATACATTGGGAGGGGTAATTACTACTTTTGGAAAAGGTCATGAGGCATCTGTGTATTATTCCCTGCAATTTCAGAGTCTAAAGGACAGAGCTTTAAGGCTGGGGATATGGGATTCTACATGGGGATATGGGAACAAAACAAATAGAAAAAAGGAAAACCTAACCATCAACACTACGCACGACAGCACCAACCGGCATCAATCCCTCTAAATTCAAAAGGTCCATGAACGCCCAAAAGCCCCAAATAAGGCCCAGCCAGAGTAACTACCTGCTCACATGAGAAACACCCAATGGTTTACTCACCCATTGTTTCTAGAAAAGACAGAGCCTGTTTCGGACATGTAAATACTTTGCTACCATCCTTCACCTCTATTCTTAGCTCGGCCGGAAACATCAATGCAAAAGGGATCTTAGGGTGATGCAAGTATTTCTTGCATTCCCTGAACCAATCGTGTTTCTCTCTTGTCAAACTCATGGAACAAGAAAATATTATGATTCTTCCAAGAAAGCTTTCATTTGCTCCTTGCCTGGCACAACATGAGATCTCTATATCGGATGATATCAGAAATTTGGCCAGGATTGTTCAGGGCCTTTCTCCCTCAGGACTCTGTGAGCTCACCCGATTTCCAGCTTGTAGCCTGTCATGTCGAGCAGACTCTGGAAATGCTTGTCTAGGAATTTCACCATATCTCTGCCCTCCTCATGCACAGGAATTCCAACAATTCGGACATTATTCCTGCGGCTCCGCTTCTCAAGATCTTCAAGCATTCCAAGAATGTGTTCCAAATCAACTTTTGTCACTGCTGGATCAGCAGATAAATCTCTCTCCAATGACTCCAGATAATCGATTCATTTCTCAACATCTGCCACTCTTGCAACCAACTCAGAGAATTTTATTTTAATCACCATAATCGATCAACGTTTTACAGTGAGATCCTCCAAGCAAGAACCTTCATTAGCATCACCGACATATTGGACAGTTGACGCTGGATCTCCTCACCTGCCGCGCCATCCAAATCGAGTCCCCGGTCTGTAGGCCTGTTGGGGCTTTCATCCTGAACACGTAAGTGTCTTTTAATGTCTCCAGAGCCTGAGGATTTTGACTGCTTTGCCATGTTTTACCTCAAAGAGCAAATGTGTAACTGGTTATATCGAATTTCAGCAAATTATAACATATGGGATTCTTTTATTGGGAAATGGGGTCGATATTTTATGTTTTTGGGGGGCTATCATAGTGGGTCTGTGGAGAGAGAGGTATAGTTTAGAGTTGTATGTTTATTATATATATATATATATATATATATATATAATATATATATATATATATATATATATATATATATATCCATCCATCCATCCATCGTCAACCGCTTATCCTGCGTACAGGGTCGCGGGGGGCTGGAGCCTATCCCAGCTAACATTGGGCGAAAGGCAGGGTACACCCTGGACAGGTCGCCAGTCCATCGCAGTATATATATATATATATATATATATATATAATGTGTGTGTGTATGCGTATGCATGTGTATATATTAGGGCTGTCAATCGATAAAATGTTTTAATCAGATTAATTACATGGTGTCCCGATTAATTAATCGCAATTAATCGCATTTAATCGCATATTTGCTGAGAAAGCCCCTCATATAACAATAATTCAATATATAATGATGAAATAATTATACATAGTTATCTTTAAATATTTAAAAATTATATATAAATGTTCAGATAATTAAAATGCATTACATTCTTGTGGCAGAAAAGTTAATCATTGATAAGACAATACAAAAAGCACCTTTAGAATACAATGTATTGTTTACTACCATATAATTGAACATAAGTCATTCATTGGCACACAGTTCACAGCAATCCATTTCACAAGTGAATTTGTCAATCAGTTTGAGATTTATTATGAGGGCTTGTTTAAGGACCCATCAATGTTCACCTGCATCAGACATGCTTGTGTAGCGTCTCGGGTGCGTTGCGTCATAAATTTCTAGGTCACTGTGTCAAGTTAAATATAGTTTAATACTTAGAACACATCTTGAGATCTCTTAGTTCAGATTTGCGCTCCATCAAGTGTTTTGAAAGCAAGAACGTAATGCAATGTTTGTGTTGTGCTGCTACTGAAGGGTTGTTTTGTTCACTGTATAAACTGTGTGTTGCTCATACAGCTGAAGTTTCACTTACAGCCCTCTGGAGTAAACAGGTGGTACTACAAGCTTGCATTTCTCAGGAATCTTCCTTATTACAGTCCGGGGGCATTGCGATTAATTGCGTACATTTTTAAATGCATTATTTTTTTTATTTATATATTTTTTTCTATAATAAATATATTTATTTATTTATTTATTTTATTATCTGTATATGTGTGTACATATGTAAGACATATGTAAGTGGGAGATAATGTTGATTCATTGTGTGTGTGTGTGTGTGTGTATATATATATATATATATATATATATATATATATATATATTTTTTTTTTTTTCTTTGCTTTGCTTTGAAAAATCTATAAAAATGTTAATCACAAAAAAAATAAACATTTTCAAATGTATTGGTCGATTTCTAATATAATTCTGTAAAAAACAACAAGTCTAAACGATTTATACTTCTGAAAAAGTAAATAAAAATAATTGCAGAATTTCAGCTGAAGAACTACACTACCCATAATCCTTGAGAAATATCCACCAAAGCTATCCCTGTTACTATTAATACTACTGTAGAACTGCAACAACCACTGCAGCTGTGATTTTTAAAGTAATGCTAGCTAGCTCCAAAGCTTGTGGCATATTGTCATATTAGTGCATAAAAGAAAGTAGCAGTTTTCTGAAACAGAAAATACATCAAAAATACATTTTATTATATAATTCACAATGCTTTATGAGATGATTAGTTCATTCCTTGCCTCATAACAGATGTTAAGAACACAGTCTTATAATAATAAAACTTTATAGGCACCTTTCACAACACTCAAGCTCACCTTACAAACAGAACACAAAAAAGTAATCCTTGAAAGCATCAACAATATACAAAGTATGAACTCAATGCATGCACTGTCATAAAAAAGAATGTTTAAAAGGTGAGTTCTAAGATGAGATTTAAAGGTATGAAGACTTTCACTGTTACGAATGTCCAGAGGAAGGGAATTCCACAAGTGAGGGGCAGTATAACTAAAGGCTATAGACCCCATAGTGTTCAGACAAATACATGGTATGACAAGAAGAGTTGATGATGAAGATCTGAGGGTACGAGTAAGTGTATAGATATGAAAAATATCAGAGAGGTATGAGGGAGTAAGATTATTTAAGGCCTTGTATGTAAAAAGCAAGATTTTGAAATCAATTCGGTACTTAACCAGAAGCCAGTGCAAATGTTGAAGCACATGTGAAATGTGTTCAATAGAGGGAGGTTCTAGAAAGTATTCGTGCAGGTGAATTCTGGACCAGCGGAAGTTTATGAAGAAGTTTGGAGGGAAGACCAAACTTCTCTTTTCTTTTAACCAATCAATATTTTTGTTGCTTCAAACTAAAGGCTGTGATTAATCTCAGAGCTGATTGGTTTAGTTCATAACTCTTTACTTAATAATTTTCTAAAATGTGAAAAACGGCTCAGAAACCAAGGTTGGTTGTGAGTGCTCACTGTTAACTTCACCATATAATCTCCACTGTCCACTCTGACACAACAACTCCAACAATGAGGCCTTCAGAATATTATGTTTAGAAATAGATAACAAAGAGAATGTTTTATAAGGCCTGAAGCAAGATACACTTCAACTGAAAGCCTGTACAAAGGCAGTGTAGGATACAGATACAGGATAGAGCAACCCGGAAAGTATGAGAGCTCTTCTTTACTATCATTACAATATACAGATCTCCGGCAAACTCAGATACGATGGATTATTTGGATATGAGTGTTGAGTGTATAAATCTCTGGGGGCCAGTGGAAACCCGAGCCTTACCTTCTTCTCCCATTGGTTTCTCAGAGATTCAGCACTCTGATCAGACATTTTCTTGAGCTTGCTGTTCTGTTTGTCTTTGGTCTGCTGGATGACCTGGGACTCCCGCTGCAAGCTCTGAACTGGGAGAGACAAAAGTATTTGTAAAGCATTCGTTTATATTTTGAAAAATAAATAAATAAATAAAAAATCTGATAAATATTCTTTACAGTGTCACTCTTCATTCCAGACCACGTGAGAATATCAATTCTGTTTATGAGAATATTTTGCAAAAAACACTTCACAGTTTACAGCAATCTCCCATTTATTTCTATGGGAAGCTAGGCAAAGCAATGGTAACCAAGGGGGTGGAGCTTAGCAAAGGGTCAATTCCCCTTGTTTTAATATAAATATAAAATGTATATATATGATATTGGGGCTGGATGATATGATTAAATATTTACACTATATACAGTACAGTATATATCGTGGCGATAATATAGTATCAGTCAACAGAGATTTTGCTATATCATGTATATCGCAATATGTAATCCATGTGAGCAGAGTATGCTTATCTATCAGTGGGCAGGGCTTCACATGAGACTGAGAGTTTAAGAAACAAAGACAGGATTTTTATGGCATTAAAATATTTTTGGCAGCTACCCAAGCAAATTCAATGGCACCCATCTTGCGTTCAGAGCTTCATAAGCGTTTAATATCTTTCTCATCTGATACGTTTATCTGTGTTTCATGTGTGTGTGTCGCATGCGCTCTTCCAGCTGGCTTCCCAATATTTACAGGAGAGCGCAGAGCGGGATCACTTGCACAACTTAAAAAATGTTACCCAGGAAAAACCCTGAAAACATCTCAATAGAATGGGACACTCCTAAACAAGTCAAGAAAATGAAGAGGAGCTTGTTATTAAAACTGTTCCAACATCTGTGGTGTGGGTTCACAAAAGCTTACACAGAGCAGAAACGTGTAATCAGCAAACTGTTGGGTGATGATACTCACTCTTGGTAATACAAGCAATCTGCTTTACCATCTCAAAATGAAGCACTCAAAAGAACATTATGATAACCAAAATATGTGCTCCGCATTAATTTGGTATTTATTTTATTTATTTTTTTCGTTATGTTTATATTTATCAAATATTTATTTTCTGCTAGATGTGTTTATTTTCATGTGATTTTTTTACTTATTTATTATTTTCTTTGTTGCATTGCTTTGGGAAGATCTTGAGTTTCTTAAGGAATGTTTTATAATAACAATATTATTATCATTATGGTAAGAATGATTTAAAACCAAGTTGTTGTTTTTTATTATATATATATATATATATATATATATATATATATATATACAGGTGCTGGTCATATAATTAGAATATCATCAAAAAGTTTATTTATTTCAGTAATTCCATTCAAAAAGTGAAACTTGGATATTATATTCATTCATTCCACACAGACTGATATATTTCAAATGTTTATTTCATTTAATTTTGATGATTATAACTGACAACTAATGAAAACCCCAAAATCAGTATCTCAGAAAATTTGAATATTGTGAAAAGGTTCAATATTGAAGACACCTGGTGCCACACTCTAATCAGCTAATTAACTCAAAACACCTGCAAAGGCCTTTAAATGGTCTCTCAGTCTAGTTCTGTACACAGTCATGGGGAAGACTGCTGACTTGACAGCTGTCCAAAAGATGACCATTGACATCTTGCACAAGGAGGGCAAGACACAAAAGGTCATTGCTAAAGAGGCTGGCTGTTCACAGAGCTCTGTGTCCAAGCACATTAATAGAGAGCCGAAGGGAATAAAAAGATGTGGTAGAAAAAAGTGTACAAGCAATAGGGATAACTGCACCCTGGAGAGGATTGTGAAACAAAACCCATTCAAAAATGTGGGGGAGATTCACAAAGAGTGGACTGCAGCTGGAGTCAGTGCTTCAAGAACCACCACGCACAGACATATGCAAGACATGGGTTTCAGCTGTCGCATTCCTTGTGTCAAGCCACTCTTGAACAAGACACAGCGTCAGAAGCGTCTCGCCTGGGCTAAAGACAAAAAGGACTGGACTGCTGCTGAGTGGTCCAAAGTTATGAAAGTAAATTTTGCATTTCCTTTGAGAGAGGAGAGGCACAGAATCCACGTTGCTTTAAGTCCAGTGTAAAGTTTCCACAGTCAGTGATGGTTTGGGGTGCCATGTCATCTGCTGGTGTTGGTCCACTGTGTTTTCTGAGGTCCAATGTCAACGCAGCTGTCTACCAGGAAGTTTTAGAGCACTTCATGCTTCCTGCTGCTGACCAATTTTATGGAGATGCAGATTTCATTTTCCAACAGGACTTGGCACCTGCACACAGTGCCAAAGCTACCAGTACCTGGTTTAAGGACCATGGTATCCCTGTTCTTAATTGGCCAGCAAACTCGCCTGACCTTAACCCTATAGAAAGTCTATGGGGTATTGTGAAGAGGAAGATGCGATACGCCAGAGCCAACAATGCAGAAGAGCTGAAGGCCACTATCAGAGCAACCTGGGCTCTCATAACACCTGAGCAGTGCCACAGACTGATCGACTCCATGCCACGCCGCATTGCTGCAGTAATTCAGGCAAAAGGAGCCCCAACTAAGTATTGAGTGCTGTACATGCTCATACTTTTCATGTTCATACTTTTCAGTTGGCCAACATTTCTAAAAATCCTTTATTTGTATTGGTCTTAAGTAATATTCTAATTTTCTGAGATACTGAATTTGGGGTTTTCATTAGTTTTCAGTTATAATCATCAAAATTAAATGAAATAAACATTTGAAATATATCAGTCTGTGTGTAATGAATGAATATAATATCCAAGTTTCACTTTTTGAATGAAATTACTGAAATAAATCAACTTTTTGATGATATTCTAATTATATGACCAGCACCTGTATGTGTATGTATATATATATATATATATATATATATATATATATATATTTGTATTTTATTTATTTGATTTTTTTACTTGGAGTTACAAATAAAGAGAAAATTATGTATGAGTAAGTATTTGAAAGTATTTAATTCACTGACTGGATTATTCACAACAGGCAGCAGAATACAGTTATTTAATATATTAACCAATCTGTATAGTCCACCATAAATGACTATATTGTGATATAGATTCACCGACCGCTTTATTAGGAACACCTGTACACCTACTTATTCATGGATTATCTAATCAGCCAATCGTGTGGCAGCAGTACAGTGCATTAAACCATCAGAATGGGAAAAAAATTTGATCTCCATGATTTTCAACCATGGCACGATTATAATTGGTGTCAGACTTCAAGTGTATATCATTATCGTGATATAAGATTTTGGTAATATGTCCCACCCATATTTGATATTAAAATAAAGGCTAATGGGTCGGATACGACCCATATGTTTAGTAACTTGGCTTTAATAAAAACCTGTTATTTTGTTCTGACTGTCAAACTTTTAAAGAATGTTTGTAAAAGGCTACACACAAGACATCAAATCATATGTCCTGCTTCTCCTGGTGGTAGTGGTAGAAATAACCTATTTATGTGTGTGTGTGTGTGTGTGTGTGTGTGTGTGTGTGTGTGTGTGTGTGTGTGTGTGTGTGTGTGTGTGTGTGTGTGTGTGTGCAAATTTTGCTATATTTGTTAGTGCCAAATTTTTTTAAAATGTCCTCACTAATATAGTGAAACATGATGAAAACCAACCTGAGACTGACATTTTCAGTCCTCACTAGTTAAAAAGGCTCATAAATCAGCCAAACAATGTTTTTATTTAAATCTACTGATGTTAACAGGTTTGTGTGAGGGTTGGGTTTAGGGGTAGGGTATAGCAAATATCATCACCACTGTATAAAAACCACTGCATCTGTGTGATTGCAAATTTGTGTGTGAGGTTCATACTGTATATCTTGTTTGTAAATTGCATCTTTAGTTGGTTTCTGTGCCAGAACTTAAGGGCTGCTATGGGGTCATGGGAGTGGAGCACAGCTGAAGTATATCAGGCAACACTGTTCCACTAAAAGAGCACTCAGAAGGAGTGTGTAAACATGACCTGCTCCATGTCCTCCCCTCACCTCTCTTCTCCAATCCTGTGACGGTCTCCTCCATCTCCTTTTGCTTGCCTCGATATACACTCTTAAGCTCAGCAATCTCACTATTCTTCCACACCAAAATCGGAGAAAATAAATAGAAACAAAATGTTTACATTTTCTGAAGAAAATTTAAGTGCTGATATCAAATGAAAAACTCACTGCTGAACAGTTAATGTTGCAGGAACATGCCAGGGTCCTCTACATAGAGGTTGTTAGCTCATTGATATAATTTGATATAGGTTGCTACTGTAGGGTGTTCTGGGTGGTTACAAAGGGCATTGCAAAATGGTTGCTAAGATGTTTTAGAAAATCGCTATAGCTAAGTGATCTGGGTTGTTGTTTAATTGTTGCTTGGTTTCTATCAGAAAGACTTGAGATTGTAGGAATAAATACGAATGTAAATATACTTATATCATTTCACGTAAGCCCATCGTACAGTTCAGCACTCTGATGCTTGCTTTAATTGTCAGATCCTGCCGGAGGCGATGATAGCAGGGGAGCGGAGCTTATCCCCGCCAGGACAAGACCTAAACTGTGATGATGGGGTGGAGTAGGGTGAAAACAATGGAAGTATGCAAAGAGTTTGAGGCAGCTGAGCTATAAAGTTGAGGCTGTATTGTAATTGGACAGATGCGTGATAGAATGAATCTTGAGATATTCCCGATAGAACTACGCTTACACTTACAAAATTGTGTACTGTCAGAGTATGCACTGCATTTGATGAAGGATGCACTTCTCGGACAGTATAAGTAAATTATTTAGGTATGCATGTAAGTGGTGTATGAATATAGTCCGGACACACTTCATCTGGGAACGCAGGCATTGTCCCGTGACCCGAATATTTTATGTATTAACAACCGTGAAAATAGTCTACAAATGTTTTATGAAACAAGCAGCATTTAAGCACAAGACGCAGCTTTCTTGGAATATAAAGCACTTTGGATAAATAGAGCTGCCGACTCTCTGTTCCCTGTCAATGAGTTCAGCACATTTCAGAATATTGTCGTAAATAGTACATCCGGTAATTCCTTGCTTACTCTTTTGTTGATACTGAAGATTTGGGGAGAGTCATGTGACGCCATGCAATGTTTGGACATGTGAATGTTGAGCTCAGCACACTTTGCTGGTTTTGGTACATTTTATGTCATGGACCGGTGAGATTCAATACACCCCGATCCTTCGCTGTTCTAGGAAGACAATATTTTGGGAAATTCGAGGTCCTTGGGCTCTTGAGACATTAAAAGACACTTACGTGCTAAAACTGATGCCCCCTCGGAGGCCTTGAGTAATTTGGCCGTAGAAGTTAAGTAAATTCAGCGAGAAATGTTGAGTATGTCGGCGATGCTGAGGTGTGTCGATCGATCACTTCCATGGAGACGAAGTTCACTGGGGTTGTTGCAGGAGTGGGGGATGTCAAGAAACGGATTGAATGTCTGGAGTCATTGGATTTGGAGCACATCTGGGAGAAGTTGGAGGATTTGAAAAATTGTAACTGCCGGAATTATGTCTGTATTGTTGGAATTGCTGAGGACGAAGAGGATCGGGTTGTGGTGGAATTCCTGGATGGGCTCTTTACAAGTCTGCTCAACATAACAGGCCATAAACTGTAAATTGAGCAAGCTCACAGGGTTCCGGCTCGGCGATCAGCTGAGGGAGACAGGCCCCGATCAATTCTGGACAAATTTCTGAGATCATCTGATAAAAATCTCATGTTGTGCGGGAGGGCTTTCTTAGAAGAACCACATAATTTTCTTGTTCCCAGACTTTGTGAATTCGACAAGAGAGAAATGTGATCTATTCAAGGAATGCAAGAAACTCTTACATCAATGGTCACTTTTGCACTGATGTTCCCGGTCAAATTGAGAATAGATGCTAAGGGTGGCCATATTTACATGTCCCCAGCAAGCGATGTCCTTCATAAAGTCAATGGACAGAGAAAGTTATTTTGTGGTACTCATGTTACAGCCAAGTGGACCGACTCACTGAACATCCACTTGACCGTCAGAGGAAGCTGAGTGCCTTTTTTGTTTCTTTTTTGTTGGTTCCGCCTATCGGCTGGAGTTTGTTTTGTGTAGTAGTATTCCTTCGGGACAGTGTTGTGGATGAATCTGCATGTTCTTTGTGCTTATGCCTCCTATTGGTTGGAGTTTGTTTTTGGGGAGTATTTTTTGCAGGATATTGGAGTGATTGGGTCTTTGTGGCACTCATGTAGCAGTCGAATGAGCCAGCTGACTGAACATTTGATAGACTGTCTGAGGAAACTGAATGGCCTTTTTTTTGTGCTGGTTCCGCTAGCAACTGGACTTGGTTTTGTGGAGGTAACACACCTTCGGGACAGTTATGTGGATGAATCTACATGTTCTTTGTGATTATTATTGGCTGAAGTTTATATTATAGATTATCTTCTGTTGTGTTATTCTGTCTCACAAAATTTGTATAGAAACATCGAACTTCAGCAATCCGAAAACAAAGTTGTCACAAGGGGTCTCGTAGGCATACATGTACCTTTTGAGTTTAGAGGGTTGGCCCTGTCGTGTGCTGGGTTAATGCACACATTTGTTTTCTGTTTATTTGGTTCAGGGGGAAGTTTGGGATTTGATTGTTACACTAATGTTGGAATATAGTTTTTAGAATTAAATTTTTTACACACAATCTATTTTTTTAAATATGTCAATATGTCAAATGTTAGTATGAGTGTGTAACCGAATAAATGAGCGGAGTGGTGGTGATTGACATTGGTGAGCACCTATCAGCAAGGAGTTCTTCCTATTTAAAAGCTGGTTGGCTATGGCCTGTGATGCGTCACGTTCAGCTCCTCCCCTTTTCTGTTGTTGACAGTAGCTACAGGTATTTGCCATTTGCATGTAGCAAGTTCTGCTTTTAATTGCTGTATGTGTGGCATTAATGATTCATTGTTGCATTCTAGCTGGTCTTTTCCCCTCTCTGGTTCCTTCGGCTTGTTTTATGTGGATTCTAAGTGGATTCTAAGACTGCTCACTTCTCAGGTATGTGCAAACTGTTCTGTGGAAAGCAGATTGTTTAGCTTCGCTTGGGGCTTGGAGATTGGCTGATGTTTTGTGTTATGTGCAGTATCCCGGTATCTCAGCTAAACGGCGGTTTATATGAATACCGTGTACCCGTGCCTGTGAAGGGATAATAGAGTACATTGTCCTTTCCCGGTAAGTGTCGTTGTGCACATAGTTATGCACTGAGAATTTTAGCAGGTGATGCATAAATTTTAGTAATGGTGTTTTTCTTTGTTTGTATTTGGCTCAGGATTCTCCCTCTCGTTCATAGCGATCGGTTTGTTTCCGCTGTCGCTATAGTTACAGCCCTGTCGCTTCTCTGCTGCCATACTGCGAGAAAGACCGTATCGTCCAACTAATCGAGGAGATTGTTGCTGTCTGGTTTCATTAAATGATAGTTTATTGTACTCTGGGTTTGACTCTCACTGATTTTTGGAACAAGGAGCACAAAACTATGCGTTTGCTCCGTGCGAGCCTGTCTCCCCTATTGTCTGAATTGAGTTAATTAGTTTTTTTTTTTTTTTCTATCATTTAATATTTGTATATTGTTCAAACTGTGATTATTGTAACTATGTTTTGAAGTTTGTTCTTGATTTTCTTTTCAGTTGCTGGGGTCCCACGGGTGAAGGGTCTCTTGTGGTGGTGGTGCTCCTCCAAATGTTGCCGTGTGACACTTTATTTAAAGTGTTGTGTGTGTGTGTGTGTGTGTGTGTGTGTGTGTGTGTGTGCTTTTGACTAACTAGTTTCGTGATCACTCCTCCTGTGGTGAACCTCAGTCCTGTAAGTTTGTGTAGTTTGGTGAGTTGTGCAAATATTAGTTATGTAAAATGTTGTGTATGTGTCGTTTGTTATTTTTGTTTATTTTGAAACCGTTGTCAGCCATGCACCTCTAACAAGCCGTCATACGCTGCCTGGTACAACGGATGCTATTTTAATGTGATTTTTCTTCTTTCTCTAAATGTCATTTTGTATTAATAAAATGTTGTACTTTTTTATGATACCTATGTTTCTGCCTACCTTCTTAAGAGAGTTGGACCTGTGTGACCTAAATTATTAGGTATCATTCATATTTCCCTGGGTGAAATTCCCATGGGTGGTGTAGTCGAAATTCCTTGTGTCTGAGACCTGTACTACCTTCCTACCTCTCCACGTGTATGTGAATGGGTTGGAGCACCCCATATAAAGAAGTAAGGTTATTTCTCTTCTTAAATGTAAGAAATATGATATCAAGAAACGCATCTTTCCCCACAGGAAGCTGAAAATTTTGGGAAGATATGGGGTGGACATGTTTCCTTTAGTGCTGGCTCAAGTAAGAGTAGGGGATTCATTACACTAAGCATCTACAAATCAAATGTCTCAAACAGTTTAAATATAAATTAGGAAGAGTCATTATTGTTTTAGTAGAAATTCAGGGGCAAAGATTGACTTTGGTTAATATTTATACACCTAACGCTGATGATCAGGGCTTTTTATAGATCTTGAAGGGATGTTGCAAGCCGCTGGCACCCATCATGATATAATATTGGGAGGAGACTTTAATCTATTGATGGACTCAGTCCTTGATCTTAGTGAAGCAAAAGTGTGTAAGCCCCCTAGAGCAACACTGACGCTTCACAGGATGTGTAAAAATCTTGGTCTTAAACATATTTGGAGACTTTTGAACCAATCTGGTTGGGACTATACATTTTTTTTCCTCAGTCCATAAGACTAAGGGCGTGGCTTGGGAGGCACATAAGGTGGTTCTTAGGGTTCAGATCATACAGTATGCCTCATTCACCAAACAATCCGTAGCACGAGAACTTGTGGAGTTTGAAGTAAATATTAAAAGTACAGAGGCACAGCTGAAGCGCTGAATGTCATCTGAAGGCATCAGAGAATGCTGATGAAACTGATTGAAATACAGACATAATACTACTTTGTAGCAGAAGGTGGAGTTTTGGCTATTCAGGGCAAGACAGTCATACTTTGAGTCAGGGGACAAAGCTGGCAAGCTTTTGGCTAGATATATAAAGCAGAGAAAGTCTTTTTCTATCATTCCCTCAGTGAAATATGCTGGTTGTGAAATATTTACCTTGTTCATTGATATGAATAATTCTTTTAAATAATTATTTCTTGATCTCTATAGTTCCACATCTTCGTCTACTGGTGAAGTAATTAGAAACTTTGTAGATCCATTAGAACTCCCTAAACTGACAACTGAGCAAAACCATTCTCTTGATTCTGAGATCACCTAGGTAGAGCCTGGCGAGGTAATTAAGGCCTTGCCTACAGGCAAGGCTCTGGGGCCAGATGGCTTTGCTGCTTAATTGTTTAGATCTTATGCTATGGAACTGGCTCCACATTTGTTAGAAGTTTATATGGAAAGATTAAAGGATGGAAAACTTCTGTCAACCATGACACAAGCCCGTATCAGTCTGATTCTTAAAGTGTTAGAGAGGGGATAAAGATCCAAGCGAGTGTAAGAGTTACCGTCCAATTTCCCTGATCCAGCTAGACATAAAAATATTGTCAAAAATTTGGCTAACTGATTAAGTAAATCACAAGAGTAAAACTCATATACATATAGATCAGGTGAGATTTATTTGGGGCCACAGCTCTTCTGATAATATTAGCCGTTTCATCAATATCATGTGATCAGTGACTAATGATCAGGCTCCAGTCGCTGTTATCTCACTTGATGCCAAAAAGGCATTAGATATGGTGTAATGGGATTATCTTTTTAAGACTTTGAAAATATATGGGTTTGGGAATACTTTTATTAGATGGATTAAGTTACTTCATAGACACCCGTTAGCCCAGTAACAAATTGATTAATTTCAGATTATTTTACTCTGGATAGGGGCACCAGTCAGGGTTGCCCTCTTTCCCTATTATTGTTCTGTCTTGCCCTGGAACCATTAGCAGCCATGATAAGGAAGGAAGATGATTTTCCAGGGGTGGTGGCAGGAGGTATGGCACATAAGCTATTGCTTTACGCAAATTATATTTTATTATTCATCTCTGATCTTACTAGATCTATGCCTTGCCTCCACAGAATTAGTATTTCCTATTCTTAGTTCTCAGGATATAGAGTTAATTGGTCAAAATCTGAAGCTTTGGCTCTGACAGTGTACTGCTTGTTAATGGCGTTTTTTGTTTTTTTTGTTTGATTCAGTTAGAGTTCAATTTGACCCTTTAATAAAAAAGATTTTCAAGCGATGTGGGCAGGTGGGCTTCATTACATTTATCTATGATTGGAAAGGTTATTGTTATTAAAATGAATTGTATTCAAAATTCAAATACCTGTTACAGTCTCTCCCTATAGATGTCCCCCTCTCTTATTTCAAGCAATTTGATTGCATAGTGAAGTCCTGCATTTGAAATGGTAAACGTCCCAGATTACATTTCAGTAAGCTTCTTAGGCCGATTGACAAAGGTGCGCTAGACCTACCCAAGATTTTGTTTTATTATTTGTTCTATTATTATGCATTCGGTCTGACATTTTTCACTTCCACCTGAGAGAGCCCCTCCCAGGTTTTGTATTGAACAGGAATTTCTTGCCCCTATTTCACCATTGCAAAGCCTTTCCATCAAACTAACCAGAGACATCCCTGTTACATCCCATTATCTTGCATTTGCACTTGGTATGAACAAATGTATCCAGAAGTGTCCAGAATGATTAATTCAGACATTTATTTAAATGCTGCCTTGAGCATATGGCTGATCCTAAAATTACATGTTAATAAGTCCCCATTCTGCTGGGCATCAGTGTGTTACTCCCTGCTAATTCAGAGTTTGGGGGACAGAGCTTTAAATTGTATCATAAGATTATGGGAGAAAGATTTAAACTTGGTATTGGAGGGGGGAGTGTGGGCTAGGATTCTAAAAAACGTCAAGTGTGCATCTAGAGATGCAAGGGTACACCTTAAGCATTTCAAGATTTTACATAATTATATTTGAACCCCTCTAGATTGTATAGGCTTAGTCATATCCACCTACTGGCAATGCCAATCAGAAGATGGAGACACAACCCATGTATTTTTTGTTGTGTTAAAATCCAAGAATTTTGAGGGGGTCATCAATAAAGAGAATAAACAAAAAAAAATGGGTCCGAACCAGCATCATGATCAAATAGTTAAGGGGATGTGCTGGAGTGCCCCTATTCCAGGGGTGGTGCTCTGATATGGGAAAGGTGGTGGCTTTTGAAGAAGGGTCATCTAGAAAACTGGGAAATTTAGACTTTTTTTGAGTGGAAATGTGGCAAATATCTGGTGTTTTTGGAAGACTCTCACAGAGGGGCAGTGGAGAGAAAGGTGTAGGTGTTAATTATATATACACTGTATATTTAAATAATCTCAGCAAAAAAGAAAACACGCTCTCACTTTAAACTGCTTTTATTTTCAGCAAACTTAACATGTGTAAATATGTCAACTAAGTGTTACGTCCTGAAATAAGTCTCAGGGTATAAACAGATACAACAAAGATACAAATTTTAAAGAGCGTTAGTCTGAGCTCTGCCACAGCACCACCAGCAAACAAATTACTGTCAAGGTCTTTACAGTTAAAGAAATAAGGACAAGGTATTGCAATAAACAAAAAAAAGGGAAGCAATGGCTTCAGGAGAGGGCAAGGCCAAAATAACAAACAAACAAACCTAACGGATTAGTAATCCTCTTAAACTACAAAGAAAAGAAAAATAAATAACACAATAATACTCTAGCTACCTTCCTAGCCCCAAAACAGGAGAAAACAAAGTACAACAAAAATGGCACCCACCTCCAAACAGCTTCCAAATAAACATAAAATAACATATGTTAGATACTCACAACAATCAAATAAAGATAGTGATACAACACCAAATGTAGAAAGTTAATCAGTTATGTTCAACAACTGGATTGCAAACTGCTACAACAAGCTGGGCAGGCCAAAGACAATGCTCTGGAGAAAACTCTTGTGGGAACGTTTCTCTCCCTCTGGCAGTTTCTTCTCTGCTTTTATGCTACCTCTATCTGGACTGGTAAGCAGGCACAGCTGAAGACAATCAGCTACCTGAGCTTGAGTAGGAGGAACCAAAGGGAAAACAGAGGAAGAAACACAGGAAAAAGCACACAAACATATTAGAGAAAACACAGTTAAGACCAACCATTAGGAATACGTCTCAAGACGTAACATAAGACATAAACTGAACAAATTTCACAGACATGTGATTAACAGAAATGAAAAAATGTGTCCCTGAACAAAGGTGGTGTCAAAATCAAAAGTAACAATGCAGCTGTTGGCCACACCAGATACTAAGTACTGCAGTGCATCTTCTCCTTATGGACTGCACCAGATTTGCCAGTTCTTGCTGTGAGATGTTACCCCATACTTCCACCAAGGCACTTGCAAGTTCCCAGACATTTCTGGGGGTAATAGCCCTAGCCCTCACCCTCTGATCCAACAGGTCCCAGACGTGCTCAATGGGATTGTGATCCGGGCTCTTCACTGGCTATGTCAGAACACTGACAATCCTGTCTTGCTGGAAATCACGCACAGAATGAGCAGTTTGGCTGGTGGCATTTCATGCTGGAGGGTCATGTCAGGATGAGCCTGCAGGAAGGTTACCATATGAGGGAGGAGGGTGTCTTCCCTGTAAGGCACAGCATTGAGATTGCCTGCAATGACAGCAAGCTCAGTCCGATGATGCTGTGACACACCACCCCAGACCATGATGGACCCTCCACCTCCAAATTGATCCCGCTCTAGAGTACAGGCCTCAGTATAACACTAATTTCTTCGATGATAAACATGAATCTGACATCACACTTGGTGAGACAAAACCGCGACTCATCAGTGAAGAGCACTTTTTGCCAGTGCTGTCTGGTGCAGCAAATGTGGGTTTGTGCACATAGGCGACGTTGTTGACAGTGATGTCTGGTAAGGACCTGCCTTACAACAGGCCTACAAGCCCTCAATCCAGTCTATCTCAGCCTATTGCAGACAGTCTGAGCACTAATGGAGGGATTGTGTGTTCCTGGTGTAACTCGAGCAGTTGCTGTTGCCATCCTGTACCATGTCCCACAGGTGTGATATTCAAATTTACAGATCCAGTTCAGGTGTTGTTACACGTGGTCTGACACTGCGAGGATGATCAGCTGTCATTCCTGTCTACCTTTAGCACTGTCTTTGGCGTCTCACAGTACGGACAGTGCAATTTACATACAATTTAGGGCTGTGCAGGGACCCTGGGCATCTTTCCTTTGGTGTTTTTCAGTCAGTAAAGTCAGAAGTAAGGTCTCTTTTTTATAACTTAATTTCTTACCATCTGTAAGCTGTTAGTGTCTTAACAACCGTTGTTTATGGTTCATTAAACAAGCATAAAAAACATTGTTTAAACCCTTTACAATAAAGATCTGTAAATTTATTTTGATGTTTACAAAATTATCTTTATAATGCAGTGTCCTGAAAAGGGGACGTTTCTTTTTTGCTGAGTTTATATATATATATATATTTGTGTCTATAATCATGTGCAACTACTGGGATGTTGTTGAGGGTCAGGGTGGTATTGGGGATTGGGAGGGGTAATAGTGGGGGTTAAATACTGATTCTGTTTATATGTGTTTTTCTTTTCTTTGTTTAATCAATAAAAAAAATAAGGCTATGGATATCCTACTCGAAAGGCATTGGGAAGTATGAATATCCAGATGCAGCTGTTGTTATGTGACTTCTACAGTGTTCTGGGTAGTTACTAGGGCATTGCTATGGCCTTATTTACACCTTGTATTAAGAAGAGTTTTGGGCAATCTGTTTGAAACGGGACAACACTAAAGATACAGGGTCCAAAATGTTTTGAGATTTGTCCACTTTAACCACATACAGATGCTGACTGTGGTCAAAAATTAATGTGACCACATTGAGCTCCTAGTGTAAATATGTATCCATTCAAATGCATTTAAATAGCAGCAAACCAGCACCCATTCAGCTGTCAATTAAACACTGATGCACTAAAACTAGAGTATAAACATTGCCAGGTACATTTTTACAGTTATAATAACCTAGAACATATGATGATACCAGAGTGTTCTGGGTGGTTACTAGGGCATTTTTGGCATTTGCTAGGTGGTCCAAGAAAAAAGAGCAGACCAACACGTATTACATTCTAGTCTCTAGATTGGCTCAAATATGGCATTATTCAATGAAAGTCTCAGGATTTTTTTTCACCCATTTAATAGCAGGCAGGTGGAAATCCCAAATTAGATCGTTCAGAAAAGTAAAAACACAAATCTCTCCTTAGAAAGCCGCACATTATGAGGTATCAGTAACGTCAGGAGAACAAACTGTTTGGGACGAGATACGTGCTGAAGTTTAATACGTAGGGTTAGTGATTTGGAGAAATCCCAAACTCTAAGTATGAGCAATACTAAAAGGAATGCTTGACTTAATAAACAGCATTAAAAACAGAGACATTCATGACATCGAGACGAGGGTTGACAGAACATTTATGTTCCAGACCATCCAGATAATCTCTCCAGTCATAAATACATTTCAGTAGAAATAGAGTTTAAATCGAGGTTTGTGGTGCTTCCATATGACAAGCTAATGCTGGCTGCAGATTACAGAGGATAATGTTCTTATTCATAAGCATGACCATAAAGTAACTCGCCCTCTCTTGCGTCACTGAATGCTGGAATCTACCGCTTTGAAGACGACGTTTGGAGGATGGGAGGGCAAGATCCCCCTTTTTGGCCCTTTCTTCATTGCAGGGTTTTGGGGTAAGTATATTATCTGTAACAGTAGCGTAAGCTTAAAGCAGCAGATGACAAACCGGTATGAATCGACCATTATTCTCTGGGAAGGAAGATCATTCTACAAGACGTGCCCAACTGACAGGGAGTGATGTTTAAGTCGTGAACGATTTAAAAAATAAAATAAAATACAAAATAAATAAATATATATATATAGTTTAAGTGAACACATCACAAAAGACTTTGAAAATATCTTGTTCACTCATTTACTATTTCCTATATAGTGAACGGCAGTGAGTGTACTATATCAACAAGAAGTGAACAAAATAAGTGAGTGAATTCGGATGCTGACATATACACCAAGCGTTGGAGAGAGCTCTGGTGCTGTTGCAGAAATGACTTGGTCACATATGTCCTTTTACTGTATATAACATGTACATTACTTTGCAATATAATAATAATAATACTTGTTATTATTAAAGGTGCACTCAGAAAGAAATGAATTGTAATTTTGAAGCATGTATAAAATCATGTGCACTCACACATGAGACTCCAGTCACATCAGTAACCTAATAATAACTGTTTTATTCTACATGAAGAGGGTCCACTCATGGGGGCTGCCATTTTAGAATCACATGACCAGCCAAATTCTACTCCCTGAATCTCAGTAACTGCACTGTTGGACACTTTAAGTAAATATGCTGACTACCACACCTGAAGTCGCAATTTCGAATCCAGGGAGTGCTGAGTGACTCCAGACAGGCTTCCTAAGCAGCCAATTGGCCGGTTGCTAGGGTGGGTAGAGTCATGTTGGGTTAACCTCCTTGTGACCGTTATAATATGGTTCTCGCTTTCAGTGGGGCACATGGCGAGTTGTGCATGGATGCCGAGCAGAATAGCGTGGGCCTCCACATGTGCTACGTCTCCATGTCACTACGAGTCACTAAGCCACCATGAGGAATTAGTGCATTGGGAAAAAATATAAATAATAATGGCTAATTGTTCATTTCTGCATTTGCATATGTAACTGAAAACTATTGAATTTGAATGATGCTGCATCCAGGCCACTAGGTGTCAGTGTAAGTTTAAGATGACATTAAGAAAAACTTACTTTGTGCACCTTTAAATAAGATGGTATATTAATACAATAAATAAAATTTGTCATTTTTATATATGTTCATGATGATTTAATTAAAATGTCTCGGGTTACGTAGTGTAACCTTTGTTCCCTGAAAAAAGCGGAACGAGATGCTCCGCTGAAGAGCGCTTTGGGAACACGTCTTAGTTGTGACCAGCTGTGAATATGTGTGCAACATGTCAATGAACATTGACCGGAATTTATAGCCTCTGCCGGTGTAATCATTGGACGCACCTGGCGCAGGACTATAAATAGATGTGTCACCGGAGCATCGTCAAGTATTTTATCTGAAGAGCCGTCCCGGAGCATCCCAGTGCGGCAGAAAAGCGCAGCATCTCGTTCTGCTTTTTTCAGGGAACAAGGGTTACACTACGTAACCCGAGATGTTCCCTTTACAAAAAGCTTCACTTCACTATGATTCTGCGCTGAAGAGCGTTTTGGGAATGAGAATACCCACGCCGCTGCACTGTGGCTGTCCGGACTCCCTATGGTTGTGTAGTGTGCTCAAAGAGCGTGAGAGGGCTCAGACGTGGGCTTGAGATGTCGACTCAAGGACATAAGAGCCCGGAGTGGCATGAACATCCAAGCTGTAGAATCTAATGAATGTGTGCGGAGAGGACCAGCCTGCCGCATCACAAACATGCTGCAGAGGGATCCCTCTGGCCAAGGCTTCAGAGGAGGCAACCCCTCTGGTAGAGTGAGCCCTGATGCCTAAGGGCTAAGCTTGAATGCGCGCCTCGTAGGTCAGGGCAATAGTGTCCCTCATCCAATGTGACATAGTCTGTTTGGTGGTGGCCACCCCCCTGTTGCGGCCCCCATGGCAAACGATTAGTTGTCCTGACTTACGCCACTGGCTAGTGCAGTGGACATAGGTCTGAAGGGCACGGACTAGACAAAGTCTGTGAAGGCTTTCCTGCTCCGGCGTTGTAAATGGTGGGGAGCAGAGCCTCGAGTAGTCAGGATGAGGGTGCAGAATTGCTTTGGACCTTTCCGGGCAAACTCTAAAACAGGCTGGCAAGAAGACAGAGCCTGTAGGTCCCCAATCCTCTTTAGAGGGGTAATCACCATAAGAAAAACCATCTTGAGAGTCAGAAGTCTGTCAGACGCCGACTCTAGAGGTTCAAAGGGGGGTTTCAACCAGACCCTCCAAGGCTATTGCTAAGTCCCATGAAGGGGTCCTGGTCCTAGCAGGAGGCCTATGTCGCATAGCTACATGAAAGAAGCGTGCGAGTAGAGGATGTCTCCCCAACGGCACCCCGTCCACCAAGGCGTGGCGAGCCGAAATAGCGGCCACATAGACCCTGAGAGTGGTGGGGCATGTGCCTGCTGACAGTTCTCCATGCAGAAAATCCAGAAATGAAGCAATCTGGCAGTTGACTTGATCTGCATTATGTGTACTGCACCATCTTTCAAGACACCCCAATTATTGGCGTAACTTCTAGTGGAGGGAAACACACACAGGCGCATTCTGGGCTGTGTATGCGTCACAGCGTCCTCCTTGATGGTTTATGTAAGAGACTACCGCTGTATTACCCACCCGCACCAAGACATGGCAGCCTCTGGAGGAAATATTTCAGGGCCAGAAATACAGCCATCAACTCGAGACAGTTACTGTGACAACCGAGCCGACAACCCTCCCATTCTCCTTGAGCTGGACGACCACTTAAGGCCGCAACCAGCCCGTCAGGGAGGCGTCTGTTGTTAGCAGCCTGCGACAATGAGACGCACCTAGAGTGGACCCAAGGTAAGAAACCGGGGTCTGAACCACATAGAAAAGGAACGAAGCCTGCAGCGCGTAACCCTTATTTGCCTTAGGGAACCGGCCCTTGGATGAAACCTTTTAGCCACAGCTGGAACGGTCTCATGTGTAGAAGGACTGAAGGGATCACCGTGGACGCAGACACCATGAGACCTAGTATTTGTTGATACTGACGAACAGTGCAAACTTGACCTAGCCTGACCTTGCTCAGGGTGTTCTGAATGGAAATGATTCGTGCGGGAGACAATTGTGCCTGCATCGTGATCAAATTCCATATAACCCCAGATAAGTGATTGCCTGGGAGAGAGAATGCTCTTTTGACGTTGAGTCTCAGACCCAGAGAAACCAGATGAGCTAAGACGATATCCCTGTGCTGAACTGCCAGTTCTTGGAACTGTGCTAGGATCAGCCAGTCCTCTATATAATTCAGAATGCGGATGCCCCGGAGTCGCAAAGGAGCCAGTGTTGCATCCATGCATTTCGTGAATGTGCAGGTTAATAGGGCTAGGCCGAATGGAAGAACCCAATAATGGAAGGCTTTGCCCCTGAAAGCGAACCTCAGGAACTTCCTGTGGTGTGGCAGAATTTCTATATGAAAATACGCATCCATGAGATCGACCGTGACCAGCCAAAATGTGATGTTGGGCTTGTGACACGACCGTCTTGATAGTTAGCATCTCAAACTTGAACACCCTGACTGAGTAGTTCAAGCCTCGAGGATCTAAGATCGGACGCAACCCCCCCACCTAGGGGACCAGGAAGTATTTGCTGTAATAACCTGACTTCTTCTCTGGAAGGGGAACATGTTCTATGGCCCCTTTGATCAAGAAATTTGCAGTTATTTCCACAGTAGACATGCCTGCTCAGGTTTCACGGTAGTGGGAACCACACCATTGAAAACCCGGAGGGTGGTGGGCAAATGAAATTCTGTAGCATTCTTCTACTGTACTTAGGACCCATATAGAAATACCAGGCAGAAGTTTCCGCGCTGCCAGGATCTCTAAGATGGGTATTAATTTTGACACTTCCTGTTGAGTGGATGTCGAGTGTTCCGTGTTCCTGGAATAAGGCAGGAACCAGCGGTACACCCGACTTTTTGTTGGAAGCCTCTGCCTCCCAAAACACCAGAAGTGTTTCAGAAGTGAATGATACACACGCCCCATCCCGAGGGGAGCTACCCCCACAGGGCTAGGCATAAGACCGTCAGGGCTTTTTCCTTCTAGATATTAGGTCTTGCTGAGGTCTTGCTTTGGGGGCTGTCGAGGGTGACGAGCCTGTCCCCAGTCTCCATGAGGGGGAGCACGACTCGCCATGCACAGCTTCTGACCCTCCCTTCTAGAAGGACCGGGGCAGGACTGAGTGGCCGACGGCCCCGCCCCTGAGTGCGGCGAGGAAAAAACTGCACAAATGCTTCCTCGTGGCTCTTTGCCTCCTGAAACCTGGAGATAACTATATTCAACGGGTCTCTGAATAGGCCAGAAGACGTAACCGGTGCATCAAGGATGAAAGCTTTATCTTTGTCCTTTATCTTTGACTCTCTGCCTGATAAACCCTCCCCACTAGCGTGGAGGTGGTCCTGCACGGCTTCGTGGGGAGAAAGGGTTTTTTCAGCGATGATGCCGAACCTGGCGAGAGATAACCTGCAAGTGTCTCCTGAACCGGCGGCATCATCGAATACCCCCGTGTCTCAGTACCCACAATAGTCGAATATACCGACATCGAGGGCACGTGGACATGGGAAATATAAGGTTTCCTCGATGAACGAGAGAGCTCGCCATGGAGGTCATTAAAGAAGGGAAGGGACTCATGAGGCGTTCCCTTTCCCCGGCCACTAGACAGAAATTTGTTTGGGGGTCTCTTGTTGGCGTGGCCAGTCTAACTGACGCCTGGCCACTGCACGAGTAACCACGTCGAGTAATTCCTCCGCTGATTTATTATCACGGCCAGAATGCTCGGAGGTGGGTAACCGAAATCTGCCGACTCAAGAGATTCAAGGTCCCCCCATGAACCGAAGAGGTGCCGGAGCGTGCTTCGAGATCACGGGAAGGACCAGCTGGGTCTGGGGAGAGAGTGAGTGAAAGGGACGAACCCGTCTCTCGCTCCTCAGCCAGATTCATGTGAGAGCCCCACGAACGAAGTGTGGGCGCTGACTCCCAGAAGTAACGAGAGCAGCATGCTCTTCCCCCAAACAAATGAAGCAAAACTGATGCGTGTCCCTCTCGGTCATAGAGCAGAGACAGGGAAACACGCATTGTTTGCCTTGACTTTCTGTCATATTTTCTTTTTTTTTTTGTGTGTGTTTTTTTTTTCCCCTTTTTTCTTTTTGAAAATCATCATATCATATTTGTGGATCTTCTGCAGAACTGAGAGATAGCCAGGCCATGGTGGAACACACTGGCTGTTCACACCAGAACAGAAGACTGCTATTGTGAACATGGTGGTGGCAAACAATACCATTAGACTATGATAAATCCAGAACCATATAATTGCAAACAACACAATATTCAATAACATTCAACTGGTGGGCTTGTCTACATTGGATTGTGTATTACAGCACAACCAAATCCAGATGAAACAGGTCTACAGGGTGCCATTTGAGCGAAATTCAGATTTAAAGAACAGCGCTATGAATAAGTACAAGTAAGAACTATACTGTGAATCATATCAGTGCTGTATAGACACATTAAAGTACTGTAATCCAATGTATTGGGCCTCACCATATTGACTGTCTCTTTCACATCCTATCTTGTTGTCTATTTCAGATAGACTTGGAGCTGGATGCCGCTGCAATTCAGCATGTTTGTATTTACATTGATGAGGATGGCTTCAACCTATCCAAAAGAAGGTGACAGGATGGAACATTATTGGCCACCATGCCATTGTGAATGTCCCTGTACAGCATGGAGGGAATATCACCATGTGCACCATCGATAGCCAGCAAGGTGTCCTCCATCACCATGCCATCACATACCTGGACACACTACATGGCATCCTCATTCCAGCTGAGCAGAGGGTTGGACCAGAGCTCTGGTCAGCAACTGGTTCATTGACCACCCACAATTTATTGTTCTATACCTAACACCATATTCCCCATTCTTAAATGTTGGCATTGCGATGGAAGGTGTATGACTGCCATCCCATCGCACGCATGCCTCTTTTCCAGGTGAAGGTGATGGGGCTTTTGGCAGCTGGATCCATCATTCCAGAAGATTCTTTCCCCACTGTTTAGCCAGAGAGAACATCGCTTGTGATGTAGATGAGGTGCTGTGGCCAGACCAAAATAGGAGGCAGGATGCATTCTAATTTCTTTTTGCTTATATTTTGCATGTGTTTTTTGTGATTATAGTTTTTAAATATTCTTTATCTTACTGAATATTTTCCTGGTTTTCTCCTGTTGGGTATGGAAAGTGTTACATTCAAAACACAAGTGTTCAAAAATACTGCATTTTTGAAATATATGACAATGTTTTGTTACTGTATTGCATTTGTGTGTGTTTATTATGTATATTTTTATAGGTATACATTACTGTAACTATCTTTTACAACCGGCTACATTGTAACATGGCAATGCAAAAGGCATAAACCTACTGAGGGATATTCATAGTAGTGTTTTGAGCACATCAGTGTGTTGTTGGTTGGTAGACAGATCTATTCATATGTGTGTGATTTCGGGCACAGCACTATGTCTTTGCTGGAGAATGTGGCTTATGTGGCCACGTAAATGCATAAGGGCTATTGTTAAAGGTTTTTAAAAAGTGCGCATTTGCATATATATGCTTAATGGCACCTTGGAATCCTGGAGCATGATAAGAGGAAAACCCCATTATTAAAGTGCAATGCCACGGAAAGCCACAATTGAAGGTTAAGGAAAAAACACAGCAGCAACTGTAGGGCATCTGGGAATAAAGTGAAGCAACGGGAAAAAAACAAATGGCCAAGTCATCCTAAGACACCATGTTTGTTATTTACACCAGAGTCGTGGCACATTATGTTGCTGTGAAGAAATGTGCTTACTGACTGAGCTGCATATATATATATATATATATATATATATATATTAGTGCATTAGAGTAAAGTGTATTCTGCTTACACAGTACATGTAAGCGTAAAGGCCACTGTCGAGTCATAAGCAGCTTTCTCACAATAAATGACTATCTGTTGTCTATTTAAACAAGCTTATTGTCTTCTTTTTATTGCTTTATAAAAGTCAATCTGTTAAAAAAAATAGAGGGAAAAAAAAATAGTGTAACTATCCTAAACAAAGCTTAACTGCTTAAACACACTTTCTTGAGGATCTTTGTAAATCTGCAGATGTTCATGTGAATATATCTGTTGAGTAATTATTCAAAGACTATAACCTACAGAAAGACTCATTGAACGAATCAATGAACCAAACACAACAAATTATTTTGGTGAGTAGATTGAAGTCACTGGTACAGTATCAAAAACCCCACCTGACAAGCATGCTGAATAGCAGAAGACATTTCACAGGGCCAAAATTAATATGTAAAATGGACATTCAAAAGTTGCTTATTGAAATTTTGAGTTGAAATTATGTTTCAGGAGAGATTGCATTAAAAATGGGGGGTAAAAACAAAACAAAAAAGAATAAGGAAAAGAGGAATCAGAGTGATCTCTTTGGTGAAAATATCCTTCTGATATGTCTCAAGAGCTTGTTGAGTGTTAACATTCCAGACTCTCAGAAACATGAATGAGAGCTGCTGGCATCTGAGAGGACTTGAGCCACAGGCCTGAGGAACTCACTTGTGACATTATCCCTCTACAACATTCTCCCAGAATTCAATGGACCGGTTCCGCAAGTCCTCAACAATCCACCCATTGTGCGACACGGCAAAGGCTTTTGATGAGCCCCAGGAATTTAGAAATCCTTCGTGGCAGGGTGGGAGGGAGCCAAGTGCAACCCGTATTTAGCGAGCTCCAAATAAACAGCCTGTTCCCAAACGGCGGCCCAGACTTGAGATTTGAGCTGTGGGCGATAAGATGCCTGGGCTCAAGGTGGGTTGGGCATTTCAGAAATGTTTTATCTGATGTGGCCGTTGCTCAGCAGTGTGCCGTTTGTTCAGCCCTCTGTTACTCCTTTGATGGCTTGACATTCTACATGCCGTCTGTGTCCGAGTGGGAGTTCAAAGGCTGTCGGCCATTGTCCCAGCAAGGGTGGACAGCGGCGTTGCAACCAGGGGTCTGCAACTCTCAAAGGACCCTACGGAGATCAATGGCAACCAGGACATGACAGGGCACGTGTGCTGGTCCGGTCTCCCCGGGACTCCAATGAGACCTTCAACGGACAATTCTGCACAGCATGTGTGTGATGTTTACACAGCCTTCAAAGAAATATGCACCTGAGCAAATATTGACATCCTCTGAGCAGAGCACATTTGAGTCTTTCAAAACAAAACAACACACTCATTAGGAGAAAAGCAGATGCAATTACAGTCGAAAAATCATCTAAACCAATGAGGATTTTATGTAATGTTTATGGCAATCAACGTCAAAATAATGAATGTTCAGGATCCACAAGAAGCCATTTAGGTTGCTTTCCATTTCCAATGGGAGAAATCAAACAAAAACAAAGGCCCAACAGTTACCGATGCTGAACCATGCTATTCTGTACCAATCCAGGCTCATTGACATGGTTACGGTTTCTTATTTCTATTTTTGGTGCTGCGAAATCAGAAATAGAATGGACCAAAATTTGAATAGTTCAAACCATTATCAAATAGATTTTTACAATTCTAAATACAGATTTTGATACCACAGCAAAAACTGTGTGACCAACTGTAAGTTTCCACATCACTAGTGTTTCACCAGCATGTTGAATACAGTTAGCAAACTGTACTGACAAATTTGGCAAAGGAAAATGTTTAATTGTGCCATACGAAACCATACTCAGGTGGAAATGCTACTGGAATTGTTCCTCATCATGCTCAGAACCCTTCGGCCCGATGTTGAAAATGTGGTGAAGAGCTCCTATTTTGAGATGTACTCTCTGAGGTTGGGGGTGACATTCTCTCATGAGGCCTAATACACTAGTGTACAATGAAGAGAGGTTGGACACTGGAGGTGAGATGGCCATTTCAGAGCTGGTGTGTCCTTCAATCACAGACGCAACTTCACAAAAAACAAAAATGCCTCCTAAAAGTTATTTTCTCCCTGTGAAAGTCAGCGAGCCCATCAGTGGATTATTTATCTAGCTTTTTGTCCATCAGAAGTGCACTCTGTTGCTAAGCTCATCATCCTGCAAGCCGGTCGCCCGTGAAAGATGAAAGCTTCCGGCTACAAGCGTGAGAGAGAGGGGCCATCCGGGGGGGTTAAAGGGAAGTTCATGGAACATTTAGAGACATGGACAATTTCCCCATCGCATCCTTGAAGAGCTCTTTTCAGTCCCACATTGTAGAGTCAGAACAGAGGCAGTCATGCTTTTAGTGATGGCCATGAAAGAGAGCTGTCTGCTGAGATTCATGTTTTTAGTTATAAAGGGTGGGGAACACAAACATCTACAAGGCCAGGTCATTTTAAAGACTTTAAAGAAGCACAATTGCAGGGTGTGATGTTACAGGGCAGAAAAAGAAAAAAAAAACACACAGACAAATATCAATGTTTGCCGATTGTTACTTCAGTGGAAAGATATTCTGTTAATTCCAGATATTTTATCTGTTTGATTCTTGGTTTGGATTGATAAATGTAAAAAAAAAAAAAAAAACAATGTGACAAACAGCAACACAATCCTATGTGGGTGAGGTGGCCGCCTGTGATATTTGCATAACAGGCAAAACCAAACCTGCAACATGTGAGCAATCAATCATTGTATCATTAAAGACTTACATATTAATCTCATCATTGGCCCTTTATCTGATGTTCAACCTTCATTAACGTCAGATTTATCCATTGTTTATGAGGAAAACTTCATGTGCCTTAACAGATATGTATGAAGGTAAATCTGTTACAAAACTCAAGAGCTTGTAGATTTGAAGTTGAGAACTTGTACAATAAATATGTGTACTTATAATATGAATTTACTCTCACCACCCGAAGAGAAAACTATGTAAAATAAAAATCTGATGTTGAATGCTGCAATCTGCACTCACAGACAATAATCCAAAACCAACCAACAATGACAGACACAAACTTGTATTACATATTCACTTTTGTACTTTAATTCACTTTCGCATTACAACCACAAAGCAGCAGTTACAACCTCTCAAATCTGCCACAGCAACTTCAAATCTTCACACCTTGACTTCTGCAACAACTTTCATGAAAAACCTGTAGCAGAACTCACTTGTGCACTTGTAAATCAAGATGTTAGAGAACAGACTCTCAGAGTAGTCTGCTAGAACTGGAACGACTGATGCCTGAGCAATCAAAACAGATAATAGTACTTACTTGATGGCTATCTACTTTGTATAGAATTCTATAATAGAAGTTATAATGGATCTATTTTCCTGCTACACCCTAATTAGAGATATAGAAATGTGCATTTTCTGGTGTTGTTTATGATTCGCTCTCAATATGTGATTTGAAGGAGACCTATTATGCCCCTATTTACAAGATGTAATACAAGTCTCAGGTGTCCCCAGAATGTGTCTAAATAGCAGAATGTGCTCAAAATACCCCACAGATCATTTATTATACCATGTTATAAATGCCTCTTTTTGGGTGGAATCAAAAACACACGCTGAATTTGTGTGTGTGACTCTTTAAATGCAAATGAGCTGCTGCTCCCCGCCACCTTTCCAAAAGAGGCCTGTGCCTTTACAGCTCATGCTTTGGATACTACAGCAACAACAAATCAGAACCAAATGACTGACAGCTTAAATACCGGCATTCAGCCATATATGTATGAATATACAGTATACTGTATATGTATATCTGGTCTCTGTGAATACAATCAGAGATAAAGGTAACTTTTGCTGCATTAGCCGTGGAATCAGCTAACAAGCACATTCGGAAAGGCAATTTGCAAACATTCACAAAATATAAAGTGCAATACTTACATCTTCAGGATATAAAGCTGAAACATGAATAGTTGGTCTGATCCATGCTTGAGAATCACATTTTTTGAAAATCCTGATATATATTGACATTCATTCACAAAGCAGTTGATTTGCACAAACATATGTTTTGGGGCACATTTCCTTCAAAAACAAAACTTGTCCACTGCGTCTTCAGTGGCTCTGATGCCGGGAGTACATGAAGACTCTTATATTCACTTTAACAGCCAACAATAGAACATTTATGATGCTTACGAGGCTGAGACATTCTTCTTACTGTATCTGCTCCAGCATGGAAAAAAATGGTGGACTGTGTGTAGATCACTCAGGAGGATCTATGATAATAGGGTTGAGTCCATCACCAATTGTGGGCAAGGCCTGCTCTAACGTGATATCACTGTCATTTTGACACACTGTTTTTTATTAATAGAAACATAAGAAAGAGTAGTGGGTGGACTTTTAACACTGTAGGGTATACACACACTGCCAACTCACATATATGTACAACCATGTAAAAGTGAATTTTGCATAATAAGTCCCCTTTAAATTAAAGCGCACATGATGGTAATCTCAAATGATTATGATTAAAGCAAGTCATCGTGGTCAGGCAATTATATATCTTAAAAAGTTCTAAATTATATATCTTATTTTAAGGTGTCAAGGTGATATTTCTTAGCACTTGATTTTAAGGTTTGATCAGCATGGAAGAGATGATAAAACAGATAAATCTAAGAAATTAATAATTGGTATGGAAAAGTCATTTCAAATGTTTAAAATTTGTTTTATTTTGATCTCATGAATATACAAATGTAGTCTAATTTCAAACAAGAATGCACACTGTGCACAATATTACCTTTATTTTATGGAAATATGGAACTTGTGGCATATGACAGCTGGATGGAGTCTTACTAAATTTAACTAAAACATTTCTTGAGAACATTTCTCATTGCCTTCCTTAGACATCACATGTGTGGTCTGTTGGTGCCAAATTCTGCATTTATGAACATGATCAAATCGTCTCATTTCCAGTTCTCGCATTTGATTGGTCGCAAATTCATTGGCCATGCCCCCACCCAGCACCGGTAGTCTGTTCTCTAACATCTTGATTTACAAGTGCACAAGTGAGTTCTGCTACAGGGTTTTCATGAAAGTTGTTGCAGAAGTCAAGGTGTGAAGATTTGAAGTTGCTGTGGCAGATTTGAGAGGTTGTAACTGCTGCTTTGTGGTTGTAATGCGAAAGTGAATTAAAGTACAAAAGTGAATATGTAATACAAGTTCCCCGTCTGTCGCTCACTTCGACGTCGTGTCGAAGAAGCGACACTAGGGGTCTCTCTTGAGCGCCGAAAGATACCTCTGATCTATGAAAAAAGGCCAATGAGAGTTGGCGAACAGTATTTGCATACTCCGCCTCCGGATACGGATATAAAGGCGAGAGAAATACGCTCGTTCATTCAGTAATTTTCTTCGGAGCCGATGGTCGTGTGTATACAGTCAGCTGCGAGTAACACAACTGATCCTGCTTCTGATCCTCTGACGCTCTGCTTTGCTGTTGGATTTACGGCGCACTACAGCGGCTTTTCTCTTCACTGCCGGCATGCCCCTGGGCGCTTCGACAGCGCAGAGTTAAAAGAGTTGAAAGAGTGATTTTCTCTGTAAAAGAGTTTATTTCTCTGAAAGAGCATTACACAGCGGCGTTGAACGTCCTTTTCAGGACGCGTCTTTATAAAGATGTAATTTCCGCCCCTGTGTAGTTTCTGGATGCGGTGATTTCTCCCCACCTCTCTCGGTCATAAAACACTGTCTTGTATGCCTGGGCTGCGATCACACGCAGGCAGTGTTTTGTGAATGGTTCATGTTCTCAGTGCGAGAACATAGCCATGGCAACATTGCGGTCATGTGGCTTTCTTTTGTAATGAGAGAAAGCCGTTTCAGCCGCCCCCCACGCCTCGCCTCCTTCCTACGGGATTGACGCAGGCGCCGCGGGCGATGAACACGATTTGGGGACAATGACGGGCTCTGTTCGCCGGGTAAACCCCCTCGAACCTCCCGCCTCCCCGGCACGCTTGTTTGCTTCCGTCTGAGCTCGGGATGAGCATTCTCTCCAATGGTTCATCTTCTCAGTGTGAGAACATGGCCGTTATAGCATTGCGGTCGCACGGCTTTCTTTTGTAATGAGAGAAAGCCACTTCAGCCGCCCCCCGCGCTCCGCCTTTTTCCTACGGGATCGGCGCAGGCGCCGCGGGCGATGAAGGCGATTTGGGGAATATGACGGGCTCTGTTCGCCGGGTAAACCCCCTCGAACCGCCCGCCTCCCCGGCACGCTTGCTTGCCTCAGAATTGGATGACATCACCGCTGCATCGGAGAGCGTTACAGCGGCATCGGATGCTGATCGCTCGCCTGGGCCACCACCTTCGGGTCTGCCGCCCAGCCTGAGCCTGACGCACGGAGATCCGCTATGCTTTCCCGGGCTACTTGATCGGTCCCGCGGGCGGGTGCGCCGCTCACAGCCACGCCCCCCCCGTTCCTTTCTTCCCGGACGTGCACGACGAGTTGAGCAAAGCCAAGGCTTCTTCGCTCCTCCGCTCTCACTACCCTCGCGGTGGAACGGTCCCAGACCGCTTCCACTCTGCACGCCACGGCCCTTCCTGCAACCAATGCCAGGCCAAGGCACTTCAAAACTTGCACCTTGGGTAGTCCTGTTCTTGATGTGCTGCAGGAACTGCGCTGGATGACCAACCTCGCCCCCGGGCCACGGAGGTCAGAAGCGCCGGCACTCGAACAGGCGATGGCCACCCCTTGTGGTCCAGAAACGCACCTGTGGACTGGACCTGGTCGAAATGCGGGAGGCAGACAAGGCACACCTTCTCTCACACCCCCGTCTCCCAGCTCCGTCCATTCGGCGCCACCGTTGACGACTCTGCCCAGCAGTCCTCAGCGGTGAGGCAGACGGAGGCCACTGCACATCCTGACCCGCCGCAAGCCTGCCGCCATGGGCCATGCCCCGTCTGCTCGCCGACGGGCGTCCTCCTGCGGCTATGAAACACCCTGCTCCGCCTCAACGGGCCCAGCTCTCAGCCCCAGCGTCGAGCACCCCGCAGGAAGCGGACGCCCCCATCTCACGGACCCCCTCGAGGACCCGGAAGGCTCCCAGGCTGTCCGTAGACGTTTGACCCAGGGACCAAGATGTTAGCTCCGGAGGCTGGTAAGACCGCTCCGTCCCCGGTGGAGGGCCGGGAGGAGAATTTTTTCTTGTCTAATTAATTTTCACATTCTCATATTCTCTGTAATGAACTATTTCCTTTTGTCTCTGGGTCACCTGGCCCACAAATGCCGTTCTCACGGCACTTTGCCCCCAGATATCAACAGTCCTGGCTTCCTGGACACGGACCACCCGTCTTCAGCCCCACGACTGTCCCCCGGCCGGCCGGTTCCGACGAGTCTAGAGGACGCCTACCCAGGACTTCCTCCTCAGTCGCTAACCCGCCCCCTGCCGGGTGTGCGGAGCAAGGTAAGTGCTTTGAGTCTTTTCTCAGCACCTCAGCCGCGGGTCGCCTCGTCGCCGCCCAACGCTGCCCTATCTGCTCCGCCCCGCTGCGAAGCCCCGCCGGGTACGTCAAAATTAATCGTCCCTTTGGTGCCCCTAGCGCAGAGGTTGGACGTGTGGCTTTCACTTCCCAACCCGTCTCGCTGGCTGGCCCGGACCATCCGACTCGGTTACGCAATTCAGTTTGCCAGGCCCCCGCCCCCCTTCATGGGCGTCCGCTTTTCCGCAGTACACGGCGAACACGCCCACTCCCTGCGCGCGGAAATCGCGACTCTTCTGGCCAAAGACAAGATAGAGCCTGTCCCTCCAACCGAGATGAAGAAGGGTTTCTACAGCCCTTACTTCATCGTACCCAAGAAAAGCGGCGGCTTACGACCAATCTTGGACCTGCGAGTTCTCAACCGAGTGTTGCACAAACTCCCGTTCAAAATGCTCACGCTTAACCTGCGTCCGGCATCTAGATTGGTTCGCAGCGGTAGACCTGAAGGACGCATACTTCCACGTCTCCATCCTGCCCCGACACCGCCCCTACCTGCGGTTTGCGTTCGGGGGCCAGATGTATCAGTACAAAGTCCTCCCCTTTGGCTTGTCTCTGTCCTCTCGCGAGAGTTACTATGCACCCACAGAGACCAGGTGCTCAGGCACCTCAGCCGTCTGGGGCTTCAGGTCAACTGGGAAAAGAGCCAGCTCACTCCAGTTCAGAGCATCTCTTTTCTCGGGATGGAGTTAGACTCGGTCTCAATGTCAGCACGTCTCACCAACGAGCGTGCCCAGTCAGTGTTGAACTGCCTCGCCGCCTTCAGGCCAGGCACAGCGGTCCCCTTAAAACTTTTCCAGAGGCTCCTGGGGCATATGGCATCCTCCGCGGTGGTCGCGCCGCTGGGGTTGATGCATATGAGACCGCTCCAACACTGGCTCCAGACCCGAGTCCCGAGACGAGCATGGCGCCACGGCACGCACCGGGTAACAATCACCCCCGCCTGCCGTCAGACATTCAACCCCTGGACAGACCCCTGTTTTCTTACGGGCTGGAGTGCCCCTACAGAAGGTGTCCAGACGCGTCCTGGTCACGACCGACGCCTCCAGATTGGGTTGGAGCGCCTTTTGCAACGGGCACGCAGCCTCAGGCCGTTGGAAAGGGGCCCAGCTGCGTTGGTACATCAACTGCCTCGAGTTGTTGACCGTCCTTTTGGCCCTGCGGAAGTTTCTCCCGTTAATTCGGGACGAACATATCCTAGTCAGGTCGGACAGCACCACTGCGGTCGCGTACATAAATCGCCAAGGCGGTGTACGCTCCCGTCACATGTCACAACTCGCCCGTCGTCTCCTCCTTTGGAGCCAGCACCGACTCAAGTCGCTGCGTGCCACTCACATCCCCGGCAACCTCAATGTGATAGCGGACGCGCTGTCATGACAACGCTTGCCTGGCGGAGAGTGGAGGCTTCACCCCCACTCGGTTCAGCTGATTTGGGAACGGTTCGGCAAGGCCCAGGTAGACCCCTCTGCCTCCCGAGAGACCTCCCACTGCCCGCTCTGGTACGCCCGTTCAGAGGCTCCCCTCGGGGCAGATGCACTGGCACACAGCTGGCCGGCTGGGCTGCGCAAGTACGCATTCCCCCAGTGAGCCTTCTTGCACAGGTGCTGTGCAAGGTCAGGGAGGACGAGGAGCAAGTCACTCTCGTGGCTCCTTACTGGCCCAATCGGGCCTGGTTCTTGGACCTTGTACTCCTCGCGACAGCCCCTCCCTGGCGAATTCCCCTGAGGAAGGACCTTCTTTCTCAGGGACGGGGCACGCTCTGGCATCTGCACCCAGACCTTTGGAACCTCCACGTCTGGCCCCCGAACGGGATGCGGAAGATCTAGCTGGTCTACCACCCACGGTCATAGCCACGTTCAACCAAGCCAGAGCCCCTTCTACCAGGCAACTCTACGCCCTGAAATGGCGTCCGTTCGTAAATTGGTGTTCTTCCCGGGCAGAAGACCCACAGAGGTGCGCAGTTAGGTCTGTGCTCCTGTTCCTACAGGAGAGGTTGGGGGGGAGGCTGTCCCCATCCACCTTGAAGGTGTACGTTGCCACTATCGCAGCTCACCACGACCCAGTAGACAGCAAGTCTCTGGGTAAGCACGACTTAACCGTCAGGTTCCCAAGAGGTGCCCGGAGGTTAAACCCCTCCCGGCCAAACCTGTTCCCCTCCTGGGATCTCTCGGTGGTCCTCGCCGGTCTTCAGAGATCCCCCCCCCCCGAGTCGCTAGAATCAGTTGGCTCAGGGCCCTCTCCTGAAAAGACGGCCCTGCTGATCATGCTCACTTCCATCAAGAGGGTCGGGGACCTGCAAGCGTTCCCTACTAACGACACTTGCCTGGAGCTCGGTCCGGCAGATACTCATGTGATCCTAAGACCTCGACTGGGCTATGTGCCCATGGTTCCTACCATGCCCTCTGGAGATCAGGTAGTGAACCTACAAGCGCTGCCCCGGGAGGAGGCAGACCCAGTCCTCTCACTGTCGTGTCCGGTACGTGCCTTGCGTGCCTACCTGGAACGCACCCAGAGCTTTAGGCGCTCTGAGCAGCTCTTTGTCTGCTTTGGAGGACAGCAGAAAGGGAACACTGTCTCCAAACAGAGGTCTCACTGGGTGGTGGATGCCATTCAGTTGGCCTATCACACCCAGGCCATGCCCCCCCTTATGGGTTCGAGCCCACTCCACTAGGAGCGTGGCATCCTCATGGGCACTGGCGAGGGGCACCTCCCTAGCAGACGTTTGTAGAGCTGCGGGCTGGGCAGCACCTAACACCCTTACGATCTCAGGGTTGAGTCAGTCTCGTCCCGTGTTCTCTCAGGTCCGAGCCCGTAGAACTCGGTACACGTCGACGATCTGACCGGGTGAACCGCTTGTTCCAGCGCCGTTTCCCTCTGCCAAGGCAAAACAGTGCGCTTTTGTCCCAGAGGACCTAGGTCCCTGGTTGATTCCTCCCTAGGCCTTCGGGCCCGCAGCAGTTCAGCGGAGGAACGTGCTGGTCCAGTCCACTACGGGTACCTCCGGCTACCCCTACTGGAATAGGTGCTCCACAGATCAGGCCTCCTATGGGACTCCTCCTGTGTGTATTTCTGCTATACGGTCACCTTACGAGCTGACCCGCGTCTCCCTTAGGCAGTCCTTCGCTGCCCTCCGGTCGCCGTGTTGTAGCAACTCCCCCCTCCTCGAGGTTGGATCTACCACCGCGCCATTTCCTCCCACATGCCTAAAGTGGCCATGTGATGTATTTTGCCACCTTTACCTCCCCTGCTGGGCGGGTGTGGCCTCCGCAGGGTCTTTTCCCCCTGAAAGAATAGGAATAAGACCCCCTTCCCTCGATGCGGTAAGGGCCCCGGCTGCTCTTGCTCTATGCCAAGAAAACATAGAGAGAAAAGAGGCCCAGCCAGGCTTGGCCCGTTCCCTAGTTGGGAGTATCACCTTGTTCCCCCCTGGGTAACCAAAAGGATGCTGACGCTTTTTCGGGGTATTGGGGAAGAGTACGTGCAGCCTGAACACAGTTGGTCGCTTGTGCACGTGCAAATACCTGCCCGCTTCTGTGTCAGCAGTACACGTACACGGCTCAGCGCATGGCGAGTTTTGAAGTGGACCCCTAGTGTTGCTTCTTCGACACGACGTCGAAGTGAGCGACAGACGGGGAACGTCTCGGTTACGTATGTAACCTCCGTTCCCTGATGGAGGGAACGAGACGTCGTGTCTTCCCGGCCACGTCGCTGAGCCGAGCCGCTGAGGTGCCCGGAACACTCCCGGCTCCTCAGAAAAATCCTGAATGAACGAGCGTATTTCTCTCGCCTTTATATCCGTATCCGGAGGCGGAGTATGCAAATACTGTTCGCCAACTCTCATTGGCCTTTTTTCATAGATCAGAGGTATCTTTCGGCGCTCAAGAGAGACCCCTAGTGTCGCTTCTTCGACACGACGTCTCGTTCCCTCCATCAGGGAACGGAGGTTACATACGTAACCGAGACGTTTGTGTCTGTCATTGTTGGTTGGTTTTGGATTATTGTCTGTGAGTGCAGATTGCAGCATTCAACATCAGATTTTTATTTTACATAGTTTTCTCTTCGGGTGGTGAGTGTAAATTCATATTATAAGTACACATATTTATTGTACAAGTTCTCAAATTCAAATCTACAAGCTCTTGAGTTTTGCAACAGATTTATCTTCATAGATACATTGTTACCCTATTTTGATGCATTGAGCAATGGACTTTACAAAAAGTGCTGTGCATTCCTTTAAAATCCTAACAACCATCAATTACAAAGCATTGAATCCCTATATCATTTTTTTTATTTTCATATTCAATTAAGAATCCAATATCGAAAAAAAAAAAAAAAAAAATATATATATATATATATATATATATATATATATATATATATATATATATATATTATTTTGTCATTATTCATTTAGAAGTTCAATACAACATGAATTAATAAAAAAATATTTTTTGTAATTTAGATTTTTACTTTAGATGCTCAAGTTGAAAATAGAAAAAAAAAGGTCACTGATTCATGTATGGTTTTAAAGTTTGAAGTTTAAACAGAAAGCAAGACAAATGAGAAAATGTATTTACGACTATGACTATTTGATTTACGCATGTTCATGGGAAGCCCTGAACACCCCTTTCTTTTGATTGGTCAAGCTGCATCATTGTCATTGTTCTTCATCAATGCTGTGAGACAGAATAACCATTCACTTCTTTTACATTTTACAGATGAATTTGTCTCAATTAATATAAAATAATTCTAAATGTATTCTTCAAAAAATATGACTTCTAAATGTTTATTGCAACCCTGAATGATCTGATGTCTGCAGTAGGGTTGTTACAATACCATATTTCAGTAGTCGATACCATAGTAACATTTCATGATTCTTAATAAAAGATTTCGATACCATAACAAATAAGATGCTATTAAACACATTCCTTTAGAAAAAAAGTATTGATTTAAAAAAAAATTATAATAATAATTAAAACAAATACTCAACTAAGTAAACAGTGCTTGAAGTAAGAGCAGTAAATAGTTTTCTAACATACTAAACAGTGGTAGGTGTATTAGGCTTCATTTGCATTGTAAGCCTAAGGAACAGATCACATTTTTTGACAATTACATTTTTTGGTCCAATTTGTTTGAATTTAACATAGACAAAACCATCTGTGTTTTAAATGAATACCTCACCAGGTGGACCATTTGACAAAGAAGTGTATTTGAGCACTCGTGCACAGCGCATCATCAATGGTCACTGTTGCTCTGGTTGTAGTTTTGCCACTGCAAATCGCTGTCAGCGTTAATGCCCCTTAACTCAAAGTACGAGCTCACTAGTCACACTTCAAGGCAGTATCCGTGTGGGCCTACTCATTGCCAACATATATTAAAGATGTTTTCACCTTGACCATTTTGTTCGCAATATGCAACACATTTTTTAAATTAATTTAAACCAAATGATCTCAGTTCAGGAGACTGACAGCACAGAATCTCCTGAAATGAGATCAGTCGGTTTAAATTAATTAAAAAAATTGTGTCGCGTTTAGTGCATGTGACCAAACAACATGGAGTTTTTCTTTGAAAGAAATGCCAACAAAACTAGATCTGGTAAGAAACCTCACTATGTTTTTATTGAAACCTAATTGAGTCAAAAGATTCATCTCTAGTTGAATCTGAAATGCCATTTATCACAGAATGCCACGCTTCTAAACACAATGTACACTAATGTATATATAGAATCTCTGCATCATGTTTCTGCTACATCCATAGCGTCTCCTCCTGATGTTTGGTCTCCAAAACACTTGTCCTCAACTCGACAAATGAACAACAACGGCATGAAAGAACATAAAAGAAAGAAAAGTCAACACTATCCACAACCCATTTTGGTTCCATAATATGTTGCATTTCAGAGTGAAACAGGATAGTGAGAAACAAATGCAAGGGATTTTATTTTATCAATCAGGAACTGATTGGATGGTAATAAGTGATCTCTAAATGACAGGTGGTCAGAGGGAAGAAGTTGAAAAATAAGAGGTCTTGGTGACATCAGCCGAAAATAAAAGTCAATCCAGAGGTGAAGCAAACTATCACACATTGCAATATTTCTGGGATCAAAAGTTCAACAGTTGTTTTGAGTAACATGTTAGAACATGGATCCTCTCAGGCCTTTCAAGTAGTCAAACCCACATCAATAATGCACACACTCAAACACAACAAAAGAGAGGTGTGCTCACACCAGTGTCGGGGACTAACTAAAAGTAAAGAAGCTACAAATTTTTTGTAACAACATTTTTCAGTTGGTAGGCAGTAGTGTAACTGTTTTCAGAATAGTGTAGCTTTTCCAGTAACAAACAACGTTTTACAACGAGTAAAATCAGTGTGTGATACATTAAATATGATACATTGCCATTTTTAAAGTGAGTTTACACTTAAACTGTAAAAGTCCCTGGATACACACACTCACTGTGCACTTTATTAGGAACACCTGAACACCTACTTATTCATGCGATTATCTAATCAGCCAATCGTGTGGCAGCAGTGCAATGCATAAAATAATTCAGATACGGGTCAGGAGCTTCAGATAATGTTCACATCAACCATCGGAATGGGGAAAAATGTGATGTCAGTGATTTTGACCGTGGCATCATTTTTGGTGCCAGATTGTTTTTTTGAGTATTTCTGTAACTGCTGATCTCCTGGGATTTTCATGTACAACAGTCTTAACAAGGCCACATGTCAAGGTCTGGGTAGATTAGATGGTAAGTGAACAATCAGTTCTTATAGTCAATGTGTTGAAAGCAGGAGAAATGGGCAGGAGTAAAGACATGAGTAACTTTGACATAGGAGAAATTGTTATGGCCAGACGACTTGGTCAAAGCATCTCTGAAATGGCAAAGCTTGTGAGGTGATCCCGGTCAGCAGTGGTGAGTACCTACCAACAGTGGTCCGAAGACAGACAACCACAAACCAGCGACAGGGTGTTGGGCGCCCAAGGCTCATCAATGCGTGAGGGCAATGAAAGCTATCCCATCTTGTCTAAAAAGACAGAAGGTCTACTGAGGCACAACTCGCAGAAAATTTGAATGATGGTTACGGGAGTAATGTGTCACAACACACAGTGCATCACACCCTGCTAAATATTGGGCTTCGTAGCTGCAGACCGGTCAGAGTGCCTATGATGACCCCTGTCCACCATCGAAAGTGCCTACAATGTACACGCGAGTGTCAGAACTGGACCTTGAAGCAGTGGATGAAGGTCCAATGAGTCTTTTACATCACATGAATGGCCATGTACATGTGCGCCGTTTACCTGGGGAAGGGATGGTACCAGGATGCAGTGTGTGAAGTCTACAAGACGGTGGAGGGAGTGTGATGCTCTGTGCAATATTCTACTGGAAAACCCTGGATCCGGCCATTCATGTGGACGTCAATTTGACACATGCCACCTACCTAAAGATTTTTGCAGACCAGATAAACCCCTTCATGGCAATGGTATTCCCTGATGGCAGTGTCCATATGGGATAATTATTATGAGAAGTCATTTATGTGACTTTACAGTTTATGCTGTTTCACTAAAACGTCTAGGTTACGGATGTAACCTCCGTTCCCTGATGGAGGGAATGAGACAATGTGTTGAAGAATCGTCACTAGGCATCTCTCTTGAGCACTGAATATGCCTCTGATCTATAAAAAAAGGCCAATGAGAAGTATTTGCATATCCCGCCCCACGTACCGGACACAGCAATGAAGGGGCTTGTGAATTAAAGTTAAGTTAAGATGTGTTTTTGCGTGAGTATTTTGAACGGGAGTTTGAGGAAAGCCCGGTTGAAAACTTGCAGGTCCAAGATCGGTCCTAAGCCGCCGCTTTTCTTGGGTACAACGAAGTAAGGACTGTAGAAACCCATCTTCGTTTAGGTTGGAGGCCCTATCGCGTCTTTAGTAACGATTTCCGCGCGCAGGGATTTGTCATGTTCGCCGTATACTGTGGTAAAGCGGACGCCCGCAAAGGGGGGCGGGGGCCAGGCAAACTGAATTGCGTAACAGAGTCGACGCCACGCATCCAGGCTCCGCGCTAGGGGCACCAAGGGGACGGTTATTTTTGACGTACCCGGCGGGGTTCCGCAGCGGAGCGGAGCAGATAGTACGGCATCGGGAAGTGAAGACGCGTCCCGAGGCTCTAGTGCTGAGAAAAGACTCAAAGCACTTACCTTGCTCTGCACACCTGGCAGGGGGCGGGTTAGCGACTGAGGAGGAGGTCCAGTGTAAGCGTCCTCTAGACTCATCGGAACCGGCCGCTGGGGAACAGTCGTGGGGCTGAAGGCGGGGGGTCCGTGTCCAGCCTGCAGGGACTGTAGATATCTGGTGGCAGGGTGCCATGAGAACGGCATTTGCGGCCAGGTGACCCAGAGACAAAGGAAATAGCTCTGTTATTGAGAATGTGGGTACCGCAGCACCATGTAGGGGGGGCGGCAAATGAAATAAATTTAACAAAAGATTCTCCTCCCAGCCCTCCATCGGGTGACGGAGTGATCTTACAAGCTCCGGAGCTAACATCACAGGCTCTGGGTTGAGCGTCTCAGGAGTGCCTGGGAGCCTTCCGGGTCCTCGAGGGGGTCTGTGAGATGGGGGGTGTCTACTCCCTGCGGGGTGCTCGACGCTGGGGCTGAGAGCTGGGCCCGGGTTGAGGCGGAGCAGGGTTTTACTTAACTGCAGGAGGACGCCCTCGGCGAGCAGACGGGGCGTGGCCCATGGCGGCAGGTTTGCGGTGGGGCAGGATGTGAGATGGCCTCCGTCTGCTTCTTCACTGTGGAGAACTGCTGGGCGAAGTCCTCAACGGTGTCACCGAAGAGGCCGAACTGGGAGACAGGGGCGTTGAGAAAGCGAACCTTGTTGTTCTCACGCATCTCGACCAAGTTCAGCCACAGATGACGTTCCAGGACCATGAGCGTGGCCATCGCCTGCCCGAGTCAGGATCAGGGCTACCCCCTTGCAGATCTTTGAGCGCCTTGGCCTGGTGGACTTGCAGGAGGGCCATGGTGTGCAGGGCAGATGCGGCATGTCCGGCGGAACTGTAGGCTTTCGCGGTCAGCGAGGATGTTGTCCTACAGGCCTTGGAGGGGAGCACAGGGCGACCCCGCCAGGTGGTAGGGTTTCCAGGGCATAAGTGGAGTGCAACAGCCCTATCCACCTGGGGAATCACTGTTTACCCGTGGGCCGCTCTGCCATCGAGCGCAGCGAGAGCAGATGAGCGAGTGGCTTTATGACGAGTGGAGAGGGGTGCTCTCCACGATGACGTCAGCTCATCATGCACCTCCGTGAAAAATGGGACCGGGGGGGTGGGCGAGGCTGTGAGCGGCTCCCAGACCCCAGGAACCAGTCATCCAACCACGATGGCTGTGGGGAGGACGGAGTGTTCCAGTCCAAGCCCACGCTGGCGGCGGCCCGGGAAAGCATGTCGGTCATCTGAGCGTCAGCCTCAGCCTGGGCATGCTGTCCCAAAGGCGGCAGCCTAGTGGAGTCATCCGCGTCAGGCGCCGTGCTCTCCGATGCAGCGGCTAGCTCATCAACACAAGCTCCAGAGGATAAGCAGGCTGGCTGTGAGGCGAGCTGCTATTGCCTCGAGCACGGACGGGAGTCAACGAGCGTGCTGGGGGGTGGGTGGTCCGAGGGGGCGTACCCGGCAGAGCTGCACCCGCTGCCATCCCCAGATCGCCTCCATTGCCAGCCGCATCGTCCTCAATCCTGTGGGAAGAAGGAGCAATGCGGGAGGTGGCTGGAGTGGCGTGCTTTCTATTGAAAGCGAGCCGCGACCGCAATGTTGCCATAGTCATGCCCTCGCAGTGAGAGCATGAACCATCCACAAACGCTGCCTCGGTGTGATCGCTGCCCAGACTGTTGCCGTCTGAAGCGGAGAGCACTCTACTGCATGCAGGAACTACACAGGGGCGGAATGGCATCTTTATAAAGACGCTTCCTGAAAAGGACGTTCAACGCCGCTGTGTATTGCTCTAATAGAGGAAAACACTCTTTTAAAAGAAATATCACTCTTTTAATTTGCGCAGCACTGTCGAAGTGCCCAGGGGCAAACTGCACTGCCGTGCAAGGAAGGAGACAGCTGCTGTAGTGCGCCGTAGATCCAAAAGCAGAGAGTGTCAGATGAACAGGAACGGGTGTATGACTCGCAGCTCGCTGCAGTACAACCATCGGCTCCGAAGAAAATTTCTGAGTGAACTCGACGTATTTCCCCGCTTTTATACCCGTATGTCCGGGGTATGAAAATACTGGCTGCCAACTTCTCATTGGCCTTTTTTCATAGATCAGAGGACTATTCGGCGCTCAAGTGAGACCCCTAGTTTCGCTTCTTCGATACAACGTCGAAGTGAGCGACAGACAGGGAACTACAGTTTTATTGTTGTTGTACTCCGATCGCAATTTGCTGTTTATAATTTCCAAAGTGCTATCGCTGTGACAAATATGAGGTCAAATATGATCTATCGATGATCTTATATGATTAAGACTAACATATACGACAAACAGGAGGCCCATCTTCACCACTGCTGCACATGGACGACTATTTGTGAAAGGATAAGGGAATTAAAATAATGTCATACTGCTAAAATGATATCTTTGCATTTATTTTGAATGCAGTAAATAATATTGTTCAATCGAAATGGCTTTTATTAAGTTTTGATATGGAATATGATCATATTGAAGTATATGGAAAAGGAAAGATGCATATTGCATGTAGTTTTCATTTATAAGTACATAAATTCTCAGGCTTTAGAAGTGTGTTAAAGGTGTGTTGGTGTGTATTCATCAACCTGTTACATGTCCAACATAATCATACAGGCTAATTGAACCAAGTTTAAACTTGTTTTGATGATATTTCAGAAAAGAACCCACATACTTTCTTCACTGTAAACTATTGATATCCTTTATAATAACTTGCATTAACATTAACAGACTTTATTCACTATGGTGCTATTTTCGCAAGTAAGTAGTCCCAACTGATGATCAAATATGCAGGCTTTTTTTCCAGCATATTTTCAAGACACAAAAGCACAAAGGACCTTTTTTCACTACAGCTAACAAATATTTCATCTAGACATACCTGTCATTGAAAGTAACTGGCTTTCATAATGATGTCAACAGAAAATTTAATTTGTATTTTCAACTGGTTTGATTATTTTGTATGTAAATTATCAAAATCATTATCTTTGGGAGAAATACCAACAAAACTACATCTGGTAAGAAACCTCACTATGTTTTTATTGAAACCTGTTTGAGTCAAAAGATTTATCTCTAGCAGCGTGGCATTCTGTGATTAATGGCATTTCAGACTAAACACAATGTACACTAATGTATATATAGTGTCACCTTCTGAACGTTTGAAACATTATAACCAAACATAATGAATTCTTGTTATCTCCTTGAGTTTTATAATTAGGTTCAGTTATACTGTAAATTATTATTAGTAACATTATTTGTATAAATGTACTGCTGGATTGGATTTAGGATTGTTAATACATTTGAGAACCCCATTATTTTAGAGCAAGAACGGATTGCCTTTTATTAAAATATAAATGATATGATCCAATAAATATTACTCTCGTAAATAGTTCCAATGTATTTAGGTACTTATTTTTAGTAGCTTATATTGTAGCTAACTAGTTTCTCTAAAGGGTAGCTTGACTGTGGTTGAACTAATGCAAATTATGACAGCAAGCATTAGTTTCAAAGTCACTGCTTCATCACTTTGGCCGCTGGTCATTCCTCCAGCGGAGCCTTTCTTCTCATGTATTTTGGGAAACAGTTTGATCTAGCAGGAGCATGGTGTATGTGTGAGCCTCCCTGCCCTGGGGCTGACTGCGGATAAGGGCTTTCAACTGCTGCCACCAGTGTGGGACACCATCCACTGGCTTATCAGATGTGCTGCAGGGCACTATATGGCTAGAGTGAAATACACAGAGAGACATGGAGACATCTGCAGGCCACAGTAACATTCACTGCTGCCTGCTAGAACAGGGTAAAGCATCTACATGCAGAGAAGTGGTCACACTGATTAGACATTTAGGGAAAGTGTCAATTGTGTATGAGCTTCATGTTGAGATATGGCTTATTTAGTTAATTAAAAAAAGGTGATCCATTTGCAAAAAGCAGTGTCCTTAAAGAGAAAAGCAGGACTTCCTGTCCTACAATTGTCATGTTGAGTATTCATCTAATTCATTTTTAAGTGGCATGTCTTCACTTTACATAGTCTTAAAGAGAAAAATAAGACATTTTTGACTCTCAAAACTATAGATACATATAACATGCTAAAGACAAATTCACAAATTAGAACTACCAAATACAAATTTTATTCAATCATGTGGCACAGATTCAATCTTGTCAAGAGGATATCCATGGGCGATTGTTGAACATGGCGGGGGCGTCTTATTGCAGCGTGTGGAATTTTTAAACAGTCCCTTAGACAAGGTAGACAAATATTCAAAGAATATCAAACTTAAAACTAACATTACACTGCACTGGGGGGGTTGGGGATAGGTCAGGGGGGCCTGGCCCACCTTAGCAACCACAACCCCGCCTACCCTTCTACCTCTTAGGCCCACCTGGAGGGTCCTATGTCTCACCTTACATCTTAGAACTGGAGTGAGGCCTGATACCAACACATGCTGCATCCAGGCCCGTATTAACGCACAGACCGGTGCTTCAGCTTCTGGGTCCATGGCTGCAGGGGGGCCGCGAACTTCCAGGAGGTGGGGCCCAGTCACGGCAACTGTATTCTACCCAGTCGACGTGCACGGGGGGATGCATATGTAAACACGTTTAGAGAGAGCTGCTGGTGTAAAAACAGAGACGGTGCGCAATGGCGAAACCCGTCCATGTAGCGCATGGTCAAAGAGAGACAACATTCTGCCTCCATTGGTAGCGTAGCATGCTAGATCGTTACACCCCTAATCAACAACAAAGATTGAGCATTGAGAGTGTTGCCATACAAACTAAACATTTCTGAGTTTGAGGACATGAAGAGTTCACAGTAGAATATCCATGACGTCATCTTGTAATTACAGTCATTCATACACAATGTACAGCTTTACACCATGTCCTAACCAGTCAAGAGGCAATACAATGACAAGTGGCAGGACATTTTGTCAACTGTTTGGTTCTTACATCTGCGTCGTTGTACTGGGTAGCCCTACCCACTTTGAAATGTGATTAATCCATAATTCCAGTTGACATGACTGTATATCAACATAAAATATGTTATTATTGGCTGTGGTTGTGTCGCATCGCACAGCAGTTTTGCATCCAGTGTGTACAGACAAATTCTACAAAAAACACATCTACATCTCATGATGTAGTCAGATAATACATAACAGCCTTAGTGAATCAACGTGGAGACACTAAAATCAATGTCCAGGCACATTTCACACAAGTCAACCACAGGCTCCTCTCCTTACAAGATTATCTAGAGGCTGAAATGAAGCAAGGGATTCAGAACACAGTTTTTCTGCATTCACCTGCCCTAATTCCACTTTTTCTTGTGCAATCTCAGAGACCGTCTGTCAGACGAGAAGATTGCGTGATTGAAGCTGCGCAGTTAAACGCATCCCGGCAGCACAGATGTAAACTTGGGAGGCACGCCTTTGCTTTTCTTGCCTTGTTTTTGAACCTTCAACTGGTGCTTTTAGAAAAGTTTGTCAAACTACATCAGTAGCGTTGTGAAACTCTTGTCTGGTGTGGTGTGGCAAGCGAGCGCACACCTCCGGCTTTTCACATTCTCTGGGATCAGTGAAGCAGATGACATTGGTGCTTTTACTGGCGTTAAACTCACAGAGATGCGGCACTGTTTGAAGAGCTGAAGGAAAGATGGAAGGGTGGGTGGAGGAGAGATGAGAGCAGTCGTTCTGTCTTTGCTTTGCCCAGAGATGGTTTCACACATTTCCAAGGGGAATATTTCAACAAAATGTCTGCAGTGTTTTAGCGCCACTCTGCGGGTTCAGTGCGTAATTCCAGGTTTTTTGATGTTAAATATCTGGGTAAGTCTTTCATGATTGGCTAAACACCAACAACTGATAATATCTTAATCAAATCACTGCCTTTGCTCTATGAAGGAAAACAACATAATGGAGAATATTACTGAAACGTGTCAGTGCACAGAAATCAGCCATTTCTATAAACAAAATGACAAACATAGCAATCAGAAAAGTAAAACAGACAGTGAATAGTGAAATAAAATGTAATGAGGAAAAAGGGTGGGACTTGATTTTATATATCAGGAATTGATTGGATGGTGAAAAGTGGCGACATAGGCCAAAAAGAAAAGATGTTTCTGTGGCGGTGCAATTTATTTTTGTATTTATTTTTATTTGTCTTTTTGTATATATTTAATATTTTTATAATTAATTGATCAAATTTATATTTGTAAGACTTTTCTGTAATAAAGTAATTTCTGGGATGAGAACATGCACATTACAATTGTTGACATAAGCTACACATATGTATTTTCGCAGACAATTATTGAGGCTAAATAGACGTACAACTGTGCCAGGCATAGGCATCTCTGTAATAACACGAGTTACAAGATGTTGTGTAATTCAAACATTTCTATAAAATATCTCCCGATTAAACAGCTTTAACAATAGTAGCACCATTCCACTTTCCTTTCATCTCTTGCCCTCATTGAGAGTGCATGTTCGCCTAATTTAAGTTCAGCAGTTCAAACAAGTGAAACATTACCTCAATACATTCATCCAACTAAATAAAAAGACAGGGAAAAAATTTATGAATCTAAAAATTATTTATACAATATTAAGATACCACAATCTAATGTATTAAATATAATGCACAAATAAAATAGATATAAAATGAGGAATAATAATAATTATATGAAATACTGACAATGAATCAATAACCAAAAAATGTATAAGTTTTAAGTTTAATTGCACCAATGGGTTATCAGACTGTCACTATGCTTCAATATTTTATAGGGCTATCTATCTTAATAAAGATAATGTTTTGTTAGCCTATACTTGTTTTAAAGTCTTATTAAATTGGCATATTTATTGCTTTTTTTATAACCTGCAATATTTAATAAAGGAAATGTTGGAAGACAACAAAAAAAAAAAGGGATGAATGAGGTCACAGGTAGAGGTCGACGATATATTGCCGAGGCCGTTAAATCGGCTGATATTCTGACTTTTTACATTATCGGCATTGGCCGATAAATTTTCATGTTTGGCCGATGTTTTTCTTGAGGGCACCAAGAATTGCCTGTTTGCATATGAAGTGACTGAGACATGTAAATGACCAGTCAGTGTTAATTTTGTTGTTACATGCCATCGTGTTACTATAATATTACAGTGTCATTTAAATGGTCTGCCTATCAGAGCTGCGGCAGACGTGATTGAGCTCATAATGTTAAAGTGTTCTCCTGTTTTATTCTCCCTCTCTCTCCTCAACAGTTCCCTGTAACATTTAACTTGTCTAATGATATAAAGGGAAATATCTATAAAACTAATATCATATACTGTCTGCAAAGATCTTGTTTAAACTGATGTAATAAACCAACCTCACACAACTTCAGCAGCTCAAGCATCCTGTGGAGTGCTCATTTATTTACTTCTAAAGCACGTATTCTATCAGACTCTCCTCAGCAGTTCCCTGTCAATTTTAACTTTATTTCCTAATAATAAAAAGGTAAATATCAACAAAACTTCTATTATATACCGTCTGCAAATATGCGGATATCTCGTTTAAACAGATGGAATTCACTTACCTTCCTGCCGTGCGCTCATCTAATATCTTCCTCTGAAGCGCACAGTCCATCAGCCAGAATCAGAATCTTCAGGATCAGAATCAAAAGTTCCTCTGATTCACAAATCATGACAGACACTCCATGACAATCCAAGCAGGTTATCCAGGCCAATTAAACTGTCAGGAGATTGCTGCTGCTTGCTGGATCCACACGAGCGCTCGAGTGCTACCAAAGACTTTCTAGCAAGTCAGTCCACTGTCGGCCATGTTTGGAATACTCTCAGGAGGCTGTTTCTAGTTGTGACAGTGCAGCTCTTCTTGAATGGGGAAAGATTGAAATCTCCAAAACGTTTGGTCAAGATTATGATCAAAGGACATATTTCAAATCAGCAGTAAAATCTGACAACTCTGGTATCGTACATGGTACTTTTTTCCCTCAGATTACACTAAAAAACACAACTTTCCCAGCTTTTATAGCTAATGCGCATGTACATTCTCAAGTTGATTGACAGGTGATGTCTGTATCTAAATGATGATTGGCTCTTTTACCTGTAAGGTGGGACTTCCTATCTACATCCGTGGACCGTTGGCTGCAGTTGGCCGTTCTCATTTCTCACATTCGTTTTAATAGAATTGGCCAATCTAAATAGCTAAATAGTCTCTGGTGCAACTTCAAAGTAAAAGCGCTTCATGTGCACTATAAGTAAGCATCTTATTCACTATACACTGTGTGTACAATTGGTTTGATTCGATATTTTTTGAGTAAATGCGATTGCTAACGTGGACATGCCATTCGTGGTTGCTGGACTACTGTGCTTCCTAATATATAAAAAATGTCTTCATGTGCAAATAATTTACAAAAATTGTATGACTAAACAGAAATCTGAAGAAACTGCTATCTACCATTTAAAATACAATATTATTATTTGTTTTAAGTTTAGAGTGAAATTGAGTAAATATAGTGCTAAATAAGAGTTTATCATTATTGTTTTAGCAATTTTATGTTTTGTTATTTACTACATTCAGTTGTGTGATGTACTGGCATTGTATCGTCCTATTGGCCACCCTACTCTCTGGATATTGGCATCGGCCATTAAAAAACCCATATCAGTCGACCACTAGGCACGGGTCACTAAAGACCTGAGGTATGCATTTAAGAGTTAAAAAGTAATTATAGGTATCAAACATTTGTCCAGTTCAAAGTGTATAGAAATGATTGAATATACCTACCCTACATTGCAGTTGGTGGAGAAATGTTAAAATATCCAACATGGGAAGAAGTTCTTTACAATGATAATATGTATAAAGTTTTTCAATAATCTGTCCGGGCTTTAGAGATCAGCTGTGTGAGGAGTCATTTCCCATAAGGCTTTGAGCCAGTGGAAGTGATGTCACCCCTATATCCCATCACACATATAACTTTGAAATGTTCAGAGGATTATGGTGGCAATTGAATCTGGTAAACGTTAGGTGTCATGCAATGACTAAGCCTGCTAAAAAAAGAGCAGCCCACCCTGAACCCACCCTGCCACTTTGAATTAGGAATTTAAATGATCTGAGCACAGTGCAAGTGTTTGTATATGTGTGTGTCTTAAACTCACCATCATTACCATATCATGTGTTCAGCTTGGTTCTTAAAGGAATTTATTAATTAATCAAATATACAAATTGAGAAATCATTGAAAATGCACCATTTGCAAGAATCCCGTTCAGTGAAAATATGAAATCATATAATTTGTAGATTGCTGAGAGCAGTTGATTCAAACTTCTTCATCAAAACTACTAAAATAATTGTTAATGGAACCGTTAAGGAACCAGAGTCATTAAGAGGAATCGGAATCGATGCTGAAAGCATTCAATTCCTTTCAATTCCTGTGGTCTTAATGAAGCTTCAGACGTGGTCTTCTGCTGTTGTAGCCCATCTGCCTCAGGGTTCAACATGTTGTGCTTTCTGAGATGCTATTCTTCTCACCACAATTGTACAGAGCGGTTATCTGAATTACTGTAGACTTTCTGTCAACTCAAACAAGTCTGGACATTCTCCATTGACCTCTCTCATCAACAAGGTGTTTCCGTCCTCAGAACTGCTGCTCACTCCTGTGTGAACACCCCTTATAGCGCTCTTCAGTGCAAACCTACTGTTCATCAGTAAACCATTAAAACTTGATATTTAAGTTAGTAATACATAAATAATAACATTCGTTTGTAGAAGGCATCCGTTTCAGATTGAGTGAGGTACAACCCAACACCAAACACAAAAACCCAGTGATTCACAATCCCACTCTTTTAGAAAGATAAGCACTGGTAAAGGAACTGAGGGTACTTTTCCTCCCTGCCGCTCTGCTGTCATTTCAATCAGGTGCAGTTAAGAGCAACTCATGCACCATTTCCCATCATGAAAGCCCTGCAGCTAACCCTTCACCTCGTTACCTTGAAACATTTCACCAGCCCGCCAATGCCACCATCTGTTCTTCATTACCATACTTCACAGCACATGCTCTATTTACTCTACTTACAGTACAACAATATTTCTGATAATCTCTGCATCGCTTTGGTTAACAGTGTTGTGGTACAAGTGCAGGAGTTAATGAGTCGATCAGAGCGCATACTTCACGTACTGATGCTTATCTTTCAAACGACCCTCAGTACATAAAGGGAAAATTTACTGTAAATTCTTTCATTTAATTCCATGTAATTCCAAACCTGTATGGCTTTATGATTTTTTTTTTATATATAAGCTACTTTGTTTTTTCCACTTAATGAAATAAATAATATGGGGACTGGGTTTGTCAAAAGACAAAATGAAAAATAAATAGATAAAAATACACCATAAATGTATAATAAAAGTTCATTCGACCCGGATGTGATATTCCAAGTCTCCTGAAACCATGTAATAGCTTTGTGTGAGAAACAGACCCAAATTTAAGTTGTTATTCACTGACAATCTTTCTCTGAAATGAATAGCCAAAGTCATATAGACAACAAAAATGGTGCATTGACACCACTGAGCCTAAACACCAATGGTTCACGCATGACTTTTTAATGAGACTGCTTGTCCATTTGGACAAGTAAAATTTTCTTTCACTTACCCCTATAAAATCCACATGTCCCTGGACTACTTCAGTTGTTTGTAAATTCTGAATACTGATTTCTCATCATTTTGATTCAGACTGATTTGCTAATGTATCATTCAGAAAGATTTGTGTGCCATTCCGACCCATTTACCGAAAAGAAGGATTCGCTTACTAATCACACGTTACGATGGCTTGTGATAGAACTTAGAAACTTGATAGAAATCTAATATTTTTCAGTCTATGTAAGGCGCATTTTAATTACCACAGAATCAAGTCAAGACTTAACTATCACCAAAACACAGAAAGACACTTTTTTTGTCTGGAAGCACTTTTCATGTTGAGTTCAAAGCGGCATTGGATGCTGCCGCTGACACGGATCATGAATGCAGCTTCACGATTGCTGTAACAAAGCGGATAGCCACAGTTTATTGACAGATTAATATTGTGGAGGATGAGAGTTTAAGAGATTTAATGTCTGTTGCAATGAAAATGCAGCCAATGGGGAAACTAGTTCTTTCAATTAGTCAAACTCACAATTTTACTTTGGGAAGCATTTAATGTTACTTGAATTGGTGATATTTTGTGCTTTTCTTGTGAAAGGCATTAATTGGAAAATGTTATTAAAGCATTATATTGTTACATATTGTTTTCTTTTCTTTCCTAAGATGGAAATAAAGATAAATTTTAACAAGAAAAGAAGTATATATAGTCTAAAAATTCAGCACTTTGAAAATCTGTAATAACTACAAAAAATTACGCGATTAATCACAATAAAAAAATTTTATCAACTGGCAGCACTTACTTGCACATTTATTTTCATTCGAAATATGTCAGATTCCTTGACATTCCGTGTTATATAGAAGATGCCATTTTTATGACTGGATTTATTGATTCTGTCCATGTTTTCTGCATCACAGAAATCATAGGGTCCTACATGTCGCGGTATAAGTGGACTCCAATCATTGTATTATTCAAAATTAATTCACATCCCGAGGCATAAAGACCGCATCACCATACCATATCAGGGTGTGAATACATTTATTTATTTTTAAATCTGCGGTCCGGGCATTGTCATTGAATGTACTGTACATGACTGCGCTTCATTCATGACAGTCAACCACTGATGCAGTTTCACAATGCGCAGCCGCCGGCAATGACAAAACGTCACAAATTTGTGTATTTGACAACCATCCCAATCGTTACTATGTTTTTGTATAAGGAGCACAAACCTTGTTAGTGACCAACAGTTTCAAACAGTTTTTAAAATATTTTCCAGGACAAATGATTATTTTCCAGGACATTTCGGTATTTTTCTCATTTTCTATGACTTTTCCATGGCTGGAAAACTGCACTGCAAAATTCCAGGTTTTCCAGGATGCGTGGGAACCCTGTTAGTTTATGTCCCCATTCACTTACATTGTATTCTGTGTTCCACGGAAGAGAGTGACACAGTTTTGGAGCAACATATGGGTGAGTAAATGATCAAAGAATTGGGTGACTATTCCTTTGAAGTCTGTTTCAGCGTCAGAGCATTAGCTGTTAGTGAGATGGCTGTTTTGTACCGAAAATGATGTTGTGTGACTGAAGTTGACCTAATTGAGCACAGTTCTTCCCAGAGGAAGTGTGATTCCACCAGCAGGTCACGCTCACTATATACAACAATACCAGCAAAGTGACATCAAAGAGCAGCTTGTTTTATGGGATTTTCAGCTTAAACCCACATACAGGGAAGAAACTGTCATCACAGACAGGGTGTGTAAGCTCTTAAGGGAACACAGTGTTCCTAAACAAGTGAAACTCTGAGGTTTGCTTTTTGTTAAAGTGTGTGAAGATGTCATCCCAACTTGTATTCTGAAGTTTATTTAAAGCAACCAGCCTTCATACAGCATTTACCGGTACTTAAAAGTGGGGAAAGTGTGCCGACAGTGTTGCAGACAGTGGAATTTACAAGAGCTGTCATTGGTAGTGTTAGTTCAGCCCAAAACTGAAAATTCTGTCATCATTTACTCACCCTCATGTTGTTACAAACTCCTGTATGCCTTTCTTCATTTGAAGTCTTTTGAAGCCATATGATAGCTTTGTGTGAGGAACTAACCAAGGTCATTATTCGCTGATAATCTCCCCCTCCGCTCTGAAACCTCATTTGTGTTTGCGAATACTCAAATATGGCACGTCAAGATGTGTCTCTGCAAATTTGACTTAATGGATAAACCGCATTGTTTTTTGTTATACTGTAAGTGGTGTCTTGTAACCCATGACAATGCAGCGAGTTTAAATATGCGGAAGTGAGACTGAGATTTGAGAGCTGCAGTGCAGGGGAAGATTATCAGTGAATAGCAACTTAAATATTAGTCCGTTGCTCACAAAAAGCTATTGAATGTTTTTAGAAGTCTTGGAAAATAGTGTGCAATTCATATGGACACCTCTAATGACACTTTTATGGCACAATTTTGCTGTTTTTGGAGCTTGACAGGACGTGGTCTACTGTTGTTGTGTGGAAAAGAGCCATCTGAACATTCTGCTAAACATATCCTATTGTGTTCCACAGAAGATAGAAAGTCGTATGGTTCGGAACAACATGGGGATGATTAAATGATGAGAGAACGTCTCGGGTTACTTGTGTAACCCTTGTTCCCTGAAAAAAGCGGAACGAGATGCTGCGCTGCTAAGCGCTATGGGGAAACAATCTTATTGTGAGCTGCTCTGAACATGTGTGTAACACGTCAATGAAATTGACTGGAATTTATAGCCTCGGTTGGTGAGATCATTGGACGCACCTGTGGCCAGGCTATAAATAGGAGGCGTCACCAGAGTGTCGTCAGATTATTTTTCTGAAGAGCGGTCCTGGGACGTCCCAGTGCGGCAAAAGAAGCGCAGCATCTCGTTCCGCTTTTTTCAGGGAACAAGGGTTACACAAGTAACCCGAGACGTTCCCTTTACAAAAAGCTTCACTTTGATGCTGCGCTGCTAAGCGCTATGGGGAACGAAATGCCCACGCCGCCGCACTGGGGCTGTCCGGACCCCTGATCGTTGTGAAGTGTTTTCACAGAACGCGAGAGGTTCCAGACATGAGCTTGAGATGTCGACTCAAGGGCATAAGCCCGGAGTAGCAGAACATCTAACACCATAAAATCAGAAGAGTGTGTGCGGAAAGGACTAGCCTGCCGTATCACAAACCTGGTTAGACATGAGCTTGAGATGTCGACTCAAAGACATAAGAGTCCGGAGTAGCGGAGCATCTAGCCCACAAAGTCAAAAGATGAGTTTGAGAAGCCGACCCAAGGGCTCTAACTCAAAAGTTCGTACCATGAACTTGGATTTAGCATGAGCCTGGGATGTCGACCCAAGGACATAGTCCGGGGTAGCAAAAACATCCTAGCCCATGTAGAAAATTGTAGAATGTGCGTGGAGAGGACCAGCCCGCCACGTCACAAACTTGTTCCTGCATGAGTTTGAAATGTCGACTCGAGGGCGTAAAAGCCCGGAGTAGCATGGACATCCAAACTATAGAATCTAATGAATGTGTGCGGAGAGGACCAGCCTGCCGCATCACAAACTTGCTTAGACATTAGCGTAGATGTCGACCCAAGGGCATACCGGGGTAGCAGGAGCATCTAGCCAAACCATAGATCCTGAAGAATGTGTGCGGAGGTGACCAGCCTGCCGCATCACAAACTTGCTTAGACATGAGCGTAGATGTCGACCCAAGGGCATAAGAGCCCGGGGTAGCATGAACATCTAGAAACATGACCATGAAACCAGATGAATGTGTGCGGGGAGGACCAGCCTGCCGCATCACAAACTTGCTGCAGAGAGAGGCCTCTAGCCGAGGCTTTAAAGGAGGACAGCCTTCTGGTAGAGTGCGCCCTAAAACCTACTGGCGAAGCTTGACCGCGCGCCTCGTAGGCCGGGGCAAAAATGTACCTCACCCAAAGTGACATAGTCTGCCAGGAAGTGACCGCCCCCGGTCATGGCTTCCAAGTGAAGAATTGCTGCCCTGACTTTACGCCACTAGCAAAAGCGGTGGACATAAGTCTGAAGGGTACAGACTGGACAGAGTCTGAGAAGTCTTAGCTGCTCCGGCGTTACAAACGGCAGGGAGCAGAAGGCTTAGAAAATAACCGGCCAAGGGACGCTAAAGACACCTTGGGCAGGTAGTTAGGGTGAGGGTGCAAAGAATGCTTTTGGTCATTCCGGGGCAAACTCTAAACAGGCCGGCAAAAGAGACAGAGCCTGTAGGTACCCAAGTCTCCTTAGAGAAGTAATTGCCATAAGAAAAACCATCCTGAGAGTCAGAAGTCTACCAAACGCTGACTCTAGAGGTCTAAGAAGGGGTCTTACTCTGTGAAGAGGTCCTAGCAAGGACGCCTCTTAGGGGGCACCCCGCCCACCAAGGCGTGGCAAACCGCAGTGGAAGCCACATAGAACCTGGCAGTGGCGAGGCAAGTGCCCGCTGACAGTTCTTTCTACAGAAAATCCAGAACTGAAGCAAACTGGCAGTTAGCTGGTTCTGTAATATGAACTTAGGGGGGGAAACTGGGCGACTCGGGGAGAAGTAGAGGAGATATTGCGCTATCAAAAGAGGCGAAGAGGTCCTCTTCTGCCCTGAAAAATCTACCCAGATCAGTTCCAAGTGGAGGGAGCCGTAGCACTTGAAATGTTCTCGGAAACGTCAATAGAAAGCCCTGTGAACCTCAGTTGGTACCCTTAGGGGCCAAGCATGAAAGTTTTCACAATTCGGACCAGTGATGAGAAGGTCCTTCCTGTCCGGAATCGCCCAAGGCGAGCCGTCAAGGAGAGAAATTCGAGAAACATATCCTGTTCGGCCAGCGCAGCGCCATTAAAAGGAGGCAAGACCCTTGCTGGCGAACCTTACCAAGACTCCCGGGAGCAGAAGAACCGGGGGACACGTAAGTGCCTTTGAGCCCAGACCCAAGGGGGCTGGGTGACTTAGGGAGAAGTAGAGGAGACATTGCGCTATCATAGAGGCGAAGAGGTCCTCTTCTACCCTAGATTAGTAAATCTGCTCCCACACACACACACACACGGGCATCCAGGGACGAAACTGCCCTGAGCTGCCCTGGGCCCCAAGGAGGATCGAACGTGCCAGAAATTCAGCTGACGTGAACGTGGATCCCCCGATGGTTTATGTAAGAGGCTACCACTGTATTGCCCACCCGCACCAAGACATGGCAGCCTCAGGAGGAATTATTTCAGGGCCAGAAATACGGCCATCAGCTCGAGACAGTTACTGTGACAACCGAACTGACGACCCTCCTATCCCTTTAAGCCGGACGACCACTTAAGGCCGCTACCCAGCCCGTCAGGGAGGCATCTGTCGTTAGCAGCCTGCGACGACAAGACGCACCTAGAGTGGGACCCAAGGTAAGAATCGGGGTCTGAACCACATAGAAAGGGAACGAAGCACTGGGCGCGTAACCCTTATTTGCCTGAGGGGACTGGCCCTTGGATGAAACCCCCTGGCTTTTAGCCACAGCTGAAACGGTCTCATATGGAGAAGGCCCAAAGGAATCACCGTGGACGCAGACGCCATGAGACCTAATATTCGTTGATACTGAAGAACAGTGCAACCTTGACCTAGCCTGAGATTGCTCAGGGAGTTCTGAATGGAGATGACACGAGCGGGAGACAACTGTGCCTGCATCGTGATCGAATTCCATATGACCCCTAAAATAGGAAATTTTCTGGGTCGGGGAAAGAACGCTCCTTTGGCGTTGAGTCTCGGACCCAGAGAACCTAGATGAGCCAAGACGATATCCCTGTGCTGAACTGCCAGTTTCTGAGACTGGGCTAGGATCAGCCAGTCGTCTAGATAATTCAGAATGCGGATGCCCTGGAGTCGCAAAGGAGCCAGTGCTGCATCCATGCATTTCGTGAATGTGCGGGGTGATAGGGCTAGGCCGAGTGGAAGGACCCGATACTGGAAGGCTTTGTCCCCAAAAGCGAACCTCAGGAACTTCCTGTGCTGTGGCAGAATTCCAATATGAAAATATGCGTCCCTGAGGTCGATCGTGACCAGCCAATCGAGACGTTGGAACTGAGACACGACGGACTTGACTGTTAGCAACTTGAACTTGAGCGTCTTGACCGAGCGGTTCAAGGCACGAAGATCTAAGGGAACTTACATTTTGGGGTAAAATAGCCCTTTCAAGCAATTGGGCAGCTTTCAAGGAAACCTCTTTTGAGCAATTACAGCACATTACAAGCACTTAGGAGAAAAACGGCTGCCTACCTCCTTATCAGCTTTCACTGAAGCAGACTCATCATGAGGGTGCTGCGGTTCCCATGGCTTGATTTGTTGTAAATCTATACATATGATAGTGAAAGATATGTTTTTTGTTAAGAAAAAGAAAGTCATATATGATTATATCAACACAGGGATGAGTAAACAATGAATGCATTTTCCTTTTTGGGTGAAATAATCCTTTAATGTAAGTGCTTTTATCAAATTATTAGTCTTTAAACCCTCCAAAAATTGTCCCCATCCACTTCCATTGTAAGTGTCTCACATAACCTAGATTTTTTTTAAGTATTAAAAATATTTTTTGTGGTAATCAACATTATGCCACAAATGCTGCTGATTGAGCTTAACTTGTACTGAACCCGGAATATTCCTTTAAGAGAGTCTGATATGCAAATAAGTGGAGGAGATCACAGGACTTCCGTTGCGAAACATCAGCACTTACCGGAGACAGTGGGATTGGATGTTCATGCAGATACTTTGGGTACATGATCTGTGAAAAAACAACAATACAACTTGACTTTAATCTCCTCCCGTCCCCATCTGACCTCCTCCTTTTATTCATCATAAACAATGTGGACTGACTTCAAAGAGTGCCACTTAAATACAGTCTCGTCCCTAAACACTCTCTGTTTACAGTGGTCATACCGCAGACCACTTCAAGCCATTGTGTGAAGCGAGGCCACGTCCGCTTCTTTTTTAAATGTTTTTCCCCATGCCAAATTTGTCTTTTGGCAGCTAAGTCAGAATGCGCAAGCAATGGAGTGTTTTTAAGACAGATACATACCCAGAGTTACTGTAAAGATCTGTGCTCTGATTTCACTGTATGACACATCTCAACACAGTTACAAAATTGGACACAACTGAGCCACATCACTGGTATAATAAAGACAAGATAACTCTCTCCCTGTTACAGCACAACAGTATTTTATAAGTGTGACTTAACTGTCCAAATACTTTTGGGCCAACTGTATATATGGGTGTTTCTTCAACTGAACACTTTCATGTCCCAGGGGTTGAATGTTATATAACAGATTTCAAGTTTTTTTCCTTTTTGTTATATAAGAGTCACATTAAAACTGATTTAAAAACCTTTTACCAGCCCTTCATCATTTATTTTGGCTGTTTTTGCCCTTGACCCGGACCCAGACTTTCAATATTAAACTATGAAAATCTACCATACAAATACAAATTATTACATCTTTAAAACTATGATAAATAATAATTGATCAATTGTCACACATTATACATACATTTCTGCATATGTACAGCAAAAAATATATATTTTCACATATCCCAGCTAAGTTTGGGTCAGAGTGCAGGGTTAGCCATGATACGGCACCCCTGGAGCAGATAGGGTCAAGGGCCTTGCTCAAGGGCCTAACAGTGGTGTCTTGGCAGTGTTGGGGCTTGAACCCCTGACCTTCTGGTCAGTAACCCAGAGCATTAACCACTAAGGTAATTGTAACACTCAAACATTATTCTCTCCTTAATTACTCAACAAGCTCGTTAATTAGACCGGACATCTTCGTGCATATGTGAAGTGATCCAATACGTCAAGCAACTAGTGCCTTTCACAGGTCCATATCACCACCTAGAATCACATAAAGAGTTCACCAGATAGAACCGAGTACACATTAATACAATCATATAAGATGCAAACATACATTTCACACCATCTCAGTATATGAGCCACTATAAAATCATGAATACATCAACACATATTAATGAAAATAAATGGCGATCTGACACATCAAGCAACAAATGCCGTTCATAAATCAGTATCATCACCTATAGTGAAAAAATGTATCAATAGCAAAGTGAAATACAGAATAACAGTTCATAAATGATTTCTATTCTACAGAGCATTGGTGAGAGACTATTTAGGGATGCTTAGAGGTAACAGGAGAGATCGAAATACTCATTAAAACCAAATGGAGACATGGACTTCAATACATCCAATACGCTTCCCATTGCAGTGGATTTAACTCCACATTCCCACCTCTTCTGAAACTGTCTACCTTTTCAATTCCTATACAGGTTAACTGTTTTATATCACAAATACAAGATTGGTGAGGTAACGTCATGTCTTCTAATAGCTGATTTATGTTCACTTACACTTATTTTTAAAGGTCTTGACGTCTTCCAACATACAGTAGATTAATGGATGGGCATGATTTTGCCCGTATGTAAGTCTGTGTATTGATTGGTTCTTATTATAGAGGAGCAAGCGTTCCTCAATACAGTTCCTGCATGGATAAAAACCCTTTATGAGTGCATGTTTCTTTTCTGTAACTGCATCAGATTTTACCAATTTATTGGCTAAATTATTGGGTCATTTGTGAATGAGTAAGGGAGGATGTTTAAAAATGTCCTGTAACGAAGGGTCTGTGGAAAGAATGTACCAGTATTTTTGAATAATATTTTCAATTTCCTGAGAAGATTCATTGTAAGTTAATGCATAATCAACAGAAAATGATTTACTCTTTCTTTTATAATTCTGATTCAGTAATTGTTGCCTATCCAACCCTTTTACCTTATTATATACTGACTGAAGCCAATCATGTTGGTATCTGGTGAACTCTTTATGAGCTGCAACATTGGAATATAATAATGTGAGTTTTTGTTGTAAAGGAATTCATAAAGCGGTTAAGTTTTAAAGGGGTCGTGTCTTGAGGAATCAAATGTTCCTTGATTTTGGACATATAAGAGGTCGTTCTACTATAAAAACAATGTAAAATCCAGAACTCAAAACTTAATCTCTAATGCAATAAAAGCATTTATTGAAACCAAGCTGCAAAAACACCCCGTTCTCTACTTCCATGACAACTCTACGTCACTTGGGGTCTTTAATTCAAGACAACCTCTACAGCAACAAAACCTATTTTAAAATCATTGCACCCATGCTCCCACCAACTGGTGCTCACTCGGCTCATAAACAGAGACAGGGAGAAGGAGAAAAGGCCTACTGTCTGTAGCCTCACTACTCCTGAACATGAAAGGGGACCCATCTGGAATATTTTGAATTCAAACTTTTTGTAAACATCTCTCTGGCACGTTTTTAAGAGACGCAGTGTCAAGTTACAACTCTGAAGTGAAGATGCGTCTCATCAGCTGCTGTAGCTCCTGTTGTTTTGTTGCTTTAACTGCTCAACAAACTGTTCTTTCACCTATCTGTGCTATTTTTAATTGTTGGTGTATGTAAACAATCACTAGATCAACATCTTTGACTGGTTTTTGATTTGCTTCTGGCGATGTGCACCTCAGTGCAGGATGATTGTCTTGTGAAGCAGTCATAAAACAAGTCTTGGTCAAGGAATTGTCACTGAAGGACAGTTAAAAACACTATTGGACCCGTTATAAAAAACAATAGTAAATCGTTCCATTTATTACAATTTCAAATGTAATGATTGTTTATGATGCTGACACGCTGTGTACACTTCCATAGCACTTCCTTGAGGCTATCTACACCAGCACGTCAACACAAACTTTCTGTAACAGGACGCAGTAGTAGTGCCAGCGCAAAATGGAACGGGACACCTGTTTGTTTACTATTGGAGTGGCGCGCCACATCGGACGCCTCCATTGTAGACAGCATCATTGATTATAGCGTCCGGTGTAGACAGGGTGTGAGTGTTAACAAGGTGTGAAATGTTTTGGTGCTTGTTTATTCTCTTCCGATTGAGTTTAAAAAATGGAGCTTGCGGGGCTGCATGCTGTTAGCCAATCAGAACAGAGGGTGTTTCCATTGAAGTTGAAAGGAGGAGCTGAGGCAAAAATCTAGCTTTTCAGAAAGATGGTCAAAGATGGAGTCGAAAAATCTCATATATTACAAAATTTTGGTGAAATAAATCTTTTCTAACATTATCGGTGAACCTCAGGGCGATAATGAAACTATAAAAGAGAGCATTTCACGACCCCTTTAAAACTGTTACATTTATAATGTTGTCAAGCCAAAAAATTATTCACATTTTGTTTGAAATGGCCTTGAATAGGTTTAGTTCACCCAAAAATGAAAATAGTGTCATCATTTACTCACCCTCATGTTGTTTCAAAAGAGAATGCGATTTTATTTATTTTTTATTTCATCATGAGTGCATCAATAGAATATTTTCACAATCCCTTTTAGGGCTGCACAATGAATCAAAATAACATCAAAACAGCGATATGTTCATGTGATTATTAAACTCAGAATGCTGCGATTAAAGCCAGATAAACGTCAGTTTTAGTGCGCTAGGAAATAGAGCCATTTCAGAGCTAATACAGAATTATTGAGACATTTATCAAATACGGTTAATAGGCTGAAATCTATCGAGATATAATTGTGTAGCCATATGGCCCAGACATAAATGGAAGAGAATGGTGACAATGGTTAACAAACATGTTGCCTAGAATCAGAGAGCGAGAGAGAGTGAGCGAGAGAGATTCATACAGGTTTGTTATAACATTAAGATAAAGAAATTATGACATAATTTGCATTGCTGTATGGACTATCCCTTGAACAATGATAGTGACTGACATTGACAAGTAGCTTTAAACAGAAGCTGCAAAGGCAAGATGGTCCAGCAAATTTTGTTAAATGCGTATTTTCTAAGTAAAACACTGTGCATGAGTCTGATGTGGCTGTAAATCTGACATGAATTCTCAGGTCGGAGCACTGGACAGCAGAGATGTGTAATCCATGCTGCCATGCACGTGCACACCTGATGCAGCGGCTGATTAGTCCAGCATCAGTGCCCACAGCAGCACAAGAGCCCGGAGCTGCAGTAAACCCGCCCGCAAGTGCACATTCTGTACTTATCTCAACACTAAACTCTCTGATAAAAGTATAGTTTAGACTGCTGTATTCCTGCATAAACTTTGTGATTGTACTAGCAGGCAAATGGTTTCGCAATCTGCTGGGAAGTAAAAAAAAAAAAAAAAAAAGCTCTTTTGAAAATCTGGAGGCCAACGCAGGCCTATAAAATGCTTTGATGCTGAGAAGTGTGCATAACAACATGTTGAGCAATCACTGCAGCACATATTTCCTCCCACATGGAGTAGTCATCAACAGCAAACAATGATCCTTTTTTTTTACATTCTTATTCTAGGACTCACCATACCAAACATTCTGTACAAGTCAGGTTCCAGAAGTATAAATCCCATTAATTTATCCAAAAGGCGAACAGATTTTTTTTTTTTTTTTTCATTAACTTTTAAAGACAGACCTACTGTGAGCTCTGAGGTAGTTAATTGATGTTATATGCTTCTTTTGAAGACATCAGTCTACGTTATTTCAACTACTACGTTATTTATAAAAAAAAAACTTTTTCTGGTTTTCTGGTGAAGAACTAGACTACATCAGTTTCAGTATATTTCATTTTTATTTTATTTGATTGTATTTTAGGGCTGAAATAAGGTGTTAAATGATATAACTGAAGTATGGTTAACAGCATTACATGTATTATGGCCATCGGTGTTATTACTATCTTGTGGAATTTACATGTTTAATGAAGGCGAGCTTTGAAGGTTTCAGATTTTATAATATACTTTTTTATAGTTTTTTTTTTTTTAGTTAGTTTATTTATGAGTCATGAAAATGTATTTTAGTTTAGTTTCAGTTTTTTCCAATTATGTTTTTTGTTAGTTAAAAGAAATGTTTCCATTTTTGTTGACGTTTGTGTTAACGCTATTAACATTCCTGCCCAATTGCAACAGTCTTCATTGCATCAACATTTGAGAAATTAAAGCTGTCATCATGATCACTTCAAAATGTACATAATTGTCTCCTTTAAACAAATTTCCGCAGGCGATTATAGCGCAACATTAATTGTGGCATGTAAATAGTGCTGACTTTTGTGAATAAGGCTGTCTGTAATGAGCCTAATTTACATTGAAAGAATGACAATAACTTCATTTAACTGCACATGGCACAGTGCTACACCAGTGCAGATACTTTGAATAAGAAGTAGATTTCTGTTCTGCAATACAATATTATCATTCAAGGTCTCCATGAAAATATATCAATTCTACAGTACATTGGCTCTGTCACATGAAATGTTTTTGAAGAATATGCTGTATAAAGTCAAGCTGAATTGTTAAAATTATGGGCAGATGGGCAAATATATGAAACCTATCTAGTTTTACCCCCTGGTTCCAGCTGTTGAAGCGTGCCTCTAAGTTACTGTCATCTGAAGAGATGGGCCTCCTGTGTTCCTCTGCCTGAGGGGAAAATACAGAGCATGAGGAACAAAGAGGAGAAGATCGCTGTATAGGGACACAGAGAGCTTTGGGAATTCTCACTGAATCGCCTATTACAATCACTCATTCACAATGAACAGATTGTAAAATTCACCAGACAAGGGCTGAGGAAGATAACCATTCAACAAACCCCTATACATATCATCATGAACAACATTATGATTTGATACTCTCAGACACAGCATAATGACAATACTGTATAATATGATAAGATGACCTTCATCTGTGAAAAGCAATTTAGAGAGAAGCAAAGATAATGTTGTTTGAGCTTAATAGTTGCAGTCACCCGTCACTTTTGTTATTTGCAAAAGAGTGAGCAGGACATTTTTTATTATTATTATTCGGGAACCAGTTACTGCACATAAAATTGAAAACCTTCTCTTATGTATATATGTTTAAAGTATATACATATACATACATGCAGTATTTGGAAGGTTACTTTTAAAATGTATTCCAGTAAAGATTACAGAATACATGTTAAATTTAATTTGTAACAAATTTCCAGTAAGGTCAGTAACGTAATCTAAATTATTTGGATTACTACGTCAGCACTGGAAGATTCCACTTGTTTTGACTATAAACAGGTTAATAACAAGTGAAAAAAAACTGCCAGTACATAAAGTAAATGTATATTATTTAAATAGTATTTTTTACATATTTTTTCAGGACTTCAAGGATAAGATTTTTGCAGTAAATCTTTGCCCTTAGGTTCTACTAGAGAGATCAAACATGGATTTTCTTATAATATACGCCTTGTAACAGGTGGATGTTAAAGGGTTAAAAATGCATTTATAACGCATTTAAGAGCATTAAGCTAAATCTTAACATATATAAATTGTACCCAAGCTTAACAATTTCTGCTAGGAAATTTACCGGCCAATTGACCAAAATAAAACAATGGGCAAATCGGCGTGAAAATGGCGATGTGAAAAAAATGATGGTTCATTAATAATTTATTATCATCACACAGTGTAAAAACTCTTTGAATTCAAATGCACAATTCAGAAATAATGATAGCCACATAATGTAGAAGGGTTGGCACCCCAAAGAACATCCATCCATCAATCCATCTTCAACCGCGTATCCAAAGTCAGGTCGAGGGGGCTTTGGACGTACAGATTTTGGATCCCACAGTCTCTCCCGGGGGACCTGGTCATACGCCTTCTCCAGATCCACAAAACACTTGTAGACCGGATGGATCCCAGGCCCCCTCCAGGATCCTTGCGAGAGTAAAGATCTGGTCTGTCGTTCCACGGCCAGGATGGAAACCACATTGTTCCTCTTCAACCCGAGGTTCGACAATCGGCCAAACCCTCCTTTCCGGCACCTTGGAGTAAACTTTACCAGGGAGGCTGAGAAGTGTGATACCCCTGTAGTTGGCACACACTCTCTGATCCCTCTTTTTGAAGAGGGGAACCAGCACCCCTTTCTGCCACTCCTTAGGCACTGTCCCAGACTTCCATGCAATGTTGAAGAGGCGTGTCATCCATGACACCCCCTCCACATCCAAAGCTTTCAGCATTTCTGGTCAGATCTCATCAATCCCGGGGCTTTGCCACTGCGGAGTTGTTTGACTACCTCAGTGACCTCCCCCAGGGACTGTCCCCCAGACAGTCGCCTGTCCCAGGGCCGTTTTGAAGCCAGTCTGAGGATCTTGGTGGCTGGTTGACGGGCAGGTGTTGCCACCTTCCTGCGGGAGGATCTTCTTCTTAAAGGCCAGCATGCGGGCTCCGATTGTGAGGGTGCTGGTGGCCTGACCCATGGCGTTGTAAGCCTTCGCCAATAACGACGGAGAAAATGTATATGCCTTGGAAGGGAGCCTTGGTCGGTTCCTCCAGGTGGCTGTACCCTGCGGGCACGAGTGCACCTAACCTGGGGAAGCTCGATATATCCCTTGGCTGCTCCGCCGTCGAGGGTAGCTAGGGTAGACAAGCTTGCGAAGCATGTACGGGCAGAGAAAGGCACCTTCCATGACTTCGCAAGCTCCTCATGCACTTCCGTGAGGAATGGCACCGGGGCGTGCCATGGCCGTAAGTTGCGCTCCGAGCCCAGAAACCAATCATCCAGCTGCGAACATTCAGGGCAAGGTGGAGGGTTCCACTCAAGCTCGATGTTCGCAGCCACCCGGGTAAGTACGGCTGCCAACTCAGCATCTGCTTTGTCCGACCGAGAGCGGGAGCTCAGTAGACTCATCCAATTCCAATAGCAGGTGCCCACCCTATGATGCAGCGACCGAGAAATTAAATTTGTTTCAAGCTGCAACCAAGACATTAAATCTGCCCTGAGGTGGACCGCCTGCCTCGCTCGTGAACTCAAGGCAGTTACCAGGCAGAACGAGCGTGCTGGGGTACGGGATGTCCGTGGGAACTGAGCCAGCAGAGAAACACCCATATCCACATCCAAATCGCCCACAGCGCTCGCCGACCCTGCCGCCTGAGATTCAATGCAGGAAAGACGTGTCGGGAAGCAGCCGCAGTGGCTCTCTACTTCACAAAGAAGGAAGAAAGCAGTGACTACAACGTTCTCACAGGCATGTTCTCACAGGCATGTTCTCACAGGCATGTTCTCACGGGCATGTTCTCACGGTCATGTTTTCACAGTGAGAAAATTACTCCTTAAAATCTGTATCAGTATCGGACAAAAATGTTCATATTGGTGCAGCCCTAATTTCTGCTTCTCCAAAATAACTTCAAAACCCCAGAGAGTGTACACGACATCATCTTCTCATCACATTTATGTGGATTCACATCATAAGAAAGTGTTTAATCGCTGTTCAAATGCTCATCAGATAGCATCATTTATACGGATAAATGTTTGAATAGAGAATAGAGTAAACTGAATAGAGTAAATGTTATATGAAACAAATGACAATAAAATAAAAGTAATCTCTAGTAATTAAACTCCTTTTTTAATGTAACTGTATTCTGATTACCATCTATTTAAATTGTAACTGTACTAGAATAGTTAATAATTTTTTGTATTTTAATTATGTAATCACAGTACATTTTTTTCTGTTATTCACAAACCCTATATTTACTGTTTATTAGGGCTGGGAAATTTAAGTAATAATAGTTGACTGTAAATTTCCAGGGGGTGCACGCTTTACTGGACTGCACATCCTAGCACAGAAACTGATTGTGTGGACAGTTCACGCTTATTCATTACACGCATGTCCTGACTATAATAAACACGAAAGCCGATTTACTGTATGGAGAATAGAGACTTCTGGTTTCAGATGACAGTGAGTTAGCGTTTTAGCTAACACGGTAGCTTGCCCGAATCTCTCCCACACCTGGTTCACCACGTGTGGGAGAGATTCGGGCAAGCTACTGTGTCTCCTCACATTTCCCGAAAATGCTAACTCACTGTCATCTGAAACCATGTCAAAATCGAAACCGCGCGAGAGAGAGCGAGATAATAAGTGTGGGAGGGAAACGGATCAAAATGTAAGTCCTTTTTTAATATTAATCTCCACTTTCACTTTCAGATGTTAAATCTTGATCTGTTTCTCACCCACATCTAGCATATTGCTTCTTAACACTTTTTTAACATCTGAAGTCATTTGGATTACTTCTATATTTCTTTCATGTGCTTTTTGGAGCTTCAAAGTTCTGATCACCATTCAGTTGCATTGCATATACCTACAGAGCTGATATATTCTTCTAAAAATCTTTGTTCCCTATCTGCCACTCACTCGACATTGTGTCAATGAAGTGACACTAGCCCATTCTACCAAGAGTGTGGAGCCCTCCTGGGCCTTGTCCAGTGGCGCCTCTCTAACAGACATTTGCAGAGCAGCAGGCTGGGCAACACCCTTGCGAGGTTCTACAATCTCCGTGTTAAGCTGGTTTCGTCCCGTGTCTTAGCAGGAACGAACAGGTATGTCCGGGACAATTGGCTGGGTGTATCACTTGCGCATAGTGCCTCCCCTCTGGGCGGGGTGTGGTCTCTGCGGCGTCTTCCCCTTGGGAGCGACTCCAACCACCCCCCATGTTGGCCTGGTGCGCTGGCAATGAGGCACACAGTAGTCTGCCCATCTCGCACCAGCAGTTCACGTAACACAGTCCAGCTAGTTGTGGCATGTTTGTAGGGGACCCCTAGTGTCGCTTCATCAACACAACGTCTAGTGAGTGACCGATAGGGAACATCCTGATTACTTCCGTAAGTCATACACATCTGGGATGGCATGAGGGTGAGTAAATGATGAGAGAATTTTCATTTTAGGGTGAACTATTCCTTTAATTGATAAATAAAAATGATTCGTGGCATTTTCTTTTTAAAACTAAAGATTTTTTCACAACTGCCTCAACTTTTTGAGGACACAGAGAGAGAGTGTGTTCTGGACATACTCTCCTCATGGCACACAGATGCTTGGCTGTTCCACATAATTTCTGTTGTTCCCCTTCACATGCAGTACATTTCTGAGGATGGTCACATGATGCAGCTCCCCTCTCTTTGTGATCAGACACTGCTCTTTTCTCAGGCCTCCTGCAGCACTTTAAGTTTCCAGTGCTTAACTTTCCTCACTTTAGGTTCACCTCACCAGCAAAGAGTCAAGGAAATGTCTAATAAAGCTCAATTCAAATGAAATACATGGATACTGTTGAAGTTTATTAGTAACATGGGAACGGGCTTGTTCACACAGGCTCAAATCCAACAACCTCCAAATAACTGATAATAACTTGGACACGTGGGGAAATTCCTTGTTATAACCAATAGCTATACGAACTGACAAGAGGTTATGTTGAGTTTTAATCCAAGAACTGTCATGCTTAGAAGATTTGGATATCTTTTTTTATATAGCAGGATTTTAGGTTCAAATTTAAATGTTAAATGTTTTAGTGTATACAGTATATATTAGGTTGTTAAAATGGTAAAAAAATAAAAATAAATTTAAAAGCAAACATATTCAGTGCAGTCTCTCTCACAAGGCATACAATTACCATGAATATAATTTACCAAAAAATTTGCATCATACTGTTCAAAGTAGTTTTATGTGGAGTATATAATGTCACACCACAGGACATGACAACTTCCCAAATGTATTTCAGTGTCAACTAGCCATTCATACCTGTAAATATATACGGCTGTGAATAATGTGCTCATGGCCTATGAGTTCATAAAACGCCCCAGGTCATGGAGGAGAAACAGATTTGGGCTCAGTTTGAATATTTTTTGAATGAGGCTTCAGATGAGAGGACTGATCTCAGATGAGTTGATCTTGATATCATCCTTCTCTGTGCGTTTGACAGGACTGGAGGCCAAGGGTCTAGTTGGAGACTTCTCACTGAACAAATTTCTCTTCCTGTGGATGAAAGAAAACTTAAGATCTCTATTTTCAGATACACAGGACAGAAATTAAATTCTCAATCATTTAGAAAACATCAGAGCCATGGTGCAGCGCTTAGTGCATGTGGGCCATGGTACTTGCAAGTCCTGCCTGAGCATGTCCCAATAAGTGATAGACCAATATATATATATATACAGGGTTGGGGAGTAATGGAATACATGTAATGGGATTACATACTACAAAATATAAGCATTCCACAATACAGTTATACAGTTACATTCAAAAAGTATTTGATTACTGAAGAGATTACTTTGCATTTCATTGTCAAATGTTTCATTTAATATTTAGTCCTTTCAGATGAAAACATTTATACATATAAATGATGCGATCCAAAGTGCATTTGAACAGCAGTGAAACACTTTCTTATGATGTGTTAATTCATACGAGCAGACAGAGAAGTACGTTTGGAGCAGAAGAAATAGAAATAAACCTTGTGTATATTGTCAGCTTTACGCTAAGATAAAATGCTATTTCTAGCCATTTTAAATGCTAGGCACGATAATATTTTCTATTAAGAAAATTCACATAAGATCATAATAAAAATGGTTCTAGTAAGATATTTGATATTAGGGCACAAATCATATTCTTGATAATAATTTTTGTATTGATTTCCTGTAAAAATATCTAAAAATCATTAAAACAAAATTATTTTGATTGATCTTGTTTTAGAAACAACACTGTATAAGATATTTCGGTTTTTCAGAGAATGTATTTTTAACATGTGTATTTTGTCTTACTGTACTGACAGAGTTTTTATAGTCAAAACAAGTGAAAAAATCTACCAGTGCTGAAGAAGTAATCCAAAGTATTTAGAAGATGTTACTGACCTTGAGTAATCTAACGGAATACATTACAAATTACAATATTTTTGAAAAGTAACCCCCCCAGCCCTGTGTAATACACATCTATGGTTCATGGTTCTGCTAGCATTTAATTATATAAAGCATCGGAAGGCTTGACATAAACCCATTCACACTGGACGCATTTATTATCTTCCAGCTTCCAGTTCACTTATATTTATGATCTTGTTTTATGCACAGATAATTTCAGTTTGATGAGCAATGCTGAGGCCACCAATGAGAACTTCAAAGGATAAACTTGTCTGACTAGATGTCGCAGAATTGACAGCCATGACATATTTGTTTCACAGGCAAATTAAGAACGTGTTCTTCAGCTAATTATGAATGCTTAACGCAAATCTCAACTAATTAAACAAATCCCCTGTAAGTCAAATGATAAAGAGAGGGAGGATGTGATGACAACATAAGTATTTGGGTAGATATACGCCCAGTTTTGCTGTCTTTTTTTCCCATGGTTTCCTTTGAATTTAAGCTCTAGCCTAAAATAAACATCAAAAACCAGTTTTCATGTGTGCAGTGTTTTATTTAGCTTTTTTGCTGTCAATCGCGGCTCAATTCTCTGCCTACAATTATCAATGCACTGGTAGCAATTATGAATGCCTTTCATTCACTCTTGAAGTGTGTACCTTGCTGGTGGTGGCAGGGACATTCTTTGAGAAATATATTAAGACAGTCAGAATTGTGAAGTAGTGCTATGTTATAAAATTACCTATATTATCTTGATACCTCCTTGGTCATGTGCTGTTTGCAGAGTATTGCAAATGAGTATTAGACATCAAGCTAAATTATTAGGTATGCTAAGGCTTTACATTGCAAAGGTATTCTGAGTGGTTGCTACTTTGTGTTGCTTTGCAGGTCCTATAGGTGTTACTACGGTTGTTCTGGGTGGTTGCTAGCTGATTGATATTTGGCATAAGTCAAAAAAGCCCACCCACACGTCTATTCACTGTAAAAAATCGTAAAGAATTTTAAAGGAAAAAGAATGTAAAAATGCTTTTGTAAAAACTTTTAAATGGTTACTTTACCTTATACCATGAAAATGTATATTTATGTAACAATATTATTGTAATTTTAGTTCATTAACTGAAGCTTAACATTGTCTTTGTGTTTGTTTTTGAGTTGACACAGTATGCAATAGACTGGTATGTGTTAAGGTAATATTAGGACAAACATGGCAAAAAGAAACAGCTTTCTCTAGAAACTCGTCAGTCAATCATTGTTATACAAGGCTATACAATGCTTGAAATGGCTATAAACTGAAGATTTCATAGAAAGGTGTACACTACAGTCTTCAAAGACAAAGAACAACTGGCTCTAACAAGGACAGAAAGAGATGTGGAAGACCAGATGTACAACTAAACAAGAGGATAAGTACATCAGAGTCTCTAGTTTGAGAAATAGATGCCTCACATGTCCTCCGCTGACAGCTTCATTGAATTCTACCTGCTCAACACCAGTTTCATGTACAACAGTAAAGAGAAGACTCAGGGGTGCAGGCCTTATGGGAAGAATTGCAAAGAAAAAGAAAAGTTTAGAGTGGGCAAAGAAACACAGACATTGGACAAGAGATAATTGGAAAAGAGTGTTATGGCTCTTAACCCCATTGATCTTTTGTGGGATCAGCTAGATTGTAAGGTGTGTGAGAAGTGCCTGACAAGACTAGTGCTACAGGAAGTGTGGGTGAAATGTCACCATATCTGGACAAACTGACAGCTAGAATGCCAAGAATCTGCAAAGCTGTCATTGCTGCACATTGCTGAAAAATCTTTGAAGTAGTTTAAGAAGTTCTAAACATTTATTTCAGTTATTAATGTCCTGACTTCAGATGAATGCCGATTTGTTGAATAAAAGTACCAATTTCTTTCCATAAGAGCAAAATCTGAACATTATTCCAAACTTTTGGCTGCCAGTGTGTGTGTGTGTGTGTGTGTGTGTGTGTGTATATATATATATATATATATATATATAATGAAAATGGCTGAAAATTTACTCTAAATGAATAATGTTCTTCTTCAGTTTCCTTCTTTTCATTGATATTTTTCATGCAACATAACACTTGCTAACCCGAGTCAGCTGCACCCTTTCTACACTGCCACATGAGTGATGCTTTGTTCTGGAACAAGACAGTCTTTTCAAACAAGTCTTTTAAGTGAACTAAATTAACTCATATTTCTTGTTCCTTGACATCTCTTATTTTTGATGACAATGAGCTCTAGTTTGAAGCGCGAGACTGCTTTTGTGGCTTGTCATGCCTATAAAGACTGACTATAGCGTTAGCCAACAGCATTCGAGTGCGATCTATAAAGGAGCATATCATTGGTTTGACCTACTGAACGAATACAGCTTTTCACTGAATGAGCGGGGATCAGAATCTGTTGACCGACTGAACAAGAGGAGGAGGTATTTCGTCTGTTTACTTCCGTAATCTCTTTCAACAAGGAGAGAAAGTGGCTGGATGACTTCTGAGTAATAGTGACTGATGACATTACAATGACATCAGGACGTAATTTAATCACTTATAATTATTTTAGGCTAATATTTTTGTATTTTTGTATAGTCATGCACAGCACAGCAGGGAAAACATCGATGCTTAAACACTGCTGGATTCTCTTAGTAGATTCGAAGATACGCACATTTTTATCAAGTATAATTAGAATTGTTTCGGTTGTGAATGACTTAATGACTCACTCAAAACACATAAAATATGTTCATTCGTTGCAAGTTAAGATGTAATTTAAAACAATTGTCACTGAACGAATCAGTGAACAAATCTAAATGGCAGACATAGAAACATATTCTAGAGTAAATTTACTCCACTAAATAAATGTGACATTTATTGTAGTAATAGGGTTTTGTGGTGTTTGATACATGTAACTTTAAACTCTAAAAGTTGTGAAATGATGGATTCATGGTCTGTAATTTTTGTTAATGAATGGAGAACAAAAAGGAATGATTAGGACTTCTCATTGTCCTTACAATGTTTTTTTTTTATTTCAAACAGTAATAATTATAAAAAAAATATATATGGTTGGTTATGGCAACATGGCAAATGGCAACATTGGTGAACAGAAGCATCAATTTCTTTCATCTTAGTGATTCCAGTCTACATCAAAGAAGAGATCTAAAAGGCCGCAGCAGATAAATCTGCTGGAAACTGCATGCACACAACACATGAACACACACACGCACACACTCGTTTGCTTTGAGGTGTGAGATGAGGGTCAGTCATTGTGATTGGCACTGGGCTGTTAACAGGTGGATGAGGATAATTGAATCAGATGAGAGTGAGGGATCAAAGGGCTTGAGGGGGCAGATCTTGGAGGTGCTGCTGCACCGCATCCTGATTAAAGCCCTGTGCGCTGACCTCCAGCTGCTGATTGCGACCCCAGATTCAGGGACACGTCCTCATACCCTCCACTTAAAAGCACAAGCACCTGGCTACAAGGGCAACGCATTCACTGAGGACTTTACTCAAACCTTCAAATCGCATGTGACGTCTTTTATTGGCCTTTGTCGCTGTCAAAGGTTTGACAGAAATATAAGATGATCCCTTGTACATAAAAAAGGTAACCTAAAAACTTCATTAAACAAAATAAAAAAAATGATTTAGATGGTATTTGTCAACCACCCATGTACATCTTATTTTTCTGCTTTCTCTTGAAAAAAAAGTAGTGGGGTTCATTTTCTTGATCTCACATGGGGCCCCACAAACCCTCAGGCTGGCACAAACTGTTATAGGAAGTGACTGCTTCACACACTTCTCCTAAAAATCCATATGATATGAGAATCATTCATATCAGTAGCACAAATGATGCCACAGTAAACACCCCTAATTAGCCAAAATTCATATTGATCGAGCAACAACTGCACAAAGCAGACGTAAAACTCTTAGCAAAGAGCAAAACTAAACACACAAGTCATATATCTATGAGAGTGTGCCAGTGCTCTCAGGTCTGCTAAAGGCAAGTACAACAAGCGCAGTGTCAGAACAGTCATGCTGTTACAGACACATTCATTCTGTCTATCACGTGTGAACTCTAAACTGAAGAGAAGATCAGATCGCCATCAGGTGGACAAACATGGATCTGTCTGTCTGTAAATCCCTTTCATCATTCTCTGGGAGAATCTAACAAAAAAATGTCCAGATCATTAATCACCCCAAATTAAAAAGAAATCAGATTTTATTATCATTTTTTTTATTTATTTTTTTTGCATTTAAAGAGGGGAAAAAAGCCAATCTGTAGGAAATCCAAGAAATTTGTCACATTTATCTTTTTTTTTTATTATTATTATTTTTTTTATGACATTAAAATGAATATTCCACAGTTTTAAATAGTTCTTGTTGCTTAGCACTCTCAAAGACATTATTGGTGAATCAAAAACATGTTTGATGTGACGTCACTTCATAGACTTCAATGTATTCTGCAGCACTGACGCGAGTCACGAGATGTACCCTTAATGCTTATTCAGTCACTTTTGCAAATTAACAATTGCTCTTCACAATCACAAAAGTGACCAATTATGGTTTCAAGTGTGCAGCTGCACAGTGGTTGGGAAGTACATATGGTATAGCACTTGCAATGGAAGTGACTGGGGCTATTCCATATTCAAATACATTGTTTCACAGGTAAAGGAACAAGCATTTTATCACATTAGTCGTGTTAATATGTATGTTTGCATCTTGTGCCTATATCTCCGAAACAGTGTGTATTTCAATGTACTTGCCCTATTCACTGCCATTTTAAGTTTTACAATTAGCAAAAAAGTTGGAAATATTTTTAGATGTCTTTACATTTTTACAAATGCTGTCAATTAAGGTTAAAAAGCATTGAAACCGGAATATTCCTTTATGAATAAAAATTCATATTAGAGTAATGTTAACAAAATCTCATTCTCATTTATGTAATACAAAAAAACATAAATAATTATAAAAACCCAGCAACACACCACTGTTTGAGTTTAAGATGAAAAAGCAACCACAAGCATCCTATCATTTCTATATCAACAATGTTCAATTAAACTTCAAACATGTTTAAAAGCAACCAATTGAATAAAATGTCACATCATGACATTTGTTTTCACCCATGAAAGCATAAACTCTGCTGTCTCACGACTGAGAGAAAACATGGCCACATCAGGGAGGTGCAGAGAGCTCACAGCTTTAATCTCATCTAAACGAGAGAGACACGTTAAAGACACAACTGCAATTTTCTCTAAATGCCTTTAATGGTGAAGCATCAGTCCAGGCTTTCCTTTATCTGTGACTGCTGCAATTGAGAGAGAGCTCTCATTTCACAAGAAGCAGCTTAATCTTCTGCTGTCAAGGGTCAGTGGATGCGTTGAGTCACCATTTCAGAACAACACAGACCTGGTATTGAAAAGTGTCCGTTCATGTGACTAAATACAAGCATATGGCCTTTCCTATGATTTTCTCTTGTATAGTTAAGGTCATAAGGCCTATTCACACCAAAAGTCTATAAACACTATAAAATGACAGTAATTGCCTATAAACTATTCGCAATGACATTTTCATTTTGGTCCAATATTGTCTTTCATGCTGTTTGTACTTAAGTTTATCAACAACATCTCTTTAGGCCCTTTCCCACTGCAAGGACTAAAGCCCATTTTAGGTACCTTTTGAGGAACAACTCTAAAGTTCCTCTAAGCCATTTAGAGCGACTCCTACTATGGGGTAGGCATGTTTTGGGAGAAGAAGAACTGAGGAAGGTGATCCAACCTGTGATTAATCAAACACAAATGATGCACAAAGCATTGAGAAACACTGAGAGTTGCCAGCCGCCATAGTCTGAAATCTCAAAAGCTGGTTCCAGACACATGACACAAAAGCTTACACTGTATTTCATTGGTCATGGAGATTTTCTAAAAACATAAAAAGAAAATGTTTTGTGCTCAGTGTGAACCACAGAAATGCTTTACTTAAATTTGAAGAACGGATGTTGTGCAAATTCATTCTGTGAGAGCTCTAGGGCAGTGGGCTGTGCACATTCTCAGGACATATAAGAGCTGTTTGCTCATGGGAATCCAGGTTTGAGCAAGCCCGGTTCCAGCTTTAAGGTGTAAGGTAAGCCAAGTGACAGTTATGGTGGGCCTTGGGGGAGTTGTTGGGGGAGCTATCTACACTCCAGAGTGCTTGTGCTGTGATAGCTCCACTTATTGTAACAGGAGTGCCGTAGCTTCCAGCTTCTTCTACGGCATGTCTTTCACCTAGCACCGCAGAGCATCCTTCGCACTCACCTATACTCAGCCCGAGGCACGACAGGATGAAACCTATTCAGAGTCCGTTCCGCCAGGGTGGGCAGGACTTGTGATTGGGTGGGCCCATAGAGGTGGACACAACCAAATTTGCATTGCTTTAGTTTGAGTCTGTCTACACTGGAAGTGTCATAGCTGCAGGTCAACTCAGACTGTTCACTAATACAGACCAGATCAGCTATAGGTGAACTTCATTGTTTTCTGATTTTAATGAAATTACATTGCTATAAAAATAAGAATAATTTTACACAATGGGTCTCATTCATGAAATATGATTTCTGTGTAAATTGTTTGTGAAACCATTCTTTCAGAAATTGTCTCATACAATGTAAATAAATATGTTTCCATATGGTTAAAAACAAAAGAAGATTTAAAAACAGACATTTTTGTTTATGTTGCGCTGGCACCTACCGGCATAGATGCAGCATCACGCAAAAACAAACTTTTTCAGTCAGTGTAGGAATGCACAATTTGCAGTTAGCTATGGTTAAATTATTCCATGAGTGAAAGTGTCTAAAACATGCAAAATTATCAAGATAAAGTGAGCAGTTTTTAGCTGGTCATGTGATCTCAACAGCATCTGTCGAACACAAGTCTGCCAAAAGTATACTCCATATAATTGCGCACATCAACGACTGCAATGAGACACCTGACAATTTATCTTCAGGAGTTTAGACCCATAAAGACATCATTATTTTCCTTCAGACTCAAGTTATACAAATGCAGACCTCCTCACACAAGCGCTCTTGACTCGCACATTCATCGTTGTTGATTTGACCTTCATCCCCTGATATTTAGCAGCGATTACATCTTCTAGCGCTTCTTCCAGATGCATGCAAAATCCTTAAGCATCCTGTATGTGGAAGATGTGCATAAAACAATTTTCATCAACTTGATCATCAAACACTCTTTTCCATGGGGCTGTACTTTTAGTTTCCCTCAGCAAGAGTTTACGACTAATGTACAGCACCGGTCACTCCTCCCCCTCCACCTCCTGCAAGAGCACTGCCCCAGCCCTCTGTCAGATGCATCCATCTGCAAAATCAAATCAAATCACTTTATTGTCACACTACTGTGTACACGAGTGCAACAGTAGGTGAAAGTCTTGTGTGCAGTTACGAGCAACATTGCAGTAATGACAGTGACGAGACATATACCAAATTACAATAAACAACATATTTACACAACACAATTTACATATCAAATGTACACATAATCACACAACAATTTACATATCAAATGCACACATAATTACATAACATAGTACTGATATACAATGTACAGTAAACAATACACACAATGTAGAATACACATACACTAGATAGGGTATATAAAATATATATACACTAAGTGAATTGGGGAGAATATATTGACAGTACAGTGTGTGATACAAGATGAAGATTAATAAAGTGCAGTGCTGATTGTTGATCGTGAGAGATCATGTGTTCAAAAGTCTTATTGCTTGGGGGAAGAAACTGTCATGTAGTCAGCTGGTGCGGGTCCTGATGCTGAGATACCGCCTGCCTGATGGAAGCAGTGAGAGCAGCCCATGACTCGGGTGGCTGGAGTCTCTGATGATCCTCCGAGCTTTTTTCACGCACCGCCTGTTATATATGTCCTGGAGGGAGGGAAGCTCACCTCCGATGATGTTTCTGGCAGTTCATACCACCCTTTGCAGTTCTTTGCGGTTATGGGTGGTGCTATTGCCGTACCAGGCGATGATGCAGCCAGTCAGGATGCTCTCTACAGTGCTGGTGTAGAACCGTGTGAGGATGCCGTCTCAGAGGCGCTGGTGAGCCTTCTTCACAACGGCCTAAGTGTGGACGGACCATTTGAGTTCCTCAGTAATGTGGACACCAAGGAACTTGAAGCTGCTGACTCTTTCCACCGGTGCTCCATTAATGGTGATGGGGCTGTAATCTCTGTCTTTCTTCCTGAAGTCCACCACAAGCTCCTTAGTTTTACTGACATTGAGGGAGAGGTTGTGCTCCTGACACCAGCGTGTCAGAGTGTACACCTCCTCTCTGTAGGCTGTTTCATCATTGTCAGTGATCAGATCTACCACCGTCGTATCGTCAGCAAACTTAATGATGGCATTGGAGCTATGTGTCGCCACACAGTCATGTGTGTAAAGGGAATACAGGAGTGGGCTGAGAACACAGCCCTGCGGGGCTCCAGTGTTGAGGGTCAGTGATGAGGAGATGTTGCTGCCCATTCTAACCACCTGATGTCTGCCTGACAGGAAATCCAGGATCCAGCTGCACAGCGAGCTGTTTAAGCCCAGAGCCCGGAGTTTCACATCAAACTGGGAGGGCACTATGGTGTTAAATGCTGAGCTGTAGTCTACAAACAGCATTCTCACATACGTGTTCCTTTTTTCCAGATGGGAGAGAGCAGTGTGTATTGTAGATGCAATGGCATCGTCAGTGGAGCGGTTGTTGCGGTAGGCAAACTGTAATGGGTCCAAAGAGGTGGGCAAAACAGAGCAGATGTAATCTCTAATCATCCTCTCAAAGCATTTGCTGATGATGGGGGTCAGAGCAACAGGACGCCAGTCATTTAAGCAAGTGATTTTTGATTGCTTCGGTACAGGCACAATGGTTGATGTTTTGAAGCATGTGGGGACTACAGACAGGGATAGGGACAAGTTGAATATGTCCGTAAAAACACCAGCCAGTTGGTTTGCGCATGCTCTGATGACGTGGCCCGGAATGCCGTCTGGACCCGCGGCTTTGCGGATATTCAACCGTCGAAAGGATCGGGTTACATCCGCAACAGAGACGGAGAGTGAACCAACCTCTGTAGTATCGGCCGCGAGTGCTCTCTCCGCGAGGGCGGTGTTGTTGTCCTCGAAACGAGCATAAAATGTATTAAGCTCATCCGGGAGAGAGGCAGCGGTGTTCATGGCGGAGTTTTTATTCCGTTTGTAGTCCGTGATGGTGTTAATTCCCTGCCACATACTTCTAGAGTCAGTGGTGTTGAACTGCCCTTCAATTTTGTGCCTCTACTGGCGTTTGGCTGTACTGATAGAGTTATGGAGGGCATAACTGGCTTGTTATGGTGGTCCGCGCAGTAAGTGCCGTGCGAACATCGCTGTTAACCCAGTGTTTCTGGTTGGGGTAGATCCGTATTGTTTTTGTCGGAACAACGTCCTCTACGCACTTCCTGATGAAACGAAATAAAGAGGAGAGAGAAGTTTGGAGCATGTAAGAGCAGTCCCAAAAGTGCAGATTTAACTTTTAGAAAAGCCTGTTGGCACGACTCCATCCACTGGACCGGATCAGGAGACCCCTTTTCAAGTGAGATCAGTCAGTGGGCTAGTGACATCAGAGAAACTAGGCACAAACCTTCGGTAGTAGCAGCCAGCCCCAGAAACCGCCTCACCTCCTTTTTGGTCTTGGGTGCTGGGCAGGCTGTGATCACTGCAGTTTTGTTAATTTGGGGATGCACCTGCCCATGGCCCAAGTGGAACCCCAGATACTGAACTTCTTCCTGCTCAATTATGCACTTCTGTGGGTTGGCTATTGCAGCAGTCACAGGACGGCTCTCAGATGTTGCATGTGCTGGTGCCAATCATTACTATATTATTATTAATGATGATATAATCGAGATCAGTGTTTCTCAACTGGTGGGTTGCGACCTAAATGTGGGTTGCAGGTCTATTTGTAATGGGTCACTGACAGCAGGGAAAGAAAAATATTTTTCGGTGGCCGCCCAAAGGATGGAGATTATTTAATGATAATATAATATATAATGAAGAGATTTAATGATAAGCTTGCATTCAGCTAAAGGCTTCTCATTTGCACAGCGATGTTTTCGCCAAAAGGTTACTATTATTTATTGCTTATTATTGCTTTTAGCTACATTGACCTAACCATGGTTATGAGGAGCCTTTCCTCCGGTGTATTAGTGATGGGAAGATCGGATAATTTTACTAACATGAATCTTTGAGTCTCGTTCAGCAAAATGAACAAATCTTTATTCAAGTAATTTAGTTCGTTTCGTTCATTTAAGCAGAATTAAATGAGAATTACATTTTCAATAGCCAAATCCCCCCAACTCATCTACTTACGCAAACTTTTATTATAGACCCAATAAGAACAAATTATAACACAGCCAAGGACAAATTGTGAGAAACAGAAATGCTGAGTCATCTGGTCATGTTTGAGTCGTTTGTTTTTTTTCTCACGTGACAGCCGTATACAGATGTGAAAGTATGCGTCCTTCAGGTCTACTGCTGCGAACCAATCTTGATGCTGGATGCACGTCAAAATGTGTTTTTGCATCAGTGTCTTGAACAGGAGTTTGTGTAAGGCCCGGTGCAGGGACTGCTGGAGGGACAGGGTCTATTGTGCCCTTGCGAAGAAGGGTCACGATGTCCACACGCAGGGTGGCGGCGTTCTCGCCCTGCACTAAACTGAAGCAGATGCCGCTGAACCAGGGCGGACGCCTAGCGAACTGAATTGTGTAGCCGAGTTGGATGGTCCTGGACAGCCACCACGACGGGTCAGAAAGCGTAAGCCACACGTTAAAGCTCCGGGTGAGGGGCACAAAGGGGATGATTGCGTATTGACATAGGAGGTGGGGTCTCATGGCGGGGGGGGGGAGCAGGAAACGTCACGTCGAGGTGCGTTGCTTTGACCCGAGGCGGCTGCGCTGAGGGGGACCTCAAAGCACATACCTTCCAGCACCGCAACGGTAGCGTACATAAATCGCCAAGGTGGCATGCGCTCAGGTCGCTGCACACCACTCATATCCCGGGTAACCTCAACACGACAGCGGACACGCTGTCGCGACAGGTCTCACTCAGCAGAGAGTGGTGGCTCCACCCCCAGGTGGTTCAGCTGATTTGTGGCCGGTTTGGAATGGCACAGGTGGATCTCTTTGCCACCCAAGACAATTCCTGCCCGCTCTGGTTCTCCCTAACAGAGGCCCCTCTTGGGACAGACGCGCTAGCACACAGCTGGCCCCGGGGGCTGTGCAAGTACGCATTTCCCCAGTGAGCCTTCTTCCATTGGTGCTGTGCAAGATCAGGGATTATGAGGAACAAGTCACCTTAGTGGCTCCTTACTGGCCCACTCGGACTTGGTTCTCGGATCTCACACTCCTCGCAACAGCACTTCCCTGGCAAATTCCCCTGAGGAAGGACCTTCTTTCCCAGGGACAGAGCACCCTCTGGCATCTGCGCTCAGACCTCTGGAACCTGTAAGTCTGGCCCCTGGGCAGGACGTAGAAGATTTGAGTGACCAACCACCTGCAGTCGTAGACACGATCAACCAAGCCAAAGCTCCCTCTACCAGGAAGCTTTACATGCTAAAGTGGCCCTTGTTCGCAAATTGGTGTACTTATCCGTCTGAATATCTGCAGAGTGCAGTTCGGTCACTGCAAGAGAGGTTCTAGGGGAGCCTGTCCCATAACTAATGTGACATTTCCTACTACTTAGAAATTATCAGTTGTATTTACTTGAACAGCCATCCAATTTACTTGTTAAAACCATGCAAACCGATTGCCTTAAAAATACCAAGTAACTGTACTCATGTAATTCAAGTGCTGAAAACATCCATTACACAAAACAGGTTGCATTCTCCTAAAATTATCAGATTTACAGTAACACTCATCATGATAGTGATCCTAAAATCATGATAGTGACACAATTTCAATTTTTTTTTATATTGTGCTGGTTTAAAACAATGGCCATGGTACATACTGGCTTCCGCAGACTACGTAAATGAGAGTATACAAAAGATGCCCATCCAATACTGTCTAGGTGTAGATTATTTGGCATGCCAGGCTCAACTTCAGAGATGACAGTCAGCACCCCAACAGAAACTTCTGCCCAGGCCTCGTCACTGTCTGTACAAAAAAACAAAACGAACACTACATCAGGAAGATGTTCATACGCAAGATAAATTAATTGTCACAGTGTCATCTGCCCTGCCTACAATGGATTTACAGCCTTTTTCAATCCACATGCACCTGTATTTAGAAGGTTTATCAACATTAGTAGGCCTAAAACATTTCAGTTTTAATATTTTGAGTGCAAAACAAAAGAAAAAATATTCCTCACATTGCTGTCCTAAGGAGCTTGTTCTAGCTAGAGAGGGAGAGAGATCATGTTCTACCTCTTGTGCAGAATACACAAATGCAGCATGGCAAGCAGACTTTTTAAGTTCAGCAGTGAAAATGTATGATAGCTCCATGGTATGGGTGATGTTATTAGCCCTAGTTCATGTGAAACATGGAAACCGAAACACCGTTCATCATCTCCATATACATCTAAAAGTTTCTAAGATTTTTTTGGGGGCATGTTTACTTTATTCCATAGTAACAGTAGAGTGAGAGCAGGAGAGAGTTGATGAAATCCAAACCAAAATGTTACCTTTAAGATGTCACACTAAGGAAGTGTTGTAGAATTGGGTCATCACCAAGTAGTACCGGGAGGCCTCGGAGCACAAGCGTGCGCAGTGCTGTCACATCTTTTTTCTAGAAGTGACAACGAACAAATAAAGTTCAAGATTATATATTATTCAAGTTATATTACACTTGTTTGTATAGATACAGTATACAGTGAGGGAAAAAGTATCTGATCCCCTGCTGATATTGTATGTTTGCCCACTGACAAACAAATGATCAGTCTATAATTTTAATGGTAGGTTAATTTGAACAGTGAGAGACAGAATAACAACAACAAAATCCAGAAAAACACATGTCAAAAATGTTATAAATTGAATTGCATTTTAATGAGGGAAATAAGCATTCGACCCTTCTGCAAAACATGACTTAGTACTTGGTGGCAAAACCCTTGTTGGCAATCACAGAGGTCAGACATTTCTTGTAGTTGGCCACCAGGTTTGCACACATCTCAGGAGGGATTTTGCCCCCCCCTTTGCAGATCTTCTCCAAGTCATTAAGGTTTCGAGGCTGACGTTTGGCAACTCGAACTTTCAGCTCCCTCCACAGATTTTCTATGGGATTAAGGTCCGGAGACTGGCTAGGCCACTCCAGGACCCTAATGTGCATCTTCTTGAGCCACTCCTTTGTTGCCTTGGCCGTGTGTTTTGGGTCATTGTCATGCTGGAATACCCATCCACGACCATTTTCAATGCCCTGGCTGAGGGAAGGAGGTTCTCACCCAAGATTTGACGGTACATGGCCCCGTCCATGATGCAGTGAAATTGTCCTGTCCACTTAGTAGAAAAACACCCCCCAAGCATAATGTTTCCATCTCCATTTTTTCTGACGGACAGGCAGCAGCTTGTGAGGCAGGGAAAATTCACTTCCACCACCTGTACCATCAGCACTGGTGCCCCCCAGGGATGTGTGCTCTCCCCACTACTCTTCTCCCTCTACACCAATGACTGCACCACCAAGGATCCCTCTGTCAAGCTCCTGAAGTTTGCAGACAACACCAGTGTCATCGGCCTCATCCGAAATGACGATGAGTTTGCATATAGAAAGGAGGACTGGCGCAGTCAAAACAACCTGGAGCTGAACACGCTCAAAACGGTGGATATGATTGTGGACTTTAGGAGAAACAACCCAACATTGGCCCCCCTCACCATTCTAAACAGCACTGTGGCAGCAGTGGAGTCATTCAGGTTCCTGGGCACTACCATCTCACAGGACCTGAAGTGGAAGACACACATTGACTCCATTGTGAAAAAGGCCCAGCAGAGGTTGTACTTCCTTCGCCAGCTGAGGCGCTGCTGACACAGTTCTACTCAGCAGTCATTGATTCTGTCCTTTGCACTTCAATAACTCTCTGGTTTGGTGCAGCTACGAAATCAGACATCAGAAGACTACGGAGGACAGTTCAGACTGCCGAGAGTATTATTGGTTTCCCCCTGTCCCCCCCTTCAAGAACTATACACTTCCAGAGTGAGGAAAAAGGCTGGTAAAAACCACTCTGGACCCCACTCACCCTGGCCACTACATTTTGAACTGTTGCCTTCTGGCCAACGCTTCAGAGCTCTGAGCACCAGAACTGTCAGGCACTGGAACAGTTTTTTCCCTCAGGCTATCCATCTCACGAACAGTTAAATTGCCCCATTGAGCAATAATTATGCGCAATACCCAGTTAAGTCTATTTATATTATCCAACATACCCACTTCTGCCATTACATACATTGTGCTGTACATAATATACTGTTTTTTTATTCTTTATATAACAGATTTGTAATAGATTTGCACTATATGTGTGTATGTGGGTATGTATGAAGGTGAGTGTTATACATACAGGTGCTAGTCATATAATTAGAATATCATCAAAAAGTTGATTTATTTCAGTAATTCCATTCAAAAAGTGAAACTTGGATATTATATTCATTCATTACACACATACTGATATATTTCAAATGTTTATTTCATTTAATTGTGATGATTAAAACTGACAACTAATGAAAATCCCAAATTCAGTATCTCTGAAAATTAGAATATTACTTAAGACCAATACAAATAAAGGATTTTTAGAAATGTTGGCCAACTGAAAAGTATGAACATGAAAAGTATGAACATGTACAGCACTCAATACTTAGTTGGGGCTCCTTTTGCCTGAATTACTGCAGCAATGCGGCATGGCGTCGATCAGTCTGTGGCACTGCTCAGGTGTTATGAGAGCCCAGGTTGCTCTGATAGTGGCCTTCAGCTCGTCTGCATTGTTGGCTCTGGCGTATCGCATCTTCCTCTTCACAATACCCCATAGATTTTCTATAGGGTTAAGGTCAGGCGAGTTTGCTGGCCAATTAAGAACAGGGATACCATGGTCCTTAAACCAGGTACTGGTAGCTTTGGCACTGTGTGCAGGTGCCAAGTCCTGTTGGAAAATGAAATCTGCATCTCCATAAAATTGGTCAGCAGCAGAAAGCATGAAGTGCTCTAAAACTTCCTGGTAGACGGCTGCGTTGACCTTGGACCTCAGAAAACACAGTGGACCAACACCAGCAGATGACATGGCACCCCAAACCATCACTGACTGTGGAAACTTTACACTGGACTTCAAGCAACGTGGATTCTGTGCCTCTCCTCTCTTCCTCCAGACTCTGGGACCTTGATTTCCAAAGTAAATTTTGCATTTCCTTTCATCAGAGAACATAACTTTGGACCACTCAGCAGCAGTCTAGTCCTTTTTGTCTTTAGCCCAGGCGAGACGCTTCTGACGCTGTGTCTTGTTCAAGAGTGGCTTGACACAAGGAATGCGACAGCTGAAACCCATGTCTTGCATATGTCTGTGCGTGGTGGTTCTTGAAGCACTGACTCCAGCTGCAGTCCACTCTTTGTGAATCTCCCCCACATTTTTGAATGGGTTTTGTTTCACAATCCTCTCCAGGGTGCGGTTATCCCTATTGCTTGTACACTTTTTTTTTTCTACCACATCTTTTTCTTCCCTTCGCCTCTCTATTAATGTGCTTGGACACAGAGCTCTGTGAACAGCCAGCCTCTTTAGCAATGACCTTTTGTGTCTTGCCCTCCTTGTGCAAGATGTCAATGGTCGTCTTTTGGACAGCTGTCAAGTCAGCAGTCTACCCCATGATTGTGTAACCTACAGAACTAGACTGAGAGACCATTTAAAGGCCTTTGCAGGTGTTTTGAGTTAATTAGCTGATTAGAGTGTGGCACCAGGTGTCTTCAATATTGAACCTTTTCACAATATTCTAATTTTCTGAGATACTGATTTTGGGGTTTTCATTAGTTGTCAGTTATAATCATCAAAATTAAAAGGAATGAACACTTGAAATATATCAGTCTGTGTGGAATGAATGTATACCTTATACAAGTTTCACTTTTTGAATGGAATTACTGAAATAAATCAACTTTTTGATGATATTCTAATTATATGACCAGCACATGTATATTCATGCTGTATAGCCAGAGGGGAACAGGTTTCCCCCAAGGTTTTTTCTTTTCTCCATTAACTAGCATCTTATGCAGTTTTGGGTTCCTTGCCACAGTCACCTTTGGATTGCTCTCAATCACGTTATTTAATTAAACAGCACAATGAGGACTCTATTACACACATTACAGCATTAAGAGTCTTCCTGATCACTCAGGATGCTCCTGAAGATAATATCTAATCACTATAAATCATACTGATCTTTATTTATTAATAACAGCATATTTCAGATCATTTTGACATGTCATCGCAGTTTTCGATTATTCTAATTAATAAATCAATAACTATTACGTTCTGTGGTTAATGTATTATTTCATATTTATTCATTATATTGATTGTTTTGAATTTTGTAAGCTCGCCAGTTAGCAGATTGAGACTAATACGATGTACTAATAAAATAACATTAACTTTTGTATCTTTTCATATCGTTAAAATAAATCATTGTTAGCAGGAAAGTCATATTTATTCATATTAAAGTATTGTTGTTATGTAATCAGTAGCAGTTATTGTTCCTCTTTTGCTGTTTTACACTCGAAAACGGTTTCAAACAGACTAATGTGAAGTCACATATCACGCGCTCGAATATTAATCATTTCAAAACAAAGGTCCCTCACCACAGTGACAAAGCGCGTGCGCGTTTCACAAAAGTTTTGTCCTTTTTTTTTTTTTTTTTTTTTGCAAATGATTTCCGTTATTGTGTTGACCATTGTTTCTAAAAGTTCTGTTCCTTATTAATGCCATACCAAATAATACCTTATTTATTTCTGCATATTATGTTATGTCACTTTACTTGTTTTCTTCGTTTTGCACTATGTATTTATTTATTTATGTATTTATTGCACTGTTTTCAGTGTAAACTAAGCTGCAAACGCACTGTCAATTTAATTCAAAATTAATGTCGTGCAAATAAAGCAAATTAAACTAATACTGAAACTGAATTGCTAAAGTATTTTGTTATGAACCTAAGTCAGAGTGGGAAGAACTAAAAAAAATTAGCGTGACAATATTACTATTATATATATTACATGCAGTTGAAAATTGCGCGTAATTTGAAAGCCTCGATTGACAACACCCCAGTTTTATCAGTGATCTGGTGGTGATTGGTTTACCTTTAACCCATTGCTTTTAATTTGTATAATTAGACACCGTCCGATGACAGAAGAGATGTTATTATTTCTGGCTTCATTTCGGTGCTCGTGAAGAGCGTTTCCGTTTCATAGCAACCATCTATCTCGCGTTTGGCGTCCGCACTTTCATTTGACGTGAGAACATCTCAGTTAAAGCGTGTTACATCTCATCTAGTTTCGTGTAAGGTAACTCACTGTATGTGTTCACATTGGAATGTTAAATTACATTTATTAAACAACACACGTGGAAACAGATTATATTAAACCTTTTTTAGGCCCTTTTTCAATTCAGTGAACTGTTAACACTTTAGCTTCAGCTCCACCTGCATCCTGCACAGATCATACAGACCTTCTCAATTTAAGATGAAGAGTTCTTATTATGAGTGTAGCTTATTAAGATCTTGGCTGTAACTGAAAAGTTTGGAGGTTCAAATAAGCTCATTATTTCTGTGGGGTGGAAGGTGGGAATGACAAAATGTTCTATACAAAATGTTAATAAAGGTAATAGGCAGTCAGGGTGGGGCTCAGATTTCCTCCTATTCATTCATAAACCATTTGACACTGAATGTTACTCCATCAGCACATGTATCCCTAATACATGTACTGCAAAGTCACTTTGAACACACACACACACACACACACACACACACACTGAAATAAACAAACGCAATTGTGTTGGAATCAATGAATTGCCACATTAGCGAGCGCTGTTTCGTCGTGTCAGTGGAGTGTTTGTCCACGCGATGGCGCTGCAAGAACAGCCGCACATGATGAAGTGTGTTGACGTCAGTGTGAGTGAGAGAGGAGCGCTGGAAACAGAAGACACACCGCTGAACGCGTTCAGTAGACGCGTCGCGCAGTGGAGCAGACACTCACCTGAGGAATAGCGGCGCGATGGCTGATCATCTCATACAGATCAATGACTCTTCCGCCGCTGTCAATCGGTTCGCGCGGAAAGGAGCTCTGCGTCAGAAGAACGTGCATGAAGTTAAAAATCATAAATTCACCGCTCGATTCTTCAAGCAGCCCACATTCTGCAGCCACTGTACCGACTTTATCTGGTGAGATATTCAGCATTAAACACTGCTGCCTTACAGAGGAAACTTTGAGAAATTACTGGTTGAACTGTTTGGATTGACACCTGTCAATCATTAGTGCAGCGCATAATGCAGTCTGGCATAACACGAAGCAACTATTTTTCAGTTCAAAGAAAACTGAGGTGCATTCATTAATAAATTAGCATGATCAGTTGTTTACATGCACGTGAACTCAAAAAATCTAATACAATCTGAAAACTCTAAAAAGTAAAAAATATTATATTTGGTTTGTAAATATGTGTAGTATTTCATTATTTAAAAAAATTAATGGCTAAAAATGTAATTTATAGTTAATAAGTTCAAATAAATGTGTTTGCAAGGAAAAGAAGTGGAATAGAAGAGTTAAAGACAACAGTAGACATTTGATAGATGGATGGACATGCACTGTGTGAATTAAATATTTGTTTTAAGCTATGTGTCAAAGATTTAAATAATATTATCTTTTAATAATATATTGATTTAACTGTTAATTAATTTATTTGCTTTTATTTTGAGCTATAATATTACAGCATGCTAGATGTGTTATGATCAGGACAGTCAACCTATTTGCAATTTGTATATTGTATTAATAATATTATGATTTTTTTATTTATTTATAATATTATTGTGTTAATATCTAATAATACTTCAAATGAGATATATGTATTTTTTGAAAATAATTGCCTTAAATATATATATATATATATATATATATATATATATATATATATATATATAAGTAATATCACACGAGCAAGAGTGCAATATGGCTCTTCATCAGCACTGCTGTGATTCGGCCGCAGGCCGAGTGCCATAGGTAATCACAGCAGTGCTGATGTTGGGCCATATCGCACTCTTGCTCGTGTGATATTGCTTATATACAACAGTTCAATGAACAAGTACATTTAAAAAAATTAGGAAAAACCGAGTACGGTCATAAAAACGTATTTGTGCATGGAGCTACATTATTACATGGCGGATCAGAATCTGCCGTTGCTGGTTCAAAACAAATGATGCGTCCAAGCCTCCGTTAGAAATTCAAAAATGTCACTTCAGAAATAGTATCACGGCTTGTGCTGTTTCTAACAAGTCATTGGATAAACAAGGATAGACAGATGGATGTGTGTGTGTGTGTGTGTGTGTGTGTGTGTGTGAGAGAGAGAGAAAGAGAGAGAGAGAGAGAGAGAGAGAGATGGAGCGTGTGCGATCACCTGTTGCCGCACTAAAGCAGAGATGCTGTCAGCTTTTTCAGTGGAAAATATATGTCCAAGCGGGGTATTCCTCTCTATTTCGGGGTAGCTGGTGCACAAATGTCATTCACTATAGAAACAGCGATGTCCTCCACCATTGTAAACGGTGTGTATCCAATGTGGAAACTCTGATAAAAGGTAAGCACATGAGTTCTGTAATAAATCAGTCTGTTGTGTCTCTCAGCATGAGCCTTAATCATGAAGTTGACCGTTTAAAGCCGTTTAAAGCTACTTCCTAGCTTTGGTAATGTATTAGTAATACGAGCGATCACGGAGCGCTGTTCTATGTAAACAATGACTAACGGATTCACTTTACGTCACCAACTGGCTCATATTGCACACAAAAATGATCTTTTGCCACCACCTGCTGGCTAACATATGTAATTACAAAAATAAAGACAGTAACTCCTAACACATCTGCACTATGCTTAAACTTTAGTTTAGAACAGCACGAACACAAGCGCAGTGATACACACAGTGAAGCGTCCGAGCGCTGATGGTGTCAGACCATCAGTTCTCATGGAACATCTCTCGTCCAATCGGATTCGAGGACCAGAACTAATACTAGTGTGTGTGTATATATATATATATATATATATATATATATACATACACTGGTGGCCAAATGTTTGGAATGATGTACAGATTTTGCTCTTATGGAAATAAATTGGTACTTTTATTCACCAAAGTGGCATTCAGCTGATCACAATGTACAGTCAGTACATTAATAACGTGAAAAATTACTTTTACAATTTGAAATGGCAGCGTCACAGATCCTTGACATTCTAGCTGTCAGTTTGTTCAGATATGGTGACATTTCACCCCACACTTCCTGTAGCACTTGCCATAGATGTGACTGTCTTGTCGGGCACTTCTCACACACCTTACAGTCTAACTGATCCCACAAAAGATCAATGGGGTTAAGATCCATAACACTCTTTTCCAATTATCTGTTGTCCAATGTCTGTTTCTTTGCCCACTCTAAACTTTTCTTTTAGTTTTTCTGTTTCAGAAGTGGCTTTTTCTTTACAATTCTTCCCATAAGGCCTGCACCCCTGAGTCTTCTCTTTACTGTTGTACATGAAACTGGTGTTGAGCGTGTAGAATTCAATGAAGCTGTCAGCGGAGGACATGTGAGGCGTCTATTTCTCAAACTAGAGACTCTGATGTACTTATCCTCTTGTTTAGTTGTACATCTGGTCTTCCAGATCTCTTTCTGTCCTTGTTAGAGACAGTTGTTCTTTGTCTTTGAAGACTGTAGTGTACAACTTTGTATGAAATCTTCAGTTTTTTGGCATTTTCAAGTAGTGATCATTCCTCAAAACAATGATTGACTGATGGGTTTCTAGAGAAAACTGTTTCTTTTTTCCATTTTTGTCCTAATATTGACCTGAAGACATGCCTGTCTATTGCATACTGTGGCAACTCAAAAACAAACACAAAGACAATGTTAAGCTTCAGTTAATGAACTAAACAGCTTTCAGTTGTGTTTGATATAATGGCAAGTGATTTTCTAGTATCATATGATCAATTTAGCATGATTACTCAAGGATAAGGTGTTGCAGTGATGCTGCTGTCCAGATTTGATTAAAAATGACTTTTTTCAAATAGTGATGGTGCTGTTTTTTACATCAGTAATGTCCTGACTATACTTTGTGATCAGTTGAATGCCACTTTGGTGAATAAAAGTACCAATTTCCTTTCTGTACATTATTCCAAACTTTTGGCCGCATATATATATATATATATATATATATATATATATATATATATATATATATATAGGCAATTATTTTGTATATTTTATTATTTTATTGTGAAATTTGAACTTTATCTATCTATCTATCTATCTATCTATCTATCTATCTATCTATCTATCTATCTATCTATCTATCTATCTATCTATTTATTTAGTTTATACATGCTTTGCTTAATCTATAATATTACAACATGCTAGATGGTATCAAGATAAGTACCCTATTTGCAATTTTTATATTGTATTTATATTGTATTTAATATATTTATTTTAAATGCATTATATTTATATCTAAGAACACTAAACATTTATTTGTATTTTTACATATTTTATATATTTTTTTATAGTATATGGCACTTTAATATTTTAAAATGAACCATTAATAATTTGTATTTATTGATTTTTTGCTTTATCTATATATATATATGCTAGTGTTATGATCAGGACAGTTTCCCTATTTGCAATTTGTATATTTTATTCATATTGTTATTATATTGTATTTAATATATATTTATTTTAAATATCATTATATTTATATGTAATAATACTTTAAATCATTTGAGTTTTTTTTTACATTTTTAGTATATTTATTTTATATGATATGGTATTTTAATATTTTTTTAAAAATAAATCATTAATCAATTGCATTTATTTTATTTTATTATTTATTTATTGGTGTAGTTAAAATTACAGTAGATGTTAGAAATCCATTGCATGAACTTATCTATCTATCTATTTTATTTTGTCACCTATTTATTTATTTATTTTGTTTATTTTATAGTATTCATATATTTATGTTTTGCTTTATCAATAATATTACAATATGCTAGATGTCATTAGGATCAGGCATTTATTTTCAACATATCTAAACAAATACATATGAAAATATATTTAATTTCATTCATCTAAATTGAATTAGTAATTGAAATATGATCCATTTGTTTAATTGAAAATAAAGACAGGCTGTTCAGATAAAAATGATAAACAGTAAATACACATCCAGAGGATCATTTTATGACATCATCAAACACATATTTGCTGAACAGATGTTCAGTGTTTTTCAGGCATTTTAGTGTCTAAACCCTGTTTTAATACCTTTCAACCTTTCTGCATCATTAAGGTTAAACTGTTCTTTTGTCTGTTTTTGTAATTCCTAATATTGCTATCCCATTGATGCAGAAAGCACTGAACCTAATCTGAGCTGTGTTGAAAGAATTTAAATCATCAGATATTGTTTTGCTGTTTTGTCACTAATGGACAACTTTCTCTTTTTCTTTCTCTATCTAATGCAACTCTGCAGGGGATTTGGAAAGCAAGGCTTCCAGTGCCAAGGTACCGTGTGTGTGTGTGTGGGGGGGGGGGGGGGGGGCAGGTTTAAGTGGTTTATGAGGACTTTTTTTTAAGGTTACTAACTGGTAATTTCAAGGGTATTATGCTTTAAATGTGGTGTATGAGGACATTTCTAGTGTCCCCATGATTGAAATTGCTTAAAAAACTGACTTAACGATGTTTTATTAAAATGTAAAAATGCAGAATGTTTTTTGTGAGGGTTAGGTTTAGGGGTTGGGGACATAATCTATTGTTTGTACAGTATAAAAATGGTGTCTATGGAGAGTGTGTGTGTGTGTTGAGAGGATGTGGTTTAGTGTAGCTGATTCTCCTGTCTGATGTATGTGCTCATGTATTGAGCTTTACAACAAGGTTTACAGCTGTAATCCACTGCATCAGATGAGGATGTTTCATACACTAATTGAATCACTGTGTCATTAATAGAACATATTTCCTGGATAATGTGAAAGTGCTGGGCTTGCCAGAGCTCTATTGTTTTTGTAAGGTGCTTTGGCAAATCTGTTTTGATCTTCACTCTACTAGAACATTGTTGGCTTTTGATCAATGGCAGGTCTGATCCCAAGTCAGAGTGTTTTGTAAAGAAAGTGTCAAGATAAACATGAAGTGAACATGTTTCCTGGGTTGAAACATGAACAGTGTTAAATCTACTCTGTGTAGTGTTTAAGGTTGAACTGACCAAACAGTTAATGAGATAATCTAGATTGATCATGAGTGATGACACCTGTGTTAACAAGCAGAGTATACTGAAGGAAAGAGTGAGAGACAACAAGAACAGGAAAACAAGAGAACAAACCAGCAGATACCAAACTAGACTTTTTTAGTTTGCCCTCACAAAAATGAACCATTTCACTACAGTAACTATAGTTTAATCATGGTATTTAGTTAAACCATAGTTACCACACATGTAACCATGGTTACTACTACAATATTACTGAAGTAAAACAATGGGTTCAGCTCACGAGGTGGATTGTAAAATTGACAGCAGTGCGGGGCAAGCGGTTCCCTTGCGTTGGGAGTGGCTTTGTGTGGATTTCTTCCGCGTCAGTGGAAACACAGCTTCATACTGTATGAAGTTGCTATAGCCCCCGCTACGCAGGTCACCACGTTCTTTCTTTCTAAATTTAGTTTTATTAATCTGCATGTTCCAAGCCTTTAATAATAAACAAATAGATTTCTGTTCTAACTTTGTGAAATTATTCAGATTTCATCATCTCTGACAAGGATGAAAGACAAAACAATTACTAGTTTGTAGTCTAGTCTTTCTCACTTTAATGAAAATATAATAATGGTCAATTCAGACTTTTACATTTTCAAAAGTTTCTCTCTGGAGATACCCCTGAACCCCCATACAGTAGCATTCCTCAGTCACAAGGGCTTCTATGCCCCCATACTTGGATATCTGTATGTAAAGAAATATGAAAATAATTTTAATGTAAAAAAAATAAAATAAAATAAGATGATCTGTTCATTTGGAATCATAAAGACAATATATATATTTTATTTTTTTTTTACATTAAAATTTTGTGATATTTTCACAGAAGATCCCTCAGACACCAGTGCATTGGCTGTGTCTGGGCCCCCAATGCAGTTTTGTAAAGACTATTTAGACTGTTTAGGATTTTGTTTTCTCTTCTATTTTTGGAAATTTAAAAAAAAAGTGCAATGTGCAAATGTTATTCAATATCGTGATAAATATCGAATGATATGAAAAAGAATATCGTGATAATATTTTTTGCCATATCGCCCAGCCCTAGTTACTACAGTATTACTTTAGTAAAACCATGGTTAACTATTTTTTTAATTACTTATTAACAACAATTACACACAAATAAGAAATATCACCTTTAGATATGTTGTTATTTTAGCGTGAATTTACTAATTTAGTGTAATTTATAAGAAGCAGTGGTGTCTGAAGAGGTGGACGTACTGTGAATTTATAAAAAACACATGCACCCGATCTCTAAAATAAATTGACATTTATATACAGTTCATGTCAAATGTGTAAGAATTTTTTTTTCCATTCAAATTGGGACTGTTGAAATTATAGTCCCACATAAACTTACAATATGTATATCAGGGTAAGTTTCTTGCTGGCAGGGTGTAGTGTACACTACTAAGAACACTGGGATGGTTTCCATGTTAAATATGTATTTAAATGAATAAGGGTTATTAATGTTCCTTTTATTACACTACTATGAACATTGTTAATACTTTATAATTACTCTAACTTATAAACAGATTCATAATACACAATAAACTGTTTTGTAGCTAATATGAGTGTAGTAATGTTCACGTATTATCATGTGGAGCCTACATAAAAATGCATGTTTTTTATTGGTGTACTATTATGTGCTTTTCTGCGTATAATGAAACTGTTTTCCTATTTAGAAATATAAAAGTAACTTATTTAATATCACAAGAAAAAGTCACAAGAGACAGCAGTAAAGGGCAAAAATAACGTGCAGTATTTTCACAAAGTTGAACTGCATAATTTACATTTAAATGCATATACATATATTTACATTTAGCAGGGAAATAAATATGAAGTGCAAATGATAGTTTCTCCAGTGATTCTTGTGTGTCAGACACTGGAAATGTCCCGCCCCTTACCAAAACGGAAAATATGATTAGTTAGCAAATATCCAGTCGCGTCTGAAATGAACGTTCTGATTGGTGGATCAGCAGTGCTCCCCAGCGCATCCCCGAGCATGTTTAGAGAGAATCTCTGTACATTCAAACATTATTATATTGAAAAAGTTCCGGATCAAAAGACTACTCGTTGTTCTGGCAGCCACACGTGTCATCACTCATTTCAGGTGGGCATGTGACGTATATATGCCCTAGACAACACGACCAGAAGCTGTTTCTCTGATTTTCTATCATTACCTCTACAAGACACTGATCTCTCTTGTTTGAACGAGTCTTGTGACGTCACAAGCGCTTGTCTGCGTCTGTCTTTCAGCATTTATCAAAGTTAAGATGAAGAAGAAACCTCAGTTCCCATCCTGCACATGTATTTGCTAATATGTCCTAATCCATTTGATTTCACTTTGAAGCTTATGATTATTGCTCGTGGATCAAATAATAATGCCCCTACTTATATAATAAACCAATTATTTAGAATCAATATTTTTGTGTGAGGATCGATATTTTTTGATACAACATCAGTATCGGAAGTATCGATACTTTTAGGATTGATCCGCCCATCCCTACCATCTATATTATCACATTTGTTCAGTATTATATAATTATAGTTCCAAATAAAACTACTATTTCAAAATTGTATAAGCACATACACTCTGGTAAAACTGTATTGAGGAATTATTAAACTCATCCAAAAGTATGCTTTCTATCACAATGAATCATAATTGTCATATTGTGATGTTCAACTAAAGATAACACTAATCACCATAATGTTGACTGCAAATAAAACAATTAAATGACACCAGCAACACTAAATAAAGCCAAACCTCTTCATTTTCAATAAATAACTTTCATATTTGGGCTGCACCTAACGATTAATCTAACAATAAATTTTTTATCGATTAATCTTGCGATTATTTTATCGGTTAATCTAATGCTTATTTTATCGATTAGTCGATTAATCTAACGACCACTTTGCTGATTTTTCTAACGATTTTTTATTATTATTTCTTGATAATAGAACAATTAATTAACCCAAAATAAATATAAAAAACTTGTCTTAATATTTGAATATTTTAATAAACTATCTGCAACAACAATAGCCCTATTTTAACTGGTAATCTCCATTTTACAGTCCAACATTAATTTTATTTTGGAGTGATTTTAAGGAAGAACTTGTTCAATTAGAGTAAAAGGAAAATGCAATCTACATTTAGCAATCCAACATCAAAATAAATGCAACAAATGTCAAATTCAAGTCACTTTCAGGAGGAATATCAAAACATTGTGCAACCTCGAGTTTAGCAGTCCAACATAAAATCATTTTACAGTAAAATGAGTGCAATTTGAGTAACACTTAAATGTTTTTCTAACAGGAATAACTAAAACTTGTGCATTCTTAATCAACTCTCAGTAAAAGAAACATTTGTAACAAAACAATTCACAAGGTAGGAACCTAAAAATGAAAATTAGGGGTCACGATTGAGAAATTTGGATGACAATTAATTGTCAAAATAATAATTGTGATTATGACTATGATTACTGTTTTAGGACTATGATGATTAATTGTCTGTTTTAGGTGTTTCACGAATATGATGATTAATTACAATACAAACTCACTATGTGTGCTTCATGCACACAACAAAGTCATTTATACAAATTTAGCTTGGGTCATATAATAAAATTAGGGTATATGATTTCCTTTTCAGGCTTCAAAAACATATGAATGACAGTCAAATAAAGTTATAAAATAATTAAAATAATATTTTAATTATCAAAATATGTCTAAATAACAAAAATATATCCCTCTTATTTGTCTGATTTACTTTTGATCCATTGGACTTTCAATGTTTTGTTTCCTTTTGCTTCTTTTGTAACCCAGCCAACCTTTATAGCTATTGTATTGTATTATATTATATTATATTATATTATATTATATTATATTATATTATGCAATAGTAAAATATATCTGCCTTAAATTCTTCACTTTCACACATTATTTTAAGGCTCTCTGGTTAACTCACAAGCCCTTACTTCTCATGAAGGAAGACTTTGAGATTGTGTTTCTTGCATTTGATCATCTCCACAGAAATAGAGCAGGACATTTCCTCTCTCTCACTGCCTATTATTAAACTGTGTGAATAAACTCACAATGACCACAGATATTTGACATTATATGGCTGTAAAGTGAAACTGGAGCACTTTGCGCTCACAAAATGAATCCGTTTATACCTTGTTTATATTTTTTGCGGGAGTTTTGCGCACGCCTCTGTAGACAGCGTGCACATCAGAGCGCTTGAGAAGTGGTTCATCTTCACACACTCTCAAGACCAGCCCTATTTCATATAAATAAAAATAAATAAATAAATACATTCTTAAAGGTGCAATTTGTAATATATTTACTGTACTAAAGCATATAATTATCATAATATGTATCAGAGATTTAGGAAACATGCTAAGTTGAAATACTGGCTTCTCCGAAAACAATGCTACAGCCAGTAAATTCTATGTTTAAATGTGTGTTCCGGGCCGGAATTTCTGTTTGTGTTTTGGCCTGTGTGATCCCGCCCACTGCCCATTTCCCAAAACTATTTCAACACCCCGGGTTGCCAGATTAAAACAAGTTAGCGGGCAAACACAGCACTCTGCAGCCATGGAAGCCAGAAATACATCTAGCTAACACTGACAGAGTTGCAAAAAATCCACATGAGCTGATTTATAATTTGCAAACAATAAAACATTGCAAACGTTTACATTAGCTGATCAACTTACAGTGTAAGGCTCGTCGCTTGCCGTTGTCAGTTTGCTCGTTCCTGTTGCGTGTCATCAATATTCAACCTTCAATATTTTGAATTTGGACTGCAGTACCCATTTTAAACGCTTCATGTCAATGTTACATATTGCTCCTTTAAGCATCCTCACATAAGACATTGTTGTCTAATAACATATTGTATTTGCAGTTGATGTACATGTAAGACTGTGTGACAGTAAGACAGATTCAATTGTTGTGGTATCTGCTGGTTTGATCTCTTGTTTTCCTGTTCTTGTTGTCTCACACTCTTTCCTTCAGTATACTCTGCTTGTTAACACAGGTGTCATCACTCATGATCAGGGCTGGACTGGGAAGAGAAATAGGCCTGGGATTTTACATAGCAACTGGCCCAAAAGTTGACCATTTTATCTTATTGCGGCCCATTCGGCCCATTTCACGGCCGACCCACCAGCCCACTCGGTTCTCCCTATGGCCAGTCCACCTCTGAACGGACCCAAACTGCGTCGGCCAACCGGGAAAATGCCCAGTATTCCAGATTACTAGTCCAGCCCTGCTCATGATCAATCTAGATGATCTCATTAACTGTTTGGTCAGTTCAACCTTAAACACTACACAGAGTAGATTTAACACTCTTCAGTTTTAGTTTTACACTCCTGTAGATTGGGATGATATGTACTCTGAGGAGTGTTCATTTAACACTGAAGATTTTGCAGTGTATTACAGGTTATTGACATACATCAGTCATTTGGATGCATAAATAAATTTGGAATGATTAACAAATTTGTTACAAAGTTTCCTTTTTTAAATAAAGTGTTGGATAGGAAGCTAGATCAATTTTGATACCTGTGTTGTATTGATTTAAATTTCTGTTTGTTGATTGGATGGTCTCTATGGGAAATAAAAGTCATAACCTTTCGTACAAGCCATGTCGTACTATAGTTTATGATTTCGCCATCTCGTACAAATTATTATAAGTTGTCATGATGGTCTGTGAAATGTTATGCAACAGGACACAATCACAGCCAATGTGATCATATTTGCACGTTTGATTTTTAACATACAGCTAAAGTATATTGGCGGGAGTTTGGCATTGAGAGTTCACTAACATCACCAGGACTACAAAAAGATCCCTGCATAACTGTTGCTACACTCAAAAAATAGCTCTCTGGCTGAACTTGATTCAGTTGTATATAGTGGTTCCAAGAGTTTAAATGAGTTTTCTTCATTTAAAATTACTATGTAATCTCAACACAATCACTTTGTGTATAAAGAAACTAGTTGAATTGGGAAACTCAACATAACTCATATAAATCTCTCTCATTTCTTTATGTACTAACTAGTGAAAGTGAATGTTAGTATGCTAAATACATGCTGGTCAGAAGCACTACAGTTTAGTTTGGTAACTATACTCTGGTTTCGAGCACAGCATTTGCTCAACTATCTGTCCTCATCATTAACTAAAGCTCAACTCTTCATCGTAATGGTAACCCCAAACTTAACAGCATAACAGAAACTCTTCTAAATCTTAACATAGCAAACATTTAATACACATATTTACTTTAGTTTGATAAATGCCAACATTAAATCAGAATTATCCTACTTCTCACTTCTGAAGTTGTAATATCAAGTGATGTATTGTCATAAAAATCAACATATATATCTCCAAGTCCATTCTTGCATATTTCTTGGGGAACTCTTATTTTGACACTGAAATACATGTTAGTCAGTTTGCCTTGCTGACGATAAAGGAATTTTAGTCAAATACATGCTATTTTCTCTGTGTAAAAATGTACAGTATGCATCAAATGGTTACAGAGGCGTTTAAAAAAATGTATGTGTTAAAACCTATCATTAAACAGTTCCACCATGATGAAAATGTATCTCGGAAATTCAGGTACCAGATTTCCCTGTTGTAATTATGACTTGACTTCTAGTGCAACTTCCAAGTAGGAAACTCGTATTTATGATAATTCCAATATCACTTAAAGGTAGCATAAAATCGAGGTATGCAAGACCCAAGATCCTATGTACATGAGTTCAATTTCAATTTCAGTCTGTTCATCATACGTAGTAAATGGTAAATTATCTGCACTTATATAGCGCCTTTTTTAACCTTAGCAGTATTCAAAGCTCTTTACACTGTGACTCATTCACCCATTCACACACACATTCATGGCGGAGCTGCCATGCAAGGCGCTAGCCTGTCATTGGGAGCAACTTGGGGTTCAGTGTCTTGCCCAAGGACACTTCGGCATGTGGAGTTGTGTGGGCTGGGAATCGAACCACTAACCCTGCGATTAGTGGACAACACGCTCTACCACCTGAGCCACAGGATTCACAAAAAATTCTAATATATAAATATACCAAAATATCTATGCAAAAGAAAGAAAGTCATTTTGGGTTTAGAACAACATGAAGGTGAGTAATTGAAGACACAATTTTCATTTGTGGGTCAACTATTCATATAAAGGTACTGTAGCGATACCATGGTACTGAATGATTCCAATATTTATGTACTATACTATTAGTAAACAAAAAAAAAAACATGAAAAAACTTCTGCGCCAAATACTGAAAAAGCTTATATGTCCATGCAAGTAGCTTAGGTGCATAAACTCAACAGATTATTAAATATTGTAATGTACAATTTAAATGGTACTCCAAGAGTATTCAAAGAATATAAGGGCACTACTATAGTATGTTTAAAAACATTACATGTTTCAAAAAAACTTGGTAATACCATTGCAAATAAATTATTTCTTTGTCACTTATGTGAACATGAGCTATTAATAAAATAATTTCATAGAAACTTGTGATTTCTCTAAATTGAAATGGAATTAATTTCAGCCCTCATTTACAAATTAAATACAGCAGCCACTGTGTAGTTTAGCCTTTACGGCTATTGTAATTTACAGTAGACTCTGTGAAGTGTGTGGAATCCCAGTGGGAGGCATTGTGCTAGATAATTCATCACATGAATAAAGAAAAGCCCTCCATTAACTGAAAGCATTAAGATCTTAGAGTTTGTGAGAAAGAGCATTGTGTAATATGTATATTGTTTCATGTTCTGATCACAGCTTGTGCTTGCCACACCCTTACTTCTGCTGTCTGATTGGTTAATGAGCTCCCCTCCCACACTACAATTAAGAGCTCAAAACAACCACTGGCAAACCTTCTGTCAACATTCACCAAGAAGTGTGTCAAAACAGTTTTTGTATCCCAGCAGAATAAGGATGTCATAAAATATTGATATATTTATTATTTATCGGCAGATTATTTTTGTATTTTTTTTTAGGCATTGATATATTCAAATTAACTGAATAATTAGAAATTAAAATTAGAAGCCTAATTTGCATGCTTTCCTATTCACCCAGTTGGCCTATGTTTAACAGTTTGGTGTAATAGCATTGGGAGACCACAAGAGGATGATTTGACATTTACTGAAGCCAGTCACGGTCACAATCACACACACACACACACACACATAGCCTTCACAAAAATTCTTGTCAAAGAGCCCTTTGTGAAAAAAAAATAAAATGTGTACGTTTGTTTGGAACGACCTTTCGAGTGGCGTCCCAATCCTGAAGTGCCATTCAAAGGAGCAAAAATGCCATTTGGAAAACACCCACACACACAGGACGAGCTGATGTGGCACAGCATATGGTAGTCCAAAGTTACGAAAGGTTTTTGTACTTCTTGAATGAACAATGTGACTGATGAGTTTGCAGGTTAGTGTATGAAACTGGTGTAACTGCGCAAACTGAACGATTAGAAATGTCTATGTTTAGTATGCAATCTATCTGTATGTTGCATTGAATAGGTATTTCATTCAAGCTGTCAAACCACAAAACTTAATTCAGTAACTTAAAGTACAATAACATTTTCCTATAAGTCAAACTGTGGATCTTAAACACATTTTTGAGATATTTTACTCAAACCCATGACAACTGGACACTGCAATACATCTACATTAAAAGGCTGAACAAATATAAGCCTTTGCTAGTAATGATGCTAACTTCGCTGTAAGATATCAGACCTGTCCTGAGAAAGCCTTGTGCTTTGTGACTGTAGCTTTTGGGATAGACAGATGTGCTAATGAAAGGTACGGCTCTGAAACAGATCAAAGTAAACAGGACGTGTATCAGAGCTCTTCAAGGACTCTTCATTTGACAAAGGCCTTTGAAGAGACACGTTCACATGAAATCCATTAGCATAGCACTGAAGAGAGACAACATGTGTGAACAACCAGACACATACACACCTTAGATTCACTACAACTATTTTATGTGACTTAATCCAGCTCAAACACAACTGTTCCATTTAGATCCAAAGAACCATTTATAGTATAGTTTTACACTACTGTTGTAAAGCAATAAGCCAAAAGAGTGTGTGTGTTACAGTGATTTTACCATGGGTAAGGGGTGTTCCCTTTCAAGTCAATCATTTCAATGCTTCAGTAACTGATGCTATTGGAGTTTCTCTCAGGAATGCGCAAGTGCTATCTATAATAATACAGAAAAACAATACTATGGTAATAAAAATCAATAATTCTGCCAGAATAACAACATGATTACTAAACTTTTAATGTAGTAACACCCTGTCCAACTTCCTGTATCAAGAGGAAATTAAACGTCTCTGGTTACACAAGTGACCTTGGTTCCCTGAGATAAAGGGAACGAGTCATTGCGGTAAATGCTTTTGGGTAAATCTGCAATTGCCTAATTGAAGCCCTTGTATAATAATGCCAATATTATGATTGGCAATGGTGTTTTAGCCCCGCCCCTTTAGACGCACAGTTGGCCTATATAAGCTGGTGCGTGAACACCATTTCATCCGAATTTTCTGACTGAAGGACAAAACGCATCGCTCTTACCTAGAAACTCTGAAGTGGTGCGTACTGGTTTCACAATGTCCCGTTCCCTTCATCTCAGGAAACCGAGGTTACATGTGTAACTGGTAAAAACGTTCCCTACCGATTCAGTTCACTCTACATTATGGTAAACGCTTTTGGGGAAGTTCCATCACGCCACACTACATGACATAATATCCTGTGAGATACACCAGGGTATAAACACTTGTAAAGGAATATGTATATGAGGTCAGGGGCCAGCCAGGCAGTGACTTATTTATCATTATCATATTTCAAGTGTATACAATAATGAATAACCCCACATGGTGACAACCAGATGGGAAGTTAATCTTATGCTGGGTATATATATTATATATATTCTCTTTTTTTGTAAGAATCATTCCTTATTAAGACATCACACGGAAACATTCCGTGTAACATCCTGTCAAACTCTGGCGGGGAGTGAACAGTGTGTGATGTGTGTGCATCTCATACAACGAATGCTTACTCTTTTTATATGAGAACATTCTTATGTGAATACCACACACAGAAACATATTTGTGTGTCATCCCGGCGAACTCTGCTGGGGAATGAGCAGCTTGTTGGGCTGAATCGTGGGGATATGAGGGTGTGGGAGGTGGGATTGTCCCTCAGAACGAGGGCGATCCTTGAGGGTAGTGTCCGGAGACTCATGCCCACGCAGTGAGGAAGTCTGTCTCTATGAGAGCCACTTCGGTGTGGGTGCAGCCCAGGCAGGGAATGCAGCTCTCATGTTCATCTGATGGCGAGATGTGATGCTTGCATGCAGAACACGTGCGGAACGACATCTTGAAAAAGACACATTGCAAGCAAGCGTCTCTTTTATGTGATACATCAACATATACAGGTATATGAAAAGGTTACATTATCTCCTGCCTGAACGCTGCTGGAAGCGGGGGTGTCTTACTGAAGCACTGCGTTGTTCAGAGTCTGAAGCGAAGAACCCGATCCCGAGAAGCATCTTCAACGATCCCTCAACCCTTCATCTTGAGGTGGAGAGAATCTTTGCTGGAACACTGTAAAAGGAGGGGTGAGTCTTCTCACTGTGTGTGCTGAGTGGTGCAGGGAAGTCCCGTTAGCTGGAGGGTACCTGTCGACAGCGATGAGAGGGCTGTTCAAGACGAGATGTTTGTTCTAGTCAAGACGAGATTATGTCAGTCTTGAAGGAAGAAAATTCTGATGAAATGGTGTTCGCACACCCGCTTATATAGGCCAACTTCGCACCTAAAGGTGCGGGCCTCAGATGCCATCATAACATTGGAGTTATTATACAAGGACTTCAACAATTTTTATACTGTAAGTGGACTTCAGGGAAACACAATAAAATACTATTAAAGTGTAGAACAGGTGGATTGAGTCACTGTGAGGGACATAAATGAGGGCAAGAATTGTTCCGATAGTCTGACATTTGGGGATATGTGCTCCCATCTGCAATCAAATCTTTCTTTGAAATGCCAACAGAAACACTTCTATTTAGGGAAATATTTTAGACCCTTAGAAACACCACTGTCACACTGTCAGCACTACTCGAGTCCTGCTACTACTAACTTCAACGTTGAACATCCACTTCTGTTTCCATTAAGGGAAAGAAGGAGGCGAGAACCGGCTTGACAATATAAATAATATTTGAATGAAAAACTTAACCAAAAGACACAAACACACACATGACATTAAGCTGCCGTAAACAATCTCTCTCTCTCCTGCATCATCCTCTGCATTCGGTCTTTATCCCTCTCGGAGGCTTGATTAGCCTGATAAGGGACCGGGTGTGGAGAATCACCATCCGGCCCCGCCCTCCACCCTGTCACGCACACAGTTTATGTTCTCTCTGCCAACGGCTTACTAACTCCACCATCTTCAGACACAGCACCATGCTCATGATTTCTGGACATGCCAAGAGTCTCAAGATAAAGTGGCACTAAACTGATTTCTGCTGTGCCAGTGGTGGAAGGAGCAGACACAGATCTACAGCTATTAACAGAGAAGAGTCTGACTGATGGTGAGGAAGGGTCCCTTGGAGAAGACAACCTAGACAAGAGGAAGAGCAAAAGGAAGTCTGCATTATCCAAAACAAACTGTTTCCATCATTGTTACTCACACTCGCAAAGAAAGACGCAAACAAATGTGTCCCCACTCAAGCTATACCTCCTCAGTGCATATGCAATCTTTATTTATTATAATGTAAAGTTGCATTTGAGTGAATTAGAACCCAGGGCTTCTTACACAAGGGGCAAATATGGAACCACCAGATCACCCAGTCAAACTCTTAACAGCTGAGCTGATTGATGTACTTCTCCAGTTACCAAAATATCTTATGACCGAAAGTAGCAAATGTAGAGCTAAAGTTCACAAATGTATTATGTGAAATTGAATTGATCATCAAAACTGATTGTTCATCAAAATTTAAAATAATCTATCAGTGTAAGAATCTTGCGAGATTGATGAGAGAGGGATTCCTTCTAGACACAACCGTCAAGGTCACTCAGTCTCTCGCTTGATGTAATCACTGTTGGCTAGTTCAAGTTCAGAGAGCTGACTTGTGAAATATGAAAAAATACGGAAGAGCAAAGTTGTTTACAACTGTTTGGTTTTGATAAGTCAACTGTGTACGCCAACTTGGAACAGTCAACAAGAATAGCTGTTTGAATTGTTTTGAATGCAACTGAATGAAGGATATGTTCAGGCCGAGCTCATTTCTTAGACCGCTGCATACAATTTTGTGTGGAAACAGTATCATGGTCCATAGGAAAAGCTTTTAATAAGGTGAATATCTATGCAGAGGAGGTGTTTGACTCATGTTAATCAGTTTGAACTCCACCCTCATCAACGAGCAGTCCGGAAGCAAAAATTGTTTGTAAAAAAAATATAGATTTATTTCTTACACATACTAGCGTTTTGCTTCAGAAGACATTAATCATTCTACTGGATATGATGGTTATATGTGTTTTTTGGCACTTAAAAAATTTGGCACCCATTCACTTGCATTGTACATTACAGAGCTGAGATAATCTTCTAAAACTCTTTGTTTGTGTTCAGCAGAAGAAAGTCATGCACATCTGAGATGGCATGAGGTTGAGTAAATGATCAGAGAATTTTCATTTTTGGGTGAACAATCCCTTTTGCAGTTATGGAATGGTGTTGTAACACAGGTGAGCACAGATCTTTTACCTTTCTCATCAGTATGTCTCAAAAAAATAGTTCAGGCACCTTCATTGTTACACATCATTACACATCTTCCTAATGCTTCTAAGAACATGAACACACTGTCCTGAACCTCATGTTAGTTTCCAACTCTACTGCACATCAACCGTCTTCTACACCAATTGTTCAACAGTGCATCCATCTGTGATCCACATTCAGCCTGAGCAGAGCAAGGGTTTAAGCTCTTTTATCAGGAATGTTCATGTTCTCTTCTCAGTACTCGAAGCATCCTCCAGTGAATAAGTAGGTACAGACAGGCAGGTTACTGTATGGAAAAAGGTTACAGCTGTGTGGATCAGCACCTAGACTGCAGTGACAGTTAATTAAGCTCTCAGACACTGTAAGCATGGGATATGTGCTTGAAAACAGGTGCCAGCTCTGACAGTGTTGGCATTAGGAGTTGGCATTGTTACTCTAAAACAAGGGTATTCAATGCCTCTTCTCTAACCTTCACCTCGATGGCTGACTGTCATTATGTATTTCAGACATTTAGAAAGCAAATATACTCAAATATGAGAACCAGCACTTTACTAGTAATGCATTCTCAGTTTCATGTTGTGCTCTGAATGGCAGCAGAGTACAAGTTGCAGTCTTAAGCCAGAAACTTAACCAAGTACATGGTCCTTTTGAACTGGCTTTCATGCAGATTTTCAGTACTGTGGCGATAACAAAACCATTGTGCCATTGCGCTGGATGTGTTATATACAATAACTACAAAAAATCAGCTCATTAAAAAAAAAAATACAACAACGCAAGAAAAATGAGTTTACATGTTGAAATCATCGGTTTATTCTTTGTTTTTGATGTCAAATCGTCAGTGAGCCTCAGACTAAAATAAAATAATTGCGCCAAACTGGAACAGTTAGGAACCAAATGGATGTTTTTCGCTTCCAAATGACAGAATTTCTCAACGGTTGTTCAGAAGTGAGACAGAAAACCAAAGAAAAGAAAGTCAGCTGATAACCGATTAATTTTCAAATAGTTTTAAAATTCAGCATTAAAAAAAAAGATTTGGATCATAATGTGGGACTTTTCATTATGAACAAGCGTGAAATACACCGGGGACTTTTATATTGAAATGTTTACACTCCTAGGTGCTCACTGAAACAGATAGCAGAAACGGAAATATACACTTTAACAATACACTACAAAGTGAACTTATTCATATAACAAAATGAGCAGTAATTCATCAGCAGTACATCTGTCAGTGATCGCATGTTATCTCTTTCCCTGGGGAGGGCGTGCCCTAAGCCCCTTCTGCCAGCAGGTCATCCCCGTCTACCTGGATGAGGGAGGGGACAAGGAGAGGGAAACAGAAATAATTAAACGGGGTTTATTTCCTGTGACAGTGTAGTACCCCCCCCCAAAAAAAAAAAAACACAGAAATTTAAACGAGAGGGAAAAGGCCAACGCAGAGCGGCATTGAGAGAGAGAGAGAGAGATGAAAAAAAAACACTTACTCGCCAGTTCTTCGATACACCGTAGCTTGGTCCCCGGCCACTTCTCCACCCTCCAACGGATGAGTCCTCCAGCCCCTGGCTAATGGAACGCCCCGCCGCATTCTCGGGGAACAGAAGGGGTCTCCCCCGCTACTGGCAGGTGGTCGGCAGTGAGCCTCTCCCCGCTCAGGAGTTTCAGCGGCTGGTAGGGTACTCCTCCACCCCTGGCAGCGGCCCTGACCATTCCTGGTGGTCGGTTAGGAGCCCCTTTTCCCCTCGCGTTCGGCTGCTCCGTTGGGGTGGATGGTAGTGGCGAGAACTCTACTACGGCGTATCCCTCCTTCTTCTAGGATTTCGGCACCAGTGTAACGCAGTTCAATGGAAAGGAGGAGGCGAGAACTGGCTTGACGATATAAATAATATTTTAATGAAAAACTTAAAAGACAAAACACACACATGACAGACATGTCTGTAAACAATCTCTCTTTCCCGCACCACCGTCCGCAATTGGCCTTTATCCCTCTCCGAGGCTCAATTAGCCCGATAAGGGACCGATTATGTATAATCATGACCCGGCCCCGCCCTCGACCCTGTCATAGTCTGGTATTCCGATTCACCGAGAATTTCAAACTGCTGACCTGAGCTCCTGAGTTCAAACATAAACTCCTGAATCTTTTCAGCTGTTTCATTATAAAGACTTGGTTCAAAATTCAGGAGTAATTTGTCCATGAGTCAGACATGGTTTGTTGTACATGCAGCAAGCTCATTTCAACAGAAAAGGTGAAAAGAGGTCTTTGGAAATGAAGTCACCGACATATGCACATATCTTCAAAGACATGCTGCTCATCTTTCATGGCAAATGTCCAGTTGACAAGAAAATACACAAACATGTACCTTTGCCATCTGTGATCATCTGAGTGTGACAACTCCTGTGTCATCCTTAATTTCTGTTCAATGATAAGAGCCAAAATGAAAAGATTGAAAAGAAGTATTTATTAATGTAGTAATACCTAACATCTATTATAAAATGCATAGTTTTTTAACTGCAATGGTACAACGTTCAAGATGCCCTTAAAGGACAGTTGTGTGGATTACTTTGATGCGGATTAAGTGCGCTTTTTGTACAGTCAAAAATAGTTGTCCATTCACTTGCATTGGGTGAAGCTAAAAACCTGGGATACTTTCCTAAAAATCTTAAATCCTGTTCTGATGAAGAAAGAAGGTCATATACATATTGGATAGCCTGAGGGTGAGTAAGTTATCAGCAAATTTTCATTTTGGGAGTGAACTATTCCTTTAAATACAAGTCAGAAGTTTACAAAACTTTAACAAATTTTTAACCACTCCACAGATTTCATATTAGCAAACTATAGTTTTGGCAAGTCGTTTAGGACATCTACTTTGTGGATGACAGATATTTTTCCAACAACTGTTTACAGACAGATTGTTTCACTTTTAATTGACTATATCACAATTCCAGTGGGTCAGAAGTTTACATATGCTAAGTTAACTGTGTCTTTAAGCAGCTTGGATAATTCCAGAAAATGATGTCAAGCCTTTAGAAAATTAGACAGTTAGCTTCTGATAGGAGGTGTACTGAATTGGAGGTGTCCTGTGGATGTATTTTAAGGCCTACCTTCAAACTAAGTGTCTCTTTGCTTGACAACATGGGAAAATCAAAAGATATCAGCCAAGACCTCAGAAAACATTGTGGACCTCCACTAGTCTGGTTCATCCTTGGGAGCAATTTCCAAATGCTCTACGGTACCACGTTGATTTGTACAAACAATAGTACGCAAGTATAACACCATGTGACCACACAGCCATCATACCGCTCAGGAAGGAGACGCATTCTGTCTTCCTAGAGATGAACGTAGCTTGGTGTGAAAAGTGCAAGTTAATCCCAGAACAACAGCAAAGGACCTTGTGAAGATGCTGGAGGAAAAAGGTTGACAAGTATCTATATCCATATTAAAATGAGTCCTATAGTGTCATAACCTGAAAGGCTGCTCAGCAAGGAATATACACTGCTCCAAAAACACCATAAAAAAGCCAGACTACAGTTTGCAAGTGCACATATGGACAAAGATCTTACTCATTGGAGAAATGTCCTTTGGTCTGATGAAACGTTGTGTGTGAAGCATGGGGGTAGTAGTATCATTGTGGGGTGCTTTGCTGCAGGAGGGACTGGTGCACTTCACAAAACAGATGGCATCATGAGGAAAGAAAATTATTTGGATATATTGAAGCAACATCTCAAGACATCAGCCAGGAAGTTAAAGCTCTGTCACAAATGGGTCTTCCAAATGGACAATGACCCCACGAATACCTCCAATGTTGTGGTAAAATGGCTTGAGGACAACAAAGTCAAGGTATTGGAGTGGCCTTCACAAAGCCCTGACCTCAATCCGATATAAAATTTCTAGGCAGAACTGAAAGAGCATGTGCGAGCAAGGAGGCCTACAAACCTGACTCAGTTACACCAGTTCTGTCTGGAGGAATGGGACAAAATTCCAGCAACTTATTGTGAGAAGCTTGTGGAAGGTTATCCAAAACGTTTGACCCAAGTTAAACAATTTCAAGGCAATGCTACCAAATACTAACAAAGTGTATGTAAACTACTGACCCACTGGGAATGTGATGAAAGAAATAAAAGCTGAAATAAATCATTCTCTAAAATTATTTTTACATTTCACATTCTTAAAATAAAGTAGTGATCCTAACTGACCTAAGACAGGGAATGTTTTCTATGATTAAATGTCAGGAATTGTGAAAAACTGAGTTTAAATGTATTTGGCTAAGGTGCATCTGTTCACCTAGCTCACTGCACAACACCCATACAGACAAAGGGGTGACACTCAAGGGGTGAAAACAATGCTTTAATGAGGCCTTTTATATCTTATTGCTTAATAACTCTGCAAACACAGAAGGATTTGGGGCCTGGAAACATAACTGTTCAGTATCCCCTCAATATATATATATATATATATATATATATATATATATATATATATATATATATATATATACACACACACACTCTGTATATTAGCTTGTGATCAATGCCTTTTTCAGGCATGGATAATGTTAAGATTTATCCATGATTATCGATATATATCAGGATTTTTTCAGATATAAATAGGGCTGCTCGTTGCACAATAGTCTTTGTCTCTTCAGACATATTGCTGAACACAACTTTAATAAAGTGTGAGCTGCAGTGTAAATTAAAGGGAACCACACACCACACGCAGACAACATGGCGGACAACATGGTGTGTACTAAAATTAGAAACAATTAATTATTGTTTCTTATGATGCTCACCGTCTACATTCTGAAGTGCCACAGTGCGCAACTTGCATAGTTTTCCTTTAAATTCGACCCAATTCAATATAAAAGGACAAATATTATTGCTCTAGCCATCACTGGATGATATAATGTGTACATGTATCTTTTATTTAGCCTACACAATGTATTTTAAGTTACTGAATGAAGTTTTGTGGTTTGACAGCTTGAATGAAAGACCTACAGTATTTAAGGCTGTATGCAGAGAAATTGCATAATAAATGTCGCCATTTCTAATCGTTCAGTTTGCGTAGTTACACCAGTTTCATACACAAACCTGCAAACTCATCAATGTCACTTTTTTCATTCTTGAAGTAGTACAAAAACCTTCGTAACTTTGGACTACCATCTCATGCCGCTTCAGCTCATCCTGTGTGTGTTTGTGTGTGTGTGTGTGTGTGTGTGCTTCAGTAAATGGTATATCCTCTTGTGGTCTCCAAACGCTATTATGCCAGACTTTATTAAACGGAAGGCAACTGACAGTAAATTGGAAAGCACACAAGTTGGACTTCTAATTTAAATGTCAGCTAATTTTAATATATCGATGCCTCAAAAATATATTGATAAAATAATGTGCCGATCAATAATTGAGAGCTTGAAGAACGATGGCAAATGCCATCCTACTCAACCCACTCTGAGCGGGATTCGAGCCAGTGTCTCCGGCATAGGAAGGAGGCACGTTAACAAGGAGGCTAAAGGCTACAGCCTCTAGCATAAGTCCCTAGTGCACTTCTTGAAGCCAGTGTAGTGAGGTTTACACATACCGCACAGCTATCGTGTACCAGCTGGCTCCCATCACACCAGGGCCCTCTGCGGCACTCTGAATGCTCCGATCCGGAGACTTAGAAATAGAACAGAATTAGGCAGGCCTGGCTCCAGCTCTAAGATGTAAGGTGGGCCAAAGGACCCTCCGGGTGGGCCAAACAGTTGGAGGGGTGGGTGTGGGTGTAGGTCTCAAGGTGGGCCAAGTTCATGAATGGGTGGGCCAGGCCCACCCAGGCCCCCCTTTGGAGCCGGGCCTGGAATTAGGCCTGCTATGGAGAAATTATATGAAATTCATATTCTTGGCACTGGATGTCTCTATCATGTTCAGCCACTATTCACAGCGCATCATCTCCACAATTGTGTTCTGTGCTGCCTGTCGTCATCAGCTTCATCCAGTGGCAGAATTCAACAGGAGTTTGGAATTCTCCTTATTTTCAATGATGAAGTGGCCCACAGAAAGAATGATGCATTGATTAAAGAATTGACATCAGGTTAGATACTTTACGCATGTATTTGTTCTTGTTAAAATGTCCCGATTCCTCACATCACACAACTGATCTGCTGTTGTGCGAGTTTATTGTGCATGTACAGAGATGTGCAAACCGAACATACTCATCCAAAACGTCCTCTTTAGCACTGGGAAGTGTATTTAAATGGTTAGTTCTGATATTTCGTTGAAACAAAACAATTATTCAAAGGCATTCCCAGCGCCATTTGAGTGAGGACACACTGTAGAAGAGAGAGCTCTTAAAACACTTGCACATCTGTGCCTGATGCGCTTGCTCAGCTTGCACATGCACGTCTACATAAAATGAAGCACATTAATTTTGACAAATTAAAATCTTATTTGTAACGCAACTGACAACAGACCAGATCATAATTGTATAGCTATAAAGAGTAATTTCTATCGGGAAGACACGCAGGCTTGAGTGAGGTTTAAGATGCCATTTATTTGATGAATGTAGAACAGAAAAGTAATGTCTCTCTTTGGCGTAGGCCCCGTCTGGCGGTCCGAGGGAGTTGTACTCAGAACCATCATATCCTGCCGGAGATAGGAGGCAGGGGCGAGGTTGGTGGAGGTTGCCGTGTTAGCACACTGAAACAGCAATGTGATAGATTGTGAGCAGACTTATAAAGCAATGGCTTACCTGCGATTGGTTAGGAATTACCCAGCTAATGGTGTGATGATGTACAGCTGCTAGTCTTCCCGCTAGAACTACGCTGCGCTCACATTTCTTGCATTACTTCATAAAGTAATAAAATGTAATCTGATTCTGATTATTGTAATGGGTCACACCCAACACTCAGTAGCAGCCCTATGTTCTTTGCAGTGCCACTGAATGGACATCAAAAAGATATTTGAATATTTAATATTTTGTATAAGACGCTTCAATGTTCCATTATAAGAGTACATTGTGAGTGAAATACACTTTCCTTTATTTACATGTAGACACAAGCATAGAGCAAAAATTATGATTAAAACTTGCATAATATTAAGCATTCAATATAAAGATTATACATAGTGGCAATCTAGTAGCTTCTAGACATTTTTAAATTATAACAGTGATGCGGCCTGCTGCATCACATTCCTTTCTGCATTTGCATCCCTGCATTACCCCAAGTAGATTGTAGTGTGACAGCTAGTCGAATTTGCATGTCCCAGTGCTATAGTACACCAAACTTGTCATTTTATTTATGCCGACAACATTGCACAAATCAGTGGATTTGTGAGGCAGAAACAGCAGCAGCAAGTTACAATTAACAGCCAGCCTTTCCCAGCCGACACTGAGCGTGATCACATGCACAGCAAGAAGCTCATAAATATCATAAACCAGCTTATTAAAAAAAATTACAATGTAAGAAATCTGCGATTACATGAGACTAATTAATCTCTGCTTTGACATTGAAAAGTAAAGGGCTATGAACACAACACTTGAACATGGATTAGATAAGCCGGTGAGATGTGTACATGCAAAGTGAAACCGGGGCAAGAGAGCAAATAAATTACGTGTGCTGAATCTGATTGATTTTTGTTCAAACCGCTAAATAAAATTGTATTATGTACATATAACGTAAAGCCAGAGGTCAGGTTCCTCCTAAGGTTTTTTTTTTTCTCCACTAACTATTGAAAGGAGTTTTTTTCTTTGCCACAGTCACCTTTAGCTTGCTCACTGGGGGCTTTGTGACTTTAAGGCATGACTTTCTACAAAGCTGCTTTGAAACAATGTTTATTGTAAAAAATGCTATTCAAATTAAAATTACTTGAATGTAGACAAAAAAAGTTTTCTCAAGAAAAACATGAAAATTGTGACATCAACAGGGCTCCACCTGTTAATCAGTAACAATCCTTATCCTACCATCCTGCCACATGTGCCATCTGCTGCACCACAGCTCTAACAAAACAAAAAATCTTAACATGTTTCATTTACTTACTTAAAATGAACTAAAGAACATTTTGTCCGCACTTGATTTCATTGTGTTCTATCCATTTAAATTGCAAAATGGAAGTTTACATAATCCAGTTGAGTTGGGACTACATGCATATTTTGTGCTGTTAATGTAGCATTGATGAAACTGGGCAGCATCAATGCTACATTTCCCAGCATGCTTTGAATGAGACTCGATAGGACGAGTAAATGTTGAAATTGTTATTTTATGTTTTTTTGTGCTAAATTATTACAAAAGGGGATACTTGTTACTAGAGGTTCTATTGTGGATTTTACCAATACAAATAAATAAGTTGGGTAGTACATGCCTGTAACCGGTTAATCTACCGATAGCTTTTAAAATCAACAACATTATATTATTGCATAGAACATTCCTATCCTGACTGTTAAAAAAAGAGCATTTCATTTTCAACTAATGTGCATAAAATAAACAATTATTTTAATTGTCTTTACTCTCGCAAGGATCCTGGAGGGGGCTGGGAGTATGCCCATCCAGTCTACATGTGTTTTGTGGATCTGGAGAAGGCGTATGACCGGGTCCCAAGGGAGATACTGTGGGAGGTGCTGTGGGAGTACGGGGTGAGGGGGTCCCTTCTTAGGGCGATCCAATCCCTGTACATACAAAGCGAGAGCTGTGTCTGGGTCCTCGGCACGAAGTCGAGTTCGTTCCATGTGGGGGTTGGTCTCCGTCAGGGCTGCGCTTTGTCACCAATCCTGTTTGTGATATTCATGGACAGGATATCGAGGCTTAGTCAGGGTGGGAAAGGGGAACAGATTGGTGGGCTGGGGATCTCATCGCTGCTTTTTGCAGATGATGTGGTCCTCATGTCATCATCAGTCCATGACCTTCAGTACTCACTGGGCCGCTAGGCCGTCGAGTGTGAAGCGGCTGGGATGAGATTAGCACCTCAAAATCTGAGGCCATGGTTCTCAGTAGGAAACCGATGGAGTGTGTACTCCGGGTAGGGATGGAGGTATTGCCCCAAGTGAAGGAGTTCAAGTACCTCAGGGTCTTGTTCATGAGTGAGGGGACAATGGAGCGGGAGGTTGGCCGGAGAATTGGGGCAGTGGGGGCGGTATTGCACTCGCTCTATCGCAACGTTGTCACGAAAAGAGAGTTGAGCTGGAAGGCAAAGCTCTCGATCTACCAGTCAATTTTCATTCCTATCCTCACCTAGGGTCATGAAGGCTGGGTTATGACCGAAAGAACTAGGTCGCGAGTACAAGCGGCCGAAATAGATTTCCTCAGAAGGGTGGCAGGCTTCTCCCTTAGAGATAGGGTGAGGAGCTCAGTCATCCGTGAGGAGCTCCTAGTAGAGCTGCTGCTCCTTTGCATCGAAAGGAGCCAGTTGAGAGGGTTTGGGCATCTGGTAAGGACGCCTCCCTAGGCAGGTGTTTCAAGCATATCCAGCTGGGAGGAGGCCTCGGGGAAGACCCAGGACTAGGTGGAGAGATTACATCTCTACACTGGCCTGGAAACGCTTTGGGGTCCCCATTCAGAGCTGGTTAACGTGGCTCGGGATAGGAAAGTTTGGGGCCCCATGCTGGAGCTGCTACCCCCACAACCCGACTTTGGATAAGCCGTTGAAGATGGATGGATGGATGGATGGTGCATAAAATAAATAAATAAGTTTTAGCCGGTCCATATTCTCAAATGTTAAGTCAAAAGTAAAATCAGGGTGGAAAATCAGGGTAGGAATCATTTGCACTGATTCCTACTACTCAAGACTCAAGCTTCATAATAACTGGGAAATACCTCATTGTTTTTTATTCAGTAAAGTTGTATGTAGAGTAGCAATATTCCCAGATAGCAGTGGTATTTGGCTGAACTTGGTGGTGAAGTGGCTCAGACTATAAGCCCAGGTCAGGGGCTGTTCAAACAGAACACAACAGACTGGAACCGAACGCAAGGATCTCGAGACACATATTTACAAGTTGTATATTTTTCCTGACAAAGCATTTAAACAACTCTTGCTTAATCTGAGAAACGCTTATAAGAGAGAAAGGCACAATGGCCAAAGACCTCCACCAACTGTAAGGGGCTGCTCACACTGAATGCTTTTGCAACCATCCATTTGTTTTTCCATTTGTTATGTAAACGCGTGCTAGACGAACATCTTTGTTTCCCTTTGTTTTTGTTTATTCAGCATCTCGTGCAGAAGCGTGTATTACAGTGAGGATACATTTTCTTTATTGAAATCAGATGCGTTTCTGATTTGTTTATACGTTTCTCTCGGCTGCATAAAGATATTAATTTGCTTTCTCACATCACTAGCTGTAAATATCCAACTTGGCTTGCTAACAAATGCATAAACGTGACCAGCTGGATATAAACTAATGCAAATAGATGGTAACAATCATGACACTTAAACATTTGGGTAGGACTTGCGTGTATTTTTGTCACATTGTTCTAACTGCTTGAGATTAGCTTTAATGTTAGCATCCTCTCAGCGTTGTAGGCAAACATACTGTTGTTCTCTACTAATGTAACATCTAGTCATCAAATTAATTACTTTATAATGATATGACAACATGTACTGTACTGTATACATACCTTTTCATTGTTGATGTTTGAAATCCGCATCTTTAGTGTTCCGCTCCATGCAGAGTGTAGTCTCACGTGTCAAAACAAACACATCAAGGCATCAGTGAAGTGCCGCTCTCATACTGTATAATGACAGCCGACCCTTCCCAGCCGCTCCAGTACCGGAAACAATGTGGAAAAATTATTTTGTGTTGCCGATAACCGATAATTCCAGAAAGCTTTTATCGGTGCCAATTAATTCGACAAAACTGATATATTGTTTGACCTCTAGTCTGGAGTTTTTAGTAAACTGAAATTTCTTGGAAACTTTTTGTCAGTAATTTTGTTGACAAAACGAACACTGGTCTGATAAAATGACAGAATGCAACAGTTGCTGAAGCAGGATTCTTTATTAATGTTTTAAGTTGGACTTCAGTTGTCGGTTTGACCTAATGCAAAGCTAAACATTTTCTTGCCGTTTCCATTGGTGATTAAAGTCACAAACTTATACGAAGTCTATTGTGACAATGTCTGTTTGATGTTCTGGCCCATTATTTTCTATTTTCATCAATCATCTAAACAGACACAGCTAATTCAAGCCAATATATCTTTACCTCAAACTATGGTGTGACATCACTGACATTAATGGCAGTGAGAATAATGGCTCCAATCATGTAATGGGCTTATGGCTCTTCCAGAGCATCTTCCTCTTGTCACATGAATGAAGCGCTCTGTTGCCAGGGTAACAGCTCATCTGGGTGTGTGATGGAGTCAGCACGGCTGCGATGAGGGGAAGTGCTGGTGATGTCACAGCACTCCCCCGCACAGGCCGGTGTGTCCAGCTGTACTGAGTCATGATGTATGACAACAGTGATTATTACACTGCTGGTCTGGGTTTGTTTTAAACTGCTAACACAAAGTGTTAAACCTGTGCATTTAATTCAGCCCAAACAGTTTAATATACAGACTCCATTCAAACTTCATCTTGCCGGCAATGCCGGGGGCGGCATGCGGCACCCGCACAAAAAAAATTCGGAAAGTTGACATTTGTGCAATCAGTTTTCTATCGCTCATTTGCAAGTCACGTCAATGATATCATGTCGCTGTGTGGGACTGTGTTGGAGTGGGCGCCCTGATTCTAGTTTTTTTTTGTGAGCTAGGCAGGCTACTACCTGGGAAGTTCTCCCACTCAGAAGTACGAGATGGGGAGGTGGGTGGGGGTAGTTCAGGTCTAACCACTGGAAGCCCGAGGGACGATTAAATTTGACGATTCTCAATACCAGCTTCAATACCACAACAAATAATAACACTAACTAATATGTAACTTATGGAAGAGTGGTTTATGTTCTTGAGTAATTATTCAAGACTTGTAAACAGCCAGTAATAAAATATATTTAATAGAAATGTCATTAATAAAAACAGAAGCAGTCAAGAGTGTTTTCTCATTTTCTTGTTCTGGTTGTTTGATTATTATAATGACCGGTCTATTAGTTTACATTTATACTTACAAGTCTGACATTTAAGACAAATCCGCTGTTTTCGTTCAATTTAAACATCACTCATTGTGTTTACTTGAATACCTCACCAAGATGGGCATTTTTAAATGTATTTGACCATTCAGGTGCATTTTTGGGGTACACATGCATGTTCAGCACACGCACATATGCCACCTGACAGTCAAACAGGGTGCAGCTGTAACTAGATCACTAGAGAATTATAAAATTGCATGCTCTGGATTATTGTCAACAGCAGAATAAGAATATGAATTTATAAGTGACACAGGCCTAGCCTATCAAAAAATATAGCCGGTTATTTTTCCGTTATTGATGTTTTAATCAGTCTGCTTTTCTTGTCGGGCAAGTAAAATTCAGTTTCACTTGCCCCTTCAAAATCCACTTGACCCAGACAAGCGGACAAGCGTTAATGTTGGTATTCAATATTCTCTGATAACAGTTTTTTCAGTTGAAGTATAATGCCTAAAGTTTTGGATATTATTTTGTAAAACAAGCCAAAAAGTCTAATCAAAAAGTAAATGTTTCCAGTGTATAATGGGCTAAGACTACACTCTCTCAACTTTATGTTCACTTCGATCCATCTTTAACTCACAAAATTCGAACTTTTCTTAATAGAGCTGCATATCACCGATTTTCTTGATGATAAGATACACACAGTGAACATGACACATATATGATGATTCACTACGTCAAGAGCCATCACGTTATAATCTAGCTGCAGCAAACGTGCACGAGTGACAAGAATCCCCTCGCCAGAGTTTGCATCAGCCGGGAGAACATTCAATCTCTTCCCCGGTAACGTCATGCAACTCATAGACCGCACAGAGAAATACCAGTTTCTAAGTTTATTTTCATAACCCACTTCCATATTTTTTTTAACTATGATAAAGGATGCTTAAAAGATATAATGCCGGGGTGTTTAATTGCGAAATGGAATGTGGCACAATAATCGTTTTATCTTGATGATCTTGTTTTCATAATTGTTGAAAGCAAAAATTGTAATTGAAAATAATATATGATTAATCGCCCAGCCCGAATTAAAATGGCTATATGGTCATATGTGACTATTATACTGAAAGACTGCTAAACATTTCTGTGTGTGCTTCAGAAGGTGCACTGTTCTGTGCACGTGGGGGGCTCGTGAGCTTGTGTTTTTAGCACTCTAAGAACAGTTCACGTGCATTGTGAAAGAAAAGTACTCCAGGTTTGACGCATTCACAATTCCAAATATTAGTAATCACTACAACTTATTATAAAAATCTACAAAGGTGGCACTGCATAACAGAAAAGGAGATGAAACCGTTTCATCAGATGCAAAACATTGTAATTGACACACAAACTTTCAGTGTCAAAATAAAAGTTCATTCACTTCATTTTGAAGAAAAATATATATGAAGGTGAATAATGCTTTTTATTAAGCTACTGTGTATGATTGTATATAACATATAAATGTGCATATCAATTCAATAACTCATTCTCCCTTGTGTTAATTTAGTGAAAAAGTGATTAGTAGATTAGTAAAAACGGATAGATTTTTATTCAATGCCTTTAATAAATTGAATCAACTTGGCTACAATGATGAAATTATGTTTCCTCTGATTAAAAAAAAAAAGAAAAAGAAAATCACTTTTGAGCCATCAAGATATATAATTTTTTTTTAGCCATATCGCCCAGCCCTAATGGAAGCATATGCAGTACTACACATGTATATATTGATCATGTCTAGTCATTTGTGATACACATACTGTTTCGCCTTAGTAATTTGAGAGAATTTGACATTGTTTTATCTCTTACTGTATAAAGCACCTAAAATATTGCACTCCACACCTGCTGTGCTTCTGAAAAGTATGACAAATCACATCTGGACTCAGTTTTGCTGCCTCTCTGATTTTTCTACTACACACAATTTTATTTAAAGCAGCATAACTGTCACATCATTAGCTTAGCAACATGCTAACATCAAATTCTATTAAAATCAGTTATAGTCGAGTCTCATGTGTGCTTCACATGAGGAGTGGCATTTGTGTTTCTGCTTATGTAGAGTGTTTTAAGTCAGCAAAATCTAGGTGGGGGTGCCAAGCATGCAAATTTTCTGAAAGCAAAAAGCTTGAACCTGTCATCTTAACTGCACAGCGCCGTGACAGCAAAACTGACACGGTTACTTGTGTGACCCGTTACTGCAGCGCTGCTCAGACTGACCTCTGATGAGCAGTGGTTGCGCAAATGGATGACTAAATCAGTTTTGTCACACTTTAACAATGTTTGGCGCTCCATTCAGTTTATAAATAAAACAGTGTGAAAATGAGGAAGGATTGCTGCAAGAGGAAGATTTGGCATGCAGGTGCGAAGGACCTCAACGTGTACTTTGTGAAATACATACTCATTTATCTTGCTATCGCTCGCATGCAAGTGATTATTGCGTGTCAATGGTAGATCAAACAGTTATTTGCGAACCCCCTGCGGTGCTACTGAGGACCTCCTGCAGAATACCATTGGATTAGTATGTCAGTTTTTCTGACTTTTTTGAACAATATTCTCAACAAAATACATTTTAGGTTGCTAGTAGATGCAGGCAGAGGGCTTCGCTAATTAGCAGCATCAATGAGGCACTAGTAATTAGCGCCTATTCTGTGGCGTCATTTAAGCACACACACACACACACACTTGTCAGCACAGTCATCAGCTGAGAGCTTGTAATGATGCTGATGTTATGATGTGATCTTTGCTAAAAGCATTATGCACTGCTAATCAGTGTTCAAAATGGACAAAAATAGGTGGCAGTACTCCCCTTGCTTGCATATTATTTTGTTTATTAGTTTATGAGGAATGATTCAAAGCAATATAGGATATGCAGTCAGCTAATTTGTGAAACGTAAAGTGTCTGTAGCATATTCTTTTATCAGTGCTTGTTTCCCGTAAATGAAATAAAGAGCCTCAGATTGCTGCATGGGAAAATGTGCTGTTGTAAGTTGGTTCTGTATAGTTTGTCTCTTGCTCACTCTGGTGAACTGACCCACAGCACCATGCCAGAGTGATTAATGAAGATCTAAAGAAGAACCTGCCTGCATCAGCTCTTGTCATCCCGCACACACAGAACTTTTTGAGGAAAAATTTAGCCCTACATTACTTTCAGCTGTTTTCAGTACATCGCATAGTACATTACAGTACACTCTCTCAACATCATGCTTGAAAAGTCGGCATATATTAGATTAGATTAGATTCAACTTTATTGTCATTGTGCAGAGTACAAGTACAAAGACAACGAAATGCAGTTTGCGTCCAACCAGAAGTGCAAAAAAGCAGAAAAGTGTATGCGATATTCAAGTATAGACAGGTGGTGCATAGGCAGGACAGGAAATATATTGCAGTGTTATAAGAGCAGAATAAATATGGCTATGTAGTATGAACAGTGTATGAACAACATGCACAGATATGTGCAATGTAGTAGCAGAGACATTAAAATAGTAATAGAATAATATAGATATATGCAGTGTGTTAGCAGAATATATAATAAGAAAATATGGATATTCTGTATAAACCATTTAGACAGATATGTACAGCTATGTGCAGTGTGGTAACATTACAAGAGCAGTGAGAATAAGTGTATGTGCAGGATGGATAGTATGAAGAGTAGTAGAATATGGCTATGTATAGGTGTAATTACAGTATGTACATTTATATAAATAAATAGAACAGTCTGTGGTTGGGGTGGGAACAGTCTTTGATGATGCTGTGCGCCTTACGCAAGCATCGCTTACCCTGGATGGTCTCGATGGAGGGGAGTGAGGAACCGGTGATGCGTTGGGCAGTTTTCACCACCCTCTGCAGTGCTTTCCGGTCATGGGCAGAGCAGTTGCTGTACCAAACTGTGACACAGTTGGTGAGGATGCTCTCGATGGTGCAGCGGTAGAAGTTCACCTGGATCTGAGGAGACATGTGGACCTTCTTGAGTCTCCTCAGAAAGAAGAGACGCTGGTGAGCCTTCTTGATCAGGGTAGATGTGTTGAGGGTCCAAGAGAGGTCCTCAGAGATGTGGACACCCAGAAACTTGAAGCTGGTGACACGCTCCACCTCAGTCCCGTTGATAAGAATGGGTGTGTGTGTGCCAGCTTTAGACTTTCTGAAGTCCACAATGAGCTCTTTGGTCTTCTTAGTGTTGAAAGCCAGGTTGTTGTCAGTGCACCACGAAGATAGGTGCTGGACCTCCTCCCTGTAGGCCGTCTCATCGTTGTTACTGTTATATATGTTACTGTGCATATTTTTATCCTTATTTATATTTACTGTACAGTCACAGTCAGCATAAAAGCATTGGAGCTGTGGTGTGTTAGCGTACAGGCTTGTGACATATCAGAGTAATGGTGTTCTTGTGGGGTTGCAGGTTTGAGTTCGGACTGCATTGCATCCCGATCCTGTTTCATTCTCTTTACTCCAGGGGTGTCCAGACTCCAGACTTTTTCTATTGGGGGCCTGATCAAAAACTAAAAAGTTGTTGTGGGCCGCATCACTGTAAAAAGAATTTTAAAAAAATGCTAGATGCTACTAGATTGCCACTTTTGAATAATTTTTCATGGTTTAATCAGAAACATCAGAATGAACCTATTCACTACAATTTATTAAACTTCCGCTACAGAGGACATTCTTGGAGAAGTGTGCTCACCGTGCACGCTAGTAAACTTGGTGTTGCACAGACGCTCGCAACCGGCGCTCTACTCATTTGTACGATGCTTGGTATCGGGACATATATCAAGAACATATACATGAGCAAAGTATCTAACCTGATAGCAGTCCTATTACAAATGCTTCATTCTTTTTGTGTGCAGCTTAATCCGTGGAAATCTGGAATTTTTCTCCTGTTGAACTCAATGAATCAATGAATCTGCCAATCAATGAAGCTGCAAAGAGCACGCACTGGAGATGATGCAATGTAAAATGTGGCTGTACGTGATAGTGACAGCTGTCATTCAGAATATACATTTTTATATAATTTCTTAATAGCGGACCAAATTACGTTCTATTTCTACAATCTCTCGCAGGCCACATCAGATGAGTGAGATGCAGTAAAGGCACCAATATACTTCGAAGTCACAACAGGTGATAGTTATAATAAACTAAATCAGGTCAAATAGAAGGTGTTTTTGAGTTTGCTTAAGTGGTTTAAAACAGCTTGACAGCACAAACTATCTGCCAAAACAGGCTTTTAAACATCTATTACTGCCATAGGTCCACGTCATCGGTGGGTGTGACCCGGTGCTTCACCTATAATTCTAGTTGATTTCTTTACTCATTTGAGATCAGTGAACATGTAAACACTGGAGTTGCTACCCTTTAATTCACCTATCATTGCAGTTATATTGATGTCTTTCAAAAATCTTTTTCATGACCATGAATGTAGAATGTGGGGGTTTGGGTAGCTCAGCGAGTATAGACGCTGAATACCACACCTGGAGTTGCAAGTTTGAATCCAGGCCGTGTTGACTGACTCCAGTCAGCCTTCCTAAGCAACCAATAGGCCTGGTTGCTAGGGTGGGTAGAGTCACATGGGGTAACCTCCTCGTGGTTGCTATAATGTGGTTCTCACTCATTGTGATGCGCATGTCAAGTTGCTGCATGGATGCCAAGCACACATGGAGGCTTCACGCTATTCTCCGCGGTAACGTGCTCAAACAAGCCACGTAATAAAATGCGCAGATTAATGGTCTCAGACGCAAAGGCAACTGAGATTCGTCCTCTGCCACCCAGATTGAGGTAAGTCACTGCGCCACCACGAGGACTTGGTAATTAGGCATTCCAAATTGGGGAGAAAATGGGTGACAAATACAATAAAAAAAAAGAATGCAGAATGTAAATATGCCAATTCACACATTATGTTACATATATATGTCTTTACATCATCATTGAGTGGTTCTAGCAACTTCTTTTACTTATCTCAGGTAGATTCTATTTATATAATGAGGCATGTAGTCATTGATAACACATTTTAATGTCACATTGCTTAATGTTCCCCTTCTGTCACTCATTTGACCTTGTGTCGATTGTAGTGACACAAGAGGTCTTCCTTGGGAGCCTCGCCTACCTCTGAACTTGAGAAAAGGCCAATATGATATTGGCAGACAGAATTTGCATGTCCCGCCCCTGGACATATGGGTATAAAAGGAGCAGACGTGCGTCTGTCAGTCAGATTTTTTCTTCGGATCCGAGCGGTTGTGCAACAGCAAGCTGAGTTCACCACTGTTCCACTTACCTCTATTGTCAAGAAGCAATGCTGTTGGATCTTACGGCGCATTTCCAGCTGGCATTCTCTCTCTCTGCTTTACACCCTGCTTTGACAGCGCTTTTACGGCCTAAAAGAGTGTTTTCCCCTCCTAAAAGTGTTTGCTTCTCTAAAAGAGTTTGAGTTTTCACTCATAAAAGAGCAATACACAGCTCCGGAGCTGGTACCAAAACACTCCGTCCCCCAGTGGAGGGCCAGGAGGAGAATCCTTGTTTCATTTGCCACACCACATTCGGGCTACATCAGGCAGGACCTACCACTGCGCCGCTCCCACGTACAGCTTCACAACCCTCGTGGTGTATTTGCCACATGTTACCTCCCCTTAGTCTTGGCAGGATGTGGCCTCCGCAGGGTTTTGTCCCCCTGAAAGAAGAGGACCAGGAAAGACATCCTTCCTCGACGCATTTCATAGCGCTAAGATAACCCCAGCCGCTTCACACCCCGAGAGACATAGAGAGAGAAAAGGCTGCAGCTGCCGGGCTTGCTCTCATGCTAGTCATGTTGCCTGTTCCCGTGTGGGTACTGGGAACCTAAGAGCGGTACATGACACCTTTTATTGGGGGCGTTGGGGAGGGTTACGTGCGGCAGACACAGCTGCTTCTAGCACGCAACAGCCTCTCAGCAGTTCACGTAACATTGTTTAGTGCATGCCATTTTTAAATGGGACACCTTGTGTCACCACAATCGACAAAACGTCGTGTGAGTAACAGAAGGGAGTCATCATGGTTACTGTTGTAACAGTACTGAAGTTGTGTCCCCCTTGCCATGGCACTATTCCTACCACTGTAACGCGCCGTACCTTATTCTCGGCTCCTCAGTGCAAAAACCTGACTGACAGATGCACGTCCACTCCCTTTATACCCATACGTCCGGGGGCAGGACATGCAAATTCTGTCTGCCAATTTCACATTGGCCTTTTCTCAAGTTCAGAGGTCCACGAGGCTCCCAAGGAAGACCCCTTGTGTCACTACAATCGACACTACGTCTCGTTCCATCATCAGGGAACGGAGGTTACAACAGTAAACATGACGTTTTGTATGTAGTGTGTTGCCAGGACAGTGTGTGTCTCATATTTACGTGTTTCTCTAAACACTGGCACCATAAGCATGGATAGTGTCTGACTGTTTGCAAACAGTATACCTATTGCTCAGCTGTTATGTCCTTTTTTCTAGCTCTGAGTGAAGAAGAACTTCGATGTAAGTGTAACTGAGCCTTAAGAGTATAGAGGTGTATAGTTAAATGAATCTTGATAGCATAGATTAGATCATTTGGTTTTAGCAGAATTTGATGAGAAATGTTGGAGTTCATATTGAGATCTCTGATCTTGGTATCTTGTCAAATTTGAGCACAGTTTGAGACATTTTTTAGATCTATTTTGAAAGGACACGTGAGATTACTGGCTTCTTTGTCTTTGAAGAATTATCTGAGAAGCTGGAGCTCCTTTTAAACTTATTAGTGTCCAGTAGAAATAATTAAGATATCAACAAACTCTCTTTGTGATTTTGTAATCCTGTGTGAGCTTAGCTCTGGTTGTTGGTGTGTATTTCAGAGTGAATGTCTGTGTGTGATTGAACAGGATATATTGTATTATGCTGTAGTAATGAGAAACACCCTGCAGCATTGAATCGTTCCTCCTGTAATCATGCTGTTCAGTAGCCTGAGCGAGTGTCAGTTTGTCAGTCCTTATCATAGTCTCTTGCAGATGCACACACTGAACACATATGAGGCTGTCTTAGCACCTCTCCTGCCTCTTTTCCTGTGTTGTCACCTCACTGCCTGTCTGCTGGGAGATTGTTAAACCCCAGGTAGAATCTGTCAACGTGAATATATTAATTGAAAGCATCGCTCCTCTCCAGCTATTAGCATCCCACCCACTTTTCCACTGTACTGTGAATAAAGACATCATAGATATATTTAATCTGTCATACATATACCAGGAATGTCCAAACCAGGATAAAGCAACAAGAGATTCTGTACAAACCAGCCATGACTAAGGTTGCACCAGGTTGCATCACTGTCTGAATCACTTTAATCTTGTACGGTGGACTTCGCAGATGATGAACTACTGCCAACTCCAACCGCAAGACCCTGGATACTTCACTAGCCACTGCCTGCAACTCGGACCTAGGATGGACTTCACTCAAATGAGCCACAAACTTCACACCCCACTGAACTCTGCCTGCATCATTTTGGTCAAAGGACGGACTACACTCTCTTAAAATGGAATACAAATACAATAAATTAATGCCAATTAAAGCCTTCATCAACCAAATAACAAAGGAAAATGCATCTATGTGCACTTCCAGTTAATTCAGAATGGACTTTAAAGACACTAAATCATTAATCTTACAGTTCAATCAATATCCTTCAGATTTAAACTACCCACCAACATCATCTACTCGGTTTACTCAATTAATACATGACTTGTATTACACATCGATAACTCATATTGGCATAATATACATGCTGTATAGCCAGAGGGGAACAGGTTTCTCCAGGTTTTTTCTTTTCTCCATTAACTAGCATCTTATGCAGTTTTGGGTTCCTTGCCACAGTTGCCTTAGGATTGCTCACAGGGGGCATAAAGACAAATACTTTTTAAAGTGTGATTTTCAATCACGTTACTTATTTAAACAGCACAATGAGGACTTCAAGACATTACAGCATCATATTCTTTAAAGCTGCTATGACATAATGTATGCTGTGAAAAGCGCCATACAAATCAAAATGACTGGACTTGACCATGATACCAAATTGCAGCAGTTAATATAGATCTTTAACAAGTGAAATTTCACAATTCTTGAAACCAACTTCAAAATTAGAGCCAAAACTGTGATATCGGACACCCCCCTATATTTAAAATTAAATGTTAATGTTAAGATACCCTAGGATGGAGATGTGACTTTACCCCCCTAAAATGCATATGTTGAAAAAGACCCAGGTGAAATCTAGATGCTTGTTTCTTATGAAATGACCTATATATATATATATATATATATATATATATATATATATATATATATATATATATATACACTCACCTAAAGGATTATTAGGAACACCATACTAATACTGTGTTTGACCCCCTTTTGCCTTCAGAACTGCCTTAATTCTACGTGGCATTGATTCAACAAGGTGCTGAAAGCATTCTTTAGAAATGTTGGCCCATATTGATAGGATAGCATCTTGCAGTTGATGGAGATTTGTGGGATGCACATCCAGGGCACGAAGCTCCCGTTCCACCACATCCCAAAGATGCTCTATTGGGTTGAGATCTGGTGACTGTGGGGGCCATTTTAGTACAGTGAACTCATTGTCATGTTCAAGAAACCAATTTGAAATGATTCGAGCTTTGTGACATGGTGCATTTTCCTGCTGGAAGTAGCCATCAGAGGATGGGTACATGGTGCCCATAAAGGGATGGACATGGTCAGAAACAAGGTAGGCCGTGGCATTTAAACGATGCCCAATTAGCACTAAGGGGCCTAAAGTGTGCCAAGAAAACATCCCCCACACCATTACACCACCACCACCAGCCTGCACAGTGGTAAAAAGGCATGATGGATCCATGTTCTCATTCTGTTTACACCAAATTCTGACTCTACCATCTGAATGTCTCAACAGAAATCGAGACTCATCAGACCAGGCAACATTTTTCCAGTCTTCAACTGTCCAATTTTGGTGAGCTCTTGCAAATTGTACCCTCTTTTTCCTATTTGTAGTGGAGATGAGTGGTACTCGGTGGGGTCTTCTGCTGTTGTAGCCCATCCGCCTCAAGGTTGTGCGTGTTGTGGCTTCATAAAAGCTTTGCTGCATACCTCGGTTGTAACGAGTGGTTATTTCAGTCAAAGTTGCTCTTCTATCAGCTTGAATCAGTCGGCCCATTCTCCTCTGACCTCTAGCATCAACAAGGCATTTTCGCCCACAGGACTACCGCATACTGGATGTTTTGCCCTTTTCACACCATTCCTTGTAAACCCTAGAAATGGTTGTGCGTGAAAATCCCAGTAACTGAGCAGATTGTGAAATACTCAGACCGGCCCGTCTGGCACCAACAACCATGCCACGCTCAAAGTTGCTTAAATCACCTTTCTTTCCCATTCTGACATTCAGTTTGGAGTTCAGGAGATTGTCTTGACCAGGACCACACCCCTAAATGCATTGAAGCAACTGCCATGTGATTGGTTGATTAGATAATTGCATTAATGAGAAATTGAACAGGTGTTCCTAATAATCCTTTAGGTATATATATAGATATCTGGGGGGGGTATCTGAAGGCCCGATCTGAAGGCCCGATAGGACCACTGAGGGATCCCAAGAGGGGTCAGGCTAGGCCGGGGAGGATTCAGTCTACGGGTGCCTTTCAGGAACCTGATAATCATGTCGTGCTTACCAAGGGACTTGCCATCTACTGCGTTGTGGTGGGCTGCGATAGCAACTACATACACCTTCAAGGTGGAGGGGGACAGCCTCCCCTCCAGCCTCTCATGCAGGAATAGAAGCACTGACCAAACTGCGCATCTCTGTGGGTCTTCAGCTCGGGAAGAACAACAGTTCGCGAACAAGCGACACTTTAGGGCGTAAAGTTGCCTGGTCGAGGGAGCTCTGGCTTGATTGATCGTGTCTACGACAGCAGGTCGTAGATCCATTAGATCCTCCGCATCCCGTCCAGGGGCCAGATGTGGAGGTTCCAGAGGTCTGGATGTGGATGCCAGAGGGGTCGCCGTCCCTGAGAAAGAAGGTCCTTCCTCAGGGGAATTTTCCAGGGAGGGGCTGTCGCGAGGAGTGTGAGATCCGAGAACCAGGCGCGGGTGGGCCAGTAGGGGGCCACCAAGATGACCTGTTCCTCGTCCTCCCTGATCTTGCACAGCACCGATGCAAGAAGGCTCACTGGGAGAAATGCGTACTTGCGCAGCCCCCGGGGCCAGCTGTGTGCCAGCGCGTCTGTCTCGAGGGGGGCAGTGGGAGTTGTCTTGGGAGTCAAAGAGGTCTACCTGTGCCTTGCCGAATCGGTCCCAAATGAGCTGGACCACCTGGGGGTGGAGCCTGCACTCTCCGTTGGGCAAAACCTGTCACGACAATGTGTCCACTGTCGTGTTGCTGTTGCCAGGGATGTGAGTGTTGAGCAGCGACTGGAGTCGCGGCTGACTCCAAATGAGGAGATGGTGGGCGAGTTGTGACATATGATGAGAGCGCACGGCACCATGGCAATTTATGTACACAACTGTCGCGGTGCTGTCTGAACGGATCAGAACGTGCTTGCCTCGGATTAGTGGAAGAAACCTCCGTAGGGCAAAAAATACAGCCATCAACTCTAGGCAATTGATGTGCCAACGCTCATGTCGAGAGGCCTCTGTGGTTACCACAACATGTCTAGACACCTTCTGCAGGGGGACTCCGGCCCGCATAAAGCAGAGGAAGTGTTGAAAGTCTACCGGCAGGAGGGGGTGATTATCACACAATGCGTGCCGTGGCGCCATGCCCATTTCGGGACTCGAGTCTGTAGCCAGTGCAGGACCTTGTACTGATAAGCCTTGCCGTGGAACGCGAACCGTAAGAAGGGTCGGTGATGCGGCAAAATGGTGACGTGGAAGTACGCGTCCTTCAGGTCTACCGCCGCAAACCAATCTAGCTGTTGAACGCAGGTGAGAATCTGTTTCTGCGTGAGCATTTTGAACAGGAGAACTCGCAAGTCCAAGATTGGTTGCAACCCGCCGCTTTTCTTGGGTACGATGAAGTAAGGGCTGTAGAAACCCTTCATCTTGGCTGGAGGCAACTATCACAACTTGACAGGCTCTATCACGTCCTTGAGTAGCAGGGTGAAAATCTCTGCTCGTGAGGCACTGGCTTGTTGGCCGCGCACTAGAGTGAAGCGAATACCGCTGAAATGAGGCGGGAGCCGGGTGAACTGAATCGCGTAGCCGAGTCAGATGGTCCTGGCCAACCAGCGCGACGGACTGGGAAGTGAGAGCCATGCATCCAAACTCCATGCGAGGGGCACTAACAATCTATCATATATTACATAAAATATTATATAGATCATATTTGATATACCGAGCGGGGCTTCGCGGCGGGGGGGATGCATCCAAAGTCAGAAGAGCAGAAATGTGCCACCAAGTATGATGAAATCTGATCTGTGAATTCGAGTGACAAGGAGACACGTGACCAACGGACCCTTTTCACACCGTTGCGTTCACAAAGTGAAAGTCGTCATAGTTGGGTAAACTATGGTGGCGATTGGGAAGAACAGTAAAAACTAGTGCCACTACATTGTCCCTATTTGCAAAAATTCTAAAAGAATATGTCCAGATTTGTCTTTCCATGAATTTCCAAAAGTTGCTGAACATTGTATGAGCTTGTGCATAAGTACAACTCTGTACAAATCAAGTACAGCTGATTGAATGCACAACCTCCCAAAAGTAATCTATTTTTATCGACTTACCTTCGTATTTGTGCAGAGTTTAAATTTAACCGTTGATGGCTGATGCGGTTAATGTCTCCAAATGTAAATACGTCCAAAACTTTAAGGACTGTGAAAACACATAAGCTGTGTCCCAAAACAATGCACTATACCCTTAAAAAATATATTTTGCACTCGACCATGTTTTGTATTAATTTTCAAGGTGTAGTGTCATCCCAAATGGAACACGTAACATTTTTTTACTACACGGAAGCATTCGCCGTATAACAGCTGACTGAATTGACGTTTCAAACCCAAGCGTTGTGTTGCTTTAGTATGCTATCTGCCCTCAGTTCAACACTTATATCTCAATAATATACATATTCATACAGCATGGTATGATAGTAAAACTTTTAACTACCTTTAAGGTGCTGTTTTCAAAGAAGTTTCACTAGTTGTCATATTCTCCATTATTTACAATTGTTTTGCCAGATCAACATCGCTGCCTTTAACTCCGCCCCTTCCGCTATGTACAGCAAGCCACATGCTCTGAGTACACGAAGTGTCCAACATTCCACACTCCGTTTTGATGTTTGAAAAAGTGCATCATCCGGGTACTCGTAGTACACTTCTTTTTGCTGCTTTTTCAGTGTAAGCATGCTACTCGCACTACTTACACTTCAAAATTATGTGAAATAGTGCAGAAGTGTGCGGTTTGGGACACACCTATACACCTCGGCAGTGGCAATAGTTGCATTTACCCAACTTTGATGATTTACACTTTGCGAACGCGTAAGTGTGAAAAGGGTTCATTGAAGAATGAAACGTTGCACACTTGTCCTCTTGGCTCAATACAAAGAATACATATTTCAAAGATGTGTGTTTTATTGTTATTGATACAATATCCTTTGTTATTTGTGATAGATTATTTATTAAAACTATTAGAACTAATTAAAAGTAATCCTGAAGTAATTATGCATTCTCACAGTCTTGCGTGTCCGTGGCTTTAAGCATCACATATGTTCTGATTGGGTATGATTTTGTTGTTTCACGCACTTTTACACACAGAAAAATGACTTGATGCTGTACGCTTGTCGTGTTGTGCCTGGTTTGGAAATGTTCTCAGTGATCTACTGTGAAATATTTTATATGGTTTTAATGTGTTAACAGAGCCATACTCCACTCTAAAGCTGACGTAATGGAGCATGAAATTGTCAGTGATTCTAAATCAATAGTTGTAAAATATCCCGCTCTGTCTTTATCCAGCTGTAAATCTGTCAGATTAGAGCAGCAGTACTCTTGTGTTTAATGAGGTGAGACTCAAACACATGGGCTCTAGCAGCACTCTACCGCTAGAGTTTAGTGACAGTATCCATGGTGATCTCATGAGTATTTGTAGATATTTAACGTAAAGTCTACATGTACTGAAATGTACAATATGAATGGATAAAATGTAAACACCTTTAGATATGTAGAACTTTAGAGACTTTTCTTTACAAGGAATTTCAGGAATCTTTACAAGGATACCACTGTAGATAAACAACTTCAGTCCTTTTATTTAATTAATGAAAGATAAACTTTGTTTGAGACAGGCTTTTTAATGGCATATTTATGTATAAATAACATTGAGATGGGACAAATGAAAGTATAAACTTTTCCACTCTGAATTTAATAATCATTCAACCTCAGCACGTATGAAATATAAATGAAATACTGTTGAGACACGAGATGTGTGTGTACAGTCACAATTGTGTGCCTTCGATAGCTCAGCTAGTAGAGTGGAGGACTGTACTGTAGATGTTGCATTGGCCATGCTTAGGTCACTGGTTCAATTCCGGCTTGAAGGAGTATGCTACTGTGCAGCTGTGGCTCAGGTTGTAGAGCGGGTTGTCCACTAATTGCAGGGTTGGCGGTTAGATTCCCGGCCCACACAACTCCACATTCCGAAGTGTCCTTGGGCAAGACACTGAACCCCAAGTTGCTCCCAATGGCAGTTCTGCTGTCATTGGTGTGTGTGTGTGAATGGGTGAATGAGACGCAGTGTAAAGCATTTTGAATACCACTAAGGTTAAAAAGCCGCTATGTAATTGCAGACCATTTAACAGCCTGATCTCATGAAAATTACATGATTATGGTGATATTTTTGCAAAATGACATCACATGGTTCATTTCATTTATCGCGGCAGTTCCGAGGTGAAAAGTCCACTGTGTGGCGCTATTAGTGAGTGAAATGTTCTCCAAAACTGATTTTTAAAAAACAGAGTTTTAAAGGTTAATGCTCCATCAAGATTAAAATCACCTAAAATCTACCTACCCTAAATCTTAAACCTAACTGATAGCGTCAGAAAAGCAAATGTGAGATGAAAAACACAATTGATAAATCAACCACGTCATTTTATGGTGCTTCTAAGACACTTTCAGCTTACGTGTCAACAATCGGAGTGCGCTCGAGCAAGCTTGTAAATGTAGTTGGTTATTTAATGCAATGTTAAAATGTATCATCTTACAAGTCATGCAAGAAAGTAAAAGTGTTTAGATATCATAAAATAGCATTGTGTGATGAACAAGGGAAAAGTAAGTGTTTGTGAACTAATTCACATTTGTGGCAAACTGTTTGTAGCAAATGTGCAGTTAGCTGCTAGCAGTGTTAGCAAACCTTTGGGAAACTGTGCACTCATAAAATAAAAGGCAACTGTGTTTTACCTCTGCGGTGTTAAAGTATTGACATTTTCATTCTGGAATGTGTTTACATGCTGTTTAATATTCTCACGTACTGGGAACATGTCCAAGGTCTTGTTTTAATTTTTTTGTTTTCTTTTTTTTTCTTCTTCTTGGAATGAGATCTTTAGATATTTTGTGATGTAAAGCTGATCTGTGCTGTTGTTTATGTGGTTTCACATGTGTCCACCCTTTCTCTTCCCACAATTTTCCTTTCATTAAATTCAGTCTCACACAGCTCAGATAAACACAGTGTTCTGCGTCCATATGCCTCTCTTCTACTGCCAGAGGAGATGGGCACATTGTGTTCTGTCAGACCAAAGCATGCTCCTGTTCTCCATGCATTGGCTTTCATTTCTTTCTTTCCTCTCTGGTTACATTTACATACAGCCTAATAATCAGCTAATAATCCGACTGAAATATGAGCAGCATTTCATCATTCATCAACAACAGATCATCTGAGACTGTCTCAGATCATCTGGTAATCCAGTAAAAAACAGACTTTTTTTTACTTTTCTCTTGGGACACTGTCTATCAAAATCAATCAGTAATTGGTTTATTGGTTTATTATATATGCTTCATATGTGTGATGCAGAGAGTTGCTACTTGTGTAGAGCGTTCCAGATCAATTCCAAATCAGTCACTTATGAGGTTCCATTACAATTAGGATGCTGCCTCAGAAGGTAGCTTCTATGTCTGCAGTAGGCATCTAGGCAACTCACTGGGATTTGGAGCAGAGCTTAAATGTATTCCGAATGTGTTCATCTTGCGAAAGTGATTGTTTCACCCTTCATGCACTTTTATATTTGGTTGTAGGAATGTTTTGTTTAATTTGTGCAGGAATAGAAGGCAATCCGTCATGTTGTCAAGGTTTACACGAGTGCTCCTCCCAGCTGATTTACACAGGCTGTTCTTGGCCAGGATCAGTTAATAGGACAATACAACAAATGGGCCTCGGCCTCCGCAAACACCAATTAGATCGTTGGGTGCTGCCACGAGACCCGCGGTGTGTAGGCGCTGCAGCACCATATGGACCGCTTCAACAGCGCTCATGAAATATGATATTATATGAGACTCCTGCAATACTAATAAATGTGTCATGAGGTTTCTCACTGGTCTGTGGCCAGTTATTACACTAAGCCCATAATTATAATGTTCAGTGTAAAGAGCTAATGTGAAACCAGGCTGTGTTATTAGAACACAATAACAAGGAACATGATGTGTGGGCAACATCGGAAACAGATGCAGGTGTTTTACAGGTTTAGTTTAGATGGGGATGAATGTTTGAAAAAGCGTAAAGAGGAGCCATAACAGATTATAATGCTGCTTTCATGTGCTATTGCAGTTATCGTAAATACGAGTTTCCAACTACAAGGTAGTTGATCATGAACGTCCCACTCAAGTCATTAATTATGACTGGAAAATAAGTTCCTCAGGGAACTTGCACATGGACCATTCATGGACAGTATGATGTACTGTGTATTGCATGCATAAATGGCAAGATGTCTTTCCCAAAATGTCAGTCTGCAATATGATTGGCTGTTTTATGCACACTTTCAGGCATCAGTGTGCAAAGATTGTGGCATCCCGTCTTTGTAAGATATTGTAGAATTTTTTTAATTTAGAAGCAAGAAAATGAGATATCATTGAGGGCACTTTTATTTTGCACATTGTATGCTGAGTAACACTTAACACTTTTTAACTAGATGTGGCGTGATCACACAATTAAAAGATATTCCTTCCATCTGTAGAGAATGTATTACCATCGAACATTAAAAACCCTGGTCGACCACTTACCTCTTAAGTTGGTGCAGGGGCGGAGCCAGGATTTTTTCAAAGAGATGACCAGGCAGGGGCAAGCAATCAGTCTGTGGTGGCACAAAAATGTTCGGGCAGCATTTTTATATCGTTGGAATATGGGTACAATGACACCCGGGAAGGAGATGTGCGGCGACCTTGGTGTGCACACATGTTAAGTTTGTACATTTGTACAGAGATGATTTCACCTCTAAAGAACTAAATTCTAGCAAAAAATGACTAAAACAGCAATTGCGAGTGGGTTGGCCAGGCTTCAGTCTATGGTGGCAACGGCCACCCCTGGCCACCCCCTAGCTGAGTGGGTGGTTTTTGGCCAGAATAAGCCTGGCTACATGAGGATGAAGTAAGCCTAACTAGTACCAAATGCACAGAGGTGGTAAAGTATCAAAAAAGTCTACTCAAGTAAAAGTCTTTTAGAAATAAATTACTCAAGCGGAAGTAAAATTACTTATGTTAATAATTACTTGAGGAAGAGTAAGAAAATAACCCTCATGTTCTAAACCAGTATGTTTGGACACAATGAACATAATTATGAAGATGTTTGACAGAATTTTACCCTCAGTCACCAATCACTTCCATTTGTTTGTCATTTTTGACTGAGGATGTCAGTCCCTAACATTCTGCCTAACATCATGTTTTTGGTTCCAGAGAAGACAAAGACACAAATGTATGAAACAATGAGAGTAAGTCTAAATGATGAAAGAATATTCATTTATGGGTAAACTATCACTTTAAGAATGCTTGACACATCGGTTTGAAAATTAGAAGAAAAGTTTGGAAACGTTTCTAGCAATTATTACAGAAAAATAAACTACATGTCTTACAGGCTCAATTATATTATTATGTATAATATTGTATATGCTTAGTTATGAATCAAAGCAAGATTGCATTATTAATGCCTAATGTTGCCATTTCACATCTATTTAAAGTCCTGCATGGATACTTAGTTCAGTATATTCTGTAGCACACTGTATATACACTGACAAAGAATTTAGATCATTAGTTTTGTGCAATAAAGTGAAGTTGCATCTGATCTCTGTGTTTAGAAGCACGTTTAGGCTTATTTCAGTTAAAAGTTTGTTCTGTGTTGTCCTTAAGAAAAATGCATTGCACGTATGCGTTATAAAGCATATGGCTGGATGCCTATGTTGCATTAGCAAGCATGTGATCAGCAGAGCAAAATAACATTCTGTCAGACACGAGCGGTGCAGCACGATGCATCAAAAACAAATTGCTCCCATTATAATCAATAACGCTGTCTACAATGGATGAGTACGCATGATGTTGCGACGTGACATCGCTCACGTCCGTTGTGGACAGTATGTAACATGGATTTATATGCACTGATATAAGAAAATATATACTTAAAACAGAAGTCCATAGGCACAGAACCACGCTGAAACTGACCGTTACCATAACAAACAAGCCTGCGTTATCATTATCACCACAACTTACCACAACCTGTTCTCTTTGTTTCTAAAGTTCCGGTGCTGTAAAAGTCCCATTCAAAAATCTCTCAATAATTTACACATTTATTAACAATTATTGAATTAAAACCAGTAATGGTATGACAGTAACGTCCCCATTGTAATAAAATAAGAGTAAAAAGTACTCACCATTAAATCTACTCATAAAAGTACATTTTATCCAAAAAGTTACTTGAGTAAAAGTAATAGAGTAAATGTAGTGCATTGCTACCACCTCTGAAAATGCCACATCATCATTCTCCATCTAAATGATCAGTTTTCAGAGAAAGAGAGGATGATATAAAGAACAGAGTGGGTGAAGGAACAGATGTAGGTGGAGGTAAAAAATGTGAGAGAGGAAATTTTTAGGTTATTATTTGCAAGTGGGGAAAAAGGGGTGAACAAAATCTGTGAGCTCAGATAGGAGTCTGATACCACACACCGTAAAACAACATTATAACCCAACAGTAATGTGTTACTTTATGAGTAGGAGTGTAAATCGTAGCATGTTTATGTGAGAATAAAAAGCAGGAGTGAGCAGGAGAGGAAAGATCGAGAAAATATCAAGATGAGTTGAGTGTGAGTGAAATCTGGCACTTATAGTGCAGCTCTACTCAAGACCCAGATTGTGCTGTTTGAATTCATTTAGCTTTAGTCAGGAGCCATGTGTGAGCCCACGACAGCAGAGGAAACGTCTTATTAGCTATACTGCTATGGGCGTTGAGTTCACTGCCACCAATTAGCAGAGTCAGAGATGAATGAAGCCCCAGGCCAAACAGTCACTGTCACGTGATACATTCTGTCTGTGCGTTGTACTTTTGTAATGCTCAAAAATGACATTTAGCTTCAGTCCTCATGTATGTGCATGTATGCTATTGTATGTGTCATCTCTGCATGCGATGCAAAAGTTCACTGGGACAAGTTTTTGCCTCCTTTTGTGCTATTTTCAATTGTATTTCAGTTCTATTGGGGGTGCACAATATATTAGATAGAAACATAGGCTTATAACATAATATTGTTATGCCACTGACCACCATATTTAATGATCATTGTTAGGATTTATTTGCTTGTGGCAGAGAATCTCCATCTGACTGCTTGCGGCTTCTCTCCTTCAGGCAGGTCTCAAGCATAAGTGCGTGTGTGCACACAGCGTGTGACCAAAAGGATGAAGAGACAAAGTGTTTAAAGCCAAGTTAGCATGTCATGTTGGCCTGTGGGGAATATTTCAATATCATTGCACCGTGTTAAGTTGTTTTGATGTTACAGTTAAGATGTTACAGTGAAGCTATTACGAGGTCATATTGTGAAAGGGTTCAAAAGTAAAATGATCGGTTATCAGTATTAGACAAAATGAGCTTGAATGATTGATAATTATATCGGCTACAACAAACTATATATTATAGATTTTCGTAATCGACCACAGTGAGCTGTGATTATCAGTTAATCATAATGGCTACAACAAGCTATTTAATATTGATTTTCGGAATCGGCCATAATGAGCTTTATCAATTATTGTATCTGCCAAAATGTGCTGTGAAATAATGGTTATTATATTGGCCACAATGAGCTGTGACTTATCGGTCATTATATCGGTGACAATGAGCTGAGACTTATCGGTCATCATATCGGTGACAATGAGCTGAGACTTATCGGTCATTATATCGGTGACAATGAGCTGAGACTTATCGGTCATCATATCGGTGACAATGAGCTGAGACTTATCGGTCATTATATCAGTGACAATGAGCTGAGACTTATCGGTCATTATATCGGTGACAATGAGCTGAGACTTATCGGTCATCATATCGGTGACAATGAGCTGTGACTTATCGGTCATTATATTGTTATTATACATTATTATTGCTGCCTTTGAAGTCATTAACTGACTGGGCAGTAAAGCCGAGTTTACACTTCACGATTTTAAGCCTGATTTTCGCTCGCCGACAGTTTTGTGGAGATCGGCGACAAAAGACTGAAATCATAGGCAAATCGGAGCTCACTCATGTGAGCGACGATTGCAATGTATGAACTATCAAAGATGCGATTTGAGAGAAGCGCTGACGCATCACTGATGTCAGCGAGATATCTAGAATGTTAAATATCTGGACCTGTCTGCGATTCCAAATCACGCAATGTGGAATATTTTTTTATTTTTAATTTTATTATTTACTTACAGGGGCAATGCACATTAATAAACATGACTGTAAATGTGCCAGAATTAGCCAAATGGCTATTTTTCATCTGTAGACCCTTGACAGAATGTTAAAAAGTCACCCTAAAATTCAAGGCATTTATATATTAATGCATTAAAAACACACACACAAACTACATTATCAAATACAAATAATAAAAAAAATTTAAATACATAAATACATTTTTTTTAAAAAATAAAATAAATACAAGCACATAATCGATTCCAAGCACAATAAATCATATTAAATACATTATATTAGTAACAGATTTTATCTAGAATTATATTGTGCTATTTATGAGGTCAGAGAGATAGCGACGGTTGGAGAATCTTTTGTTCCCTTTTCACTTAATTTCGGCACACGCTCAAGTAGCTGCGGTATCCAAAAGTTTAACAAAAAAGTGTTTTTCGTATTCCCTGGGTCACATATCTGGTGCGCATGGCCGTCACTACGTCCACCATTACATTTTGACAGGTCCGGCGCTTCAGTGGCACCCCCCCTCCCCCACCACTGCACGCCCAGCTTTGGCACAAACGCGGACACACCCGGATGGTTTCGACGGACGGTGGGGATGATGTACCTCCTCCCCCCTCCCTGAGTGGGTATCAGGAGCCAGGTAAGTCCTTCAATGTCCCTCGACTCAGCACGTCCACAGGGCTCGAACCATTTCAAAGTGGCACCTCAGACGAGGCCCCAACCGCCGGTACGTCCGAAAAGATTTCCCCCTTGGTCCCCCTCGCCCAGAGATTGGAAGCGTGGCTTGCGCTCTCCAACAAGTCACAATGGCGGACCTGGACTTAGATTAACTTCGATGAAGGCCAAGAACACCGCCAACTTGCACGCGGAAGTCGCTACCCTCCTATGGAAGGGTGCAATAGAGACCTTTCCTGCCTTTTGCTTTTTCTTTTGGCATGTTCCCTCGCGTCTTCACGAAAGCTGCAGAGGCAGCACTTGCCCTGTTAAGGGAAGTGGGCTTTCGCATCCTCAACTATCTCGATGACTGGCTAATCCTAGCTCACTCTCGGGATGTGTTGTGTGCGTATCTTTTCTCGACTTGGAGTTGGACGCAGGTCAGTTGCTGCTGACCTGTTTGAAAGCGTTCAGACAGAAAACAGCGGTTCCACTGAAACTGTTTCAGATGCTCCTAGGGCATATGGCATCCGCCCAGGTTGATGCATATGAGACTGCTTCAGCACTAGCTCCAGACTCGAGTCCTGAGATAGGCATGGCGCTGTGGGACACATCACGTGGCCATCACGCCAGTCTGTCGCCGGGTCTTTAGCACTTGGACCGACCTCACATTTCTACGGGCAGGTGTTCCCCTAGAGTAGGTCTCCAGGCGTGTCGTGGTTCCGATGGAGGCCTCCAAAATGGGCTGGGGCTATGTATCAATCAATCAATCAATATTTGTTTATAAAGCACATTTAAAAACAACCATGGTTGACCAAAGTGCTGTCCAAAGTAAAATGTTATTACAAGAAAATAAAACATACAAATTAAAAAAAATTAAATAAAATGAAGATAAAACAGGTCACAATAATTAAAGAGTATTGAAAGCCAAAGATGTCTTTAGACTAGTCTTGAAATGTAGGGAGCTGTTGATCAGTTGCGCACTGCAAACGCATCTTATGTGAAAGCACAATCAAGCGTGTGCTGCTTCTACACTGCGTACGCACTGCAAACAGATCATATGTGAAACGGCCATTAGTCTGGAGCCTTGCAATGTGATTCAGCTGGTCAGAATCAGTAGTTATGTTTGTGTAGGTGAGCAGAGAGTGATTGCATGTGTACTGCAGTGTTTGTGTGCTGTATGTTAAACTCATTCTATTATACAGTAGATCCTACAGAATCTGAGGTTAATGTGTCTGAATTACTGCAGCTCTATTACTCTGTAGAGTTCCTCTCACCGCTCTCATACTCTCATAAAAAGTGCTAGTTGACCTGTGTACACCACAAAAAAAAAAAAAAAAACCTGATTGACTCAATGAATAAAACACTGCTTTTGCATTGTCTAGCAGAGTTTAATAACAAGCAACATTATTCAGACAATGTACCATTTGTTTTTATAAAAAAAATTTTTTTTTTTGGAAGGCGTCAATAATTATAAAAACACAAAAAGATGTTGAAATCCTATCATGACAGCTCTGTCATTTACTTTCTGGATTCTTCAAGATCTGTTTCCTTTTTTTAACATAAGCATTTATTAAAAATTTCCTATTTGTCCTTGAAGACAAATAGTCAAATTGGTCATGACCTTTATTTCTCGAACTGTTTCTACTGCAAATTAAAGTCTAAGTGTTGTGTTTTGAAGAGCGCAGTTCTATTTAGTGTTTTGAAGTATTTCCTACTGACTCAGGAAGTGAGGGCAGAACATGTCGAATGCCTTGTCATTTAAAAAATAAAGTCAACATGCTTTAGTTTACATTGCAACACACACACACACACACATACGTATTATTCACAGTCAGTCATGATTACTTTAATCAGTGAGTGAAAGTGTCAAATAACAGGACGGTTACTGAGATTAAGTGAGTAGTATTCAGCTGGTCATGTGTTTCTAAAATGGCCGCCCCCATGTGTGGACCCTCTCCATGTAGAATAAAACAGCTTTTATAATGTTACTCATATGACTGGAGTCTTCATTTTAATGTGAGTGCTCATGATTTCATACATATATTGCAAAATTAAACGGAAAAATTACTGAGTGCACTTTTAAGTAAATACTGTCATGGGAAAAGTAATTTTATTACTAATTACTCTAGTTACTTTGTTGGTATTCCATCCTCAATTTTGAGTTTTGGATAAAAATAAGAATGTTGAAAAGTGGGCTGAGTCCCCATCATAAAGTGCAGTCTGATGAATCATTGACTTAATGAATTCACTGTATCATTGTTAACCCTTAAATACATGACAATTTCACCAAACACTCTTTAGAGACCCAGCACTTATATGTATCACAAACAAATCTACAAATGCCCAGGTAGTTTTCACCAATGTTTCAAGACAATTAGGAAATAATAAAATAACATATATTTGATGTTTTATTTTTTATCTATCAATGAGAAAATGAGAAAATAGAAATGATTTAATAGTAAACTTTTATAGATATTAAATAATCACAAAAAAATAATTTATGGAATTGCAAAAAAACAAAAACAAACAAACAAAAAAACGCAAAACTGCAATCACCCAAAACACGTTTGGTACTTAATCCATTGTTGTGTAGGTCCCCCTCATGCCACCAAAATCAGAACAACCCGCATTTCAGAACAGCATTCAGAGATGATATTCTTCTCACTACAATTGTACAGAGTGGTTATCTGAGTTACTGTAGACTTTGTCAGTTCAAACCAGTCTAGCACTGTTCTTGAAAATCCCAGGAGATCAGCAGTTACAGAAATAATCAAACCAGCCCATCTGGCACAAGGGGGACCTACGCAATATTGGGCAGGTGGTTTTAATGTCGTGGCTGATCGGTGTATGTGTAATTCTATATATATATATATATATATAGATAGATAGATAGATAGATAGATAGATAATCTGCAATGTTTGTTAATTGTCACCAATGTTGATTTTTTTTTTTTTATATGTTGCGTTTAGATGCCTGGTTATGAACTCTATTATAACAACTCATATAACAATTATTTATTTAAAATTCTACTATTTCTTTATTTTAACATACAGAATTGCACCTCCGTGTAAACTGCAGGTGACAATCATTATATTAGTGTTAATCACAAAATTTTCTCCATGTAACAGAACAACAAATGGAGCTATTTAACAGTACCCCTCAACAGTACCAATTTTTTAATTTACCTCATACAATTTTATGTTTTTTGAGCCACTAATCTCACACCTACAGAATCAAAACCTAACCAGAAGATACAAAAGTATTCTCTGCTGGCATAGTCTACAATAGCTGAAGTAGAAAGTGGAACAGAAGTTGGTAATCACTGAAAATCTTCTGATCACTTCTGTGAAGACGTCTTATATCATTGAAGGAAATTCATCTACCGGGATATAGCATGTCACATTCGTTCAGAAGACATGAGAGATTCAAAGGGCATTTGACATCACTGCCATGTGTGAGGATTAAATGATTACAGAATTTTTATTCATTTTAACATTTTACAGTTTAGTCTTGGTTAAGTGGTATAATCCTTTGAAACAAGTTGAATACTGAATTTTAACAAATGGAAATGTATTGTAAAGTGTTACCAATTAGGCAAATGCATTAACTGCATTAATTAAATGTGATGATATTTACATTTAATTAATCTCAATTTTATTAATGCAATTATATCAAACAATTAATCCCATTAATTAAAAATTAATGGATTCTACAGTTGTGTAAAATGATTAAGCTTTATGCTGTCAGTATGTCAATATTGTACATTTATAGTGTCTATGCCAACATAAGAAAATGTATGTGTGGTAGAACCACACTTAAATATATATACACACTAATAATTGACGTGATCACGTTTTTAATATTTGGTTAAACTTCCAATATTTGGATGGCAAAATGCTTTTGTGATAAAATATGCCATTGGTTGATCACATGAATATGTAATCATGACAATATTATGTAATAATGATATAATCCAGCTCAAGACCGCTGGCCTCACGTCATTGTGTGTGATATGTGAGGAGTCCCTCCAGCTCTGGCTTTGAGCTGAAAATAGGTCAGGGAGAGGTTTACTCACAATCCATGAAGAGGTTTAATGCCTGTTGGCCACACGAGAGAGAGGAAGATCGCTCACAGCTGCTTATGCATTTACTGCATCCCAGTGTGACAGCAGAACACAATAACAACATTACATACACAATCACCACAAGACTTATGAAACATAAAGACAACACTTGAGGATTTATTCTAATGCTTTTGTTCTTTGATTTCATGCATAATGGCTCATTTGGGATATGCTCCCATCCACATGTTTTCAAATTGTTTTATACAAGTAATATTAGGGATGTCATAAAATATTGATATACTGTATATTGATTATCGATCTGTACTTTATTTTACTGATACATTTTTGAGGCATGAATATATTAGCATTAGCCGACATTTCAAATAGAATCCTAATTTGTGTGCTTTCTAATTCACTGTCAGTTGCCTTCCATTTAATGTAGTCTGACGTAATAGCATTGGGAGACCACAAGAGGGTGATATAACATTTACTGAAACCGGTCGCAGGTAGGAAAGGCACCGGTATCATACACACAGGAAGAGCTAATGTGACACAGTAGATGGTAGTCAAAAGTTACCAAGGTTTTTGTACTTCTTGAAGAATGAACAAAGTGACATTGATGAGTTTGCAGGTTAGTGTATGAAACTGGTGAAACTACGCAAACTGAACGATTAGAAATGGCGACATTTATTATGCAATTTCTCTGCATGTAGTCTTGAATAGGTCTTATATTCAAGCTATCAAACCACAAAACTAGTTCAGTAACTTAAAATACATTGTGTAGGCTAAATAAAAGATACATGTACACATTATATCATCCAGTGATACCTAGAGTAAATCTTTGTCCTTTGATAATGATTCGGGTCTTTAATGGAAAACTATGCGAATTGCGCTCCGTAGCACTGCAGAAATTTGAGCAGCTTCTGGAGTCATAGGTCATCGTCATTGAAAATAATTGTTTAGAACATGCCATGTCGTCCACTAGTTGCATCCAGTGTGCAACCCCTTTAATTTACACATTTAATTTGCCTCTCACACTTTACCAAAGTTGTGTTGAGAAGTTTGCAATGAGCAACCCTATTTAAATCTGAAAAATTATGATATACAGCATATCAATAATCTTCTGTAAATCTTCCAGTTAACGATGCTCGAAAAGGTGACGATCCCAAGCCTAAGTAATATCAAACTTGCAGTTGTGCCGTTGGTCTGAATATCAGCATGGCTGTGATTACTTGCAGCCTCTTGCTTGCGGCCCAATCTTAGTTGTGCTGATGTTAAGAAAAACGATTGTTTGTTTGTCTTACCCTAAAACTTTCTGACTTCCAACTATAGACATGGTAAAGCATTTAATTGTTTAAAATTTGGATGCTGATGCATAAAAAAAAACAAAATGGCAATGCTAGCATTTGTTTACAGGTGTACAGTTACTACAGGTAATTTACCATTTTTTACACAACTGACATTGAGGCATTGTATTTGCTGAAAAATTATTGCTTATAGTTTTCTGTCACCATGTTTGCTTGATGTCAAGTTTGAAGTTCGATACCTAGTGGCGTTCTTTTGCACTATTCCAAGCAGAGCTGTGTATCGCCAACTGCTTTGTTATCCGATACACATAATGTCACAATTCAATACATCACAATATCATAACTGTCTTGCAATCAAAACTTTCAATATATTATCAATAAATTATTGTGAGAAAAAAAAAACAAGATGTGTGATTTTATCACCAATATATATAGGCAGCAATATGATTGCAAGTAAGTTAAAGGAATAGTTAACCTAAAAATGATCATTCTGTCATCATTTAGTCATCTCAAAGCAAAAATGAATTTGTTTTTAACCAAAAAAGCTTCACACCTGACCACGTGTTCACGTGCCTCATGCTTGACGCATGCACGCTTGCGTGTTTACGCAAGAACTTCTGGTTGAAAGACTTTGCGGGCACTCATATGTCAAGCGTGTCAACGCATGAACAAGCTTCTTTCATGAATGTGCATTGGAGAGCTGGGCAGAGGTGAAACATTTTGGTGAAAAATGTATTTTCTTTGTTTCTTACCCAAAGTTATCATATCATTTCAGAGGTCACAGATTAAACCACTCAAATTATTTGGATTACCTTTGTGCTGCATTTATGCCCTTTTTGGAGCATAAAAATGTGCTCCCCAGTGACTGGACAAAAACTCCTCATACATCCTTCAAAAAATCTTTGTTTGTGTTCTGCAGAAGAAAGAAAGTCATACCTTATGAGACCACATGAGATTAAGTAAATAATGAGAGACATCATTTTTGGGTGAACTATCCCTTTAAATGGAACACCGCATTAGTTGTAGGCAGCAGAGGAATGTTGAATGAGAGAAGTGTTGTTCGATTTAAACGTAAACTAAATGTCTCTCCGAATCAGAGCTTGGAGGTTGTGTTTTGTCAGGCAGGTGCGAACCTGCGACTTCTGTGACAACAGACGTCTGCTCTGTCAGATTATCAAACGTCCAGATGTAGTGCTGTTTGACGTATAGACATCAGTCTGCTCTCATCAATTATCCCACCCTGTCAGCTTCCTGTCACACTCAATCCCATACTTCCTCTCACTTCAGCTTTCCGGGATCAACAAGATACTCTGACCAATCCAAACACACCTGTGTTGATGGAGAAACCGGGTGTTCTAAGCTGTCACAGCATTTAAGGATGAAGTCAGTCAAATGTAGTGTACAATAATTAGCAAGACCTTTGTTTTCATGCAGACTAGTGCACCGTACCACATTCAGGGTGTGCTTTCTATGTGGTTAAGATGAACTGAATTTCCTCCCCATCCCCTTCCACACGAAACATATGGATAGCAGTTTCCCCCCACTGGGTTGTGACTCACTTGCTCTACTCTAGAATTACGGGACAGAAACAGCACCTACGTTTACCGTCAAATTACCGTCTTGAGTTTGTGCTCGTCTCTGCTGTATTGTCAGTGCATGTTCATTACAGCTGTACACTCAAGAGCCTTCACATACGTTTAGCCCATCACACACTTTAAAACTGCTCGCTCAAATTTCATTCTCCCTTAACTCTGAAACTGTCTGACACAGACACTTGATACTGATGTTCACGATACAGAGCTTTAAATCTGAACTTTTCACAGAACTTTTGCATTTATGTTACTTCAAATAACAAGACAAGACCTGAAAACCTCTGTGTCGCAAATTATAACTTGTGGTAATGTAGGAATATGAATATAAACGTTTTTCAAATAGCACTAAAAAAGACAAGTCATACATCAAATGAAATCTTTTATGCAGTTTATTTTGCTGCCTTTACAATACAATTTGAATGAAGTAAAATGATCTCTGTAAGACATTAAAGACAAATGTCTCATTTCTGCTCCGATCACTGCTTCTGTAAGCCCCGAGTAGCCACAAATGATAAAATTTCAACTTGTCTGTGAGCTTGCTTGATTAAATAATCCAATATTCTCAGATGTCCAAAACAAAACCAAAAACATACCATTGGCAAAATGTGTTACTGATGATGAAATATCATACAAGCATCACAAATCGGAGGATCTCAGCTTTCCAATAACACTTAGATTAAGCTTCTAGTCCACTCAGAGGCCATGAAATTGGATTAAACAGTGGGGAATGTGCATGGGATCACAATAGAGACTGAATGTCTATGGACGAACACATGATGAGTGCTCAGTAGGGATGGGCGGATCGATCCTAAAGTATCGATACTTATGATAGTGATGTTGTTCCAAGAATATCTATCCTCACATAAAATAGATATTGATTCTAAATGTAAATTTTTTTAATGAGTGATAATATTTAGTTATCATGAAAATAAATGCATATCATAAGCTTCAAAGTAAACAAAGAAAAACGTTATCAAATAGTTGTGTAGGACAGGAACTATTTGTTCTTCTGTTCATCTTAACACGAGAACACATGCAGTCACAGACAGCATTCATTCAAACAAGAGGGATCAAATCTTGGCTGAGATAATGACTATAGTACTACTGTAGCAGTGGTGATTTCTCAGGGCCAGCAAAGCCTTCTCTGCTGGCGTAACATGCCTAATAAATCAACTTTAATTCTCATTGACCTTCTTGCCTATGTATTTTCAATCGCTTTCCACTCCTAGTTCATCAACAAACGAATAGCAAAAACAAAAGGTTTATCCAATCAGAATGTATTCCTTGATGCTTACAAGCAAAGTGTGACAACTGTTTCACAAATCACATGCCTGAAGCCGTACTCCTTAGCCGAAGCAGCGCATTCAGCCTGAACTCCCCCCCATCAGGCCCACAACTCTCATCAACATCAGCATTCCACAGCATCCCTCAACACTGCAAATGAACAGACATCTAAAGTCACATGGTCAGATTCATCAGCCAGTCAGATTGATTCATTTGTTCTTGGTGGGTGTGGTCTTTAGGATATGTCCCATTCTAGGCCTTCCAGCTGGCCTTGAGTGACACAATCACGCTTTAAGTGATGTCAAATCGAAGAGCGTGAGATCTTGCTGACGAATCGGCTGTCATTGCTGGTATTGCCGTTGAGAAAGAGATCCTTATGGATTTACAAACCTGAGATGTTCTGCATGATCGTGCGATTGATTAATTAAACAGGAAAGGAGGACCGATTTTCACTTCAAGTAAATTGGTAAGTGCTTTTTGCATTGTTATAGCAACATCAGGAGTTTTCTAAGTGTAAATTAGGTGGGCTGGAGCATTCAGTGTCGGATCATGTTTGGAAAAGTAACTGTGTACCCTTATGAAACAAAATGTATAGCAAGCAAAATTTAAATCGCAAATATTATTAGAGATCTTTTTCTTTATATAAGACCTCCTTGGTTCTGGCTTTCGTGCGTGGACGTGTTTTTAAAATGTCAGTTGGTATTATTAGTTGAATGCCACGTAATGTATGATGGGCATACGGTGTCTTATTCTTTGTGAAACTGTGTTTTCTTAATGGCATGAATCACACTGAAGGCTTAGACTTAAAATTCACGGGCCGTGGCTGTGTTGTAGGAATCATTTCTGTAGTAATGACGGCCATAACTATAGTTGTTTGGAACCCAGTTTTACCACAGTTGTGGTATCGGTATCTACAATATTGGCCTTGATAAGAATTAGTATTGGATCAATAAGAAATGAGTGGTATCACCCAACTCTAGTGCTCTGCTGTGTTAGAGCGCCATCAGCATTTCAGATCTGTATATTTTGAATGAAGGTGATAGACGCAAATTTCGTTGTACTTGCTACCATCTAGTGGAATGGACTTGTTTTGCAGGACACAGAGCAAATAGAGCCTGAATCACAGGCTTTCAAAGACAAGAGAATGTATGTTCATATAATGTGGCAGGGGCGGAGGGTGGGCCGGGTCGTGATTATACACACCCGGTCCCGTATCAGGCTAATTAAGCCTCCGAGAGGGATAAAGGCCGATGGCAGATGGTGGTGCGACGAGTGAGATTGTTTACGGCAGCTAAACGACTGTATTAAAATGTCAGAAATTCTTCTCCCTGCCCAGTAGGGGGTGTATGCATGAAGAATGTGAATCACCAAAAAACACAAGTAGAACAATGTGAGTTGTTGAGTAACAAAGTTAAAGTGGAGATTGACTGTGCAGGGAGGAGGATTTATAGTAAAAATGTTCTAAAATATTGATCTGTTTCTCACCCACACCTATAGACATCTCACCGCTTCTGAAGACATTGATTTATCCACTGGAGTCATATGGATTGACATGTGATTTTTGTAGCTTAAAAAAGTTGGTGCCCATTCACTTGCATTCCAAGAGCTGAATAACTGTTCTAAAAAAAATCTTCTTTGGTGTTCTGCTGAAGAAAGAAAGTCATTTACATATCGGATGGCATGAGGGTAAATGATGTAAGAATTAACATTTTTGGGTGATTATTCCTTTAAACCTGAACCTAATTGACAGTGTTATAAACAAAGTCATGCACTATAGTAAAAGTGTAAAACGTAGTTGTTTATGAACTGTTTATAAAATCTACCCTTTTACTAGTAATTTCTGTGAAAGGTAATATAAGTCATTGTTGTAGCACCTCTGGTGTTCCTTCACCAGGAAACTGTACAAAAAGGAACATAAAATAATTTTGAAAAATGTAGGTATAGTAATGTCATTCTATGAGACCATGTTGGTACTTTCCCTGGCCCAGTCTCACTGCACATTGTTTGTGAAAGGTTTAGACATGGTTTGCTCTACTTGTATAAATGCATACTGATGGATAACAACCACACAGTCACTATTTAATGTAAACATGAGAATCCACTTCAAAGTATGATTCAGAAAGACTTATTTCAGGGACAGTGCTGTGGAATAACATCCTGCAGGAGCTGGACATAGATACACAGAGATCTCTATGATCCGCTCCGTTGCCTTGGCGACAGCAGGGTATCACTGGGTTGCCTTGAGGAAGACAGTGGCAAACTCACCCACGCTCAGAGCTGGACACACAGAGTGAGAGAAAGGCCAGTGAGCAGCTTGAGTAAATGAACAGAGGCACAGGGTCCACAGGGGGCAGTGTCTTGCTGAGCTGCACGCTTCTGTACAGTGTAGTGCATTGTTTCTGGCTGGGTAATTTGCCACCCATAACAGGTCTGTCATGTTGGCCGGTTTGCTTGACTGTTATATGAGTTTGTGAAATTACTGATGTTCTCTAAAATGTCGAGACATGAGGTCTGTTCCACAGCCTAGTGAGCTGCTTAAGTAGACAGCATTTTATGATATCATAGGTGCCCTCCTGACTGAAAGGCAATTCCAACAAAGGCAACAAAAGTTGTTGCATTTTGTCCAATATACAATCTAAGGTAGCATTGGATATAACCTTCAGGGATAAGGCAGTCTCAGAATTAATTTCAACATACTCTGTAAGATAAAGTAAAAATCAATATGGCAGATGGATCTAATAAAAGATATAATTTTACACTCACTATTTGTGTGAGCTATACAATTTGACACACACTAACTACATGAACATCTTGCAGACCAGTTACACCCCTTCATGGCAATAGTATACCCTGATGGCAGTGGCCTCTTTCAGCAGGAACACTGCACACATTGTTCGGGAATGGTTTGAGGAACATGATGAAGAGTTCAAGGCGTTGCCCTGGCTTCCAAATTCCCCAGATCTCATTCCGATTGAGCATCTGTGGGATGTGCTGGACCAACAAGTCCGATCCACGGCGGCTCCACCTCGCAACAGGACTTGAAGGATCTGCTGCTAATGTTTGGTGCAAGATACCACAGGAATCCTTCAGGGGTCTTGTAGAATCCATGCCTCGGCAGATCGGCGATGTTTTGGTGGCATACAGAGGATCAACAGCATATTAGGCTGGTGGTCATAACATTTTGTCTCATCATTGTATATACAGCATGTGTGCATAGTTGTGTACTATCTTATAGGTCCTTGTTTACTTAAGGTTTGCGTGTATATGCAAAAAATGTCTTTGCTGTTCTTCTAACGTAGCATACTGAGGATTTCAGAAGTGCAAAGTATCACATCCTAAAATGAATATGCCATTTGGAGGCGTACCACCAACATGCACAAAAATAAAGTCTGGTGATGGATTGAATTGCACCTGCAATGTGATTTATCATGCCAGAAAGTCATTTTAGAAACAGAAACTTTGAGAGTAAATGAATACGACCGAAAGGCAGGGATTAATCTGATTTGTGCTGTGCTTCATGCTCTTGTTGTGGCAAAACAGAGACATTGGGAATGGAATATACACAAGAATACCCATTGAAGACATTATTATAATCAATGTGATATTAGGCCCTATTTTAAGACCGCTACATCTTAAGCGCAGTGCTATGCGATATGTCATACACCCAAAGTCAGTGGGCATGACCATGTAGTTTTGGCATTTTCGTATAAGCATGCGCTAAGTCTTTTAAACATTAGTGGGTTGGAGAAATAGTGTGCACAAAGCATGAATGGGTTTTGTCAAGTGCAAATTCATTCTAAAGTTCTTCTCCGGTTATTGTGCCATATGCAAAAAAAAAAAAAAACTGCAAATGCAGTTACTGAGTTTAGACTTTGCGCCGAGAATGGATGTGGTTCTCAGATGTCTTAGCACAGTTACCTAATTCTCAGGAATATAACAAACTGTGATTTACACCACACCATTTTGCAAGTGTAATATTGGTTTATATAACAGTTCAACCAAAAAGTAAATAAATAACTAAAGAAAAACTAAGAATTGTCCCAAAAAACTCACTTGTGTGTGGAACTACTTTCTTACGCCACAGGATCTGCCATTCTGCCATAGTTCAAAATATGCGCCCAATCCTCTGTTACTAATTCAAAAGCATCACTTTAGATCTAGTAATGACAAACACAAGTGGAGTGATACAAATAGTAAAGCATACCAGTGTTGATCTGTCCCCTTTATCAGCACTTTTGGTATGCCTCTCTTCCAGTCAGATCCAAGGACCGGAACTAACTGTTGTATCAAGACAGCCAGACAACTAGACACAGAATTGCCAGATAAAATTAATAGAATATGTACGTAGAGTGTAATAAACAGTAATGTGCAAAGAGGTTTGAGATTGTACAGGTATATTTGCAGTAGTATAAATAAGTAAAAAAAAAAATACATGGGTTTGTATAGGTATCACTGCAAATAAATTGCATTCAGAGAGCAGTTTTGATGTATTTTCCTCCTGAGTCATTAGAGTAGAGAATAGATGCTTTTAATACTCACATTGATGATGCAAACAAACAAAGTGTGAAAACAACCTAAAGGTGTGGTCACATTTACCTTTGCACAGTGAAACCAGCTGTGAAACCAGCAAAAAACATTGCCAAGCAGCCTCTTTTTTAATGCTGCACTTTATACTCTATGGGAGAGTGATGTTAAAAAGAAACACGCTGCTAAAATTATATCCTTGTCCGTTGTGAATATCCAGTGTAGCTGTGTCCGAAGCACTGCCCATGCAGAGGTCACTACCAAACCAAACAATTTCTTATTGGTCAAAGTGGCAAATTCACCTGATAAAGTTCACCAAACTTGAACTCCATGTGAAATCCCCAAGGGAAATTCTTTGCAACTGGAAGTCCATCGCATGTATTTTGTCCATGGTATTTTGCTGTGTGAAGGTAACTGTGACCACTAACATCAGGACCTTGGAAAGAGAGGTGGCCAAGAACCTGGTCACTCTGACTGGAGTGGCCAGACGGAAGCCTCTTCTCAGTACAAGACACATAAAAAAGCACCTAAAGGACTCTCAGACTGTGAAAAACAAGATTAGCTGGTCTGATGAAATGAAGATTGAACTGCTTGGCCTCAATTCCAATCGTTATGTCTGGAGGAAATCAGGCACCACTCATCATCTGAATACTACCATCCCAATGGTGAAGCATGGTGTTGGTAGGATCATGCCGTGGGGGTGTTTTTCAGCGGCAGGGACTGGAGTACTGGTCAAGGTTGAAAGAAAACTGAATGCAGCAAAATACAGAGGTGTCCTTAATGAAAACCTTGTCCAAAGCACTCAGGACATCAGACTGGGCAGAAGGTTCACCTTCCAACAAGATTATGAACCTAAGCACACAGCCAAGACAATACAAGAGTGGCTTAGGGACAACTCTGTGTCTGTCCTTGAGTGGCCCAGCCAGAGACCGGACTTGAGCCCAATCGAACATCTCTGGAGAGACCTGAAAAAAGGCTGTCCACCGACGGTCCCCATCCAATCTGCCAGAGCATGAGAAGATCTGCAGAGAAGAATGACATAAAATCCCCAAATCCAGGTGTGCAAAGCTTTGTCACATCAAACCCAAAAAGTCTTGAGGCTGTAATTGCTGCTGAAGGTGCTTCAACTAAGTACTGAGTTAAGGGTGTGAATATTATGTCAATGTGATATTTCAGTTTTTACTTTTGAATGAATTTACAAAGTTTGTAACCAAGTATTAAAAAATTTGGTTTTTGCTTTGTCATTATAGGGTATGGAGTGTAGATTGATGTAGAATTTTTTTAAAGCATTTTAGCATAAGTTATGCAACATAACAAAATGTGAAAAACATGAAGGTGTCTGAATAATTTCTGAAGGTACCATATACAGTTGAAGTCAGAAGTTTACATACACCTTAGACAAATACATTTAAACTCAGTTTTTTACTATTCCTGACATTAAATCATAGAAACATTCCCTGTCTTAGGTCAGTTAGGATCACTACTTTATTTTAAGAATGTGAAATTTCTGAATAATAGTAGAGATCATTATTTATTTCAGCGTTTATTTCTTTCATCACATTCCCAGTGGGTCAGTAGTTTACATACACTTTGTTAGTATTTGGTAGCATTGCCTTTAAATTGTTTAACTTGGGTCAAATGTTTTGGGTATCCTTCCACAATCTTCTCACAATAAGTTGCTGGAATTTTGGTCCATTCCTCCAGACAGAACTGGTGTAACTGAGTCTCCTTGATCGCACATGCTTTTTCAGTTCTGCCCACAAATCGGATTGAGGTCACAGCTCTTGACTTTTTGTCCTCAAGCCATTTTACCACAACATTGGAGGTATGCTTGGGGTCATTGTCCATTTGGAAGACCCATTTGTGACCAAGCTTTATCTTCCTGGCTGATGTCTTGAGATGTTGCTTCAATATATCCACATAATTTTCCTTCCTCATGATGCCATCTATTTTTTTAAGTGCACCAGTCCCTCCTGCAGCAAAGCACCCCACAACATGATGCTGCTACCCCCATGCTTCATGGTTGGGATGGTGTTCTTCAGCTTGCAAGCCTCACCCTTTTTCCTCCAAACATAACGATGGCCATTATGGCCAAAAAATTACATTTTTGTTTCATTAGACCAGAGGACATTTTTCCAAACGTAAGATGTCCTGTGTCCCCATGTGCACTTTCAAACTGTAGTCTGGCTTTTTATATCAGTCTTGGAGCAGTGGCTTCTTCCTTGCTGAGCAGCCTTTTATGTTATGTCGATATAGGACTCATTTTACTGTACAGTACAGATGAACGTGGTACCTTCAGGCATTTGAAAAAACTGGATGAACCAGACATGTGGAGGTCTTTTCTGCGGTCTTGGCTGATTTCTTTTAATTTTCCCATGATGTCTAGCAAAGAGGCACTGAGTTTGAAGGTAAGTCTTAAAATAAATTCACATCTCCAATTGAGACCAACTAGCCTATCAGAAGCTATATGGCTAATTTCCTAAAGGCTTGACATCAAAGTGAAACAATCAGTATTTAAATAATTATACCTTAAAAATAAAAATTACCCTTGTCATGCACAAAGTAGATATCCAAAACGACTTGCCAAAACTATAGTTTGCTAATAAGAAATCTGTGGAGTGGTTAAAAAAATGAGTTGTAATGACATCAAGTCATCAACCTAAATGTATGTAAACTTCTGACTTCAACTGTATATACAAAGTTTTTATCAGTCACTCAGAAACAGCGGTTCAACATTTAACTTATGTAATTGACTCAGAGGTTGTGCTAACTTTTTTAAGCACTACATGTTCACTTTTACACTTTAGAGTAATTCCAAATATATTTGCATATATTTGAAATGTATTTGCATTCAAATACACAGGACACAGTTTGTAGACTTTTCCGGGTTTATAAGATTACAGAACTTGTTCTTCCCCAATGAATACATATGAGTTTTATCACATAGGAGCCATGCAAATTTTGTTTTACAGATGTCACACTGAGAAACATTCTCTTGTGTGATTATCGTAAGAAGTGCTATATATGTGAGTGTTGAGTTTGGATGCTACCTTAGAAGACAGCAGACAGCATGGCAGCTCACTAGAGTTTGGAACAGAGCCCTTGTGTGTGGCTCAGCTTCATGTGTATATCACTATCAGTTTTCAGTGCTTTCACTGCTGACTTTAGCTCTGGCCTGTGTCTCCTTCCATCTCATGCTAAACAATCAGTCCGTTCAGAACAAAGAGGATCTGCAGCCAGGCAGTACCGAGTCCGCTCTCGTTATAGCTGCGCTGGTAACCTGTCAGTCTGTTACCATGGCGGTGTAGCTGCACGGGGATAGAGTGACTATGTGATGTGTAAACAACAGAGCGTGTGGGTTTCTCTCTGCCTGACAGTCACGGGATCATTCCACAGGCCATGAAAGTTTGAGGGGAAATTTGACACACAGAGATGGAGTAGACTGTGTTGAGTCGTTGTATGAGAGAAAGCAGTAACTCTAGCCTCTCTCAGTGTGTTTTGTTAAAAGTGCTGTTCTTATCATGTGGCAGTCAGTGACAATGATAAATTTGTTTAGTAATGAGTTGTTGTTAGCTTAGCAAAATGCTAACGTCACACTCAAGTCTCTTGGGCGCGTCATGTGAGATATTTGACGTGCGAGCCGTGTTGGGTTACTCAAACCCAACTCTAATTACGTCTCTAAAATAAGTTAAAGTAATCACATTACTCACTACTTTACTGTTAAGGTACTGTCTAAAACACTTTTCACAGAAATCCTTTCAAAATAATTTCTATATATATATATATATATATATATATATATATATACTGTATATATATATATATATATATATATATATATATATATATATATATATATATATATATATATATATATATTTCCTCCTTTTTCATTATGACTGTCACAGAAACAAAACAGAACAAATGAACATAATGTTTTAAATGTGTTTCTACATAAATTATATTATTATTTAAATATGTGTAACCCAAGTATTTAAAGGTTCTATATGTAAGATTGACAATAAGTGTCGTTCACACAGGCCAATACATAAACGGAAATTCTGGCCCGGAATGGAAACTTCAAAGTAGAATTTACTGGCTGTAGCATTGTTTTCGGAGAAGCCAGTATTTCAACTTAACATGTTTCCTAAATCTCTAATGACATATTATGGTCAGTTTATGATTTATTACAGTAAAAATATTACGTATAGCGCCTTTAACTTGACTGAAAGTCAATAACTGTAATCTGATTACAATAATGTAAAATGTAATGTATTACACTTGTATATGATTAAATAATAATAATAATAATAATACAGATAATTAAAATGCATTACATTATTTATGCACACAAGTTAAGCATTACAAAAGTCTTTAGAATGCAATATATAAGTTATTTCAATATTATTGAACATAAGTTTATCATTGGCCTACAGTTCACAGCAATCCATTTAGCAAAGTCATTTGTCAGACAGTCCAAGATTTATTATAAGGGCTTGTTTAAGTACACGTCAGTGTACACCTACATCAGATGGATGATTTTGGAGCATCTCTGTTGTGTCATAAACATACCATTTTTAGGTTGCTGTGTCAACTTAGAAACTTAGAAAAACATGGATTTGCACTCCATCAAGCTGTTTGTATGCTCATCTAGTGATGTCTGCCCTCTATAGCTGCGTTCCACTTCACTTTTAACATCCACTCGCTAAGTGGTGGTGGTGTAGTGGACTAAAGCACATAACTGTTAATCAGAAGGTCGCTGGTTCGATCCCCACTGCCACCATTGTATCTTTGAGCAAAACACTTAACTCCAGGTTGCTCCTGAGGGATTGTCCCTGTAATAAGTGCACTGTAAGTTGCTTTGGATAAAAGCGTCTGTCAAATGCATCAATGTAAATGTGACTCCCCTAAGCACTTCCCCTCAGGGGAAAGTTTCTTTGTGCAGCACTTAAACCTTGTAATCAATCACAAACATATCCGTTGTGCACACGGACATGCTGTAGCGAATCAGATTTATGATTTTTGTTACAATTGGTCCGTGGTCTCAATATTGGACATTGGTCTAGTATCATAATTTGAGACAGACAGGCTATGGCATTTGATAACATCAGTATATGTACATGGAGTGTGAAATCACATTAAAAATAAACTGAGGGTTTTCAGCTGAGTGAGATAAACCATGGCTAATCCTTACCTCTGATACACTGAGCTGAAAGAGGAGTGTTAACACTTCATTGCAGCACACTGTAAGCAGCTTTGTATCATGGGTCTGTTTATCAGCGGGGGGTTTTCCTGATTGGTTGGGGGAAATAAACTGTGTCTTAGGAGAGGTATAATGTACATTCAAACAGTTATTATTGCAAATTAAACAGGTGTGTGTTGCGATAATGACTGGACATCTGATTATTATTCCGCTTATTGCATGGCTATATACTCAATAAATAAATGTACGTGAAATATTGATGTGAGTTGAATTTGTATTATGTGAGAAGAGAGCGCAAAGTGATACAAGAAACAAATCATTGTAGATTTGTACTGTGCAATTTGATTTATTAAATAGTTTAGAAGTCATTACACAAAACTATTTGACCATAAAATGCTGCAATTGGCCAATCAGAATAATGTTATCTAGAGAGCACTGTAAACATTAGGCTAAATAGAACAGACCTCTAAATGCAGACTGGAGCCTCTATAAAATCCTCATCAAGAGTACGTTTCGTACCAATTAACCTAACAATGTGTCCACTCTGAGACTGTGTTTTTGACAGCGAAAACGACACTTCTCGAAAACGCTCTCCAAAGTGGATACAGTTTAAAATGCCGTCTTTGTGTTGTATTGTGGACCTGGGAAATGGAAGAATCTGAAAACGATGACATATTTGTTGTCATGTGATGCAGTCATGTCAACATGCCGTCAATCTATAACAATCAAGATGGCGGCCCATATTGTAGAGGCATTGTTGTGAATGGTATTTTACTTTGATAGCATTGTTAAAGATAAATGTTACTTTATACAGCCTTTACATTTCATTCCTTCTAAGGGGATGAAAAGTTAACTGTCCGGCGACTGAACACGAGGACAGTTGATTTTCAGACCGTTCATGGAACAGCAATTTTTTCACATGAACGATAATGGGATTTAAGAGTTTTCATACGTTTTATTGTGGACGTTTTAACTCTTGGTAAACACTTGAAAACTGCAATATGGACAGAGAGCGTTTCAAAAACGAAAACCCGGTTTTCAAATGTATCTGGATTACTGTGGACGTAGCGTCCATCTGAAATCCACTACCTACATATTTAGTGATTTAGCTCACAAGCCTGCTGTAAAGATTGCTGGGTAGTAACAGATTATATGTAATCGGATTGCAAAAATTGCAATTACATTGCATTTTGAAATGTGCGTAATCAGATTACAGTTACTTGTTATGGATTTCATGATTACATTTTTGATTGAATCAATTGATAGGTGCTGCCATTACTAGTCAGCCAATTAAATGCTAATGCTGCTAAATTTTAAAAGAGCAGTCTGAGCCAGAGCTTTTGCATTTGTAATGGTTAGTTCTGATGTTGTGTTAAAAGAACTAGTGTCAGTACAGAGGTTTCTTTTTCTCAACAACTGATTGAAGGGTTTAATAAAATGGTTAATTGTTACCTAATACATTTAAAATGATTGATTTGATTTAATCGAAAAGTAATCAGATTAGATTACCTAAAAGCATAATCTAAAATATTACATTACTAATTATGATTTAAATCATATACTTTTTTTATCAGTACCAGATTACATTTCAGAAGTAATCTACCAATCTACCCATAGGGCTGGTTTAGTTCTAGTCTAGTTGGTATTCACCAGCAAAACCTAGCTGATGTAGTAGGTTGACCAAGTCAGTCTTGTCAGTGAAGCTAGTAAACTAATGTTGCTGTATTTCCAAAAATGTTCTTAAGAAATAAAAAAGTTCTTAAGGATAAATTCAAAGTAGTTTGTAAGAAGGTAACTAGGTAACTACGATAATTTGTTACAGTTTATTTGCTTGTGGCTTAGAATCTGACTGCCTGCGGCTTCTTTCCTTCAGGCAGAGACTCGGGTAGCCTCAAACGATACACAATGTGTCTGTGTGAGAGAGAGCCAAGATCAAGTCGCTCTTTGAAGATTGTTTCAACATCTCTGCACCTTGTTATGTTGTTTTAGGGCTGGTTTTATTCATGTGCTGTAAGTAACGACATGCCATTTCCCATATTCTGTTTGTTTCTTGAGGCAATAATCAAAACACAACATAAACAGAAAGCACTGTGGTTTAAGAAAAAATATAAGAACATTCTTAAGAAGTCCTTCTGATGCTTGACCATAGCTGTATCATATGAAGGAAAATTTTAAGTTACTGTTTAGCAAGGCTGTTGTAAATATTTTCCTATTACGAGAAAACACACTTTGCAAGCTGTTGTTCCTGATTTGCATCCAAGATGTACCCTTGGTAATAGACTGGCTGTCTTACCCTTAGTCAGGTGTACTTCTGTACCTCTTTCATCCAGTTCTCCTCATTACTGGGTACTGATATTCATATCAGTGCTGATATTGATTGCTTGTGGTATGTACAGCCAACGTTGTTTGGACCAACGGAGGTTGAGCGTTGGCACCTCCTGCTGCACAAAGATCTTTGAGTAGGTTGAAAAGAATTACAACTGAAACCAGCCAACCTTTGGGGTTTTCCCCTGGAAGGAACAAGTGGTGTGAAGAAGGCCTATGCCAGAGTGTCAATGATGGTTTTGCAAAGTGCAAAGTGCAAATCCTCTAACACTGAATGTCAAAGGTTTCATTTATGTATCTACTTTGTCTCAGATGTTTTCCCTCAAGACAATTGTTGCCATACAGTAAGGGTATAGAGCAGTAATGTGGATAGCATAGCTCAGATTATTTGGTCTTTTGATGACAAATGCTTGAGTTCATATTGAAATTTCTCACTTTTGTTTGCAGTCTTTGGCATCTTGAAAAATTGTAGCTCAGTTTAAGATGTTGTTTAGATCTCTTCTGAAACTCATGTGAGATTACTGATGTCTTTTTCTCAGCAGAAACATCTGAGACGCTCCCACTCTATTTGGGCTCATTTTGTGTGTCATGGCATCACACAGTGTCTTATTTAAGGGGCACTACTACTGAGAAAATGTGTGCTGCCAGCTGGGCCAGCTCAAAGAGTTACAGCATGGATGTTTAAACTTTGTCTACTGTTTAATATACTCATTTTAACAGGGACAGGTTGCTTGAGCTTTGCAGACTGACCTCACGAAGATTTGTTACAGGAGGTCCTAAACCTAAACCTAACCATTAGTGGAGTAAACATTTAATTTTTGGGAGAAAAAATGCAATCTCCAAATAGTGATCATCATTGATTATGCGAAAATGATTACTTCCTTGTTACAATGCAGGATCCAAACCCAGGTTCAGTTGCACCACTGGAATGTAAACATGCTGCAGCTGATTCAAAAATGTCTGATGGTGCTTGTCAGTGAGTTGGCATAACTTGGCCAATTCTAGAGTATTGGTACTCTCAAAACAACATGTTGACTTCAAAGGCGCAGCGCAGTCAATTTTCTGGGCATGAATAGATGCCCCCCATGGTGTCACTTATACAGAACTCTGCACACTGGGTCCAAATATGAGTGGCAAAACACTTGGAAATAGCACACCGATTTCCCATGTGATCATGTTGAGCTTGGACTTGGACAAGTACATTTCTTTCCCTGTATTTCGTTCCAGGCAAGAATTGGCTGAACTTTGTTTCAGCTCATGGAGGCATTGTGGTCATTTCTGTATTTAAATGACTTGTCTTTCTGTATTGAAAAGACAATGTACTTATTCCATGTGCAAGCCTTGTTTCTCTAAAGGAAATGAGTAAGTCTGTAATCCCAACCTATCTATTAGAGCTGAAATACTGAGTCGAATTAAGCTTGTCTAATTGTATCTAGAGGGCGGGGCTGACAACCAATTCTCACTGCCTAGAGGCATTTCGTTTTTTTTATCCCCTTTTTTATACCTAATTTGGCATGCTCAATTCCCAATGCTCACTAGGTCCTCGCTGTGGCGCAGTTGCTCACCCAACCCAATCTCATGAACATTCGCACACATTTTATAAGTTGGCTATTTCGGTTGATTTTGTTTGTATAAATGTATACGCTTTCATTATATGCATCTTACCCTCATGTTCTCTGTGCACAACTTACCACGTGCACCATTGAGAGTGAGAACCACTATATCAAGACCACAAGGAGAGTAACCCATGTGGCTCTACCCTCCCCAGCAACCGGGCCAATTTGATTGCTTAGGAGGCCTGGCTGGAGTCAAAGGCGTTTAACAGTGCTTTAAGATCAATTGTGAGAGTGTCATTGTAGATATGTGTTGTTAATCATGCAGCTGTGCAGTATCTATAGGTGGATAAATCACACCTGCTGCTGAGCTGTGACATCAGGACTGATTGATTCCACATCTCGTCTAGACAACAAACTCACCAGTCTCCTGCTTTCTAAGGGAACATGAGGATCTTTTGAAGGTTACAAGCATTTAAACCCCAGAACTGTGACCTGCTGTAGATGGTGGTGTAGTGTAATGGCTTTAGCTCAGAGCTGGTCAAGATACTCTATCATAAATTAACTTGAATAATAACGCACCCAGACAGCACCTTGACAGAATGAGCCAATTTCAAGACACTTTGGATGAAGGTTTTTGAAAAATATTGATCCGGTATGGATCATGAAAGTGTGAATCATGTGGATTCAGATGTGATCCAATCACATGGACAGATCTTTGCAACAGATTTTTCAACACCGTGTCACGTTAACTCTTCTACTAGCTGAATTCAGGCAGAGGCAGTAGTGTAAAGCAGCAGACAGGAGATCAAGTGATAATAAAAATTACAACATGATCTCAGGAAAGTTGTCATGTTAAAGTGCCATCTCATCAGACTTTTTTGCATCTGCTTAAACATGTTCACCGTCACCTGTGGCACGACCAAAAGGGTGTTACATCAGCAGTGGGAGACCCCGGTTCACATTCCGCATTGAAACCAGGGTTCAGTTTATAAAATATGCATTCCTCTTCACTGTATTACAGCCTGTACATCAGAAAACAACAAGCTTCACAGCTTGCTTTTGGCGGCCCTCTGTGGACATTTTACCTGGAAAATGTGTCCATACGCCCAACAACACTTACCTCTTTGGCCACTGGGGGCAGTGTTTTTCATTTTGGTAAGAACAGACAGATTTTAGCCAATGAAAAGTCCAATTTTACAGAGATCAGTATGAAAATGTACAGCAAGAACAAGAAATCAGTAATAATTAATTTATACAATGTGCATATAAAGCTTCAACAATCATGTTTTTTTTATGTTTTCCCATTCACTGGCCCCATCACATAGAATAATGCATTTACCAACCTCTTTATTAGTTACAACTGTACACCTACTTATTCATGCGATTATCTAAAAAGCCAATCATGTGGCTGCAGTGCAATGCATCAAATCATGCAGATAAAGGTCAGAAGCTTCAGGTAATGTTCACATTTGTGTCAGAGTGCGTGTGTTTCTGTGTGTGGACAGTGTGTGTCAGGAGGAAGTTGATGCTGTGTGTCATTTACACACACTATAATGTGTTAATTGTGGTTAGTATGTGTAGTATGTGATCGCTCACAGTCGTTGATACAGGTCTCACTTAATGTGTCATGTGTCATGTGTCATGGTGATGGAAGTGGAGATGCCACACTCGACACTATAAATCTTAATGCCTGCTTATAGTGGAGGGTCTAATGTAATGCTGCTGCAGATGGATGTAGCTTAGTGTAAATTGATGTGAGGTGTTTGTATGGAGCTGTTGACAGCATTTGGATGAGTTGTAGTGATTCCAGCTCTCTGCTGTTTATGGGAGGTTTATGTGCTGATAATGTAGCAGATGCTGGTGACATTTAAACAGATTTACACTGTTAGAGAACCTTCCTGCAACCTGTGATGACTTTAACTCTGCTAATACTTATATTCTATTGTTCAAGAAGTTAAGAACGTGCTTATCATTTATCAATGTACCATGATTTGGGCTGGATGATATATAGAATAATCAAAATAATATTTGCAAGATTTTGCTGGGATATACATTTATTGTAATGATTTTAATGTGCTTTGTATTTGGTCATTAAGATTCCTTTGATTTTGCGATGCTTCCTTGTAGGATTATTAAACCACAAGAAGCTGTGATTTCATTAGGTCACGCTCTATTGCACTGTGTTGTCTCTGGCTAATAAACCATTTTCTTCACTTTGCAAGCACATAATGCATACACTTAATGTATATTATGACAATGTAATGTTAATTATGAAGGGATGACTTTGACTTAATCAGCACTAATCACAATAAGTCCTAGTGATCATATAAATGTTTGTGTTTAGGGGATGCATCATTTCGCTATGAGGAATTGCCCTCAGAAAATATTTTTTTATAGATTTCTTTTTTTAGCCATAAAAATATGATTCACTTTATTTTATTAAGATAATTTTTTTTTTTAAGATTATCTGTATGTAATGAGGAATTGCTTTAATGTGCTTGTTGCCTAGAAGCAACATCAGAACGGATACATGTCACACATGCAGCAATAGAGAAAATGCAGTTGTCATGTTTTTTTGTTTATATATTGTATAGATTTTTAAATGATTCATTATAAAAATGTCTAGATTTTAAGAATTTACTTAATATTTAAGTTAATTTTATGTTAAAAGTTAGTTAGGAGACCATTCTATTACATTGTAAAGTCTATTACGTTAATATTCACTGCAATACAATTGTTTTACAGCATTGCTTTTTTTTTCTTTTCTTTTTTTTTAGCATTTTGATACCCACAAAATACAAAGTTATTTATACTCATATACAGTAGTCATGTATACACATTTTTACTTCAAATATTGAAATGCATAAAAACCTGTATTTTATTAATTTCTTTCCATTATCTCATAATCTCCCAAGAAACACACCTAAAATTATTATAATAAAATATTGTTTTGTTTTTTTTCTAATCTCATTTTCTTATTTTAATTTTGAGTCAAGAAAACTGAATCAAAGGTTGTTTTTTTTGTTTGTTTGTTTGTTTTTATCCCTCATGCGGTGTTCATTTGTGAGTCACACTTGTGGTTTACACATACGTGTACATGACATATACATGTAATATTTTACCTTTTTTTTCTATTTTTTTTTTTTACTCAAAGTTTTTACTCAAGTAAAAACACTAAAGTTTTTAGACCTTATTTAGCTCTAAATTACTAAATGAAACCATTTATTTACAAAAAATAAATTTAAATGGTATGTTATCTTAATTTCAAGAAAGACCTTCATTGCAGTCAATTGAAAGTGTGTCAAGACATCACAATTTGTCATGCACTGGGGGTTTCTGGTGACATCTGCTGGAATAAATAAAAACAATTACATGAAATAACAACTATGTCCAGTAGATGGCTCCAGTGCTCTATGCGTTGACTGATCTCAATAACCTCATGTTTTAACAAAGTTTGTTTCTAGATATTATCACAAGTTATGCATTGTGTGTGTGTGTGTGTGTGTGTGTGTGTATATATATATATTGATAAAAATCAACCCCTGGGACATAAAAGTCTCCCAAGTTGAACAAACACCCATAAGTGAACGGAATATTTTGAGGTTTCTCCATATATACAGAGTAATTCTTTGAAATCTTTTAACCTAACATGTAGTGCTTTTTCAATATATCATATTAGTTGAATGCATTCAGCTCATCTGATATAGTTTGTCCTCTCTTTTACAGTGTGCTGTTTTGTTGTCCACAAAAGGTGCCATGAGTTTGTTACCTTCTCCTGTCCTGGGGCTGACAAGGGCCCTGACACAGATGTGAGTAAACACTTGTATTATTTCTCTCTCTCTCTCTCTCTCTCTCTCTCGCTCTCACACACACACACACACACACACACACACACACACACGCATGCTTGCTCTCACTGCTGTCCGCATGTCCTGAGTTAAACAGCTGTTAACAGATTCATGTGCATTCAGGGTCATAGCACATCAGTGACGGTGCTGTTGCTTTAAATCTGTCGTGTTGAATACTGCTTGAATGAGAGTAGAAACTGTAGTCCTCTGTGTAATTATTTTGCCCCTGTTGAAGTGAGGGTGGTCCTCAACTTGTACCATTTGGTGACGAGCTGGTTTAGGTTTAGCACCATGGTCCAGTAGAGGTAAAATATAACATTTTGACCCTGTGTGTCCCGAGAGTGCTGCTTATGTTCAGCCACCCACACAACCCAAACAAGTCCAGTTCTCATTTTACTTCATTGGCCTCACACTAGTCCAGATACCACATTAATAACGTGTGTGTTCTGTTTTTTAATGGGTGCAAATTGTTGCTAAGTTTCAGGTAAGGCCTGAATTTGAGTTCGTATGTTTACCGTGACAAGTGTTCACTGGAACAAAACTGTGTCCCTCCGACGCTCAGTCCGTGACACTCCAAGCTGGTGATCCGAGTCATGTAAATTGAAGACAGTCAATAGATTGCAGCTCTCGCTGGATCCACTTGAGGGCGATAGAGCAACTTTTTGTGCGTTATAAATTAACTATATTAAAAAGTTTGTGGGCAAACTTTAGGCTGGCTTGAAAAAGCCTAGTCCGAACGTTTAGATAGCAATTGACTGGCTCGCCAGAAAAGATCTAGGAGGAGTTTGAGTTAGAAATTTTAGTCTCAAATTAATAATAATAATAAGTTTAAATATTAGATCAGAAAGTTGGCTTTTTCAAGCCAACCTAATAGTTTGATTCCGTCTTTTTTGTGAGAAATGCGATTGCTGTGCACACATAATGTCTGTGGTAGCTGGTATACTTTGTGCACTGTTGTTATTTACTTCTTCCTAATACAGTATATTAACAATTTCTATATGTGCAAAAAATAAAATAAAATGTAATTTACTATTATATTCAATTGTGTCATATATTGGCCTATTGACCACCATGCTCATCGGTCATTAAAAAACCCTTAGTGGTTGACCTCTAATATATATATATATATATATACACACACTGATCAGCCACAACATTAAAACCACCTGCTTAATATCATGTTTGACCCCATTATGCTGCCAAAACTGCTCTAACCCATCGAGGCATGGACTCCACAAGACCTCTGAAGGTGTCCTATTGTATCTGGCACCAAGACATTAGCAGCAGATCCTTCAAGTCCTGTAAGTTGCGAGGTGGGGACTCCATGGATCGGACTTGTTGGTCCAGCACATCCCATAGATACTCAATTGGATTGAGGTCTGGGGAATTTGGAGGCCAAATCAACACCTTTGAACTCTCAAACCATTCCTGAAATTTTTTTGCAGTGTGGCAGGGTGCATTATCCAGCTAAAAAAGGCCACTGCCATCAGGGAATATCATTGCCATGAACGTGGTCTGCAACAATCTTTAGGTGGTGGTATGTGTCAATGTAACATTCACATGAATGCCTGGACCCAAGGTTTCCCAGCAGATCATTGCCCAGAGCATCAAGCTGCCTCTGCCGACCTGCCTTCTTCCTATAGTGCATCCTGCTGCCATCTCTTCCCCAGGTATACAATGCACATGCACCCGGCCGTCCACATGATCTAAAAGAAAACGTGATTCATCAGACCAGGCCACCTTCTTACACTGCTCCATGGTCCAGTTCTGATGCCCACATGCCCATTGTAGGCTTTTTTGGTGGTGGACATGAGTCAGCATGGGCACTCTGACTGGTCTGCAGCTACACTGCCCCATATGCAGCAAGCTGTGATGCACTGTGTCTTCTGACACCTTTATATCATGGCCAAAATTACGTTTTTCATCAATTTGTGCTACAGTAGCTCTTCAGTGGGATCAGACCAGATGGGCTAGCCCTCGGTCCTCATGCACATCAGTGAGCCTGGGGGACTCATGACCTTGTCAGCGTGAAGGATGAGGTCGAGGACACCAGAGAGGAGGAGGAGGAAGAGCAGTAGGGAGTGGAGGAAGAGGTGAAGGAAGAGGAAGAGTAGGAGGTGGAGGAGGAGTATGGAGAGGAGGAAGAGTTGGAGGAACTTAATTGGCCATCGGGCTATTGTGAATGTCCCTGGCCAGCGAGGAGGGAACGTCACTATGTAGCCAACAAGGGGTACTCCACCGCCATGCCATTCTTGGACCCTATAACACTACGCTCCTCCTTGGTGTCCTTGATGGTCTAAGTTAGCGTGTGTTCCAGCTTGACCAGAGGGAGCCAGCACAACCAGAGCAGCCTCACTACATTGTTGTTTGGGATAATGTCAGCTTCCATCACACTGCTCAGGTTCGTGACTGTTTTACCAATAACCAGAGGTTTTCCAACATCTTTCTGCCTGCATTCTCTCCCTTTCTAAACCCGATAGAGGAGTATTTTTCGGCATTGCAGGACCCCACATCCATGTTCACCTCCTTCAGGCCATGGAAGAAGCCTGCCTAGAGGGCAGTTGAGAAAATCTGTAATACCACCTTTAATTTTATTTAGAAAAATGTATTTTATATATTGTAATATATATATTATATTTATATATTCTAGTATATACAGTGTATATTAAGTAATATCACACAAGCAAGAGTGCAATATGGCTCTTCATCAGCACTGCTGTGATTCGGCCGCAGGCCGAGTGCCATAGGTAATCACAGCAGTGCTGATGTTGGGCCATATGGCATGATTGCAAGTGTGATATTGCTTATATACAACAGTTCAATGAACAAGTACATTTAAAAACATTAGGAAAAAATGAGTACGGTCATAAAAACGTATTTGTGTATGGAGCTACTTTATTACGCGGCAGATCAGAATCTGCCGTTGTTGGTTCAAATGCCAAACCAAATGATGTGTCCAAGCCTCCATTAGTACATTGTTAGTATCATGGCTTGTGCTGTTTTGAGCACGTTATTGGATTAACAAGAATGGATGTGTGTGTGTGTGTGTGTGTGTGTGTTTGTGTGTGAGAGAGAGTGAGAGAGAGAGAGAGAGAGAGAGACAGATAGAGAGAGATGGAGTGTGTGCAGTCAACTGTTGCCACACTCAAGCAGAGATGCTGTCAGCTTTCTGATTATCAGCTTTCTCAGTGGAAAAATAGCATCCTATCAGGGGTATTTCTCCCTATTTCACATTAGCTGGTGTGCAATAGTCGATCACTATAGAAACTACAATGTCCTCCGCCATTTTACACGCATTGTGTAATTAATCATTCAGTTGTGTCTCTCAACTGTGATGAGCCGTAATGCTGAAGTTGTTAGTTTAAAGCCATTTAAAGCTATTTCCTAGCTTTAATAGTGTAGTAGAAATACATGCGATCACAAAGAGCTGTTTTATGTAAACACTGACTGACACGTATTCACTTCACTTCACCTAATTGTCTCATATTACACTCTCATATTGTATAACTCTCAACACATCTGCACTACTCTTACACTTTAGTTTTCATCGTATGGCTTCAGAAGACTTATAATATAAACATGTCCTTTTGCAATCAAAAGAAGAAAGAGGTATAGAAGTTGAGGATAAATAATGGCAGAATTAACATTTTTGGCAGATTTTTTCCTTTAAACAATCTTTTAATCTTTGAAGAGATTTCTCTGTCATTTTCTTTCCATAGTTTTTTCATTGTTAAAGAGGTTGGGATCTCTCTGTTTGAAATGTTGTGTTTGTGTGTGTGTGTGTGTGTGTGTGTGTGTGTGTGTGTGTGTGTGTGTGTGTGTGTGTGTGTGTGTGTGTGTTAAAGGGTCAGGTCTGCTGATCTCATAATCTCAATTCCTCCTGGCATATGTGTGTTCTGTCTCCGTCATGACCCTGCAGCTATATTCATGTTTCTCTGCCATCAGGAGCTTTCATGTGAACACTGCTCATTTCACATTGCCCTCTCTGCTGCCATCTCGCCTGAACTCACTTTAACTGCTGGTTCAACCCTCAAGACACACAGAGACAACATCTGCACTATCAGTGTGTGTGTGATTTCATTTGTTTCAGCCTCAGATACACTCAAAGATTAGACATTGCATGCTTTTAACGCTATGCACTTGATTGTGATTGTGATAAACTCACTATTTTTGTCAGTTTCGGCTTTCCGTAGTTTGACACACATTGTGTACAATTGACAGTGTAATAGTCTATTTTTGATTTGTCGGATGTTTTATGCTAGTTTAGAAGAAGCTGTAAATTGGCTACAATAGGTACTTATGCGAGGCTCATGGCAATTTGTCTTCAGAGTTTTGGAAATGTCATGGCTTGTGATTTTATGGGGCGGCTGTGGCTCAGGTGGTAGAGCATGTTGTCCACTAATAGCAGGGTTGGCGGTTCGATTCATGGCCCACATGACTTCACATGCCGAAGTGTCCTTGGACAGGACACTGAACCCCAAGTTGCTCTCAATGGCAGGCTAGCGTCTTGCATGGCAGCTCTGCCGCCATTGGTGTATGAGTGTGTGTGTGAATGGGACATAGTGTAAAGCAAGATTGCAAATTCCTGGAGCACATCTGAATTACTCAATGTTATTTATCTAGATATTTGGTACTTACTGTATTTGGATGGACCAACTCAGCACAGTTTCCAATAAAGGCATTTTGACCATTCACACACTGCTGTGCAGGTAATTTGGTATAATCGATACTGTAGAAAGACTGGTATCATTAAATGTTCCTTAAAATATTACTTATATATGTCTTAATATTAAAATACAGTATATTCAAATTTAGTATCAATTTGATACCAAAGCACTGGTACTTTTGACATTACTACAAGATGATAAAAACATTTGGAGCTTTACAGAAAACATTGGGGCCTTTAGCCCCAGAAGCCCACCCCTAGTGCCAATCATGTAAACTACTCAGGTGAAGATGCCAGTTTCAAGTCATTGAAGGATTTGTCTAAACAACACTTGCATTTGTCTGCCACCAATGCATTGCAAGAGATTTGATGAATGTAAGATGTTCTCCGATGGTACGTTTTTGGTGACGAGCAGCTGTGTGAATGCATTATAGTATAATAAGTGCGGAGCATGAAAAGACACAACAGTTCAACAAAATCAACAGTTGTTCATTTCTTCAGTTTCTTCAGGTTGGCGTTCATTTCATCAGCAAACCAGTCAAGAAGCATGAGTCGATGCTAGGGTGTTCTGGGCTGTTGTTACACTCAGAAAATAGCTCTTTGGCTGAACTTCAACTTGATTCAGTTGTAGACAGTGGTCCCAAGTGTTTGAAATGAGTTATCTTAATGCAAAATTACTGTGTAATCTCAACACAGTCACTTTGTGTTGAAAGAACTTGATTTGGGAACTGAATTGTGAAAACCCAACAAAATTAGTTGTGTCAGTGTAACAAATCATTTATTTATGTACTAATTAGTGAAAGTGAATGGTAGCATGCTTAATACAGGCTAATTGGAAGCACTACAGAGTGTAGTTTGGTAACTATGCTATGATAAGCACAGAATTTGCTCAACAAAGTGATCAATCAATTTAATGTGTGACTTACACCTGTCCTCATCATTAGCTGAAGCTCCACTCTTCACTATAATGGTAACCCCAAAACTCCAACATGACAGAAACTCTTTTGAATCTTAAAGTAAAAGATTAACACAGCAAAGAGTAGCAGGGATGCACCGATGTATCGTCCAAACTTCTGTATCGGCCGATATTCGCCTTGTTGACTGACATCGGCCTGTCGGCAAATACGATGTCATTCACCGATGGCAGTGGCCGTTGTTTATCTGTTTATATGTCTTGGTTATTTGCAGTTGACTTGGACAACAGTTGCCTACCCAGCTGCTGGTACTATAATATCACCCACAGCCACTGGCTAGACACAACTCTGGCATGACGTAAGAGGGCAACGGATGCCGTGCGCATGTGTAGTTTGTTTTCAAAGAAGTGCAAGGAAATGTTGGTGGCGTGGGAGTATTTTACTGTCTGGTCTGTGATTTAGTGAGAAATTCTGCTGTATAGCAGGTGTATAGCAGGCTAAAATGTTATTTTTCACAAAAAGAATCTTTGTTATTTGAAAGAAGGTTATATTAAATGTTGTTTCATAACTTTGTATGATTGAATTTGTGCTCAAAGCTAGTGTGATGCAGGGCTGAAAGACTTAAAAACAGCTCATTTATTTTTTATAATGAAGATTTCTTTGTTTCACTGGCACAAAAGGGGGATTAAATAACAGCAAAAACTAAATAAACAAACAAAACAAAAAATCGATATCGGCCATAGGCCAAATTGTTGTTTTAAACATAGGTATCGGCCCAGAATTTCACAATCGGTGCATCCCTAAAAAGTAGTCATGTAGTCCCAACTCAACTGGATTAAGTAAACTTCTATTTTAAAAATGTAAATGGATAGAACACAGTGAAATCAAGTTGTGACAAAATATTCTAGAATTGTGTTGCTTGAATGATCATTTTATTAAGTAAATTGAACAAACATCAAAAATCCTCCTTTTGAGGAAGTGCGTTCTGAGAAACACCTCTAATAATTGTTCTCTAACAGGTTTCCCAAACTATGCCCTCCTTTTGCCCTTTTGCCAATGGTCAAACAAACAGGAAGTACTGCCCCAAATCCTCACCAATATCCAGAAGTTGCCGTGTCAGACTGATAATATATATATATATATATATATATATATATATATATATATATATATATTAGCAGTCTGAATAACTGAATACTTGTGGATCTGTATTGGGTGCTTGGAAAATCTTTATTTTTGTTCTTGTCTATTGTTTGCATTTTTGTTTTTTAAGTATGCAGTTGTAATTTATACCATTTGCTAAAAGATTGAATTGCCTTTTTTATTTTTGATTATTTGTAAAACTCCTCTTGAAATGAAACTCTATGAGGTATGAGGTGGTCTTCAAACAGAGCTACAGACGTTTTTTTAGGCTCAATACTGTGCGTCACAGCCACATCGATATTTCTCCATCTGACATTTAATGTTTTTCATAAGCAGCTTTGATTTTCACATGAGGACTAAATTGGAACAAATGATCTGTCAGATCCCCAGTGATTCTCAGTGTTTTCTCTCAAGATATTGATGTGTTCATTACTGGACTCACGGTGACTTTAGATGCAGCATATTTCAAGCCATTATTAACAGCTTTTTATTTTGAGCACTTTAAAGCACATTCTCTTGTGTCGTTGTTCGCCAACAAGTTCTTTTAAAGGCTGCTGAAATTAAATATATATATATATATATTTAAAGTAGCAAACTACAGAAAAAGTAGTGAGCTACACTACAATCTACTACCAAATAAGAAGCTTACTTCATTGAAGCCTATAAACAATGAGGATCTAAATGAATGGTTACTACAAATAAAGAAAAGCAAATATATACTAGATATAATTTCCAAAAGATAAGGAAGAGGGGAACAAAGGAGGATCAGAAAATATAATGAGAGCATTATAAGAGAATAATAACAAAAACAAATAAAGATCAACAAATATTTGTATGTAAATATTACTTTCCACAAGTAAAATAAGGGGTGCAGCATTCACAATTGAATTTTGGTGTGTATTTTGTGAACACTAGTGTGTACTGATATGTAAGAGAATGGACTATGTCTATGTTGGCTTTTCGGCAAATAGGAAATGTGCATGAGGTGTTGTATAGGGAGGAAATTGTGGGCAATGCTATATTTACTAGTAGCCTCAGGTCACTGTACGCAGTAGCGATCCAGAGCATGTGCTGCTCCACCAGTCACCCGAGTGACGGCCCACCTAACCTGTTCCCAGCTGGAACACCAAAGCCCCCACCACGCACATCGCGTCCCTGCAGCAACCCTCATCCACAAGACAAGGACCATGAGTAAATTTGAAGGCAGTGGTTCAGTCCGCTTAAGGTGACATTTAGTCCAAACATGCCCACGCAGTGTATGTTAGGGAGAAAGAGATTTATAATAGATTTTTGATGGCAAGTTGTATATTAAAATATTTTAAATGTTTTGGGGCGGATATACACCGATGAGCCAAAACATTATGACCTCTCACAGGTGAAGCAAATAACATTGATCATCTCCTAACAAGGCCACATGTCAAGATCTGGGTAGATTAGATGGTAAGTGAACAATCAGTTCTCATAGTCAAAGTGTTGAATGCAGGAGAAATGTGCAGAAGTAAAAACCTGAGCGACTAGGTCCAAATTATTATGACCAGAAGACTGGGTCAGAGCATCTCTGAATTAAAAAGACATGTGGGGTGCTCCCGGTCAGCAGTGCTGATTACCTGCTGACAGTGGTGTGAGAAGGAACAAACCACCGACCGGCGTCAGGGTGTTGGGCGCCCAAGGCTCATCAATGCACAAGGGTTATGCCGTCTGTTCCGAACCGATAGAATGTTTACTGTGGCACAAGTCACAGAAAAATGTCAGAATGGTTACAGGAGAAATGTGTCACAACACACAGTGCATCGCACCCTGCTGCATATGGGGCTGCTTAGCCACAGACCGGTCAGAGTGCCCATGATGACCCCTCTCCACCTTTCAAAAGTGCCTATAATGGGCACACGAGGGTCAGAACTGGACCTTGAAGCAGTGGAACAAGGTCACCTGGTCCGATGATTCCCTTTTCTTTTACATCACATGGACGGATGTGTACGTGTGCGCCGTTTACCTGGGGAAGTGATGGCACTGATTATCAATGCGTGAAAAAGGCATGGATCCCATTAGGTTTCCCTCATGATGTAGTCTATAGGCAAGTGCCGATTTCACAACTGTGTTTATTATGTTGTTTTTGTTCAAATTAATATGAGAAAGAGGAATAATAAAAATGAAATATTACTTAAGTGTGCCAACCCTTCTACATATTGTGGTTTTATTATTGCTGGATTGTGCATTTGAATTCAGAGAGTTTTTACAAAGTGTGTTACTAATGAATTATAAATAAAATAAAAAGTCAAATCCGAATATTGAAGTGAAACATTCAGATCTAACCAAAATGAAAAGCATTTTGATTTTAGTCCCTTAATGCAAATAAGACTGTGATGTTCAGTCCATTTATGTGCAATACAGTGTGTTAAAAAACAGCAATGTAGCATTTTGTGCACACCACTACCCGTTAGAAAAACACAATCAAAATGACAAATGTTCGAAAAAACATAGCTTTTTACTGTGTGAAATCTACACTATTTTGAGCTACTGTCCAGAACTGGAAACATAAATCTGATGATAAGGTGGGCAGAGAATCCTAAAGTAGTTATCAAATCAAATCAAATCAAATCAAATCACTTTATTGTCACACTACTGTGTACACGAGTGCAACAGTAGGTGAAATTCTTGTGTGCAGTTCCGAGTAACATAGCAGTCATGACAGTGACGAGACATAAACCACTTTACAATAAACAACATATTTACACAAAACAATTTACATAACAAATGTACACATACTTACACAACAATTTACATATCAAATGTACACAATACACACAATGTAGAATACACATACACTAGATACGGGTATAAATATATATAAACACTAATTAACACTAATTAACTAACACTAGTTAGTCTAAATTGAAATGTGGATTTACACAGCAGGATTAGAACACAGTCATGTGATCTTTCTCCTCACTGAGGTAGAGCACTCTAATTGACATGACAAAGTACACTATATATTTTCTCTACACCTCATGTTTAGATGGAGCTCTGGTCTGGGAAGATGTAGTGAACACTATATGGCTCATTTTACACTGATGAAAAGCACATTATATTTTTACATTTCAATGTTAGTACATGCTAAACTGGGATGAACCAAGAAAAAATGAAATAAAGAAAACAATATAATTGGAACAACAATTAGAATAGATACTGAAAAATACATAGCGGTGTGATATGCAGATGTGTGGTTGTGTGGGGTTATGAATAATTGTCCTCAATAAGAGTGCAGATGGTTTGTGGGAAGACAGTGTCAGCACTTAAACCAGCAAGTATGCAGCCTATAATATTAATGATAATGTAAAGGTCAACCTAATAAACAATCTCTGCTTTTTAATGAATGCTCAGTGTGTTGTGAACACATGTACATGAGAGAATCAGACAAATGTCTGTGGTCTGAAATTCTTCAGCCTTTCCAGCCCATTAATTCTGTTCGTTGTGACTGTATGGTTTAGTTTAAGGGTTATCATCCCAATGTGAGCTCTGTGGATCTGCTGCTTCTGTCTGTTTGGTAGTTTCAGTCACGCTGTCCACACACGGACAGATGGAAGATAGTTACCACTGTGACTCCCTCATAATCAGACACTCCACAAGCTCTCTGAGTGAATAGAACATAAGCATTTTCTTACAGTCACAGCTCATTGGCATCACTGACACACTCATGACCCCAAATCTACTCACGCCAACACACCAGAGCAAGAGTTTTAGTGAATAATCCCGTTTCACAAACAGCAGGAATGTCAGTGTCAGGGATATCTGACTCTTTCACTGTGTTCAATAGCAGAGCTTCAGTGTATGCTACATCATGGTCAACTATACAACGCTTTGGAATATATATTGATATTATTTGGAAAATTCCCAAATTATCTTCTTTTTCATCTCCACAAATTTCTGCCAATAATTCAACTTGATTGGTTAAACATACAGACTCCATTTAAACTTTGTTCAGTCATGACAACTCTCTGAAAGATTTGGCATGTTAATGTAGGCATGACATACTGATAGGATATTGGTCTTGGTGGATCTGATATGCTGCTGCACAATCAGGCATAAATATAATCCCCATGTAGCCGATCTAGACAGGTGAAGCTGGGGAGGATGAGGGTTTTAGAGAAAACTCTCAGTCTCTGCAGTATAACAGGTTACTTGCAAACTGAGCAAATTTAAATGTTAGGCAAACTTGAGTATTCAACTTGATTGGCTACCCGATTACATGTCATTGGGCCTACAGTACCAGCTTACATCATGTTAGTCGATTGGCTTGACCTATCACATGAGTGGGCAAGTTTAAAGAACCAGCTTGCGTCATTCAGAGCTGAATGCCTGAACTTAAAAATTTTTCTAGAAAAAGGACTACTTGAACAACTGCTCTATTCAAACCTACATGCATAGATTTATTCATGGGAAGGCAGATTATTTCTGTTACGTGTGTTAAACTGATCTGAGGACAGCATTTCTCACATCAACAGTACATTGAGTCGATCACAGCAGTTCGCGAGTCACCAGTACACTGAACTGAGAATCGCCTCTTTCAGACATAATACTGAGAACTGCTGATTAGTGAGCAGCTGATGAGCATGCGTGAACCGAGGACTTGAATGAGGGGGAGAAACATTTCAGTCGAGAGATGTAAATTCATTTTACTATAGAATATTGTGCATGCAAATTATATCTGAAGTTGTGATGAGCTGGATCATGGTTTCTGTAAAAAAGGCCGAGTTGATTAAAACAAGTTTAATCGCTTTATATGCTTTAGACATATGTAGAACAACAATGTTGTATATCAGTGTCAGTATTGGGTGCTTTAGATGAAAAACTTTAATGTAGGATGTGTTGTAAGATCACTAAATGATACTCTGATGACAATATACACACTTGTAATAATCAGCAATATGTGCTTACATATGGCTTTATTGAACGTGTTTGTGCATGTATTCTACGATGCCGGTGTATTAGCATTATGCATTATTAGCATTAGTGAAGTCATTACGCGATGACATAAATTAACTGGTGAATTGTTTTTTGGAGCCGTTCATTTGAACGAACCGTCCGAAAGAACTGGTTCGCAGAAAATAATAAATAATGGGACTTCCCATCACTACTGCTTTGGGCTGTTGAAGCCGGTTAAAGCACCCAACATCACAGTGTATTGTATTACGTTTGTGTATTCAGAAGATTTCAGTGTAAATTGCTTGTGAAACCTTCACAATAGTATTCACGCTTTACAAAGGAACTGTTATTGATAGTTGGGGCAGTTAAAATTGGACTATTGGACAAGAAACCAATTGTTATACATAAGTAACCAATTTCATTCATGAATATTTCATATGTCACGACTGTTTGATAGTTTATGCCGTGCTTGAGTGAATAGTTTGATACATTCAGATGAAATATGTTGGGTGTTCATTATGTGTTAACCCTGAAATGTAGTTTTAATGTTTTGTTTCTTCATGTTCTTTGGATTGTTTTTCAAATATGCCTGTATTTTTGGGGGGGGGGGGGGCTGTATGATGTTAGCCAATCACAACAGTGGCCGTTTATATTGAAGTCTCAAAGGAACAGACATCTTAAAACTAAGCATTTCAGAGGGCCAGAGACAGGGTGGGAAATTATTTTATATGACTAAATTATGACTGTTTGATGCTTGTTTTTTACCTAAATTCTAAGTGGATCATATTATCAGGGAAGATAATATAATTATATAAAAAACAAAAGAGTATGCCATGACCCCTTTAAGTAAAAGTACAGATACCACATCAATATATTACTTAAGTAAATGTAAAAGTCATACATACAAATTCTAAAATAATTTTTTCCCTAGTTTTAAAAGTACTTTAGATACTGAAAGTACATTTAAATACATCCATCTTATGATCCATTCAACCGACCCATATATGTTATTACTTTTAAAGACAAATTGAGTCTCAAATATTGAATCCAAACAGTGCTCCTTTAGATGACCGGAGTCTATTCAAATATTAATACCTCTATAATCTATGACAACTTTACCCTTATTTACATGTAATGTCTGCTCTAAATGAAATGCTTTCATGAGTGTCAAGACAGGCACATGAAATAAAAAGTTCATGAACTATGTGTGGCACAAAATAAACACCTTTCATTCATCAAAATCTCTAAAAACTTTGCAATTCTGCCCAAATTAAAGATTCAATTAGTAGAAATCTGCACATGGGTGCAGAGTTCAGCTCGTCACCCAAACCTTTTAAAGACATTTGTCCTCAGGTTTGAAAAGACTGCACAATGGTTTTGATGGCTGCCTCTCAGCTCTGAAAATCAACAATTGTTAAACACATAAAGGTGAATCCAGTGAATCCAGTTGTAGGTGAGGGGTAGGATGAGGTTAACACTGACTGAACAGTAATAGCGATAAACACTCGTGTGTGTGTGTGTGTGTGTGTGTGTGGGCAGGTTTAAGTGGTTTACGAGGACTTTTTTTTTAAGGTTACTAACTGGTAATTCCAAGGGTATTATGATATAAATGTGGTTTATGAGGACACTTCTAGTGTCCCCATAATTCAAATCGCTTAAAAAACATACTAAACAAAGTTTTATTAAAATGTAAAATGCAGAAAGTTTTCTGTGAGGGTTAGGTTGAGGGGTAGGGATAGAATCTATAGTTCATACAGTATAAAATCATTATGTCTATGGAGAGTCCTCATAATGATAGCTGCACCAACATGTTACCAATGTATGTGAACATAAACAATGGTAACAGACTGTTTAAGGTGTGATCCATAAAGAAACTTTGCCCTGTGTATGTACATTCCCCTAAAAGAACATAACCAGTTTGATCTACATGAATCGTCCAAATGATCCGATTCACTATAAAAATAAATCAGACTTTGTTTTGATTCATATGAGAAAGCGGTTTAGGGGAGTGTGTTTAATCAGTTTCTTCTACTTGGAAAGTGAACACATAAACAAGTGCTCGTATGAGTAAACATGTTGGGAATGTGTTCAAATTCTGGGACGCAAATGGAATTTTATTTTTCCAGGACATATGCCAAAAAACAGGCAATCCCAGAAAATTCTGGGACGGGTTGAAAGTAGCCAGCTAGAAGTCAAACAGCTTGTGGGTACTGAATTGAGTCGATACGTGGTGCTACCAGCCCTGTAGAGAAGAAAAAAGTACTTTGGCATCCAGTTTGCGAGCTACTACTTTGAATAATCGAAGTACAACATATAGCTCATTGCACACAGAGGTGTGCCATCTCCCATCAGGCATCTTTGAATCTATTCAAATGTATTTATCTTTTATTGCGGCCTGACAGTACATTGTGTCAGCAACCTCAGAGGCACTGGTCCCATGGAAACCAGGAGGTAATCGTGTTCACATAATCAATAGGGAGCACAATTCAGAGGTTGCTTTTCCCTTATAATAGTACATTTTTACTCCAATGACTATTAGATTTGGGGTTTCGTTTAGGGATTAGGGTTAACAAAATATACGTTTCTGTTGACTGTTTTATCTTTTACAACTAAAAACAAGTCGTTTTGGTGCCACCTTTTGGACATTTAATCTCAACAACACTTCCAGTATTGGCCACTGGGGGCAGTGTTTTAAATTTTTGAAAGCACAGACCGATTTCTGCAGCAGAACTTTTGACCTACTGTCGCTGAATTCATAGTAAGATCAGTTTGTTGGTATCTATTTTAGTTTTTTGTAATCGTTATACTTTTAAAAGGGTCTAAGATTAAAGTTTGAAAATCTTCTTTTGACTGCCCATTCAAAATTGATATTGATAGCATTTATGTCATTAGCCGCTTTTCCACTATCGGGCCAGTGCGAGCCAGGGCTATGAACTGGTCAGCCGGGGTCAATAGCTCGATCTGCGTTCCCACCACTGGGCCAATAGCCCCTCAGCATTGCCCTAAAACCTGCCCTTAGCATGTCATCTGCCAATGTTACACACTTCGTCCATTTCACAAGCAAGAGGGAAGCTCAAGCGAATGTATCATGTTATCTAGTTATCTAAAATATCAAGTTTATATTGTTTATATAGCTTGCTTAAGATAAGACAGTTTTCAGAACCTGTACCATTGTGCGCTGGATAAGCAACCTGGCAAATTCTGCAAAACATTGACCCTGCCTCACTCCACAGTTGGCTTTGTTTGGCCCAAGGGTAATCGGCGGGCCAATGACCGTTGGCCTATAGAAAGCCCCGAGGAGGCGTGATGAAGCCCCGGAAGAGACAGTGGGAATGCAACTGTCCCTGACACACACTAGCACACCATCATTTGGCCCGATAGTGAAAATTGTTGAATTGTTCTTTTTTCTCCTTTATTTATGAGAATATCATTTAGTAATTTATTTACATAATGAATTTGTGGCTGTGGACAGGATATTGACATGAAAGCTTGTGTATTGGTGTGGGGTTTGGTGTGTTTGTGTTGTATTGTGGGAATAATATATTTGGAGGTGTTTTAGAGGAGGAGGTGGACCTCAGAGGAGTTACATAAACAGACATGCCACCCTCACAGAGGACAATCTGTGTGTGCGTGTGTGGGCGTGTGTGTGTATGTGCATGTGCATGTGTGTGCGTGTGTGTGTGCGTGCGTGTGTGTGTGTGCGTGTGTGTGCATGCGTGTGTGTGTGTGTGTGTGTGTGTGTGTGTGTGTGTGTGTGTGTGTGTGTGTGGTTTACGCCAGCTTCTGCTGCTCTATACTTTATACCCTTGCCCTTATTTAAACCTGTCTTTAAAGTGTTTTAAAGGTGTAAAAGCAGGGATGGATTCTGACCACATTCAAAGAAGGTGTAAATGCAAATGCATTTTTGTTATCCAGATACAACAATGGAAGTATAGAATTATATGATGTGGATTGTTTCCTTGTTTACTTGTTTTTCAATTTCAATGAAGAAAAAAACCTGAACTGTCAAAGTGATGGAAAACATTTAAATAATCCATCAATGTTTTTAAAATTAGCTTCAAAAAGGGAAATGTTCAGTCACAGCAGAATCATTTTGTGCAGATAAGTGTGATAAGATCTACATCCCTTCACAGTGGAGATGCATTTGACTGTAAGGTGTAAATGCAGTTCAGCCAAAGAATATCTAAATACTGTCTGGATATGAAACTCATGTGAATGCATGATGTAAAGGGGGCCAGTGTGTCTGTTTTTAATGCACAGCTCAGCAGGTGTGAAACACCACACGTTTTTCCCTGAATGCAGCAGGAATCTCTGCTCAGAGATCATGATTTTTGCGAGCATTCCCATGACACTAGAAAAACATACTTTCATGCAAAACATTCTGGCACGTTCCTTCCTGTTCTGATAAGGCTGATAATAAGTGTGAGCTAACTGATAGTACACCTTCCCTCAGGGTCATGAAAAAAGTTACAGAATGTCACAAACAAAATGTACCATGGTATTACTATGTTACTTTTGGACATTTGTATCATGGTTTATGCAAGAAGTACATTTGAGTATGATGTTCTGTGTGCAAGGTGTATTGTACCTTTAGTATCTGTTGGTTTTCTTGTTATTCTTCTTGATGTGTGTCTATGGCAGTCATTATAATCGTATGGTAAAAATTGGTGATATTTGGTATACTCACAGGTGAGCTTTTCAACATATATCATGCCAAATGTGGGGTCTCTATCCCAAACAAAAGTATCCATGTTTCAATTTATAACTTTCAAACAGAATGGTCTAGAAAAAAGTTCCCCCCTCTGGCTGATAATGCCATCTAGCAAGAAAGAAGGTGTTTTTGCATTCGTATCGGTTGTTTGAAAATTCTTACCGGCTACTATACACCTTCTTACTACTATTGGTCCATGTCACCGGTAGGTGTGACCTGGAGCTCCACCTACCTTGAGGCTGACAACATATTCTGTTTATCTTGTTCAGTCAGTCAAAATCAGTCAGCAAGAACACACTGGCTTGCAAACATCTGTACGATCGTTCAAGGAGAGACATTTTCCAAGACCATGTCATGCATTTTGGTTTAATTAGTCTACAAAAGGAATCAAATCTATTGAAATACTCTCAAGTGCCCATTCACTCATGTGCCATCTGCAGTGAAAGCCATCTGCCCAAAGTAAGATATGCCATCATCATCATCACCATTTGTCTTTATTCTGCACATGAACACTTCTATACACTGATCTATGCAGCAGTATCAGTGTCATCATAAATTATAATAACAGTGTAATTATGGCGAGTATAGCGTGTTAGCGGATTTGTGCCATGAGTTCAATATGTAAACAAGACAAATTAAAAATTTTCTACTGCATATATACACTCACCTAAAGGATTATTAGGAACACCTGTTCAATTTCTCATTAATGCAATTATCTAATCAACCAATCACATGGCAGTTGCTTCAATGCATTTAGGTGTGTGGTCCTGGTCAAGACAATCTCCTGAACTCCAAACTGAATGTCAGAATGGGAAAGAAAGGTGATTTAAGCAATTTTGAGCGTGGCATGGTTGTTGGTGCCAGACGGGCCGGTCTGAGTATTTCACAATCTGCTCAGTTACTGGGATTTTCACGCACAACCATTTCTAGGGTTTACAAGGAATGGTGTGAAAAGGGCAAAACATCCAGTATGCGGTAGTCCTGTGGGCGAAAATGCCTTGTTGATGCTAGAGGTCAGAGGAGAATGGGCCGACTGATTCAAGCTGATAGAAGAGCAACTTTGACTGAAATAACCACTCGTTACAACCGAGGTATGCAGCAAAGCATTTGTGAAGTCACAACATGCACAACCTTGAGGCGGATGGGCTACAACAGCAGAAGACCCCACCGGGTACCACTCATCTCCACTACAAATAGGAAAAAGAGGCTACAATTTGCAAGAGCTCACCAAAATTGGACAGTTGAAGACTGGAAAAATGTTGCCTGGTCTGATGTCTCGATTTCTGTTGAGACATTCAGATGGTAGAGTCAGAATTTGGTGTAAACAGAATGAGAACATGGATCCATCATGCCTTGTTACCACTGTGCAGGCTGGTGGTGGTGGTGTAATGGTGTGGGGGATGTTTTCTTGGCACACTTTAGGTCCCTTAGTGCCAATTGGGCATCGTTTAAATGCCACGGCCTACCTGAGCATTGTTTCTGACCATGTCCATCCCTTTATGGCCACCATGTACCCATCCTCTGATGGCTACTTCCAGCAGGATAATGCACCATGTCACAAAGCTCGAATCATTTCAAATTGGTTTCTTGAACATGACAATGAGTTCACTGTACTAAAATGGCCCCCACAGTCACCAGATCTCAACCCAATAGAGCATCTTTGGGATGTGGTGGAACGGGAGCTTCGTGCCCTGGATGTGCATCCCACAAATCTCCATCAACTGCAAGATGCTATCCTATCAATATGGGCCAACATTTCTAAAGAATGCTTTCAGCACCTTGTTGAATCAATGCCTCGTAGAATTAAGGCAGTTCTGAAGGCGAAAGGGGGTCAAACACAGTATTAGTATGGTGTTCCTAATAATCCTTTAGGTGAGTGTATATATTACTTTAAATCATCTTTGAGTGGCATAAAGTCATTGATAACACATTTTAATGTCACATTAGTTAGGTACTTTTAAACGCCTCCCACAGCAGCAAGTGTGCGAATGTTCGCAAACAGTATACTGTTGCTCGGCTGTTTAGAACTTCTTTTTACCCCTGAATGAATAAGAAATCCTCCGTAAGTATTGTGATTATGGCCATTCTTTTCCAAAAAAAGCATACAGAGATCCTCACTTTTAAAACCTACCAACTAGTAGACCATCCAGGGAACTTTGGCAAACTCTTTTAAAAACCAAGTGAAATCAAAGTTAAAGTTTTGATGCTTTTAGTCCATATTTATTAGCTTTAAGGTCATCTGTCTGATAGTGTATTTCTTAATGTTGACAAAATTAGTTTTCAGAAGATATAAGCATTTAAAATCTGCAGTCTCTGTCTTCCAGCTAAAAAGATTCATGAACGTCATTGACATCACATAGAGGTTGAGAAACGCTGTCCAATCAAATGCTTTCTAGAACAAGAACGCACACTCCCCTTACATCCATTCAGCACGTCTGGCTGTGTTCCCTATCAAAAAGCTACACTTATGATGCTGCGCTGATTTAGCACTTCGGGAACAACTTTAGGTGTGACCAGCTGTGAATATGGGTGCAACACGTCAATGAACATTGACTGGAATTTATAGCCTCTGCTGGTGTAATCATTGGATGCACCTGGGGCAGGGCTATAAATAGATGTGTCACAGGAGCATCCTCAGATCTGTTAGGAGTTAGAATTGTTAGGCAGTGCGCAGAAACCTTTCTCTTTCTCTTTTCTTTAAAAAAAAAGAAGAAAAAGAATGACATAAACAAAGCAAGCGGTGTGTGTTCTCATGTTTACGTTCTATGGCTGAAATGGACACACACCAGTTTTGTTTTGTGTGTTTGGGGGAAGAGCATGCTGCTCTTGCGTTGGGGCAGGGCGGGTGCAGGCATTGCGATCTGTTTACAGTCAAAATGCTTCACACGTCTCACTTACTTCCAAGAGCCAAAAGCCAAATTCTAGTCAATTTATTTGATGTGTTGCACAAATATTCACAGCTGGTCACACCTAAAGTTGGTCCCGAAGCGCTGAATCAGTGCAGCATCTCGTTCCTCTTTTATCAGGGAACAGGGGTTACAGTTAAGTAACCCGAGACGTTCTAACTGGTGGTGTCGTTCCAAACAGATTTTCATAAGAATTGCTTTAAAAGTGAGTTTTGACTGACCGTTATCACATTTCAGCCATTTGAAGCTCTCACATTTGAGGGTAATTTTCATGGAAGAGAATAGTAGCATTAAAATTAAACTTAGATGTTCCCTAACTCATGAGTTAATGCACTTAAAAAAATGTTGGGTCATATAGACCATTTCAAGGCAGTTTAAGTGACATATTTTTGTGTCTTGGACATTTCCTGCTAGACACAATCTCAAAATGGGATAAATGACCCTCCAAAATGCACTTGGAAGGGAGATCAATCATGATAGTCATGCTGTAAGATCACAACTGAATTTCCAATAAAAATTACTTAAAAATTGAGTTCTGAATGACCCTTGTTTTTGTCCCCACAAGTCTTCAAATTGAATAGGCCATAAGGATGATCACTTCTGAATGGAACGCACCCTCATTTAAAACAACAGCGGGATGCACTTCATTCATAGTGACTTTAACACGATTAACATTACTAACGTTAACACGATTGTCATAAAATGCATTTATTAAAATGTGGACCATGTTGTTCGGTAGCTGGATGCTCTCTGGATGCCTGGAAATAATGGATATTAAACGACAAACAGACACTTGAACCGCATCAGTGAAGTGAGATAGCTGAATGGATACATGCAGTACTACATTTACATCTATGCATTTGACAGATGCTTTTATCCAAAGCGACTTACAGTGCACTTATTACAGGGACAATCCCCCTGGAGCAACCTGGAGTTAAGTGCCTTGCTCAAGGACACAATGGTGGTGGCCATGGGGATCGAACCAGAGACCTTCTGATTAACAGTTTTGTGCTTTAGCCCACTACACCACCATGAATGAAATTTATGCCAACTAATTGTAAGTTTGAGAGCTAGTGCTCTAAAAGTGACCATCGCTCCCATTATAATTAATAAATATGATCATCATCTCTCTAGCGTAGATGTGCTCAGTATCAACAACACATCTGGATAACTCACTTCAGGTAAACGTTTGATGTTCTTTGAGAAAATGTGTTGACTCATAGTCTTACTTAAAGTATTGATACTATAATGGCACCCCATTGTTTATTTTCAGTTTTTGCACCAAAAATATCATTTGTTCTGATTTAGCTTGACTCTAAAAAGTCGTGCTAGTCATTTTATTTTGACAGTTCTGGGTTTACACTACCAGAAATGCTTCAGGTGTCACGATCCTGTCACTGTCAGTTTTGGCCTGACAGGACTGTGGCATTATCGTCCCAGGTCTGTCTTGTGTTTTGGTTTCTGTCTTTGTGTGAGCATGTGGTTTTGGTTGGATTCCCTACCATGCGCTTTTCAGTCTGTCTTGTTTCATGACTGGAGTATGGTGTCTGGTCCTGACTTTCTGTCTGGTTCGGTTTCGGTCTGTGTTGGGATCCGGACACTAATGCTCCATGTCTGCCTATTATTGACGTGGGTGCATCGTGCTTATGTCATCTTGGCAGCATGCACTCCCGTCAATAGTCTATTTCGGTCTCTCGCGAACTCAGGTGTGCGTCGGGTCGTGTTGTGCGCCCAGGTCATGAGCTGTCTTAATGTTGTGCTGACTTTTGGTCACTTCGGTCTAAGGTCTCGGTGTGTGACCGAACTCTCGCATAGGTGTCCTGTCTTGTTTTTGTTGCCTGTTGGTATTTGATTCGCAATGTATGCTCAGGTTTCATTTAGTGTGAGGATGCGTGGCATTGCTTGGTTTGGCATTGAACGCATACTCTCGTCTTGTTTGTCGGTAGGCATGGGCGTATATTACTTTATTGGCTTAGCGATGTGTGCTCATGCTATTTGAGTGTTTTGTGGTCTTGTGAGAGCATGTGATTTCGTTTTGTTTCTTTATCCCCGTGTGTCTTTCTGTCTTATGCCATACCCTGACACCTTGTTTGCTTTTTATTAGTTTATTTGCCTCACCTGTCCCCTGTTAACCCATTTGATTTCTCTCCCTATGTTAGTCTCCTCGTGTTTGCTGTCCAGTGCCAGTTCATCTTGTTTCCAGTCATGTTTTCCAGTCAGTCCTGTGTGTCTGTTTGTCCAGTCTAGTTTCCTGTCCTGTTCATCCCTACCCGGTCCGGTCGGTACAGTTCCCTGCTGCCTTCTGCCCCAGCCCTGGATTACCTTTTTCCCCTATGGGGTAGTTTGTTTGTTTTTTGCCCTTTTTGTGTTAATAAATCCTTTGTTTTATAAACTCTGTGCTTGGGCCCTGAGCCTCATTCTCTATTTCTGACATCTGGGCCAGACATGCGCAGTAGCGATCTAATTCCTTTGTTATTGTTTACGTCCTTGAAATGGTCTATAGAGTCCAGCGATCTTACCATCTTTTATAATTTTGGCAAAAATTTTATTTCCCGAACTCATCCCATAGAAATCAGCTGATCTTACCCCACATTTTGCACATAATGCAGATGGGTTTTTAATATTGCCAGCATTTTTTTCCCTGTAATGTTTCAGCAGCAAAACGGAAGTTAAGTTGTATCTTAGCAGTTCATTTGCATATTAAAATTAAACTTAGTACTGTAGCTTACCTGCGTCCCCTTGTGGTCAAAAGTTTAAAAGGAATAAATGGTTGAATCTGCTCACTCAATTTGAACCAATTGTTCTCAAACCTCAGATGTCCTCTGACACTGTGGATTGTGCTTATGTGATGGTGTGTCTACCAATGTTGTATTTGGCCTCATTATTGCTGAATGTAGCTCTGTTGTTTCTTGTGTTGATGTTTCTGCTTGCTCTTGAACCATTGTTATGTAACGTCAGCATCAAACATGTTCTTCAGATAAGCATTTTTCTTATTAGCCAATAACCATACAGCATAGTTCCATGGGGCTATAAAATGGAGCACAGACAACAAACCCGCCAAACACTATATAGCTCTTTTGAATTATTAACATTATTAAAGCATGTGTTTATCTCATTAGTGAAGTTAAAGAAGGCATGTTTGAGGAAACAGAAGGCGGCACCCATGAGGCATGTTAAAAACAACCTGCTCTGTGTCAGGGGTGGGGCATGAGCCCAGGACATCATGGGTAGAGGAAAGCTAAATATAAAGCCATAGCATCATCAGTGTGCTTAATATCTCAATGCTTTTCACTTATTATCTTCAATGTTTCACAGCGTGGTTATATCATATATTTGTCAATGAGTCCAATCAGTCAGCAGCAATGCAGATTCACAGGAAATGTTTGTTTGTCTTGACTGTAACTGTAATTATCAAGCTGTGCATTGATTTGTCAATTACTCCACCCGATAGGAGTTTTTCACTCTACTGTGGTGTTTACACAGGCTTTATTGTCTCAGAAGAATTCCATTTCTTTTTAAAGGTGAAATTCCCCTGGATTTTCTCCATCAATTAGAGCCTTTTCCTGAATGATCAAAAGTTACTTACAACATTCAAGCATACATGCAAAAAGACTTAAAATGTGTATATTTAACAGAATCTTTCCATTAAGAGATGAATAGGTCCTATTGTCCAAATGCCAGCAAATCAGCTACAGGAACTGGCCAGTTTAAAGAGCTGTCTGATCTCACAAAAATTCAATGTGGCAACATAAAATAAACCACTTGAGAAGTCATGTGCTATAGTAAAAGTGTTTAGATGCCATAAGATAGCATTGTGTGAGGTACAGTTGAAGTGTTTATGAACTTATATTCAGGCTTGGGGAGTAATGGAATACATGTAACAGGATTACATATTTAAAATACTAAATATTACACTACAGTTACAATTAAAATCGTTTGTAATAGTTACATTCATAAAGTATTTTGGTTACTGAAGTGATTACTTTTGCTTTTTATTGTAATTTGATTCATTTAATATTTAGTCTATTTTGTTGGAAAACATTTATCCATATAAATAATGTGATCTGATGAGCTTTTGAACAGCGGTGAAACAATGTCTTACGATTTGTTTCATTCATATGAGTGTTTTCATACGACTGTTGTGAGTGAAAAGGTGTATATGATATCATTGAGGAACTTTCCCTTCGAAGCTTAATAGAGTAGTTACATCCTGTTTCAACAGCGTTACAAAAAACAGATAGAAACACATTGACAGATTAAACATACATCAAATAAATACACGATTACATGCCTTGACGATGTTTTTAATGTGGTTAGAGTATTTTTACAAGATTTTGTAGCGTATTTAGGAGTTTCAATGAAAGTTTGCTAACTGGTTAGGTTAGCAGTGCTGTGTTATGCTATTAGCTTAGCTGTACTGTGTTGACAATATGGCATCGGTAGTTTGCGCATGTGAGGTTAGTTACCCAGGAAGAGTCTCTTTAGGACTTCCCATGGACTTTCGTTGCCATAGCAACCAACACCAGTGATTTGTGATCTGTGTCAACACTAATGAAAACAGTTTCATTGTTGCATATGAACGTCAGCGTGTTCCACAATGCACAAATAAACAGTAATCAGTTATCGTGCCCAAATTCTCACACCGATATATGTAGCGAATTTGGTATGATAAATGTTCACTGCACGGGTTAAAGTGTTGTGTACATTAACATTATTTGTAAGGGAAACAGTATGTGTGAGCTAGGAATTAAATTAAATGGTCTTATTTCTACATTACTTTGTAAGGAAGTTTATAATGGAATCAGTCGAGTTTGACAACTGTTATAATTTAGATAAATGACAAATAACTAGATTATTTGTTTGAATAAAATTCTCCACCATTAAAATTGTAATACAACGTCTCGTTGTATCAGCTCACAATTTCAACTGTAGGGAATTAGCTTTAATAAGAGAATTATGATTAATTCTCTTATTGGAGTAATATTATTCTAATGGATTATTGACAATAATATTACACACCTTTTGTTACAAAGGGGTTTACCTCTTATACTAAACCTAAGTTCAGTTAGTTACTGGTACGATACTTTCAATTGCCTTGGCTGTTGAGAGAGCGGATGCAGTCGCAGGAGAAAGGTTTGATGGTTCCTTGGGTTGATGGTTTTGAAGTTGCAACCAATTTCTTCTGCGTTGAATGCTTTATGATCAATTATGATCAACTGTGGTGTTCATTGTGGTGTGGACTCAATGGTAGAAAAATTTACACATGGCTTGAGGTGTTGAGGCCTGCAGGATGGTCCCGGTCCCACACGAACAGCAGCAGAGGGAAGAGAGTCAGGGTTAAGAGAGTAAGAGGCGGGATGTGTCTTTTAACTTCTGCTGGAGGTCCCTCCTCTCGAGTCTGGCTTGACCAATGAGAAAGGTGCAATTTCCAAGCAGGAAATATTCAAACAAGACTGATGACTGAATTAGCTTATACCTGACGAAAAGGGCATGTAGAAAAATAAATCTATGCTACAATGAGAGTTATTCCATCATAATAAAATCATTAAGATACACTAAACAGGTCACCACTTACTAAAGTCATTCCACCAGCAAGTTTGAATAAGGTTAGTTAACCGTGCCGAGAATTCCGGGCCGAGAACAGTTTATAATCGCGCCATGCCGAACCGTGCTCAAGTGGAAATGCTACTGTAATCGTTTCATACCGTTCGGTCCGATGGTGGAAAAGCGGCTATTGTCTCAGAGGTCCAAGTGTGCTGGCTTTTAAAATGTTTTAGATGGTTTCTTCTCATCACGTAAGCACATGTAATACAATGAGCATAGGATGTCTAGACGAAAAGTCCAGGATGAGACTTTTCAGCTCAAGAGGGATTCTGATGATTTTACTATAAAAACTGTTGCCTGATATTTGATAGTCCTGATAATGCCAAATCTGAATTCACCAATAAATGTATACCATGGCAAACATTATTTTACAAGAAAAGCATAAGTGTTTTTATTATTATTATTATTATTATTATTTAATAAAATAATAGTTTAGAAACATGTAAACTATACTTTTTAAAAACTTGCTCAAAGCCTCGAAGTCTATTGCATTCATTAGTTTACTGTATTATTATTATTATTATTATTATTATTATTATTATTATTATTATTATTATTCTGGCTTGGAGTCTATGGCAGTCCATAGAACCGTACGTAGGAAAATGATGAAAATTGGCACACTGATGGGGTGGACATGAATAGCCATAATAACAAATTTGGGGTCTCTAGACATACTCTATAGTGCCACCACCATGTCAAAAGTTCACTTTTCTTTTGGGTGTATCTTTTGAAACATTTGTCTTAGAGGCATAATTCTATTTTTTCTGATTACTCTCCTCATTATTCCAATGAATCAAATTAAAGCATTAAAACTGTGCCCATTACAGTGGCCGCCATCTTGGTTTATGATTTTTACAGTTTAAACCTTTCACATCTTTTAAACTTGGTCTGATTTTCCCAAACAATGGCTCAAATAAATCTCCAGACCGAGCCACACAGATATTTTGAAAAGTTACAGCATCTTAAAGATAACGAGGTCAATGTGAAATAGGATTTAATGCTAAATCTTAGCAACACTTTGCCATATCTAAACAAAACTTGATATGCTTCATCAGGACCAGAAGACAGTGCCACCTATGGGTCAAGAAATGTGAGAAAAAAAAAATTTGCCCATAACTTTTGAACCGTATTTCGTAAAAATGTGGTGTCTCTGGATTCCTTGGGTCATGTGGATTTCAATTATACAATTTTTTCCCATATCGACCATACTGCATGTCTACCATTTTGAATTACATTAAACTTTTTTATATCTTTTGAATGCATTGTCGGATTTAAATGAACATTGATCATCAACATCATGTCCTGAGGATACCTGAGCAGTTTGAAGACAGTGCCACATGGTGGTCAGAATGCTTATTCAGTATTAGCTCAAATTTGGTATACTATTGCGTTCTTATTCTAAGTTTTCAGAAAATGAAATTTTCTGAAAGAGAAATTTTGAAATGTATTTATTTTTGTGTTTTTTATATTATTATTTATTTAAAACCTTATGACTCTCTTTAGCACACTTGCAGATTGTGGTGTCATAGCGCATTCTGTCAGATCTACCTGTGTGGCATGGATCTAGAAAGGGTGCTGGTTCAAGCCCAGCTCCAGGCAAATTTAAATGATTTAGAATTTGCAATGAACATCGTATCCGGACTGTTTTTACTTTTAATTGTGTTTGATACCAGCTATATTGGCTCGCCGACATTTTGAATATGATTCTATAAATGTTATCTTTTGAATGCTTTGTCGGAGTTTAATGAAAATTGGGATGTGTCTTCGACATCAAGTCCTGAGAGTACCTGCGCTGTTTGAAGACAGCACATATAGTTAATATGAAAACCCACACTTGTGGGCTGACTCAAAACTCAGCTTGTCTCTTTGCCAGTCGTTGAACATATCAACTGAGTGGCACAGTATGTTAAGCACTGGACTATTATTCTAAATGTCGTGGTGTTGAATCCCCACCTAAGCAAGTCATCTGGTGTGAGTTCTCTTTTACTGGGGTTTTTGTAGTGTGCTTACTGAAGGATTGCAGGTCTAATACTGTCAGCATGATACGACACTCTGATGGCTGTTAACCACGAGGCAGCAGGGTTCAGTCGATTGTGCACAGAGCCGTAATATGGAAAGATACAGGTTTGAACCCTGCTTGGAATGACTTGTATACCAGTGTGCATTTGCAAAATACACCATATCCACTCTAAGGTTCCTGTAGGCCATATAGGCAATTTAGGAGGCTTGGCCCTGGAATGGCTGCTTGCAGCTATATTTATTATTATTTTTATTCTGGTGTAATTTTGCCCTCTGCTGGGCTGATGTTTTTATCCCACTAAATCCCTGATGGAACATTTTACTCTTTAATGAATAGGACTTTTTGTTAAGCTTTTCAAGTAAAGAAAAGGAACTGTTTTGCATATGTCCTGAAAGTAATGATAATATTGATAATAATAATTAAATGTTAACTTTTCATGTTTCGAACTTTGTTCAAAGTTCTAATTTCATAAAAATAAAAAAAAATCACATTTCACTAAAATACAGGAAATAAATATTTCATCAGATTTATTGATTAATCAAAAAAATAATCGAAGATTAATCGATTATCAAAATAATCATTAGTTGCAGCCCTACCTGCATCTGTTACCATGCATGATTGTGTGGAATTATGTAATGAATTCCATTATGTAATGATTCCAAAAAAATCTAAATATAATTTTCCTGTAAAAATATAAAAAAAATCCTTAAAAACAAGATACATTTAGTTGAGTAGCAAAACAGCATAATATATTTAGGCTTTTTTCAGGGAATGTATTTTTACAGTGTATTTTTTAAATAAGTAAGCTAAAGTATTTAGAATACGTCACTGACCTTGAGCAATATAATATGTTACAAATGCCATTTCACAGCATGTATTCAGTAATCTGCAGTGGAATACTTTTTAAAAGTTGCCTAATCCTCCCAACCCTACATATAATCTCCCGTTTTACTCGCGATTTGTGTGAAATTGAATAAAAGTCATTGATGTTGTAGCGCCTCTAGTGTTCATTTCACCAGGAAATGGCCATGATAAATACAACAAGCCATGTAAAAATTATTTAACAAAAATTTAGATAAAGTATCTTAATTCTATGTGACCAGGTTGATGAAGAGTTGTAACATTTCCAGAACACTTTAAAGTTATAAAGGAATTGACAAAAATGTACTCCATGTTGCTTACTTGTACACTTACATGATTGATTGATTTAGCTAGCTAGCTATGTTGTGGAAAGCTAAAACACTGCAGACATTGTGCATTCAGCTGCAAATAAATCACTCACCTCCACTTTTTTGCTGTTCAAACGTGTAGTAGCCTACTATATTTCCTGCACATTACAGGTCACTCTGTGTGTGGTTGTTAATGATGTTAGCTGTGTGGTTGATAATGATGATAATCATAGCAACTCCTGCATTGCGTACACACAAAACAATAATTTAGGGCATTCACTTCAGCTTTTAATTAATGATGTCAATCCTAAAACATTGCACTGTGAACCGTTCATAGCTGGTATGTTTACACTTCTGCTAGCTACATGTCAATTACATCTTTTTACTTTTAACAGTTGTCTCTCTGTTGCACACAATGGCTCCAGTTGTGCCATTACCCCCATACATCTGAAGAAACATTTCCACGTCTTAATTAAATTTTACTAGCACTTGGTCACTCCAAATCCACTCTAATTAAAATAAGCATCCAAAGAGGATTACTATTTGAATGTGAGATGTGATTTAGAGGACGATTTAATAGTGAAACAAATGTAGCAAATGTTTAGCAATGCAGAGCAGCCTTGAACTGACATTTAAATGCCATGATCTGCCTCTTCCTCTGTCCTCTTATTAAATTCATCAAGAAACTTTGAATGTTGGATGGATGGATGGATGGATGGATAGATAGATATTTTCTCAGCCTTTCAAAGCAATAATGATGAAACCAGAGAAAGTGGCTTCTGAATAATCTCTTGTTGTAAACAGAAATCAAGAGCATGTGTTATGCAATGCCATTGTGGATGTGTTTCTCGTGCGCTGCAATTAACTTTCTGGTGATTAGCGGAGAGATTTATTATCTGCTTGCAGCAACACTGCATGACACTAGGATGATGATGAGAGAGAAACAGATATATGTTCAGCCTCTGTGATTACAGTGTGTGCTCACTGTGGGACTGATGCATTCGTCATGGATTAATATTGGAGGTAGATTAAAATTAGTCATTGAGAGCAGTCATTATTCCATTGCCGTATATTGTCAGACATCTTTAGCTGTTTAGTCATGCTCATTGTGATTATAGTCTGAATAGGAGTGTGTGAAAATGGCCCTATGTAAATCAACACAACAGACAACAGATACAGTGAAAAAGAGAGTTATTGAAAGAGAGAGAAATAACCAAGGTGGTCTATAATAGCTGCAGACAAATATCTGTTTGCATTTTCATACATCTAAATGCTAGTTTGAATGGCTGTCACTGGAGACAGATGCTTTTTGCCCACATAATGGTGTAGTTACAGCATCTGCCAGCTAAAAATCCAAACCTTGACTGCATGGGAATACCATAAAGAAGGAAATTATACTTGTCTTGCTCCTGAAATGGAAGAGAGTTTCAACCGCACAAACATAAGTTGAAGGTGAACTCATGTGAACTTGGGCTTGTTTTATGCCAGGTTTTTCCAGGGCAGGTTACTCTCTGTGATAAAGAACAATGAAAAGACAGGTAAGTGGTTTAACCATAGTTATTAGGCAGTTGTTTAATAATCATTGGTGTGCATAATGTCAAACTAGAGTATGTGAGGTTCACTTGGCAGAATAAGGGAGTGAATAAGGGGTTGTGAACTGTATTTATTTGTCTCCTAATGGTAGCGTGGACATTTTCCCCCACTCTTTACTCTTCAATCTGCTGCTCTGATACATCTGAAAGTACAGGTGTCCTACTTACCTTTAATCCTCAGTTTGTTTAAGCCACTAGAGATAAATCACAGCAGTTTTTATCAACACAAACATCTAACAGTTAAAGGCACAGCACCTTACACATTGAATATATCACTTTTTTGTCCCACACTATAAAATGGAAAGTTACAGGAGGCACCATTTTGGGTTCCTCAGCTGCTACAGTGGTGGAACCCTCTGGAGATCCTCAAGACACCTTTTAAAAGAACATCAAATATCCTCTTTATGTACTAAAATAATTTCAAGATATACTGTATTTCAAGTGTATAAAAGCCTTTCTCTTTTGGGGTAAGTGAAGGAACCATTGAAAGTACTTTGAGTTCTGTAGGGTTCTTAAGCTTTGTTTGGAACTACGTTTTTTTCTCTGAGAGCTGAAATGGTGTCTGGAGGGTCTCCGGAGGGTACAGGGTGGTGGCTAAGAAACCCCAAATGGTGCATTGAGTATCTTTTAATTTTATAGTGGCAGTTGCATTTTTTTTCACTGTCATTTTAACTGTGGCAGACCTTCTAAGGAGCATCCTACCCAGTGGAATATTATAAGAGACTGATTTCGAGTTCTTTGTGGGTATAGTCGAACCATATAAAATAGCACTCCTCAAGTGAAGGTCAAGTGAAGAGTTGATTCCAATAGACTCTGATGGTTTTTATTGCTTCAGGAGAATGCCTTTGGTTCCTGAAATTGTTGTGGATATCTCATCAGAGCAACTGTTTCTCAAGGTCCACAACTGAAACTATAGTAATCTTGGGTCTCAAGCAATTTCTCATAATCTTCCTGTACACTCCTGTTTGTTCTATGTTGCCCCTTGAATTAGCTAATCTAAATCAATTCCAGAAGCTTCCATCTGCATAACATGGTCAAAATGTATGTGAACACCCCTTCTATTTAATGAGTTTCAATGTTAATTGCTATTCCAGTTATTCCAGTGAAGACAAATCTTAGTGGTATGGCATAAAATGAGAATTGTACAGAATTGTGGCAACAATTATGGCAAATATGGCCCTTAGGAAGGGCCATTTTCTGTTCCAGCATGACAATGTCCTTGTGAACAAAGAAAGGTCCATAAGGACATTTTTCACATATACATTTAGACATTTCTCATACGCTTGTATTCAAAGTAACTTACAAATTAGGAATTTTGTCTTAAGGAGTGAGTTGAAGTCTGAGGGAACTATTCCATTGGGCTGTCCTGAAGGCCAATCCAAGCCTTGAATTTGATGCAGACAGATATTGGTAGCCAGTGTTGTAAGATCAAGAGGGGGGGACATGAGCCCTCTTTGGTTGATTGAAGAGCAGACGTGCTACTGCATTCTGGACTATCTGCAGTAGATTAATCCCAATAGCTGAGAGGCCAGCCAACAGAACATTGCAGTAGTCCAGTCTTGAGATGACAAGTCTTTGGACTTGGAGCGGCATAGTATAGTGAGATGGGAAGTGTCGTTTTTTTCTGATGCTGTAAATTGCAAACCTACAAGATTAGGCGTTTGATGAGATGGGTAGTCAAGTTTATGTAGTTATCAAACTCTACTCCCAGGTTCCTGCCTGGCATTAGTATTGATGGACCAATATTTATAGTGAGGTTGTAGTCAATAGAAGTGTTGGCTGGGACCACAAAGAGTTTTATTTTGGCAAGGTTGATCCGAAGATAGAGTTCCTTCATTCAGGCCAAAATTTCTGAAAGACAGGCAAAGATACGAGCACAAATTGTGTGGTCGTCAAGCTGGAAGGACAGGTGGAGCTTCGTATCATCTGCGTTACAGTGGTAGAAGAAGCCATCTGCCTTTATGATCAGTCTGAGTGATATTGTGTAAATCAAGAAGAAGAGGGGTCCAGGCACTGATCCCTGAGGCATGCCGATGATTAGCTGATGTGACTTTGACACCTCTCCTCTCCAAGGGAACTTGAGGCATCTGCCCATGAGGTACGATTCAAACAAGCCATGAGCAAGGTTTACTGAGTCTGGCTGAGTCACGATTTATAAAAAAATAAACTTGCCGTAAATATCTGCACACCATCCGCAGACTCTTGACTGTGCTTATGCAGTCTGTAAATGGTATGTACGAACAGGCGACTCCAACTGGATAAGTAAAGAACTCAACCCATTTTAACAACACATTTAGAATTCAAAAGTTTTGAATTAAGCACTCGATTCAGAAGTAATAGTTATCCAGTCGATAATAGGCTATATACATTTTATGTAACTAATAAAAAATAAGCTGTAATAAAGAAATATTGGTAATGTATGTGCTACTTTTGGAAGACTTTCCCATGCCATCAAATGAGGACCTCTTTGGTCATTATATTTTTGATTCCCAAACACAAAAATTATATTCTAAGGTAAAAGACAACATTCAAATTATGAGGGCTTATCAGAAACATGGTACTCTACAACTGCAAACACATTCAGCATTACATAGAATGGGCATAAAATGCACTGCCTGCCCCATTTACTGGTAATCCCAACCCAAAACACAATGATAATGTCAGAGTTACTCGGGAAACCGAAGTAAAGGACCGAAACACAGAGGAAAAACAGTCAAGGAGTCTTTATTAAATCAAAAACACAAAAGGCGCTCCAGTGCCAGCTCGTCCGTGCTGAATAAGGAAAACTGCTAAGCAGGCAAGGGATGAGAGTTCATTAGATGGATGTGTGTGTTGATTATTCGGTCCAATCTTCACTCCAATTTTTTTTTTTTTTTTTTTTTTTTTTTTATGAAATTTTGTTTTATAATGAAATAAATTAATATGGTGGCACAATTATATTTTTGTCTACAAAACTAATTTCAAACATTTAAGTATACACCTTCAGATCAAAAGATTTTTAAGATCATGAGAAACATTTCAGTCAAGTGACCCCAAACTTTTGACTGGTAGTGTGTATATATATATATATATATATATATATATATATACACTCACCTAAAGGATTATTAGGAACACCATACTAATACTGTGTTTGACCCCCTTTCGCCTTCAGAACTGCCTTAATTCTACGTGGCATTGATTCATCAAGGTGCTGAAAGCATTCTTTAGAAATGTTGGCCCATATTGATAGGATAGCATCTTGCAGTTGATGGAGATTTGTGGGATGCACATCCAGGGCACGAAGCTCCCGTTCCACCACATCCCAAAGATGCTCTATTGGGTTGAGATCTGGTGACTGTGGGGGCCATTTTAGTACAGTGAACTCATTGTCATGTTCAAGAAACCAATTTGAAATGATTCGAGCTTTGTGACATGGTGCATTATCCTGCTGGAAGTAGCCATCAGAGGATGGGTACATGGTGGCCATAAAGGGATGGACATGGTCAGAAACAATGCTCAGGTAGGCCGTGGCATTTAAACGATGCCCAATTGGCACTAAGGGGCCTAAAGTGTGCCAAGAAAACATCCCCCACACCATTACACCACCACCACCAGCCTGCACAGTGGTAACAAGGCATGATGGATCCATGTTCTCATTCTGTTTACGCCAAATTCTGACTCTACCATCTGAATGTCTCAACAGAAATCGAGACTCATCAGACCAGGCAACATTTTTCCAGTCTTCAACTGTCCAATTTTGGTGAGCTCTTTCAAATTGTAGCCTCTTTTTCCTATTTGTAGTGGAGATGAGTGGTACCCGGTGGGTTCTTCTGCTGTTGTAGCACATCCGCCTCAAGGTTGTGCGTGTTGTGGCTTCACAAATGCTTTGATGCATACCTCGGTTGTAACGAGTGGTTATTTCAGTCAAAGTTGCTCTTCTATCAGCTTGAATCAGTCGGCCCATTCTCCTCTGACCTCTAGCATCAACAAGGCATTTTCGCCCACAGGACTGCCGCATACTGGATGTTTTTCCCTTTTCACACCATTCTTTGTAAACCCTAGAAATGGTTGTGCGTGAAAATCCCAGTAACTGAGCAGATTGTGAAATACTCAGACCGGCCCGTCTGGCACCAACAACCATGCCACGCTCAAAATTGCTTAAATGACCTTTCTTTCCCATTCTGACATTCAGTTTGGAGTTCAGGAGATTGTCTTGACCAGGACCACACCCCTAAATGCATTGAAGCAACTGCCATGTGATTGGTTGATTAGATAATTGCATTAATGAGAAATTGAACAGGTGTTCCTAATAATCCTTTAGGTGAGTGTGTATATATATATATATGCAGTATATACATATATAATTTCCAAATGGTGTGAGAAAAAGACACTTAAAGAATAAAATAATAAGATATGTTCTCTGTAAACTTGTCTTAATATACAATTATGTTTCTCAGGTAAACTGATCTTGTTTAAAGGATGTTTAGATATTTGTATACTGAAACAAGACTGATGATTTTTAGCAGCAGTGTCTATTCACATGCAACATGTAAGCCTCATTTTAGCTTTTTTTTTAAGTTTTACCTTTGGTTTTCCTAGTTTCTCGTACCATTAAATGCAGTAGTGTCATGTGTCTGGATGGAAAGATGCATATGGTAATTATATGTAGATGAGGTAGTGCAGTATATATAGATGAGGTAGTAAAAACAAACATTGTAAGATACATGGTTATTTTGGAGAGAATGCTGGGAGGGGAATAAAACACGTGCATCTACACAATCTTTTGCTAAATGTGATTTATAAAGGGAAGTTTGCACAGCTTCTGGCGTGCGTACGGTTTAATAAATCTGAAAAGGTTTATGTGTGCACACACTTTTAGTATGAAATCTATGCCAAGCTTTAAACATGATGCCCCAGCTTTGAACCCCATTGAACACTTTTGGCATAAATTGAATAACTTGCCCTTATGCACTTTCTTTCTGATGATAAATTTAATTGACAACACTCTTGTAACATGCGCTCAGACACAGGAGTGGTATTAAACCCGGAGGTTGTGTTTATTCAATAAGAGTGTTAAGGGAAGGAGATGAGTATCAGAAGTGCGTGGAGCTTGGGCTGACTTCACTGGAGTGAATGAGCGTGGAGCTTGGGAGACCGTTGAGCTTCCGAGATCGTTGAGCTTCCGAGATCTCCGCTGGAGTAAAGGAGCGAGGAGCTTGGGTTGTAAGCACAGGAGCGAAGGAACATGGAGATAGGAAGTTATACACAGGAGCGTGGAGATAGGTAGATCACAGGAACGAAGGAGCGTGGAGATAGGAAGATCACAGGAACGAAGGAGCGTGGAGATAGGAAGGTCACGGGAACGAAGGAGTGAGTATGTATACGTTTTAAAGATAAACGATTAACGCTTAACGAGACCAGACACAGAGTGAGGGGAGAACAGAGTATTTATCGAGTGAAACGGAAACAAGAGACAGGTGCAGGTGATTAGACATTAGTGGAGAGGGAGTGTGGAGCATAAAAGCAGGGAAAGACAGGGAGATCTGTGACAACTCTACTGGAGGGATTCTCCAGAACAGCGTATGTTCTAAGTTGTCTTCGCCACATTAATCTGCAAAGTGGACAAGATTTTATGTTGATAGGCAAAAGTCTGACAATGAAAAGAATGCAGAGAAAATGCTACATGCTGCAGGCAAAGTCGATTTAAAAAGCATTATTAATGCCCACAACAATATAAATATCTTAGAAATCTCTCTCTTCTACTTTTTGAAGGTGTGTTGTTGTCCAGTGTTGTAATTGATAAAGCAGCTGTCTTTGCTCCTAAGAATCTGTAACATAACTTGTTTTCTCAGCCTCTATAAAACCATTAACTCATCTACACTTCTGACACCACAAACAAAACAAAGCTTTGTGTGTATATCCGGCTGATATCAAACCTGGTTTCCACCTCTCCTGTGTTCTCGCTCTGGAACATTTGCACTTTGAAGGTTACTTCTTGTTTTGTTCCGTTGCCTAAAAAATGTCACTGAAAGAGAGAAAGTGAGGAGAGAGAGATTGTCTTGCAGTGTGAAGGAGTTTGTCACTATATTTAGCTTCTATATGGATGTCTTCTGTGGTCTCCTCCTTGTGCAAGACCCCTTCCTGTTGTGGTCCCCTGGGTCTGTTGACACTCTTTACTTGCAGCCGGAAATAGCACAGCCCCTGCCACCTCCACCTGGACGGAGAGGACTGTCTGACAGGCATAGAGACAGCAGGAGACAGGCTGAAAGCTTTGGGGAACATCAAAGCACATGTGGAGCATCTGTGATACCGAACAGCATTTTCAAACACTTTTACAAACCTTTTTTTTTTTTTTTTAAAGTGGCTCTTTCTTCTTAAAGGTTTTGTCAGAACATGCAAACCATATTTGAGCATTTGAATTTGTTAGGTCTTAAAAGAAGTGCCTAAATGACAAAATCATTGTAACTCAACACAGGTCGTTTATACCAGGGGTGTCAAACCCTGCTCCTGTAGGGGCAACCACCCTACAAAGTTTAATGGAATCGAACACAGATATTTTTACCTCTGACTATGATTCCATCTAGTCGGCGGATATCAAACGTGTTTGATTTTATTGAGCCAGCTATCCACGATTACAGAGGAAATTATATAGTGTATGATGCTCCCCAACTCAAATCTGAAGTGATACAGTGAGCAGCCAATAGAAATCAAGTGTGCAGGGTGATGAATGTCAGTAAGTGTAGATGGCAACAAGCACTCAAAGTGGAGCTTAACTTTTAACACCACTTGTCTCTAGCAAACTGATCTCGCTGTGAATTTGGCGACACTAGGTTAAAAGTTATTCAGCTGAAATCTGCCTGGGCTTACCGAAGTTCAAAGAACTGCTCTAATTGGACAAAACTGGCAGTGTTTAAACGTATGGCAATACGATTAATTCCTGGTTTCAATTAGGGATGAGTACATGAATCACACCACAGGAGAAGTTAAACACACTTGAATTGATTAAAACATGTCAGATGGGAGATGGCACATGTCAGTATCTTGGCAGAATGGGGTCAATGTTAGATTAGTGGAAAATTCTGTAGCAACTTGTCGACTTCTCGTGTGATCATGCTGTCTTTAATGTTCATATCGGCTGCATCTTCCAACCAAAAACCACACCCAAATGCGTTTGGCCCGTATAGCAGCAATGCTAATGTACATGTTTGTATTACATCTGTCGTGAAGCTCCTAGAACGGGAGGGTGTGTCTTTCCAGATGAGTTTGTGATTGGATTGACATGAAAGTCAAGTGTGTGTGATCCTCAGCCTTTAGTTTACATCATAACTAAAATGGAATCTCATAAGTGAGTGATTTGGAAAACTGTTCATAGGCAACAACTATGAACGTCATACCAGTAGCGATCCTCAAGTGAAGTGCAATAGAATTTGACATTAAAATGTTCTAAAGCTAATGTGCAGTAATCTAAGCTCTAAAAGCACCGGAAATAAACAGCACAAAGAAAATATTGAATACAATAGAATATAGTATAGTAAAATAGTCTTAAATTTGATTGATCAACTAGTGTAATTAAATATATATAGTCAATATTTCTCTTACTTTTCCACCACCCTTGATTTATATATTTTTATTGAGGTTGTTGCAATGCATTCTTGGACACATGTGCCCAAGGATGGTATCTCATAATCATGCTTGCCTTTTGGAACAGCCTTCACATTGGGAACACACTTAGATGACTTAGAACAGCGGCTCTCAATCCTTTCCTTTAGTACAACAAACACCACACATTTTGGATGTCTCCCTTATTGACACACTTAATTCAGATCTTGGAGTAATATAATTATCTAATCAGTAGAATCAGGTGTGTTAGATACATTAGACTGCCTTAGAATGTTGCCTATAAAGGTAGTGTGCTGTGTGTTTATTTCTTTGACTGCAAAATGTTTACCAATCAGAATCGAGTACTCAAGAGCACCATGCATTAAGTTTTGTTCGTAGCAAAGTACTTTATTCAAAGTTTTGCTTGACTACACTTCAATCATGTTCAATTATGAGTAGCAAACTACAGTTTCAAAGTTGCTTTATTGGATGTTATGAGAAGGGTCTGAAATGAAATAAATCATCAGAACTCAAAAAAGGATCTTTTTAGATATACTGGGTTGAATTCAGTTCATAAACGCACAATGAATGTTCATACATTACATGAAAAACGACATAGATTGCCCAGACTTTACTGTCACAACAACATTTGGAAACTTTCAGTTTTTCAGACTTCTTTGCAGCTTTGCAGTTTCAGTGCTGTTTTCCTCTTGAGAAACTGTTAATGGAAATCAAACCACAGATGCTTACGCTTGCACTGTTGTAAAGAAATAAGCACAAGAGAGCGGTGCTCTTCACCAGCTTTGTGTAACCACACATCCCAGTGAACGGAAGTGAGAAAGAACATTCTGGTTTCTCTTCATGATGAGCAGTTGTTCTTTTAATATAAGCTAGCAGTTGTGTATTGGTATGTATAGCTCGGGGACGCACCCCCTCCAGTGTACAGCCTATGATGCAAGTGTTCCTCTCCCTCAAGAGCTTGTGGGAGTCCAGACATGAGAAGTTAATCATATCAAATGTGGAGTCGTTTCTGCTGTGAGCTCTGAGACACGAAAGTTTTCCCTCGGTCTGTGATTCAGCTAGGAGTGGGAGTTATAGAAATCTCTCTCTCCCTCTCTCTCTTTCTCTCTCCCTCTCTCTCTCGCTCTCTCTGAATCTCTTCTTTGCTCTGGGTTATTAAGCTGTCATGGATAGCCTCTTCCTGCAGTGTACAGAAAGTAGTGTCTCCCCTGCCAGATTTGAAATAAAGAAAACACATTTTAATAGCTTTATTGCATTCAACAAATTGTATGATTTGTAATTTAGGAAATTACCAAATTTCTTATAGAGGCATTTGTATGCATTAAGTGTTCTTTAAACAATGCAGTAGCATGCATTTTTGAAGCAATAAAGGCACAAATCACATGTTCATCCATAAAGTTATTATAATGATCAAACAAATGTTTATTTAAATTCACGAGTATTATTATTATAAATCAACATATTATTATCAATGTCATGTTTATCATGAAAATAAAGACCAAGATTATGTGGCAATCAAGCAGGTCCTTACTAAGTGGAAGCTGAAGTTAAACCTGACAATCTGTTATTTGCAAACCCGTTTCCCATTCTGCCGTCTTTTCCTTATTATTTTTTGGGGGGATAAATATTTGTTGCTTTTTATTTTTATTTAATATTTATTTAAAATTGCATATGTCATTCAAAACAACAAATATAGAACATCATCAATAATTTACATTAATGTTTCCATAGTTAAGGTTTTATAAAGAGGTTTATTAATGGCTAATAATAGATTTATAAATGCATTCTAAATCATTGATATGCAGTTATAACAACATGCATAAAAACGTGACTTTCATGCAATGCCTGTCAAAAAGTGAGCATCACATGTTATAAATTATTAATAACACCTTTTCAACATTATACATCTATGAAAATCTTAATGTAAAGTAGGCATATATGAAGAATGTATTATTGTGCATAATGTTCAGTATGGTTTAATGGTTATCAGACTTTGATATGAATTAGGGCATTTTATGTTTTTGATTAATATGAAATGAAGTACATTTATTTATTAAGCATTTATAACATGTAAGTTAAAATGCTCACTATTTGGCAAGTATTGAATGAAAAATCCCCTTTTTATTAATGTTGTTATAACCGCATATCAGTGACTTATATCAAATTGCATTTGTAAATGAGTTATTAGTCATTAATGAACCCATTTATAAACCCTTAACAAAGGGAACATGAATGTAAAGTGTTACAAGAAAGTCAAGCAGCTCATATCATATTTTGCTTGACCTCCTGAGGTGGGCCTCCAGGAACAGGGTTGGGAACCTCTGGGTTACGGCATAAGCATGCACACATGCCTGACACGTGGAACTTTCGCTTACTTCTGCATTGCACGTCCTGGTATTCACATGTCTAGAATTTGTACGAATTTATATGAATGAAATTCGTATGACTTCTCATGAGATCAGGTTGGTTAAGTTGTGTCCAGCATGGAAAAACCAACATAAATGTGTTTAACTGCACAGCATTTCAGTGGTGTCCTCAGTCATGTGCATAGGTGTATGTTACCCTACCTAGCAAGATGTACAAGAAAAAACTTCCCAAAGACAGAATGAGGGTTGTATGCTGAACGATATAAATAACTCTGGCAGTCTATTGAATACACAGGCCAATTAAGTTCTAGGCCAACACCAATTTCCTCTTTCACACATATACACTGGAAGATCTCTCAGGCTTGTCACAGTTATTAATTGGTGGATGGGTTTAGGCTGGCCGGTAATGAATGCTTGAGGGAGTCGAAGGCAGAAAGGTTTGCCATTAGGGGAATACATGGAGAAGGAAGATTGTGTGGTTGCCATGAACATCATACCTGCACACTCAAATGAACATGTATTGCCCTTTTCTGCTGTATAGTGGAGGCTAGTTTTCTCTACTGTATCTCTAAGGTTAAGAGTCAAATGTTCAATTACTCAAGTGCTTGTTTTCGCATAGTTAATTTGTAAATTCTGTCCTCCATATATCCATATATCCAGTATCAGCAAAGCCACACCGGCATGCAAGGAATGTTCTGGGTTCAATACAAGTTAATCTACAGCTTTTGTGGCATAATGTTGATTACCATAAAAAAACCTCATTTAGAAGAATGGGTAAAAGTGGGTATTGTCTGGCACTTACAAAGAAAATAATAGGTCAACATGTGTCTTATAACAATGGAAATGTTCAATGTTTAAGTTTTGTAGAGGGCACAAATGTAATTACTGGTCCTAAGTGTAATAAAGGCCCTAAATGAAATAACATTTGGTCCTAAATATAATAAATTCCCTAAATATAATAACTTCTGGTCTTATATGTGAACCCAAAATGAAACACTTTTGGTTTTAAATAGAATAGGTTCTTAACCCTTATGTTGTGACCCGGATGACTTTTTTTAACCTGGTCTCATAGCGAAAATATGACAATTCCCAGCAGCTTCCAGGTGAAATAAACACTTTTCACTCAAATCATTACTTCAGTGTCTGATTAAGACTTTATAAGCACTTATTTTTCTCTCTATTACTCAGACCATGCTAGGTTATGATATCAACACACTTTAATTCTAACGCATTTTTTGATAAATGATACATTTTAACTCTTGTATTACAGACCCACCAACATAATATACTATACATATTATTCCAATATGATTAGCTTGTGTGGCAGTGCACCTCATTGAGCATTAGACTTTGGACTCGGAGGACTGTGGTTCAAAACCAGACAAGAACTCAGAAGCTAACACACAACACAACAGAGACATAGAAGTGACACAAGTTGACGTGGTTGCTTCTGAAAATGTGTTTTTCATTTTGCTTCTCATTTTAAAACACTATTGGTTAAAGCTGTCTTTTTTGTTAAACTCTCATTTCTCTTTTCAGACGATATTGGTTAATTTTAGGGTAAGGTTTATAGGTTAGAGGGTTTTTTCAATTAAAACCTCCATCTAAAATTTACCTTAAAAACCTTGTCTGATTACAACCTCATTTTGCTGAGTTTTGGCGCCCCCTGCTGGATATTTCACTTGAAAAGTGCAGCCAAACATGTTATGAAGCACTTAATTTCAGTTTTGCAAAAACGTTGCAAAGCTCACGTAAATTTCATGAGACAAGGCTTCGTTCACATATGGTATCTGAAAAAAAACCACACCCTTTTCTTTACATTTTATTGGTTTTATTTCACTTTGTGACACCTAGTGGTCAATGGAAATCAATGGATTAGGCTTCAAAATACATAAATACTAAATGGACAGTATTAAGTGATGAGCACCATATGTGGATGTGTGTCTGCACACAAAAAAGACCGTGGACATGTTCGCTTGCACACACACACACATGCACGGACACACAACGTGTGTTGGGCGCCCTTTTAGGCATTGTCTTTCCATGTACACTCTTCGAGGAATATTTCCAAATGTACTTATCATATAATGTTGTGTTTGGGCTCATTTGAATCGTGATAGTCTGGTGTAAGTTACACTTTGTCATTATCTATGTTATATGTATGTTGCAGGAAGTAATAAGGAAAAACCAGAAAAAGAACATTCCTGTTTATTGTATTTATGTGTGTAAGTGGGGATTTCATAGAATTATGTGCACTGATTTTCTCATTGCATTTTACTAATTGAGACCTTTCCAGCGATATATGGCTATTTCATCTGTTTTATGTTTTTACCAACTCTGAATATAATTTTTAAGAGAAAAAATTTGTACATTATGAGAACAAAACCGTTCTAATTTGCAAATTAAAAATAATTATTTAAGACTTGGTTGGATCAGCTATATGCATTGTAAATTCCAGATTCAAAGCTTTAAAATGACCCCTATTTTGTTTTGATCAAGCAAGCGGTTATTAATTTATTCTGTAACTATTAGGGCTGTCAATTGATTAGAATTTTTTATCTAATTAATAACATGATATGCCGATTAATTATTCATATATATCACATACATAAATATTTGCTGAGAAAGCCCCTCAAATAAAAATAATTCAATATATAATGATTTAATGCAGTAATTATAATTACTTATATTTAAATAATAATAAATAATAGATATAATATGGATAATTAAAATGTATTACATTATTTAGACACACAAGTGAAGCATTAAAAAATATGACATGGCTTTAGAATACAATATATTATTTATTTTCATACTACTGAACATAAGCCAATCATTGCCTACAGTTCACAGAATTACATTTTGCAACTGAAATCATCAGTCCGAGATTTATTTTAAGGGCTTGTCTAAGCACGCAGCAATGTATACCTGCAACTGATGGGCACTTTTGGAGTGTCTCGGTTGCATTGCTTCATAAACATACCGTTTTTAGGTCACTCTGTCAAGTTAAACAAAGTTTGAAACTTAGAAAAACGTGACTTTAGTGCCCCCACTACCCTGGTATAGGCTCAGTTGAATTAATCCTTCTATCAAATAAAATGCATACACCGATCAGCCACAACATTAAAACCATCTGCTTAATATCATGTAGGTCCAACTCATGCTGCCAAAACTGCTCTGAACCACAAAGGCATGGACTCCACAAGACCTCTGAAGGTGTCCTGTTGTATCTGGCACCAAGACATTAGCAGCAGATCCTTCAAGTCCTGTTAGTTGCGAGGTGGGTCTACATGGATCGGACTTATATGTCCACCACATCCCATAGATGCTTAATTGGATTGAGGTCTGGGGAATTTGGAGGCCAAATCAACACCTTTGAACTCTCAAACCATTCCTGAACATTTTTTCAGTGTGGCAGGGTGCATTATCCAGCTAAAAAAGGCTACTGCCATCAGGGAATACCGTTGCCATGAACGGGTGTACGTGGTCTGCAACAATCTTTAGGTGGTGGTATGTGTCAATGTAACATTCACATGAATGCCTGGACCCAAGGTTTCCCAGCAGATCATTGCCCAGAGCATCAAGCTGCCTCTGCCGACCTGCCTTCTTCCTATAGTGCATCCTGCTGCCATCTCTTCCCCAGGTATACAATGCACATGCACCCGGCCGTCCACATGATCTAAAAGAAAACATGATTCATCAGACCAGGCCACCTTCTTACACTGCTCCATGGTCCAGTTCTGATGCCCACATGCCCATTGTAGGCCCTTTCGGCAGTGGACATGAGTCAGCATGGGCACTCTGACTGGTCTGCAGCTACACTGCCCCATATGCAGCAAGCTGTGATGCACTGTGTCTTCTGACACCTTTATATCATGGGCAAAATTACATTTTTCAGCAATTTGTGCTACAGTAACTCTTCTGTGGGATCGGATCAGACAGGCTATCCCTCGGTCCCCATGCACATCAGTGAGCTTTGGGCATCCATGACCCTGTTGCCGGGTCACCGGTTGTCCTTCCTTGGACCACTTTTGGTAGGTACTGACCACTGCATACCGGGAATACCCCACAAGACGTGCCGTTTTGGAAATGCTCTGACCCAGTCGTCGAGCCATCACAATCTGACCCTTGTTATAGTCACTCAGATCCTTACGCTTGCCCATTTTTCCTACTTCCAACACATGAAATTCAAGAACTGACAGTTCACTTGCTGCCTAATATATCCCATATATATAAGTACAAAACCAGTCATAATTACTGAAAAAGATCTAATGCAGTAATCTTGGGATAATATATGCAATATTTGAGATTTATTAACAGTCTTAGTAGGTCGGTCAAACACATCATGAATGAATGTAAAGAATGTAATTGTGGTTGTATATGTAATAAACACTTAATGAAATAAGTAAGGGGTTGTTTTAAGCTTAATAACTTTTGCTTTTAAATGTAAATACTTTTTGTCCTAAATGCAATGAAGGGTATGAAGGTTATTCATAATTATAATATAAATGATTAATATCATTGTAAAATGTTAATTATTAATAAAGGTTATTACATATAGGGCTTTTATTACATTTAGGACCATTTATGACATTTTCCCCCTCAGTTGTTTTTCTCAAAAAAATCCTGTTCACTGGAGTAAAAACTAGCCCTGATCTCTTTCCATCCTTCGATTTCTTTCCAGTGGGTTTGTGAGATTTCCTCTGAAGTTTGAGAGCAGTATTAGAAAGTAGTAAGTCTGTGTTTCTTAAAGTGCTGGTGTAGCTTCACGATTAATGCTGTCTGCTGGGGTGTCATTTTGTGCCACTCTGCACTGGATCAGTAAAAAAAGCAGTAGAAAGAAGAGGAGTGCATGTAAGTAGGAGGATATGCCTCTGAGAGGTTTTGAGAACAGTTCCTCTCTGGTCTAATATAGCTGAGGATGTTTAGCACAGAGCCGGCACCCTTATTAGTTTGTATATGGTAATTGATGTAGTGTGCAGAGATTCAAAAATGAATAAAATAAGACATTCAGAACAGAATACGACGAGCGACGAACAGAGTGACCTGTGAGTCAACCAGCTGTTTTAAATGTGCACAGTATACACACTGCACATTATTTTCTTTCAAAAATGGTAGGTAGTATGACATTCCATGCGTAGCCTTTGTCTGTTAGCTACTCGCACAGTTAACATTTGAGATTTCCATGTATTTTTTTTGGGGAGAGACTACTATTTACCTGTTTCATGGAAGAACTCTCATGTAGAATGAGACATATCGTAAACATTACAGCAAACACTGCCTTTCCATTCATGGTAAAGTACAAAAAGGGGACATTATGCTTGTGTCTGTATTCATCCCCTAATAAGGTTTGATGATGCTATCCTGCTGTTTAATGAATGCACCAGTATGTGTTGTCTTTGGGGAAAGTTGCATTCTGCATTCAAATGCACTGTTTGTCATGAGAATGAAACAACAGAAGTAATTGAGGATAATGAGTTGCATTCAAATGCAGAGTGCTTTTGCTACAGGTACGATGCTGGTTTCTGTTGAGCTCTTTTTTAAGCGTTAGCTAGAGAAAATCATATGCTAGTAGCACATGATCTTTTTCTGGATAGCATCAATTATGACGATCATGAGCTGTCTATTAATTGACACTTCCTGATGTGGTCTGTGCAGAATAATATTAGCATGAAATACCAGGCAGGCTGTTGGATTTGCTAATGTGCTTGATATGTTATTCAGCATTGGATTTGAATAAAAGTAAAAATGTAAACAGAGGCTATGTATGGAATAGCATACTACCATACTACAGTATACAAATCTTGCAGTATGCAGTGTACACTGATGAGCCAAAACATTTGAACATATGTCTGTCTACAGGGACTAAAGAAAAATGTTTTTCATTTCTGTTCGTTCTGAGTAAAATCTTTATTTTTCTCTTCCGGTTCAGTTCTGCAGCTTCCTTTCCAAACAATTACCAGATAGAACAAAATAAAAGAACAATTAATAATGTTCTTTTTAAAATGACAGTACTCTGTGTGAATGGGTGAGTTAAATACAAAATACAGTGTTGACAGATCTCACAAGTGAAACAAGTGACCTGGTCTGGAAAAACAAACCCAAAATAAGACACTTGCCTTACCGAAATAAGTCAAAATAAGCAATAGTTATTTTTCCTGTGTGGTGGATTTATCAGCATAGAAATCATAACAAGCATACAGTTAATTAACAGTTAAATATCATTTTATTTACAGATCAATCGGAATCTGGCAGCATTAAATCTGTGTTAATCTGGATTAGCCGTGCATGAATACTGTTTGTAGTAATTGTACATAATTGTTAAAAAGGTCTTCATTCAGAGAATGTGACATACACAACAGGCAGTTAGGCAAAGAAATGTGTGATTACAAAAATGTACTGTGCTAATCCCTTTGGCCTTTGGTTTCATGAAAAATCGGAACATCACTGGTTATCCGCATTTAAGAATAAAGCTTTCTCTCTGGAACAATTAAAAATCACTTTGTTCCAGTTTTCGGTTATGTTCTGCTAAACATTTCATTTTCATTTTTCGTATCCTTCCTTGAACCGTTTTTAGTCCCTGATGTCTAATATCTGAAAGAGGCCACTGCCAAAGGGTGTATCTGGTCTGCAACAATGTTTAGGTAGGTGGCATGTGTCAAATTGACATCCACATGAATGGCCGGATTCAGGTTTCCCAGCAGAACATTGCGCAGAGCATCACACTGCCTCCAACAGCTTGTCATCGTCCTACAATGCATCCTGGTGCCATCACTTCCACAGGTAAACGGCGCACATGTTCACGGCTGTCCACATGATGCAAAAGAAAATGGATTGTTCGCTTACCATTTAATCTACCCAGACCTTGGCATGATGATCATCATTATTCAATTCATAATGGTCATAAAGAGGTCATAAAGTTTTGGCTCATCAGTGTATATAATGTGCACAGTAGACTATGTGAATTTTAGACTACCCAGATTACCTTCTACATTCATCAAAATGTGCAGTATACAACAGAGCACTCTCCACAGAATAGGATATTCTCACAAAGCAATGCAATCCATTTGACCTTCCATTCCCATTGTGATTAATGAACCAGTAGTAAAGTCATCATCAGTGATTTTTATCACATTCTTTTTCATTATTTGATCAGACTGCCAAGAGTTAAGTGTTAAATTTGAACACAAAATTCTACACAAAACAATCATTTACATTTCTGAGATTATAACTGTACACCATTTGCTGAATTAAACATGCAACATAGGCAACATTCACACTGCAGCAGAATACGGTTGTCAATCCCAAACACTGTGAATATAGTCATAGTAAGGTCATTTGACAACGATGTCAGCAATGTCATAAAAACAATTATCTTTGCACAATTATCTTTCTGTTTCACATGAAAATAGTAGAGAGTATAGATGAAGATACTGTTTAAAAACAAACGCTTGGCGGTGTCACTTCCTGGTTTTTTAAAGACTCAATTGTCGCTTTGCTTAAATTGAGCTGAAAATACCCCCAAAATGGCTAAAACATCCTGTTTCAAAAGATTATTTAGGATTTGTGCTGCTTCAGATTTTCATCAGTAACAGTGGATGAGCAAAAACTCAGGATTTGACTAAATATGATATTTCACAGATCCCCGTCATTGTTATCATGTCTACTCTATTACAGTAAGACCCATTTGTCCGCAGATGATGTTAGTACACTGAAAACCCTAATAAGTTGACTTTATTCAATTGAATTGAGTATCGGTGTCTCCAAAACTTAACTGGGTGATCAGATAGAATGAACTTAACTATTTAAGTTAATGTAACTAGATGCAAGTATACTTAACACACATTCTCTTTTTAAATGTTGCTGTTTGTACTTAATAATTTGAATTGAATGGACTCATACACTAACACAGCTTAACCCTTTAAATTCGGATGGGCCCGACCGCAAGAAAAAAAGCAAATCGTCAAAATATTAATTACCACAGTCTTGACCAACTCCAAATAGATAATGTTTGAAAGCTTAGAAGCTGTAATTTCCAGTGCATGTAGTCATTATAACCAAAACTGAACAAGTGCTTTGAAATGTGCAGACAAATCAGAAATGTTCTGTTTTGATAAATTATCAAAATAATTGCATAATCAAAATAATTATTGTAATAAGTAAAAACATCAAACTAATCAAATAGCCATGTGTCAGATGTTATTGGAAAGCGATTAAAAGTAGAATACAACCAGCCTATTTGTTTTAATAATAGTTATAACTAAATATATGTCTTTGACAATTATGTTGGAATTACTTATTTGATGCATTTTCGCTTACATAACATTTAACATAGCATTACTTAGAGGAGGTGATTATCTCTCAAACGAGCCCACACACAACATAATCGGATGCATAGATCATTAGATAATCCACACAAAGCACAGCCTGAAGAGGTCATCCCAATGACGAGTAATGACCTAGTGCTACTTGCGATTGAGTATCTCAGAGTTTATCTGTGCAAAGTTAAAATGGAAATTAAAGAAAGCTTGAGAGGAGAATTGGCGGCGCTGGAGAAGAAAATCGAGGCGAAGTTTGACGCAATGCAATTAATTGTGAATGATCACCGTTCAACTCTTGAACATCTTGAACAGACTGCTGCGACCTCGTCGGATGCTGTTGCGACACTGAAAGCTCAAGTCAAAAATCTAACCAAGGAGGTCTCAGAATTAACAAAGAAATCCATAGATCCGGAAGGCCGTTCTAAGAGGCAAAATATCAGAGTTACGGGAGTCCGTGAGGGACTGGAACATGGTCATGGTACTAGAGAATTTATAGCAAAAATGCTCATGGATTTTCTTGAACTATATGAGCTCCCAGTTCTGGACCGTGCACATGGAGGATGGTGACCCTCCACGACAGCTCATTGTTCGGGTGCATCAAGGCCATGTCATGGAAAACATCATGCGTAAGGTGTCATCACAAACAAAGCTAACTTTTTAATGGCCGTTCCATTCTGATCTTCAGAGATTACCCTTCGGCTGTGGTCAAACGTAGGGCAGCGTTTGCTAAAGTAAGGCAGATTCTTTGTGACAAACCCAGTGTGAAGTTTGGCATCCTATATCCAGCGAAGCTGTGAGTGACTTACAGCGAGGGAGAGATGATCTTCACCGATTCAAATGAAGCATGTAAATTCGCAATTGAACAGTTTGGCGCAAAGAGCTAGATGATGTTTAATAACACCGAAAGGAACGTATGCTGTTTTGCATAAATGCTAAACAATTTAAATACAAATTGATCCAAATTCTCTCCTCTAAAATTTCAAAATCCTTTCAAGATGTAAAGCAGAGATATTTTGAATTCGGTGATAAGCCTCATATACTTTTAGCTCAACAACTTTGGAAAACCGCGTCTGAACTTACAATATGGAAATTAGATTGGACAATGGAGAGGTTCTCACTTCCTCTGGGGATATAAATAATAGGTTCTGGACATTTTATGAATCACTGTACGCATCAAAGGGAAGTATAGATCCTACAATTATGAATCAGTTTCTAGCCTAACAGAATCTTCCCTTGTCAAATCAAAAACAAGTTGACGAGCTAGGTGCAGAAATTACTTCTACAGAAATTTCAGATACTATAAAATCTCTAAAAGGCTGCAAAACGGATTTTGCAATTTTATAAGGTATATAATGAACTACTATCACCATATTTAAATACGGTTTATAATCAGACATTTATAGATCATTCATTGCCACCCTCTATAGATGAAGCAATTATTATTGTGGTTCCGAAAAAAGGAAGAAACTCGGTGGAGGTGAGTTCTTACAGGCCAATTTCACTCCTAAATACAGATAAAAAAATTCTGACAAAAACGTTGGCATGTATATTAAACTCTGTAATTGAAAACCTAGTGAAACCAGATCAAACTGACTTTAAACCTAAGCGTAATTCTTCTTCCAATTTAGGCACCTTTTCAACATCATGTACTCTTCCAGAGGTCTAGTGCAAGATCTAGCCATTCTGTCGTTGGACGCGGAGAAGGCATTTGACCTAATTGAATGGCCTTATCTATTTGCTGTTTGGAAGAGGTTTAATCTTGGCAATAATTTCATCTCATGGATGAAGTTGTTGTACTCTAGCCTGTATGCAAGAATTCTCACAAATCAAACAATATCCTCTCATTTTGAGTTACATAGAGGCACAAGACAAGGTTTCTCCTTGTCGCAACTTTTGGCAGAGGCTATTAGAGCTCACTCTAGTATTAAGGGCCTCAAAACAAAAGATACTGATAATAAAGTAGTGCTATATGCAGATTACATAATCTTATTTGAATCCATGATCTGGTTCTGGAGAATGCGATCTCTCTTCTGGGAAGGTGAATGCATGTGGTGTCGTGTGTGCCAGGATTCAAACCGCTAACCCTGCGATTAGTGGCCAAGCCACTCTACCAACTGAGCCACAGCCGGGGAATTTTCAAGACATCTTACCACATTTTAAAAGCATGAATCAAACTGCATGACACGCAAGCAAGCAGAGACCGACTACACACAAAACACCAACCAATCGCACTTTCGATGGCCAACCGGAAATTCTGCCCACCTTGCAAAATACTGACCAGCGACTCACTGAGAATATTGTGGATACAGTAAATAATACTACACAAGAGCTAAATTATGGAAACATAATTATATGATAATAATATAATAATTAATAATTATAATAATATTCAAGTGCAAGGCATTATGGGTATTATAGTTAGCCATAGTTAGCATTAATTGTGGAGTTATAAACACTTAAAATCTTAAGCCTGGATTTTTAATAAAGATGAAATCAAGGAACATAGATATTTGAGCTATTGAGCCCAAAACTTGACATTTCAAGTAATGTTTAATTTCCAGTAAATATTAGTGTAGATTTGAACTTGTCACATAGGAATTGCACAAACTCTGAGTGCAAACAGCTGCTCTTAATATCCAAAGGGCAAACGCTGTGACTGCATGAGGCCAAATATAATCAAATGATGATTTAATACCATCATGTAAAATCTAACAGGACGAACCCTATCTCCAACAGAGAGCATACTGTTTGTGAAAGGATATGCGAATAATAAAAATTATGTAATGCTTCTAAAATATGTCTTTGTTATAGCACTATTCTACATCAAATTGCATAAAAAATGGTTGGAAAGGCAGAACCATTGTGATGTGTCCGCCCGGACTCATTACAATGATGCACACACACAACAAACACACACAGCAGTGATTCAGAGTCAGTGATAAAAGGATGGGGAAAGGAGCTCTTAACGCTATTTGATGTACAAAACAAGTCTTGATGGAACTTGCGACAGAAATCTTCCATATTTTCCAGCCAGCGTATGGTGCATTTTAATTACCACAGAAGCCTATCAAGTCTTAACTCTCGTCACAACAGAGAATGAGATGTTTTTGTCTGTAGTGCTTTTCATGTGGAGTGAAAAGGGGCGCTGTGAATCATGAATGCAGCTTCATGATTGCTGTAACATGGATAGCCACAGTCTGCTGGCTGATTAAAATTTTGGAAGAGATTTTATGAGATTTAATGCCAATTGCAATGAATATGTGGGGACTTGTTTTGTAAATTATGTCATTTGCCAAACTTGAATTGGTGATATTTCAGATCATTTCTATCTTTATACTGTGAAAGGCTTTGTTTGGAAAATGTTAATAAACCATTACATTTTTACATATTGTTTGATGGAAACATGAAACATGATTTGATTGATTTGAAAGATGGAAATAAATGCATATAAGTAAGGATATTTAATAAGTATATTCAGATATTTATTTAATTTCACAATATAAATGTGAATCCACTGACAGCACTACTAATATTTGAAGTGAGCCTCAAGGATCTTATAAAATTAAGAAAAAAATGGCATGTAATGACTCCTTTAAGGCTTGTTAACCTGAGCAATCACCTCTGTCATGAACAGTTTTACTGTCATTTTCATCTGCAGAACCTTTCAACACCCACAGATACCTGCAGAGCAACATGTCAATCCATTCCACTGCCATGTCTTAATTAAATCAATGTCATCAAACCACCACATACTCTTGCACACGCACCACAGCGAGTCTAATTCACTGTCTAGTGAGGATAACAGATTGAGCCATTGAGCCATTGGCTGTCTGGATCAAATGAGGCAGCACACACAGATTAATTATTCACATTCCCATTATGATCCTAATGATAACACCACAGCTCAATATTTCAGTCCGTATAATTTCAGCTACATGCTGATGGGTCAGATCGTGCACTAGAGTTAATCTCATCCCGTCTGCTGAGTTTCAGATGAAAATCTGCTTTCCTGTTTAAATCCTTTGGGAAAAAGCAAATGCTCTGTTTAGATAAAGTGTTGTGGAATGCGGTGGCTTTTTGCACAGTTTATCCTTTCTCGCTACAGTTATTTGAGGTAATATTTCTGTAATCTCCATACATTCAGCCATAGATTATAGAGAGATTATAATGAATGTTTCATTACATACAATACGTGAGCAAAAGTATGTAATCATCCTCTTCTAATTAATAGGTTTTGGGTATTCCAGTCATTCCAGAGAGGACAAATCTCAATGCTATACTAAATAAAATGACATTCTAGGGATTTGTGTGCTTCCAACTTTATGGCAATAGTTGGAGGAGGGTCCTTTTCTCTTCCAGCATTACGATGCCCCTCTGCACTAAACAAGGTCCAGAAAGAAATGGTTTCCAGATTCTGGAATGGAAATACTAATTTCTATGTAATTCAAATCAATTACACTATATGCCGATTAATGAATTGAATTAATCACAATTTAATACATCAATATTTGAATATATAATTATATATTCAGTATAATAATTCATATAATTAAAATACATTACATTATTGTGACAGATGAGTAAAGTATTGATTAGACAGTACAAAATTGGTTTTAGAAGGCAACATATTGCTTATTTCTAAAAGCTTGTAATTGTTCCGCAGTCCACAGCAATCCATATTGCACCTGAGGTCCTCAATCTATCCGAGATAGATTTATTATTTATAAGGGCTTTTCTACATACACAAGTGTCAGACAGAGCATCTCACTTTGGTTGGGTCACTTTATAAACAGTTTTTTTAGGCTGCTGTGTAAATTTAAATGTAGTTTGAAACTAAGAAAAACACATCTGGAGAACCCTGGTTTCGGTGTTGCGCAACGTCAAAGTCTTTTTCAAGGCAAGACAGTCCATTTGGCGGCCATCTTTGCAACAGTCCCTGACAGCTATTTTATATGTAAATAAATGGCATAAAACTACAGCTCCTATCCACCTGAATGGGGAAAGACAGAAATGTCCAAACAGTTGGTAAAGATTATGATCAAAGAACATCTTTCAAATACTGTAAGTGGTAAAACCTGACAACAATGGTTTTTCAAAAAAATCTAGAGTTCTGGCAAACTAGTCACAAACTCGCCATAAATTTGACACACATTATTTTCACATGCAAATGAGCCTGTGATTCGCTGCAAATGTTTTCCAGAAGTTTGCAGCTCTTCACCGGTAGTGGTGAACCTCTGGCAAACCTTTGGCAACAATGGACAAAATTTGCTGCAGGTTTGCCGCAAACCTCATTTGCCTGTGAAAATAATCAGTGGCGAATTTGCAGCAATTTTGTAGCAAATTCGCCATGAACTCTCAGTTTTTGTAAGGGTTGTTCTTGAGCTCAGATCATGCTAAGAAAAATGCTATTTTCAGGCTGGTCCAGCTTGCTTGCGCATGTGCGTTCTCAAGTTTATTAACAGGCGATGTCTATATCTAAGTAGTGATTGGCTCTTTTACCTGTAAGGGACTTCCTTATCTATATCCGTTGGCCATTGGGTGTTCCAATTTCTCCCATTCATTTTAATCCAGCTGTGTCCAGCTGTATTTGAATGCAAGAATACATCCTCATTTTGTGCCGTAAGTGTGGCATTGCTGGATCTGCCTATTAAGCGACATATGCGGATGCATAGGGCCCCCGCAGCCACCAGGGGCCCTCCACCATGGGTTCAGAATAGTCTTAATAATTACAGTATTTGCAATAATTGTAAATATCACTGGGTACACAACCTGGCTATATGCACACCAATAGTCCAATGGAACCAATCAAAACTATTAAAATGATTGCATATGCTTTGAAGAAAAGACATGGAGAGATAAGGATGTGAATTGAATTTCCTGATGTGGTGACATTAGTAAGACAACTGGTTAGTTGCATGTGTGATCCGGGTTCAAGTCCACCTTCTGCCAGTTTCAATATTCTCCCCATATTAATCCATGTAAGTATGGCTGGAAATGGGGGGAACAGCGTTCACGGAGTGATTTTTGTGATGGAATGGCATTCCCGTTCAAACTGCCTACATTTGTTTGGGAAATAAAGAGCTTTGCGGGTTCAGCACATACATGCGTGGGATCTTCTGCGCCTGTGGTGATGCAATGTTGACTATGTTGACTATCGTGAGGGGCCAGAACACGTTCACGCAACAGATCAACAGATGCACACTGGAATCCACGGGCAACTGATCCACACATGCGCACAACAGATCCACGTGCTCAATTTAGGAATCTACACACCAGAAGTATACACAAATATACAGATTACTTTGCTCAGAATACCATCCACAGGTACATAAAACGTATGTGTAATTTAATGCACAAATGCTGAGCTGTTTTGTGTAACATTATAAATGCCTTTACTGTCATTTTTCAATTATTTTCAATCAATTTAATGCCCCTCCCCCAGTGAATCTCAGCCATTTTCACCAAGTCAAGTGATTTTTATTGTCGTTCAACCATATACAGTTAGTACAGTACACAGCACAAGACAAGTTCCTCCAGGACCATGCTGCTACATAACACAACATAGGACAAACACAGAAATAACATTCCTATATAAAATACCTATATAATACCTATATAATACCTATATAAACTGCACGTGCAAACGTGTGCAAAAAGTACGGGACAGTACAATAAATTACTAACAATGAACAGGACAATAGACACAGTGAGAGACAGTGCAGCGCCGACCAGTACACAGTAGTGCAATCATGTAAGTAGAGACAGACAGTGGCTGTACATGTCATCAGAAAGTCATTTATTTTAAATAAACACAAAAGGTGTAAATTAAGGGTCTAAGGGGAGTGTACTATCACTGAAAGTAGCCTAAATGTAGTGTTCTCGTCACTAAACATTGGGCAGAGAAGGGGGTTGGATTGCCTTTCCCGGTCTGGGCTTTTTCCAGCAGTTCTGCATTTCACGGGCCAGCAAGTGTAAATATAATCTACTCTAACTTTCCATACATTCATTTGTTAATTGAAATCTTTATTATTCATTTCCACATAACTTTATTAAATATATATTTTTGTGCATGAGATATGTTTTAAAAACAAATGTATTTTATTTATCTTTTTTATTTTTTTTATTTATTTTTTTACTTCTGAAGTAGATGTGCTTATAAACTATAGTTGATAGTTTTACATTTTTAAGATTTATGCTTTTAAACAAAATAGACCTGTTTATTAGCATAATTAAAACTTGCTTAGTTATTTATGTTGGGTGTGTTTGGATAGGTGAACATTTAGGTAAGGGGGCCCCATTTGAAAATCTGTTTAGGGCCCCAAATATGCTAGGGCCGGCCCTGAAGCGTGGTTTGTTGCATGTAGAGCTAGAGTTGTGCTTACTGCCCCCTGCTGACTGAGACTAATAAAAACATGAAGATTTTAGGCTAATTCAAAGTTGTAGTGCTCCGATGTTAGGAAAATTCCTTATTATGGTTTGGAACTATGGTCTTACTGTAGTAATATTGTAGTAACCATGTTTTATTATGTTTCTGACAAAAAAACATGGCTTTGATACAATGAACTATAGTTTCACTACAGTAATACCTGTAGTATCCATATACTATAGAAACTATAGTTTTACTACATACACCATTTAAGTAGGGGAATGTCACCCTCATTAAATATATAACTATCAGGTGAACCTGAATTCATTTCAAACTGATTGAAGAAATAGATAAGATCATTCTACTGTTATAATTACAAGTATTTTCTTCTTAATATAGCTTCAATGTAGTTAGCTAACTACTCTGTTCTAAAAGAACAGCTTGACTTTAGTTTAACTGCTTTAAGTTACGGGCGCAGCACACATGCCAACACTCCCAATATTACTGTGTTTCTCCCGTTTTTCCACCCCTCCTCCCGCTGTGCTCCTGAGTCCCGAAGTACAATTTCTCCCGATAAACACACGATTTTCCACATCCACACTTTGCTGATGAGAATGTATTAGAATGTAGGATTGCCACCTGTCCTGTAAAATACAGTGTGGCACGATGGAGGGCGGGGCCGGGTCATGACTCGACACGCCCAGTCCCGTATCAGGCTAATTAAGCCACAGAGAGGGATAAAGGCCGACTGCAGGGGGCGGTGCGAGAGAGAGTGATCCTTACGGACATGTCCGTCATCTTATGTGTTTGTCTTTTGACTTTACCATTAAACCTTTAGTTTGTATGTCAAGCCGGTTTCTCGCCTCTTCCTCGCCCTTAAGGGTGAACTTCCTTACATTGGTGCTGAAACCTAGGAAGGAAGAGGGATACGCCGTAGTAGAGTTCTCGCCTCTACTGTCCACCCCAACGGAGCAGCCGTGGCCATCTGCCGGGGGACAAGGAGCCCAGCCGCCTGGACGTGGAGGAACGGCCGCCGACCGCGAGGGGAGAAGGGGCTCCTAGCCGACCGCCTGGAGCGGTCAGGGCCCCTACCAGCTGCTGAAACGCGGAGGGATTGGAGACCGCCGTCCGCGAGCGGGGAGGGGATCGCGACCGACCATCTGGAGTGGGAGAACCGCTGCCAGGGGCGGGGGAGTCCCCTTCGGCTCCCCAAGAACGCGGCGGGGCGTTCCGTCCGCCAGGGGCTGGAGGACTGCCTCGGATCCACCTGGAGAGGTGCGGCTGTCGTCCGTTAGAGGGTGGAGGAGTGGCCGGGGAACAAGCTACGGCGTATCGGAGAACTGGCGAGTACGTTTTTTTATTTATTTTTATCTCTCTCTCCTCTCTCTCTCGCTGCCACTCTGCGTTGGCCTTTTCCTCTCCTTTCCTTCTCGGGTCGTGACTCGACACGCCCGGTCCCGTATCAGGCTAATTAAGCCACCAAGAGGGATAAGGGCTGATTGCAGAGGGCGGTGCGAGAGAGAGAGATCGTTCACGGACATGTCCGTCGTCTTATGTGTTTGTCTTTTGAGTTTCACATTAAACCTTTAGTTTGTATGTCAAGCCGGTTTCTCGCCTCTTCCTTGCCCGTGAGGGCGAACTTCCTTACATACAGATTTGTTTTGTGTTTAAATATGAAATGATGTGTCCCGTATCGAATCAATACTGGATGCAATTTGTCCTGTTAGCTGGTCAGATGGCGTCATTGCGAAATCGTTTCAGATCGTTAATTTAACATTGATACAAGCATTAGCGGTTTTGACCACTACGGAAACCACACAGTTGTGTGGGGCCCTGGATGTCGGGGGGCCCCTGCCCCGGTAGGAAAGTACCGCAAAAATCTGGGTACACGTGCGAATAAGCCGTTGTCAGCGCTCTTAGAGTGATTCATGTTAGAGGTAGGCCGGGTTCAGGTCAGACTTTGGGTTTGGGTTTGTAATTTATGAAAAAATATACAGGACTTCCGAACTAGTTTTGCACGAGTTAGGGGCTGTTCACATGTTTTTGTGTGCATCTGCTCTGTTTTCCCATTGTTTACCGATGTAAACACGTGCCGGGCGAATGTGCTTGACTGCTGCACCGCGTCTCGCTGTTTCTTCAGTCTCTCACACAGGACCGGCACTTTTTTAGACACTGTGTCAAGATAAAAATAACTTCAGGTCGAGAACTTGAACTACAATTTTATTTCATTAAACAATCTAAATGTATTTGGCTACAATGGCGGATAGGATGAATTTAAAATTATGATTTACAATCAGTTTTATCTAATTAAAAAAAATATATATTATTATGAAAAAAAAAATGTAAATAGTGTCCCGGGTTGGTCAGTTGCTTGGGGCATCAAAATCGTAAACCCGCCTCTGGATACAATTTGGAAATTTTAATACGGTGGGTAAAATAAAGTAAATAATCAAAACAAATGTACACTGTTTTATGGACAAAAGTCACTGTTGCTCATGTCAAATGAAAAAAAACGTATGACTTTCGATTGCTTTGATGGTGCAAATGTGTGAACGCCCTTTTTGCAGACAGCTGCAGTAAGCAGTAGAGAGAAATGTTTTGGAAAAGAGTTAACATGTTAAACACAGTAAAATTATAATCGCTGTTATTGGATGTTTACATTCATGTTAACAAGAAATATTATTGTATAATAGAACTATCTTTTCACATCATATTTCCCTTTGATTCATTGATGCTGTCTTCTGCTCATCACCATAGCAACATCTCTGTTGTTCAAGCTGTGTTTGTCCTGCACACTTTAATAGCTTGTGTTTTACACTCCATTCAAGGCATTACTGCTTTCATGGTGTTATCCTCACATATGCTGCTGTTGTGCCCATTTTATGTAGGTGGAGCTGTTCTCCACTGCATGAATGTGACTTCCTGTACTTTTAGCTTCCTGCATGGCATCATGCATCTATTGTTTCAGTATTTAAATCTTATGCAAATATTGGAGTCAAAGTGCCTTGCACACACACACACACACACACACACACACACACACACACAAATCCGAGCTCGGGACTTGACAGATCTCATCTCACACAGGAAACACTGAGAATCAACATTTATATTATCAACTGATCTGCTGTCATCTAGTAGTCTTTGGATGAAAATCACAAGGGGTGAAACGATTACAGTTCTGATTCCGATTCTAATTCATCTAAATGATTCTGATTCATTTACATTAATGAATCTTTTAGAACTTTTGGAGAAGTAATATTTGGAAATAAAAAATACAATTTGTACTGGATTATCGAATGATAAAAAAAGTATGTTTCCATGTATTTTTTATTAGGATATTTTATTCATTCAGTAACACTTTATAATAAGGTTCCATTTCTTAACATTAGTTAAAAACATTAGTTTGCATGAACTAACAATGAGCATAAGGTATCATTTCTTTTTAAAATATTAAACTGCTCATTACAACAAATATCACAATTTCATATCAACAACCATTCAGTTATTACTCTGATTGAAGTTTGTACACAAAAACAGTTCTTGGTTCATTTGGCAAAAAGAATGATGCTGTAGATTCAAAAGAATTGACTCAAAAGAGTCATTCATTCAGGAATCGGATTACACTGGTCACGCTGTGTATTTTTTGCCCTATAGATTCAAAAGAACTGACTCAAAAGAGTCATTCATTCAGATATCGGACTGCACTGGTCACGCTGTATGTTCTTTTCCCTGTAAACTCAATAGAACTGACTCAAAAGAGTCATTCATTCAGGAATCAGACTACACTGGTCACACTTTATGTTTCGTGCTACAGATTCAAAAGATCTGACTCAAAAGAGTCATTCATTCAGACTGATGCACTGTACATTTAATGTAGTGGTTTTGCAGTGCCGCTGAATTGTAGCACAGGAAACATTGGCAGAATATTTTTGTACACTCATGTAAACACACATCTTGTGGCTTCTTGCTGTTATGGTAATGTTGACATTTATGCTGGATTCATAACATGTCAGTATTACCATAATAGCATGTTTCCAACTTGCATAAACCATTCACGTCTTTCTTTCATGCCAGTCTCATAATCATAAATTGATTCTTATAAAAATGTTTCTTCGCACAGCATTATTACATAAACTCTTAATTTCACCAAGGAGACTGTTGTCAAGATGTACATTTAAAAAGAAGTTACATTTTGGTCTGTTCTCACTGAAAACCGAATGGATCGCTTAAGAAGATATTTATTATGGATTACTTTTATGCTGACTTTATCTCCTTTTTGGAGCTTTTGGAGTTCTGGTCACCATACACTTGCATTGTATGGAGCAACATATTCTCCTAAAAAAATGTGTTTGTGTTCTGCTAATGAAAGAAAGTCATACACATCTGGGATGGCATGAGGGTGAGTAAATGATCAGAGTTAATAAGTTAATAATATTTTCTAATTAAGGATGGACACAAATCATCGACTAATGGAGTACTCCTTCTGCACCAGACTGTTTAAACCACTACTTAAATATATATTTTTTATTCTTTTGTTCATATGCCTGATCTGGGCAGCGCTGAATTATCCTGTTTAATGTGTGTCGTTTGAGGTCTTGGATGAGAGAATGTGACATGCTGGTGTGTTCTTGTGCTTTCAAGCAAATCCAAGTGTGGTCTTGTAATATTCTGATTCTTATTGAATTGTACTCTATTGGTATGCAGTTCTTGTTGAAGTCATGAAATCCAATGGACAAGGATCAGTTTTTATGGTGGAAAGGAAATCCGAAGCAGTACAAGAACAGTTTGTCAGACCAGTATGTGCATTAAACATCTGAACAAGCGCAGAGCGCACTTCATAAAAGTCAACTTTCACCATTTTGTTTTTCTGAATAATAACTTGTGAAATGATGTAGACTCAGAGTTTATATATGTGCATTACCCATATGCCATCAGTACTGGTTTATACGCAAGCGGCGATATCGCAGCGGGCTGTCAAACACATTGAGCTACACATATGTATTTTCTCAGGTACTTATTCAGTCTGAATAGGTGTACAAATGACAGAATTTCAGAAGTACACTCAAATGGCAATAGACGTATCATACTGTTCATGTGTTAAACTTGCTATAGTTTACCTCCACGTTGCTTATTTGTCAAGCAGTGAAACACCTTGAGGAACAAATAGTATGTATAATGTGTATGTTCATATTGTGTATATACAGTATAGAAAATAATCAGAAATATATGATTTATGGAAATGCATATATATTTTGTGACGCTATTACATATCTCGGAGGACTAATAACCCTATTCACTTTTGGTAATTAAGCAATTAGAAAAGATATATTTAGCAATTTCTTCATTTTTGTTGTTGTTTGCTTTGTTATTGTTACATGATTCGTAAGAGAAAGGCTGAGGAATACTGAAGAAGTGGGGGCATAACTTCAAAAAATGAATGAGGTAAAGGGGTTAGAATTAGGTCTCGGGTCACTAAAGAACTAATGTATGCATTTAATGATTAATTAACAACAAAGCTACATATAGATCCATTTTGCCATTATGAGCGTTGCCATAGAAACAAATCTTGAGACTCTGGACATGAACAACTCTGAGTAGAATCTCCAAGTTTTCATCTCATAACAGTAATTCAAACATGACGTCAATGCAGAATTCATGCTCTACGCACACGCAGAAATTCCGTTCGGAATACACGTGATGTGACAGCAGTTGCATAGTTTAGGTTACATACAATATAAACAGTGCATTCAGAATCTGCAATCAAATTGATTTTTATTTAGATTGATGAAAGTCTGTGCATGTAAACAGCCTATGTGATTTATGGAATACATGTATAATTATTTTGTGTTTGGATTTGTGTGTGTGTTATTGCGTATTCATCTGGATTATCCTTAAACATGTAAACTGCTGGAATCCGGCATTTCTGGGAATTACTATGAGTTCAGATGAGTGAGGCATAACATGTGTCTGAAATAACACGCATCACGTTACACTGTGGCGACTGCAGGCAACAAGATGTCACACACAGTTAGTGAAACACATATGAGCCTCTTTAACTTCACACAAAAACAGCAGCTAACATACACTCATGTTTGTTTTATTGTTAAAAGGATTAATTAGAACTTTGTTTGACAAAACCGCTCAGGATATTATAACAAGCTTTAATTCCTTATTGCTGTTAACTGTACTTTAATGAATCAAGCCGTGTTTTAAAATGTTCATCACTATGTGATTGCTGACCGAAAAACAGGCTATTCATTTGCAGTTATTTAACAGGGTTGGGAGGGTTACTTTTGAAATGTATTCCACTACAGATTACAGAATACATGCTGTAAAACGTCATTTCTGACATATTCCGTTAGATTACTCAAGGTCAGTAATGTAATCTAAATACTTTGGATTATTTCCTAATTTTTCACTTCAGTTGATTATAAAGTGAAAAAAATCTGTCAGTACAGAAACACACAATTTGTTAATACATAAAATGCAATATCTTAAACATAAAATATAAAATTCTTAAACAGCCTAAATATGTTATGCATTGTTGCTTCTAAAACAAGATTAAGTAAATTTCTCTTTTTTTAAGTATTTTTACAAGAAAACAATAAAAAAAAAAAAAATCATCAAGAATCCAATTTTGCAGTGCATTGTTGTCCTACTAGAGAAAAAAAATGATGATGTAACATGAATTTTCTTATATATATATATATATATATATATATATATATATATATATATATATATATATATATCATTGTGCCTGGTAATAGGTGCATGCTGGTGTGATGGTGGCCAGCTGGTATGTGATATCTGTGCAGGGTGTAAACCTCACTCTCCTGGCATTTAAAGATGTACTAGGAACCATTGCTAGAGGCCACGGCATTTAAAGCCTCCTTGCTAGTGCGTCAGACCCCCATGCCAGGGATCACTGGTTTGAATCCCACCCCGATTGGGATTTTAAGAAAATCCATGTTACATCATATTCTTTTTCTCTAGTATGACCTTTAATATTAGATCAACAATGTACTGCAAAATCTGATTCTTGATGAGAATTGTTTTTATTGTTTTCTTGGAAAAATCCTTAAAACTAGATAAATTTACTTTACCAGTAAGGCTGGTCTGGTTTCATGGTTTTTGAGGGGTTTTGGGCACTTTTCAGCTGGTCATGAAAGTAGTCCATGACTTGTGCAGAATTTCCCAAGTCCTCGGAAATCATATGATAGTTTTAAATGAGAAACAGTCTAAATTAAAGTTGTTACTCTAACTCTCCTTGGCATGTTCATGAAAGTTCATTGTAACAATGTTCGTAGATCTTCAACAAAGGAGGAAGCAGGAGCTGGCAAAATCCAACCAAAAGACTTTTAATTTAACAAAACACGACACAAAAGTGCTTTTCAGCATAACAAAACATAAATGTGCACACACAAACACTGCTGTGTGCCCCTCTCTCTCTCTCTCTCTCTCTCTCTCTCTCTCCCTCTGGCATCCCCGGCTCTCTCTCCCGCTTATTGGGGCAACTCAGCACCAGGCGTGCACTCTCACAGCCCGGCCATGCCCTACTCCTCGTCACACACCCCCAACGCCCGATTCAGGCCATGGAATCAACCGGCCTGACCTTCTCCCTCCCCCCGCTTCCTGGAGGGGTGGAGTTGCCCCTTTGACCTGAGTAGGATGAGGGGAGAGAGAGAGAGAGAGAGAGAGAGAGAGAGAGAGAGAGAGAGAGAGGGAAAAAAAAATGAAAAACACTCTGGTTCGCCAGCCCCGAACACGCTGTCACATGGTCCTTAGCCAGCTGCACTGCCGCCAGGCAGATGGCAGCGGGCTCCTCCGCCTCCATGAAAGAAGTTGCGATATCCGATCTGAACAAGTTATTCTTTTGGATCAGCTCCTTTCAATTAATTGGTTAATTCAGTTCACAAAACTTTTGTAAATGATTCAATTACAAATAAAATATATTCAGTTTTCAAGTTTAACAGACTGGAGGGGAAGACTCTCAGTGAATAAAGACTTAAATTTTAGTATTTTTATGACATAATGCTACCGTATGGCTTCAGAAGACTTGAAATATAGCACCAAAGTCATATGGACTGCATTTAAGATACTTTTAAAGTGCTTTTTTTTCCTTTTTGTAGCTTCTCAGATGTGGTCACTGTATTCTTTCATTGTATGGAAAAGAAAATCAGATGGGTTTGAAAAACATGAGAGTGAGTAAATGTTGACAGAATTCTCATTTTTGGGTACACTATCTCTTTAACTCCTTCTGCTGGTTTTCATTTATAGCTTTGACTTTGCCCAAGTCTCTCAGGTCATTTCTCAGAGGTGTGTTGATGAAGGTATCAGGCTGTGTTTTTCTAGAGTTCTCTGTCTCTGACTCTCCCACTGAGCTGTGGACATCAGCCATGGAAAAAAATGGCAAGTGTGGAAAACTGAGCTGCACTGACCACAAATAAAAGGTCATTGCACCGTTGGTTACGTGCACACACACGGGCACCTGCAGAGAGAAAACACACACACACACACACACACACACACACACACACACACATTGGCCCCTCATCCCATGATGACAAAGACAAAGGCAGAAGATGAGCTTTTTTATTTTCAGCAATGACTGAATCTCTGTGCAGATGTAAAGCTGATTATATCACACGCAGCATGAGAGAGGATGAGTTAATGATGAGGAACAGTAAGAATAGACTTGAGAGAAGAGAGCACAGAGATGACAGAGAGGTGAAGACCTCTAATGCTCTGTAAGACACAGTAGATGGCAAAAGTTTATTGGTTGCTCATGCATGTCAACACATCAACCATTCAATGACAAAAACTGTCCATTTTTAGATCGGTTGACAAGTGCATTAAGACAAATACTTTTTAAATTTAATATAAAAGCTGCATTTTTCAAATGTTTGTTAATTATTTTGTTGTTACCAATAAAATATTTTTTTTAACAATTAAATTAAAAATAAGTTAGCTCATCTCAAGTGAAAGAATGACCAATGAGAAAACAATGTAGGACAAGACTAGATTTATCTGTCAGAATTGGAATGGATCATTGAATGTTATTAAGGCTATGATATTAATAATTTTCATACTCACAGTACACAGTACAAGGAAAGTTGTTTCAGAGGTAGAGCAAGTTATAATATTTTAATTAAAGTTCAGAAAGACAAACTTTTTTTTTGTTTGTTTGTTTAAATGTGCACTCAGTATTTTTTTCCTTATTAAAAACGTTTGATTCCTGAAGACATGAATTATAACTCTGCAATATAAGTATGAAATCATGAGCACTCACATTAAAATGAAGACTCCAGTCACATCAGTAATCTTATAAAAGCTGTTTTATTCTACATTGAGAGGGTCCACACATGGGGGCGGCCATTTTAGAATCACATGACCAGCTGAATACTTCTCACTTAATCTCAGTAACCGTCCTGTTATTTGACACTTTCACTCACTGATTAAAGTAATCATGACTGTGAATACTACATTTCTACAATGACATCTGAAACTGAAAACTATTGATTTTAAATGATGTTGCATCCAAACCACTAGGTGTCACTGTAAGTCCAAGAAGACACAAAGACAAAAGATACTGAGTGCACATTTAAGAGATCTGCCCTTATTTTGGTGAAACTTGATTGATTAAGACATTCATAATAAACTTTAATAAAGCAATTAAGCTGCTTTTGAAGTGTGCAATATGTATGAATAATTTAAACTACCTGAATTAAATCTGTTGTACCTGATGTAAAGGGGAAGAAGAATTTATGCATGTGTCAGGTTTGACAAAAAAAACTTCTGCAAAGGATGCAACATCTTGTAACATACTCAAAATGATGTACTTTCCCATCACCGACAAATTTTTGTGAGTTGTAGAAGTTGTTAACTTGGAGTCAGCCATCAAGAGTTAATTCTGTGGCATTTCTGTTGCACCATCGTGAGACTAGCCGGCAACAGGGAAAAAAATGCTAGATACTATTTAAGATGCCAGGGTAGTAATTAAAGTGCTTGAATCACTCTTTGTGTGCCAGTCACTGGGTTCTCCGAGTAGCTTCACTGTTTGTTTTCATCACAGTCTCTTCATTTGGCTGGACACACTTGTTTTACTTGCACTCTGGCCTTCTCAATTAGCACTTAGACAGGGCGACAAAAGCTGTCTGGAGAAAATAGCATACTACTGTACACTAGATTATATTTGAAAATAACTGTTTATTTTCTGATCTGAAACAAAGATGCCTCACCTGTTGATTCTGACTGTATACTGCATTTCAGCATTAGTTCTTAGTCATACATATACGTTTACATGGGTGTATGTTAACCCTTGTCTAAAAAAGCCAATCATTTGACTTTAGGCAGAATGTTTGGTCAACTGGCAAGTTATTTTGTACAGGAGTTGCCTCTTTAGACAGGATGAGACCATCACAGCAAGATGTAAAATCTCATAGATAATACAGGCTATTTGTATACAACCCCAAATAGAAATGGCAACTGAATGATCATGTCATCTCTGACAAACAGTGTTGATTTTTCATTTTTGCATGAAGATCAGGGGGCAGTTTAATCTGAAATCATTGATACCACAATAATAGATAGACTCCTGCAAACAATTTTGCAGACAAAAACAAAGAAATTTGTAGGAAATGTGTGTTAACTTTGTGAAACAGAATTTCTGTCCATTTAAATTGAATAAGTTCCAGCTTTCACAGATACACCGATCAGCCACAACATTAAAACCACCTGCCTAATATTGTGTAGGTTCCCATCATGCTGCCAAAACAGCGCCAACCTGCATCTCAGAATAACATTCAGAGATGATATTCTTCTCACCACAATTGTACAGAGTGGTTATCTGAGTTACTGTAGACTTTGTCAGTTCAAACCAGTTTGGCCGTTCTGTTGACCTCTCTCATCCGCAGAACTGCCACTCACTGAATGTTTTTTTTTTTTGTTTGTTTGTTTGTTTTTGGCACCATTCTGAGTAAATTTTAGAGACAGTTGAGCATAAAATCCCAGGAGATCAGCAGTTACAGAAATATTCAAACCAGCCCATCTGACACTAACAATCATGCCACACTCCAAATCACTGAGATCACATTTTTTTCCCCATTCTGATGGTTGATGTGAAAATTAACTGAAGCTCTTGACCCATATATGCATGATTTTTATTCACTGCACTGCTGCCACACAATTGGTTGATTAGATAATCACATGGATGATTGTTGGTGCCAGACAGGCTGGTTTGAGTGTCTCTAGAATTTACTCCGAATGGTGCCAAAAACCAAAAACATCCAGTGAGCAGTTCTGTGGACGGAAATGTGTTGTTGATGAGAGAGGTCAACAGAGAATTGTCAGACTGGTTAGAACTGACTAAGTCTGCGGTAACTCAGATAACCGCTCAGTACAAGTGTGTGAGAAGAATATCATCTCTGAATGCTGTTCTGAAATGCGGGTTGGAGCTGTTTTGGTGGCACGGGGGGGACCTATACAATATTAGGCATGTGCTTTTAATATTGTGGCTGATCGATGTATAACTAAAAACAAATATACTAACCTGTTCTCACACCCTATGCATCACTATAGAGCCAAAAGTTGGCAACTGTTTAGCGATGTTGCTAGTATGCCTACAGCTTTTAGTGATAAACCTTAAGGATCAACAAACTGATGCAAAGTGCATTGTTATTTTTATAATCATAAAGTTAGTTTCTAAAAAAAAAAAAGGATAATTTTGCTTGCTAAAATGTGTCCTTGATTGTAATTGTTAGGATTTCTTTTTCTAAAGAAAGCTTTTTTATTGATTGATTACACATTAAGTGGGCTGTTTCTGTTTATATTCATTTAGAAGTAAGCTACATTTCTTTGTTCACAGTGGTTAATGTTTAAACTGTTCTTTTCTGTAGAAGTTCATGTGGCATTTATTTGCAGCCTGATCTCACATGTTTTGATAACTGCCAGCTTAAAGTTTCTTGGGACATGCCCTAGGGATAAGAGGAGTTCATAATAAAAAGAAGAGGTTCTGAGATTACAGCAAACACCTCTTTTAAAAGCTTAGTCAGTATTGATCTAACAGACATGCTGTTGGTTTTGATGTTGTTGTCATATTTTTGCAAATCAAAATTATGTGCTGTATTACACATTTGACTGCAGTTTTCCATTAAATATCCAGCGGGGGATGCCAAAAGTGAGTAAAATGTGTCGAACTTAGACAAGGTTATTAAGTTGAATTTTAAATGGAGGTTTTAATGAGCAATGATATTTTCCCTAACCTAACACTTTAGCCTAAACCTAACCAATAGTGTTCTAAAAGAAAATGAGAGGTAAACAAAACAGAAATCCTTTCCCTTAAATAACACCTAACTTAATCAACAGTGTTCTAAAAGCAAATGAGAGGTAAACAAAAGAGACATCCTTACTCTTAACCAGCACTTAACCTAACCAATAGTGTTCTAAAAGCAAATGAGAGGTAAACAAAACACACCTCCTTATCCTTAACCAACACCTAACCTAAACAATAGTGTTCTAAAAGCAAATGTGATATGAAAACCCAATTTTCTAAAGCAACCACATCATTTCATGTTGCTTCTAAGACTTGTTACACGTGTAAACTTGCGTCCTTGACTGGGTTTGAACTTTGTCTTTGGAGTCCAAAGTCAAACACTTCATCAAGTGAGCTAGCACAAGCTAATCACTTTGGAATAATTGTGTAAATGTAGATGGGTCTTTAATACAAGCCTTAAAATTTGTTGTTTTTCTAATGATGCGTTATACGAAGTGTTTTGATATCATAACATAGCAGTCTGTTAGTGAAAGAGCCAAAAATACGTGTTTAAAAAAATCCTAATCAGCCACTGTAATTTGTGATTTGTGTGAAAGTAAATAAAATGCACAGTTGTCATAGCGCCTCTAGTGTTAATTTCAACAGGAAACTGCGGCAAAATGAAGAACGAATAGTTCTTATGAATAATTTTCAAATCTGAGATATAAATAACATGAAAAGGTGTTTTTCTGTAAAAGTAAAAAGTAGGGTTGAAAATGAACAAAGAAATTCATTTCTATCGGGAAGACATGCAGGCTTGAGTGAGGTTTAAGATGCCATTTATTTGATGAATGTAGAACAGAAAAGTAATGTCTCTCTTTGGCGTAGGCCCCGTCTGGTGATCCGAGGGAGTTGTACTCGGAACCATCATATCCTGCCGGAGATAGGAGGCAGGGGCGAGCAGCCTACCCCCGTGCGGGACGGGGCTCAACTGGTGGTGGTGGGGTGGTGGAGGTTGCCGTGTTAGAGCACTGAAACAGCAATGTGATAGATTGTGAGCAGACTTATAAAGCAATGGCTTACCTGCGATTGGCTAGGAATTACCCAGCTAATAGTGTGATGATGTACAACTGCTAGTCTTCCCGCTAGAACTACGCTGCGCTCACATTTCTGTGAATGGAGCTTTCACTGTGCCTATTGTCCTGTTCATTGTTAGTAATTTATTGTACTGTCCCGTACTACACGTTTGCGCGTGCACTTTATGTTGGTATGTTATTTAGTCTGTGTAGTCTCATGTGGTTCTGTGTTTGCACTATGTTGTTTTATGTAGCAGCATGGTCCTGGAGGAACGTTGTCTTGTTTCGCTGTGTACTGTACTAACTGTATATGGTTGAAACGACAATAAAAACCACTTGACATGACTTGACTTGGTTTCCAAGTGGACCTCTGTTTCCTTTGCTTTCTTACTTCTGGAAGTTAACATCTTATGGTATAAAATACGGGATCGTCCCATACTTAAAGATAAATTGATGCTTCCTGTATTTAAGCTAGTCCGATGGCATCACAGTTCAATATTGTTAATTTAACTTTGAAATTAATTGGAAATGTTGTCACCGGTGGGTAAAGGACCATATGAAAATTCCACACATTGTGCTAAAACGTGCGAAATCTGTTACATGTGTGGGAAGACACAACCATATCAGCCAACTAACACCCCAATCACCCACCCCTAGGTCAGGATCTCTAGAGCAGAGGTATTCAGTTAAATTCCAAGAGGTCCAGTCTCTACAGTTCCTTCCCAGTAATGGTCTGGAAAATAATACGAAAATAATGGTGTCAGTAGTCATATGGCTATGAAATTATATAATATATATTTTGGAATAGTTTTTATAACTTGCCATGTTGGCAGAAATAGTCCTTTGTAAAGAAATAAAAAATCTATTTAAAACTGGTCAGGGATGAGGACATTTGGGGCCCAGAGACAGCCAAAGTTGCAGGGTCTGAGAGATCTTCTTCCAAATTATTAGAATTTTTCATCAAGACTTCATCAGACGAAGGCACTTGGATAAAAATATAAAAAAATAAGATCAACAGTTCGTTTTGAAGCTGAATGACGGCAGTCCAGTTTTTGTGTTTAAATATTTTTACATTCAGAATATATAGTATGTGTACGGGACATAGGAGGCATTTTGATAGATAAAAAATACTGTATGGGGGTTCAGGGGTGTCCCCTGAGAGAAAATTTATAAAAAAAATTGTCTGCATCAACCATTTTTTGATTTTTCTTAAAGTGAGAATCTACTAACAAACAAACAAACTAAAAATTATCTAGTGCTGAATGCGCTATTTCCGTTCCGTGCACGTACACACGTATACTTACAAAAAGATTACTGCACAAATATTTAGATCTCATTCTGGATTGAATCGTCCTTTGGTCCGGATTCGGACCGGAGTCAGCCTATTGAGTACCCCTGCTCTAGAGACAGTGTAGACTAGACTGGTCCCATGGCAAATTTGTGAATATGGAGCTTTCAACAGTCACTTGAGACCCAAACCCTGGCTTCTGTGTTGTTCCGAAAAAGCTGGGCTTTTATTTGCTCAGTTGGTTCTGGAAATGAGGGCAAAAGTTTCTGTTTAGTGATAGAGATTTCTTAATTCGTAGTCTATTTGACTCAAAACGCTTTCTCAATATTGTCACACAGCAGTTGAGTCTGACAGCTTTTTATGAATGTTGGATTAATAGCTTAATTATGGGATGACTCAAGACCCCTCAACTCACATAAGAGCAAATTCATATTCTCGTTTATTTCCCATCACTCACAGACAGATTAATTGGTGGCTCTATATGCATGCCCCATTGAAATAACCATTCAGAGTTATGATTAACTTCCTGCATATAAAGCAACCTCTCTGAAACTCTTTCAGTGGGGTAAAAGAGAAACCTACATTATTAAGAGCGTCACTGTTACTATTGATCAGAACACTAAGTATTAAACTTTGGCATATAACTTGTCCTGTACAATTTACAGACATGAATGATCAGATGTGTACATTGTAAGTGATCAACTTTTGATTTTGATTTTGTTTTCTTGGACTTCTCTCCAGGACCCCAGAAGCAAGCACAAATTTAAGATCCACAGCTATGGCAGTCCAACCTTCTGCGATCACTGCGGCTCACTGCTGTACGGACTCATACACCAGGGGATGAAATGTGACAGTGAGTGAAAACCTCCCACCATCACTCTTTCACTCTCACACTGCAAAAAAAAATCTATTTATTTCTGTCTTGTTTTACAATAGAAATGTCTAAAAAATACTTAAAGTAAGATATATTTACTTGAGAAGCATGATGAATTTTAGTTGGGGTCCCTGGATACATGCATGAAATAGTCATAAGTGGTACCATATGAAAACGTAAAATCTGAACTTTTTAAAGAACTCGATCACTTTTGTTACATTTATGTTACATACAGTAAAATAACAAGACCTGAAAATCTCCACGTGTTCTTTGTAGGACAGCAAAGACAAACGCTCCTATCACTGCTTCTGTAAGCCCCAAATAGCCTTAGAAGACTGAATAGAATAGAAGATTGTTGTCTTCAAAATAAACCATTTTCTACTCATCTGTGAGCTTGCTTGGGTTCAAAATGCAATAATATGTCTCATATGTTCAGAACAAAATCTGAATTCCAGCAAAAAACAAATAATTGACAAAATAGGTTCCTGTCTTAGAAAGCTTCTACTCCACTCAGAGATATTCTATGAAATAGTGGGGAATCACAAAATAGACTGAATTCCTAGCGACATGGCGAGTGCTCAGCTGGGTTTTAGATCTGTATATTGTGATGCAGGGTTTCCCAAACTGTGATAGAGTGTAGAGATTGTGTCCGAAAATATGTCCGTTATTTACTGATTTTTAAAAATGTATGATTCCAAATGTTGTCCGCCATTTAACACATAAAAAAAACAAGAATACAAAAAACAAGTGTGTCAATTTTCATTGAAACCAATTTTTTGTCTATGGCTTCGGTGCAATTTTCTTACCTCAATTAGATGAGAGCGCTCTCTCTCTCTCTCTCTCTCTCTCTCTCTCTCCCCTCCCTGTGTGTGCTGCATATGTGTGTGTGTGTGAGAAAGAGAGCAAGAGTGCACACTCTCATGGAATGGACTGACAGTGAGAAATTGATATTTTAATGCTACTCTCCATAAAAAGACATGATGTAGCATAATTACTTTCATTATCAGCAACCCAATCAAGTTTGACAAAAAAAATGCATTAACATGACATTGTTTGACCTGTAGTCCTGAAAAATCCATAGGTAATAGCTGTTCCTCCTTACCTGTACTGTTAACTGCTTAAGTGCTGGAACTCACTGCCGAACCGACCAGTTGACAGAGGCTTCTGATGAGCCTTAAACGTGTCAGTTAGGTGGTCCCCTAATATTTCCTTGCACAGCAGCCAAAACTTAAAATATAGGATAATCATGTATAATTACATAAAATATTTTTAGAAGTATGGGGACATGTCCACCCACCCCAGGTTATGATAGTTGTTACAGCCCTGGCTTTGTTACTTCAATGAAAAGATCATTATTTAAAATGTACAAATTGGCTTTATAATATCAAGATATCAAATTTAGGCTGCATACACAAACTAAATGGCATAGATTTATTAAATTTTTTGTGAAATTAAAACAAATAAATACAGAAATAAAATAGACTATTACACAAAGACATAAAAACAGATTGTTTGACAAGTTTTTCTTTTCTTTGTGTGTGTGTGTGTGTGTGTGTGTGTGTGTGTGTGTGTGTGTGTGTGTGTGTGTGTAAATGGCAAATTAAATTAATTGAAATATATATCACTATAAGAAAAGAACAATAGATGAAATAAAGTTTTATTCAAATATAAAAATAATATGAAAAATAAAGTGCAAAGATGTAACATTAATTATATTTCGAAAGGTTAACTTATTTACAATATCAGGGGGTACTTCAAGTAAATAATTTAGGTCAAAGGGGTTCAGTTGTGATGGAAGTTAGTAGAGGAAAATAATTTTTTCCTAGTACTTGCTGCAATCTAGTGGAATGAAATAAACAATTTAACCCTATAATGCCACCTGTGTCATATTTGATAAGCTATGTTCTAAAGCCTGTGCATCATTAACATAATCACAATTTTGCAGAAATTCATGTTGTCTGCAATGTACTAGATGTCTGCTGCCACTTAGTGGATGTTTCCAGGGATTTCTTAATGGAAAAATATTTTAAAATTTTCCCAAAATGTCTGCTTTTGTTTTGCATGCACTCGTTTTTTTATATGTGAAATCTTTGCTGATTTTAAAGAAATGTTCTGGGTTCAATACAAGTTAAGCTAAATCGACTGCATTTGTGACAATGTTGATTACTATAAAAATTTATTTCGACTCGTCTCTACTTTTCATTAAAATAATCGAGATTACAATGTGGCGCTTACAGTGGAATTGAATGTGGACAATTTTTGGAGGGTTTAAACAGAAATGTGAAGCTTATAATTTTATAAAAGTACTTGCATTAATTCTTCTGTTCCCTGTCTGTCACTCACTCGACTTTGTATCGATGAAGTGACACTAAGGGTCACTCTTGGAAGCTCGAGACACCTCTGATCTTTGATAAAAGTTCAATGGAAATTGGCGAGTGGTATTTGCATGCCACTTCCCCGCACATACGGGTATAAAGGAGCTGGCGCGCAAAACGCTCATTCAGATTTTTGCTATTCATTGAGCTGAATTCCCACGGCTTCCATTGACTTCTGCTGGATTCTGACGGCGCAATACAGCGGCTTCTCCCCCCTCTGCACTGGTGCACTGCAGAAATTGCCCCTGAGCGCTTCGGCTGAACAACTAATAGAGTATATTCTAAAAGATTATAAATCCTAAAAGAGTATATTCTAAAAAAGGGCACACATGGAAATGTCTTTTTAAAGATGCGTCTTTTTAAAGATGCCTTTCCGTCTGTGTGTTATTCCTGGTCGCGATCGTTATCTCTTGCCGTCTGATTGCCACCATCACTGTCTTTCGTGTCTGGGTGTTCCCGCTACTGGGTGCTAACGCTACTGGGATCGTTTGTGGATGGGTCATGTTCTCACTGCGTGAACATGGCTCGAATGGAACCCGCTGCTCTCCCCTGAACTCTTGCGGCTCGATGATTGGTTCCTGGGGCCCGCAGTGCAGCTCACAGCCATGCCCAGCCCCAGTTCCTTTCTTCCCAGAAAGGAACTCACTGCTTGAACATGACCATGGCAATGTTGCGGTCGCAGCTTTCCTTCGTAAGAAAGCAAGCCACCCAGCAGCTTCAGTCCTTCTACCTATGGGTATGAGGCCAGTGCAGCTAGTACTGGGGGTGATTTGGGGACCTCAATGGGACCACCTCCTCTGGGCATTCACCCACGGATCTCCCATTCCCCAGCACGCTTGTTTACCCCAATCGGGCTTCAGTGCGCCGGGTCATCTCAGGGAGAGTTCAACATCTTGTTTGGGCCCACGAAGGTGATGAGCTTTCAAGCAGCGTCAGAGAGTGGGCTCGTCCAGTCGGACACGGAGGCCTCGGCTGGGATTCCCCCCTCGTGTATGGTCCCCCAGTCGAAGGCTGCCGAAATGACGGACATGCTTTCCCGGGCAGCCGCGATCCCCTGAACTCTTGCGGCTCGATGATTGGTTCCTGGGCCCGCAGTGCAGCTCACAGCCATGCCCAGCCCCAGTTCCTTTCTTCCCAGAAAGGAACTCACTGCTTGAACATGACCATGGCAATGTTGCGGTCGCAGCTTTCCTTCGTAAGAAAGCAAGCCACCCAGCAGCTTCAGTCCTTCTACCTATGGGTATGAGGCCAGTGCAGCTAGTACTGGGGGTGATTTGGGGACCTCAATGGGACCACCTCCTCTGGGCATTCACCCACGGATCTCCCATTCCCCAGCACGCTTGTTTACCCCAATCGGGCTTCAGTGCGCCGGGTCATCTCAGGGAGAGTTCAACATCTTGTTTGGGCCCACGAAGGTGATGAGCTTTCAAGCAGCGTCAGAGAGTGGGCTCGTCCAGTCGGACACGGAGGCCTCGGCTGGGATTCCCCCCTCGTGTATGGTCCCCCAGTCGAAGGCTGCCGAAATGACGGACATGCTTTCCCGGGCAGCCGCGATCCCCTGAACTCTTGCGGCTCGATGATTGGTTCCTGGGCCCGCAGTGCAGCTCACAGCATGCCCCGCCCCAGTTCCTTTCTTCCCAGAAGTGCACTTTGAGCTGACAAGGTCGTGGGAATCAACTTTTACTGCCCCTGATGGCCAAGGCCTATGGTGCCGCTGGACAAGCCGCCTGCACCCTGCACGCCATGGCTCTCCTGCAAGTCCACCAAGCCAAGGTGCTAAAAGAACTGCACGAGGGTAGTTCCACCCCGGGATTGATGTAGGAACTGCGTTTGTCAACCGACCTCGCCCTCCGGAAGGTCACAGGTACGGCGCTCCAGCAGTGCCCTCCCCCCCATATATATATATATTTATATATATAATTATATATATATATGAAGTAAACATGCCCACACCCGGAATGTTTCGATGGACTGCGGGGACGATGTACATCCTCCCCCCCTCCCTGACTAATTCCCTGGTGGGTATCAGGAGCCAGGTAAGTCCTTCGATGTCCCTTGACTCAGCACGGCCACAGGGCTCGAGCCCCTTCAACGTGGTGCTTCAGGCTCTGCCCCGACACGAGGCCCTACCCATCGGTACGTCCGATGAGATTGTCCCCTTGGTCCCCCTCATGCGGAGCTTGGACTAGTGGCTTGCACTCTCCAACACATTACGATGGCTGGCCCAGATCGTCCGACTCGGCTACGTGATTCAGTTTGCCAGGTGCCCGCCAAGGTTCAGGCTAATTTGCGCACTGAAATTGCTACCCTCCTACAGAAGGGTGTGATAGAGCCTGTCCCTTCAGCCGAGATGAAGAAGGGGTTTTACAGCCCTTACCAGGTGCATTGTGGAGGTTCCGGCCGTTGATCCAGGGCAAGCACATGTTGACAGACAACACAGCAATGGTGGCATACATCAACCATCATGGGGGATTACGCTCCTGTTGTATGTCACAACCTGCCTGCCGTCTCCTCCTCTGTAGTCACCAGCACCTCAAGTCGCTGTGAGCCACTCTCATCCCGGACGACCTCAACACTTCAGTGGCCTGCAAGGGAGAGTGGAGACTCCACCCTCAGGTGGTCCAGCTGATTTGTAGTCAATTCGGGCAGGCTTCCCCAGAATCCTCCCGCTGCCCGCTTTGTTACACCCTGACCGAGGCACCCCTCGGTATAGACACGCTGGCACACAGCTGGCCCCCTGGACTTGGCAAATATGCGTTTCCACCAGTGAGCCTACTTGCAAGGTCAGGGAGGATGAGGAGCACCCCCCCACCCCCCGGCGAATTCCCCTGAGGAAGGATCTTTTTTCTCAGGGACGGGGCACCATCTGGCACCCGTGACCAGTCCTCTAGAATCTCCATGTCTGGCCCCTGGACAGGATGTGGAAGACCTAAGTGGCCTACCACGCACCATGGTAGACCCAATCACTCAGGCTAGGGATCCCTCTACAAGGCACCTGTATGCCTTGAAGTGGCATCTGTTCACTAAGTGGTGTTCTTCCCGATGCGAAGACCCCCAGAGATGCGCTGTCGGATCAGTGCGTTCCTTCCTGCTGGACAGGTTGGAGGGATGGCTGTCCACCTCCACCTTGAAGGTGTATGTAGCCGCTATAGCAGCACACCACGACACAGTGGACGGTAAGTCCTTAGGGAAGCTCGACCTGATCAACAGGTTCCTGAGAGGTGACAGGAGGTTGAATCCCTCCAGAACGTGCCTCGTTCCCTCATGGGACCTCTCTGACCTCTCCAACACAAAAATGAATTGCTGGGCCTCAGGAGTATAATGACCTTTAAAGTTTGATGTATCAAATATGATACATAAAAAAAATTAAACATGCATTTTTAACAGGGGCAGAGCAAACAGAGGCTGAATCACAGGCTTTCACAGACAGGATAATAAAAACAACTGTATGTTCACCATAAAATTGTTTACTTTGGAAGATGCAGTTAACTAAACAAGAGCATATAAGTGCACATCTCAAAATATACTAATTAATATTTGTTTAATTTGATTTGTGCAGCTATACTTTCTTTTTTCTATCATAACATTGTAAACATATACAACATTATTTATGAATTATTGGAATTTTTTTTTTTCTGTAAAATGAGATCAAAATTGTCCAGTTAGTACTCTCTATGTATGTACGGTGAGCTTTTCAATTTAGATGTAAATATTGCAGACGGCAGCAAAAATATGCAGCAGAGCTTAAAGGGTTAAAACAAAACAAAAAATTGGCAGTGTGGAATATTTTCTTCTTTTTGTTTTAAGCATAAATATCATTTCATTTCCCTTTTGTTTAATGATGTTTAGATATTTTCACTGGAAAACCAGACAAAAATACTGACTTAGAACACAATTATTGCAGTGCATCTAAGGCCAGTTTCTTAACCAGATCTAAAAGGAACCTGTAACAAAATGAAATAACTCCTCAGATCAGGGTGAAAGGATAGCTCTTGCCCCAGGCCTTTCTCAGCATCTCTCTCTCTCTGCTGTCTGTGTGGGGAGACTCATCTCTCAGGAACATAAGGAGGTCAAATGGGATTATATTGTACATTCCTTGTTAATTTGAACTAGAATATTCCTGTTTTCAGACCCCTGTCTGCTTCTATCCCCATCCGTCAGTCTCGCCTTCTTGCTCTGGTGGGAAAGTTATCACAGATTATAATGAGATCAGATTGCAGTAAATTCATGTGGAATTGCAAAATGCTTGTAATTAATTTCTTACAATCTGTTCGTCCACACCTCACTGAGAAGATTACGCCAAATGTATCACGTCAACTGTATCTTGATGTCTCAAAATGTAATAACTTTCACCTTTCACTGCATAATATGTCATGTTGTGAATGTGGCATCATGTTGACTTTAACATGTTTAATGCTACAGTGTTTACAGCTGAATCTCTCTCTTGTTTCTCTTGTTCTCAGCATGTGACATGAACGTTCATAAGCAGTGTGTGATGAATGTGCCGAGTCTGTGCGGGACAGATCACACAGAGCGCAGAGGAAGACTGTTCCTCAAGATCGATGTCAGCGCAGACAGACTTCATGTCACAGGTCAGCATACACAAAGCACTGGAAACATCATAACATCATTACATCAAAACACTGGCACAGATTGAGCTACAACTAATTCAAAGTCTTTTTGATTGATTCAAAGAACCTCATATGTTCCTTTCATTTGAACTCATGTTGTTATATTTGAACTGGACCACACTGGTCACTCTGTAAATGTGTTGTTGTGTGAAACCAGTGTGGGAATCGGATTATTGTACTTGTAATTCACAAACTGCCAGTTAGCATTAAGCTATCATGGCAGATCATGTTTTCAGGGATGGGATTGTGTGTGTGTGTGTGTGTGTGTGTGTGTGTGTGTGTGTGTGTGTGTGTGTGTGTGTGTGCTCAGGGTCACAGCAGGACACAGGCAGCAGGTATGATGCAGCTTAAGTGCCAGATGTCTGGCCTGATGCTTGTGTCATGCTGTGATGATGATTGGGGGAGGGGGCATGTATGCCAGCCTGTGCCCACTCAGAGAATCCTGTGCCTACATGTTTGGCACATATTTCCTGCTATGTGAATATCAGCCCTGCTTATCTGTGCCCTTACAGTCATACACACACTGGAGTCAAACAGAGGCTGAATGGAGTGTTTGCTGATAAGTATAAATGCAAATGAATTATGGATATTTAATCATGATTCCTGTTAGCAGTTCTACAGGTGCTAACAGGTTCTCTTTATTTTATTATATATATATATATACATTATATATTCTTCTGAACCTGCAGTTGTTTCGTTAAGCAGCTGTTTGTACCCGATCTAACCCTTAAATCTAGTTTTGTTGGTGTAATCTAATGTATTAAGGTTGAATGAGTGATGTTGTATAATTTTGTTGTTGTTGTTGAATAAAAGTTCATTTAGATGTTACCACATGAAGCACATTTTTTAGGTCAATGTTTTATTCAGTGCGCTCAATGCTACTAAGTGGCCATACTATATACTATTATTTTTTCCCTGAAGTGCACTTAATAAAAAAATAAACAAAATGGGAACACTTTACACTGAGGTTCCCTTTGTTAAGGGTTTATAAACGGGGTTATTAATGACTAATAACTCATCTACAAACGCATTATAAATCATTTATATGCAGTTATAACAACATGAATATAAAGGGTGACTTTCATGCAATATCAGCCAAATAAATTACCAATTTAAACTCACATTTTATAAATGCTTAATAAACATACTTATTCATACTTATTTTAATCAAAATCATGAAACTTATGTCATGATGCAGGTCATTTGTGAATTAAGTTACAATATGTGTAAAGTACCTTGTAATACAAATCGTAATGTAAAGTAAGGTGGATCTACAAAGTTATTTAGCAACCTTTGAAAAAAGGTATTGCAAGTTGGACAACCGTGGTCTGTTTATTAAGTTACCCATGAACCCTCTGCTGTATTAATGACGTACCAACATTATTAAGCTATGAAAGTGTACCTTAATGTAAAGCAGTGGTTCTCAACCTTATCCTGATGAATGCCTGATTTTAACCATTGATTATTATGAGTGATAAACGCCTCTCATTTGTAACTTAACACCCCCATCTCTACATTTTTTGTTGTATTTATTTATCTTTTGATTTGACTTTATGAATTTATCAGCATTCTCCAAGCCTCCCCTGAATTGTTCTGGCACCCCAGTTTAAAAACCATAGGTAAAAAGTTATAAAATATCCATAGTATATGTACATGAATGTGTTTGTTTTTGCCAATGATAGTGTAAGCATGCCTTTTTCTGTGTTGAAAGATAACTGTTCTGTACTGATGTATGCTCATTTATGTATGGTATAATATGTATGATAAATTATGTAATCTTGAAGCATTAAAAGTCACTCGCTAATAAATGGAGTGCAGGAGTTGGAAACTATTTAATTGTCTCTTAATTGTTCACTTTACATTAAGGTTCACTTTCATAGCTTATTAATAGTGATAGCTCATTAATTAATAGTTCTCAGGTGTCCACTACATTTAGAATGACTTTAATACATTTTTAATGTAAGTAGCCTATTAATAAATGCACACAGGTGTTCACTTTACATAAACAGACACTTTCATAGATTCTTAATGTTGATAGTGTGTTAATAAATGCTCACAGGTGTTCACATTACATTAAGGTACACTTTCCTAGCTTACTAACGTTAGTAACTCATTAATAAATAGTTGACAGGTGTCCACATTACATAAAGAGACACTTCACTTTCATAGCTTATTAATGGTGGTAACATATTAATACATTCTCACAGGTGTTCACTTTACATTATTTTATAGCATACTAATGCTAGTGACTCATTCATAAAAAGTTCACAGGTGTTTACATAAAGAGACCCTTTCATAGCTTATTTATGTTGATAGTGTGTTATTCAATGCTCACATGTGTTCACTTTACATTAAGGTACACTTTCATAGCTTATTAATGGTGGTAACATTAATAAATGCTCACAGGTGTTCACTTTACATGAAGGTACACCTTTTATAGCTTACTAACGTTCATAATTCATTAATAAATAATTCACAGGTGTTCACTTCACATTAGGCACATTTTTATAGGTTGATAATGCTTGTAAAAAGTGGTTTGTGGTTACTCATTAACAAACAAGTCATGGTTGTCGGTTGTCACATAAGTAGCCTTCTAGTGATCTACTAAAATGGGGCTTTCAATGGCTGATTCCAATACCAGTATCTAGAGAACATATATATGATAGAGTCTGCTTCCCATACCTATCCTGGAGGCCCCTCAAGACTGCACATTTTCAATGGGGGGGGGGGGGGCTCCAGGACAGGTTTGGGAAGCACTGATGCAATACCATAAAATTTTATACAAAAGTTATTTCTTGTCCTCAAATCTGATTAGCCCAGCGATTTTGAGTCTTCTGAATCCGTTCACCTTAAAAAAAATTATACAAAGAAATCAGTTCATTGACCATTTCTGCTGATTACATATTTGCACCAGTAGGTGGCAACAAATGAACATCTATAATGTATTGTGTAATTGCAAAGTGAAATATAAATTACTCGATATTACTTATCTGTTTGTTGAACTGCTGTAAAAAAGCAATATCACACATGTTAATTGGCGTTGATTTCCTTCAGTGTCGTGCTGTTGACTGAATCACAGGTGTTCTGATATTCAGAACAACAGCACTCTTGCTCATGTGATACTACTTAAATAGCAAGTGAGATGCTCACAAATATACTGATGTTAACATGTATTGCTTACAATATTGTAAATATAGAAAGTGTTTATCATCCATTGACAAGGCCCTTGTTAGTTTTTGGATGCAAAAGGAACTAACACTTCTATTAACCACCATAAAGATTTGTTCACATATTTATTCAGTGACTAAGTAAAGAAAAAATCTTGTTTGCTATGAGATGTGCCCTTTAAATAATTTAAACAGTCATAGTGGTTTACAGAGAATTTAATTGGTAATTTCCTGTATTCTGTGGTAATGTAGTGTTTATATAGTTAAACGAAGGAAATGTTTGTTGTGTCTGGACAGGTCATCTGCAGGGGCTTGAGGGGATTCACCATGGGGTCTGAGTGTTCAGCACTCTTAAGTGAAGTTGATTAAATCTGTCCAACCAAGAACACACAGACACTCACAACAGATACACAGAGTACAAACAAACACCCCTCAGGCAGGCTGGTTTCCTCTGCTTCCATGGATTCTGAGACATAAAAATAGCAATGATGGTCTTCTGTCCTGAAACCTGCCAAAGCCGGAAATGATGCAAGGTGACTTGTCCACACAGGCCTGTTTAAAATCAATATTTCAGTCTTAACAGCTCTCGCCATAAATTTGGTGTAATAATGGATATGACAAGTTTGTAGGTTTGGTCTCGGTGGACTAGATCTGCTTACGCTGTTGCTGCAGAACATCTACAAAGAATTGCTACTGGTAAAATATACTTAGATATGCTTAGTTTAGACCAGTGGTTCTGGGGTGGAGGAGGGTTTCAGATAGAAAATGTTCTGTACATCTTCAAAAAGGACCAAAAAGTACCATATGAGTGTCATAAAAATAGTTCATATGACTCATGCACTATATTCCAAGACTTGAAAAAGTGAAAGGAAAGCTTTGTGTGAGGAAGTTGTTATTCACTGACTTGCATGACTAGAGCTATGGTAATCATTAACTTTATACAGTCACTGTATGGAAAACAGCAGATTGGATTTTCTGCTACAAATAACTTAATAAGGGTGCATAAATGATGGCAGAATATTCATTTTTGAGTGAACTATTAATTTAAGACAACTCATTGCGTTAACAGATAAATTCCAAGGCCGATGATTTGCCAGTAGATTGAATTATGTTCAATGATACTTGATCTCAGACATTAAACCAGTTGATAAATCACATTCTACTGTGGATGGGAACATTTTTAGTAATTAAACGTACCATAAGTACATTATCTAGATTTATAGGACTGTACTCTATTAGTTGTAATAGCTTGACTGTTGAAAAGATCACCTCTATTTTGGGGCTTTATACTGGTTCTGAATTCTCTCTATGAACCTATTTTTTATTTAATTTTTTTAACTTCTGCTGTCTTTTTGTCTGCTTCAAGGGTTTTATTATATAACACCACCCCCTGTGCATTGGGTTCAGCTAAACTCACTGATGGTCCATATCAGCAAATCCCTCATGGAGCCAATTTGCTCCGGATGGCTCCAATTTTCTACTGTGGGTCCTGCCTGAGGTCAGGCCCTGTCTAACCAACATCTGTCTCATTGGATTGTGGAGATTGTATCCATGATGTGTAATATTGTTGACATTGCCCAGAGATGTCCATACTGACTCTGCACGGAGGATGGCGATGTCTTAGCCATTATTTAAAGAGATGAATGTGGGTAATATTTTGTGGCTGCCAGTTTGTCTTCATGACATACTTTGGTGTTGTTTCATCTGTGGCTTAGTTAGTGTCCACTGCCAGGGTTTTATATCTGGGGTTTTTAGGGTGATGTTCCTTCATGAAAATTAACCATGGTTTTACTAGAGTAACCATAATCATAAACATGGTTATTACATAGTTACTACAATATTACTATAGTACAACTGCTAACTTTATGAATACTACAGTATTACTGTAGTGAAAGCATGGTTGATAGTGTCAAAACCATGGTTTCCTCCAAAAAAACATGGTTCCTACAGGTATCGTTAACTAGAATATTACAATGGTTAATTTTAGTAAAGGTTAAAAAAATAGGTTGACAACATTAAATTGGATATACTTAAATATATACTTAATATTAGTGCTGTAAGTTGCTTACAATTTCAAATAGGAATTAATAGCATAATTTCTTTTAGTTATTCATGATTAATTGCAGATTTTGAAAATGTTGAAATTTGACAATATATATACACTTTTTTTTCAAAATGCATTTTTCCTTCTTAGGAAAAAAAACAGAACAATATGAAACAATATAATGCTTTATTAAAATTTTCCAAACAGAGCTGTCCACAGTTTAAAGATAGAAAAGCACTAAAATAATCATTAAACATTACCCATAGTCAAACTGTGAGTTTGACTAATTGAAAGAACTAGTTTCCCCATAGGTTGCATTTTCATTGCAACGGACATTAAATCTCTTAAACTCTCATCCTCCACATTATTAATCTGTCAGTAGACTGTGGCTATCCGCTTTGTTACAGCAATCGTGAAGCTGCATTCCTGATTAACGTCAGAGTGGCAATGCCAGCGTCAACTCCACATGAAAAGCGCTTGCAGACTAAAACGTCTCATTCTGTGTTTTGGTGAAGTCTTGGTAATTAAAATGTGCCTTACATAGACTGAAAAATATTTTATTTCTATCCCAAGTTCCATCTAGGCTTTTTTGTACATCAAATAGCGTTAAGACATCCTTTCCCCATCATTTGATCACAGATACAGAAGCGCTGTTGTGTGTGTTTGTGGTGTGGTTTTAAGTGTAATGACTCCAGGTGGACACATTGCAAAGGTTCTACTCTTCCAACCAGTGCTTATGCTGGTGTATGCTGTATTAACGGTAAATGCGTTATTCACGATTAAACGTAAAATTAACACGTTAAACTTTCTGACAGCTCTACTTCATAATTCTGACAGCTCTACTTAATATAAACTAATGAACTAGAAAACACTGTTTTATATAACTGAATGAAAATATAGTGAAAATATATTTACATAAACTGTACCAACAAAAAAAAAGACACCCAAATGAATCAGAGTTCCCAATGCTAAATTTAAAGGAATCGTTTTTTCTAGAAGTCTTGTGTATGAGTAGTATGGACAACTTTTATGATTTTAGGAGATTGACAGTCACTATAAACACTATGGTCATAGTATGGTCACTATGATCTGTCGTTGTATGGAAAAGAACTGCGTGAAGATTCTTCCTTCTCTTGTGTTCCATGGAAAATGAGGTGGAGTAAATTATGACTAATTTATTTATTTTTATTATGACATTCTTTTGGGCAGAGAAAATGCATCTCCAAGTCAAGAGTCAAGTATTGTATCTCATTTCCTTCTTCTGGGAACAGATGTCAAAAGTAATATATATTGATTGACATATTTGATAGAGTAAAGTAAAAGTAAAATGAGATGTATTGCAGATACTTTCTGTTAGTTTGTTGTTTATTCTAGGCTGTAACTGGACAGGAATCTTGGCTTCCCTTGTGTGCTTTATGGATAAACAATGGGAAGGAACCAGCTTGTTTGTCTGCATTATCAGTTTACCCAGCATGCACTACACTGACCATTTGGTGGTTATGTAACACATAAGATCTGAATTTCTCAGGCTCTTTGCAGGATTTGAATTTCCATGGAAAATCACATGTAAAAATAGCCTTTTGAAGATTAAATTTTAGGAAATTAAGATAGCATCAATGAAGACCAGTGAAGATATTCTTCACTGAAGTTTATTTCTACATAATATTTACATTCAACTAGAGTTTTAAACAATGTACCCATAGTAGATTCAAATGCACCTCTCGCCCCAGAAACCAAAAACCAGCTCTGATCTTCAATAAGACTTCAATAATTGCAATTGCTAAATTTAACAATGAATGACATGATATTGTAGTCTTTATAGCTTGGGTCCCTCCTTCTTTCAAGTTCAGTTGATTTTTCACCCGTTTTATCATCTGCCAGGAAAAAAAATAATACGTTTGATCACTTAGAATAGTAATAAGACAGCTTTCCTTAATAATTTGCATTATTTAAGGAATCATTTATGTCTGTACACAAGTGCTGGATGAGTGACGCCAAATTTTGAAAAATTCACTCACATTAAAATGAAGACTCCAGTCATATCAGTAATCTTATAAAAGCTGTTTTATTCTACATGGAGAGGGTCCACACATGGGGGCGGCCATTTTAGAATCACATGACCAGCTGAATACTACTCACTTAATCTCAGTAACCGTCCTGTTATTTGACACTTTCACTCATTGATTGAAGTAATCATGACTGACTGTGAATACTACATTTCTACAATGACATCTGAAACTGAAAACTATTGATTTTAAATGATGCTGCATCCAAGCCACTAGGTGTCACTGTAAGTCCAAGATAACACAAAGACAAAAGTTACTTAGTGCGCCTTTAAGACTTTCTTCACAGAAAATAAATTGTATTATGTTCATATTTCTTAAACCATCTGGCCATAAATGGTTTTGTCTTTTTTAAAGCATAATCTAACAAAATTTTATGAGAAATATGCTTAAGACTAGACGAATAAACTTCATTCAAGATCTCTTAAGAGTTATTTAAGATTTGTTTTTTGTAAATGTTTACTGGAAAAGAAGGGGGAAAATCCTGATAATGATTAACCACTAATAATCATGACGTGTACACATTTGCCAGTTTCTCTTTTTGTAAAACTGTTTAAAGATAAATTCCCGGAGATTGTTCTGGAATCATAAGCAATGACAGTTCTTCCATATGTAAGTCCTCTGAAGAGCAGTAGCTCACACATGAATGTGCCGCTCTTCATAGATGCCGTATCTAAGCAACAACCACAGATAAAACCTTGATTCTTGTTGACGTGTCTCTGTATGTGTAGGCGATGTGAAGACAGTTCAATTATTGTCCACTATCATGTCAGACTTTTAGTGTGTAGAGTTTTCTGAAGAACAAAGATCGAGTTTTAAAGACTCAAGCGATTTGATTAAAGTGAGCGTGCTTCGTGTTTCTGTTGCTTGACAGTGTAGAGTTCTGTGAAAGGGAAACGGCTCCCCCTTTTGGTCACTGGTATCAGTGCACCGTGTGAAAGAGACATCATCTGTGTTTCAAACGCCCTAAATGATGCCTTCGGAGGGCACTTCTACGATATTACAAACATTATAGCCATGCTGTAAGGTTATTCCAAACTGAATTTCCAATAAAATGTACTCTAAAAGTGAGTTCCAAATGACGTTTATAGGCCCACACGCCAAAGCTCTCTCAGTGGGAGTCTTTGAAGGGAATAGGGCTTAGGGAGTATCACTTCTGAATGGAACGCACCCTTAGTGAATGAAGAAAAAGTGACAGACTGATGGGAATGGTGACTGGGATCTCTGGGGGAAATGAAATGCATTGTTTCTTCTTTTTGATCATTTGAAATCTCAAGAGATGGAACTTCAAACTCTGTTTTTATTTGTGTTAAAACATTTCACAGGTGTTTTATGCCCTGGAATAAAGATGTCATTATGTGTGTGTGTGTGTGTGTGTGTGTGTGTGTGTGTGTGTGTGTGTGTGTGTGTGTGTTTGCACTGAAGATGTTTTAGAGTCTCACCTGTAATTTCAGTTTTTATTTATTTTTGTTCTGAATTGTGGCTGATTTATTGATTGTAATTGATAGATAAAAAATATTGCTGTGTTGTTTGGTCTTTCCCATTCATTTTCAATGGTCAGTCCATTTTGACCGTGAATACCAAATGCTTCGGGGGGTTGTTTAATGACCACTTAGACTTATTGAATCAAGCCCTTTTATTTCTTTCTTTCTTTTTGTATGTTTAGATGGCAAATGGAGGAAAAGTCACCAAGTCTTGTACTACTCAGAAAAAGGAAACCATTTTTATTGAGGAATATTTATTTAGGTCAAAAATGGCCGAATACCATAGGAGGGTTAAAGAAAATTATTATTATTTATTTCAGGGTTTAAAGACAATTTCAATTAGTATGTTCTTTCTTTCTTGACTTAGTGGGTGAGGCCAGAAATCTGATTCCCATGGACCCCAACGGACTGTCAGATCCGTACGTGAAACTCAAGCTCATCCCAGACCCCAAAAACGAGACCAAACAGAAGACTAGGACCATCCGTTCCTCACTCAATCCTACCTGGAATGAGTCTTTTATCTTGTGAGTCTCTCAGCAGTAAACAAACACTCTTTTTAAGGTTTTGTAAATTTGCCCAAATTTATGTGTGTTGCATGTTTGCAGTAAGTTAAAGGCGTCGGATAAGGAGCGACGTCTGTCGGTTGAGGTGTGGGACTGGGACAGAACCACTCGTAATGATTTCATGGGCTCCATGTCATTTGGTGTGTCTGAACTGATCAAAGCTCCTGTATGTGGCTGGTGAGTCAAATAAACCTCATTTCATACACAAACACACACACACGGCAGATACAGATACAGATTCTCAACCTCATAAACACTGCACTGATGTCAGATACAGTGAAAATACACAAACAATAAGATTCTTAAGGATCACTTTTTTTTTCTTCATTTCGGTACACGGTCATTTGACTGTCATTACTAGGGATGGGCGATACCACTTATTTTCTTTTCAATCCGATACCAATATTTTCAAGTCCATTATCATCGAAATCAATACCAATACCAATACTTCTGTTCAATTATTTCCGATTACTTTGGATACAATTTGTGATTTAAAATAATATTTGTCGTCATAATTCATCATTATTATTATATTTTTTTTGCCTAAACAGAATATTTGTAGACATTTTTTCATTTGCCCTCACAAATATTTCACTACAGTAACTATAGTTTAATCATGGTATTTAGTTAAACCATAGTTACCACACATGTAACCATGGTTACTACTACAATATTACTGAAGTAAAACAATGGGTTCAGCCCAAAGAACAAAACACACACACACACACACACGCGCACACACACACACACACACAAACACAAACAGTTAATACAATATTACTTTAGTAAAACCATTTTTAATTACTTATTAACAACAATTACACACAAATAAGAAATGTCACCTTTAGATATGTTGTTATTTTAGTGTGAATTTACTCAAGAAGCAGTGGTGTAGTAGTGTCTGAAGAGGTTGACTGTAAAGCAGTTCAATGGACAGGATGAGGCGAGAACCGGCTTGACAATATAATTAATAGTTTAATGAAGAAATAAACAAAAAAATACACAAACATACAAACACACAGAGCAGCTGCCTGTCATTCTCTCTCTCTCTCTCGAACCGACTTTATCCCTCGCACGCCCCCATCAGGCTTATTGGGGACCGGGCGTGCGTTGTTCCAGCCTGGCCCCACCCTCCTCCACTCTACACCCGATCTCTAAAATAAATTGACATTTATATACAGTTCATGTCAAATGTGTAAGAATTTTTTTTTCCATTCAAATTGGGACTGTTATAATTATAGTCCCACATAAACTTACAATATGTATATCAGGGTAAGTTTCTTGCTGGCAGGGTGTAGTGTACACTACTAAGAACACTGGGATGGTTTCCATGTTAAATATGTATTTAAATGAATAAGGGTTATTAATGTTCCTTTTATTACACTACTATGAACATTGTTAATACTTTATAATTACTCTAACTTATAAACAGATTCATAATACACAATAAACTGTTTTGTAGCTAATATGAGTGTAGTAATGTTCACGTATTATCATGTGGAGCCTACATAAAAATGCATGTTTTTTATTGGTGTACTATTATGTGCTTTTCTGCGTATAATGAAACTGTTTTCCTATTTAGAAATATAAAAGTAACTTATTTAATATCACAAGAAAAAGTCACCAGAGACTTTTACGTGCAGTATTTTCACAAAGTTGAACTGCATAATTTACATTTAAATGCATATACATATATTTACATTTAGCAGGGAAATAAATATGAAGTGCAAATGATAGTTTCTCCAGTGATTCTTGTGTGTCAGACACTGGAAATGTCCCGCCCCTTACCAAAACGGAAAATATGATTAGTTAGCAAATATCCAGTCGCGTCTGAAATGAACGTTCTGATTGGTGGATCAGCAGTGCTCCCCAGCGCATCCCCGAGCATGTTTAGAGAGAATCTCTGTACATTCAAACATTATTATATTGAAAAAGTTCCGGATCAAAAGACTACTCGTTGTTCTGGCAGCCACACGTGTCATCACTCATTTCAGGTGGGCATGTGACGTATATATGCCCTAGACAACACGACCAGAAGCTGTTTCTCTGATTTTCTATCATTACCTCTACAAGACACTGATCTCTCTTGTTTGAACGAGTCTTGTGACGTCACAAGCGCTTGTCTGCGTCTGTCTTTCAGCATTTATCAAAGTTAAGATGAAGAAGAAACCTCAGTTCCCATCCTGCACATGTATTTGCTAATATGTCCTAATCCATTTGATTTCACTTTGAAGCTTATGATTATTGCTCGTGGATCAAATAATAATGCCCCTACTTATATAATAAATCAATTATTTAGAATCAATATTTTTGTGTGAGGATCGATATTTTTTGATACAACATCAGTATCGGAAGTATCGATACTTTTAGGATTGATCCGCCCATCCCTAGTCCTTACTCTTGCTCACCTGGCATATACTAACAATTACTAAAATAAATTAAAGTTGGACCAACATTAGAAAATGTATTAAATAAACCTCAGGAAATTGAGTTTGACTTGTCTTGAATAATTACATGAGAACTTGAAACAATGTTTACTCAGATAAGTTTGTATTTTGCTGTGGTATTGAAATTGGTATCGAGAATCATCAAATTGCTTTCATATCCTTGTGCGATCCTGCGTCCTTCTGCGTGGACATTGTGTTTTGGTTTCGCTATGCACAACTTATTATTAAAATTATTTGAAACTGACTGATCTCAGGGCTGTCAGTTAACCTTTTGACTTTCGAGTCATGTGACCAAACAACATGGTGCCGATCACAGCGGAGTTTGTCTTTGGGGGAAACGCCAACAAAACTACATCTGGAAAGACACCTCATTCCGTTTTTACATTGAAACCTGTTTGAGTCAAAAGATTGAGTCTGTAGTTTCACTCGATATGCCATTTTCTAAACTTAAGCAGCACACTGGTCTCAGAACAGTTCAAAATGCACCTTATTTTCATTATTAGGTTAAAGTCGACATGAAACAGCATTCTCACCCATTTTGCTTCCTCAATGTGATATATTTCCATGTAATAACAGGATATTCAAACAAAAAAAATTAAATAATGGGTGAGACTTTTCCATTGAATTCTAATGGATTAATCCATTGGGAATTAAGAGTATGCTGAAAAGTTATTGTTCCATACCAGAATAAAGCCAAACCTGAATGTGAGTTTGCAATCAATTCAACGTTTTTTAATAACATGTATCAGTATGTACTTTAAATAAAGTGCTGTGCACTCTCTCTGATGTGTGTGAAATTGTGTCATTTATGTCGGTGTCAGGTATAAGATGTTGAACCAGGAGGAGGGTGAGTACTATAGCGTCCCCATCCCAGAGGAGAACGATATTAACCTGGAGCTGCGGCATAAATTTGAGGTAAGTGTGTGTTTTTATCACTGCAGCACATCAAAATACACTCATTCACGAGTCATTATCATGCCAGAGGACTGTTGAAGTGTCCAGTGTGACTGCACATACTGAAGTCAAGAAGTCAAGTTTAATGTGTAGTGAGTGCACTACAAGTGGCAGTTAATGGATTAGTTCTTCCAAAAATGTAAAATCTGCCATTATTTACTCACCCTCAAATCCTTCCAAACTCATATGATGCTATTTGTTCTGCAGAACACGAATAGAGAAATTCTGAAGAATCTTTATGTAGCCTTTTTTACAAAAAAAAAAGAAAAGTGTCATAAATGTCATGCATAGAATTTGTGTGGTATATTCCAAGACTTCTGAAGATATATGATAACTTTGTTTGAGCAACAGACTAAAATTTAAGTCATGTTCTTGTCCAGAATTCAAAGATATTCAGGGAAATTTAAGGAAAATTTTCTGTGAATAACGACTTACATTTGTTGCTCACTATATGTTGCACACACAAAGCCATTTTTGACTTCAGACGACTTGGAATATTACATATGAGTATATGGACTATTACATATGAGTATATGGACTTTTATGATACTTTTATTGTGCTTTTTGTCCTTTTTGGAGCTTGACAGCAGCTTTCACTATAAAATGTTGTTGAATGGAAAAGAGCTGCGTGAAGATTCCTTCAAATTTCTTATTTTGTGTTTCACAGCACAAATAACAGCATATGGCTTTGGAACAACTAGATGGTGAGTAAATAGTAACCGAATTTTCATTTTGATGAACTGTAAGTGAAATATAACAGTTGGAGTGTGAAGAGCAGCACAGTGGAGCTGAATCATAGTTTGTCTGCTAAAATAAACACGTTAACACATGAACACACGGTTTAGACAAAATCGTGACTCTTAAAGCCCAAAACCGCTGTCGAGGTCACCATGGCAACCGTTGTCATAGTGAGATCTCGTGGATGGTGTGTTGGTGGGGTGCTGAGGAATGCCAGGGACACAATGAGTGCTGGGATGCCAGTCTTTCTCTTGTGTACTGGTTATGTAATGAGGCTTTATGATCCAGTGAATGTTTCTTTTAGAGTTTGCTTTCTTTATTCTGCCTGTGTTTTCATCCTTAAACAGTGTTTTTGTGTTTTTATCCCTCTCTCTGGATATCTGGGGTAATAGCCTCACTGTGAGTGCACACTTCTGTTACTATGGAAATCAGGCCTGACATATGAACTCACGATAGACATGCAGTTTTCTGCAACAGTCAACAAAACAGCTTTCCAATGGGGTTTGCGGAAAAACTATATATTTGGAAGAGTACTTAATGAGTTAGTAAACAGGAAGAGAGACAAGTGTCCATCTTTGAGCAACTCTTGCTGATTCATTATGAGAAAAAAAATCTCTATTTCACATAACTGTTGTGTTTTGATAAAGGGCAAGCACCCTATAAAGAGTCATTGTTAAGGAGAAACGCACGTTGCTGAGTGTATGACTTGCATGTGACAATGAACAAGGAGGAAATGTAGACATTAGTTTGAATTCCATAAGCAGAAAACAAGTGCTTTGAAATTTGTAGACAAATCAGAATGTTCTGTTTTGATTATTTATTTGATTATTTTGCACTGTACATATTATTGTAATCAGTAAAACCATCAACCTCATCAAATAACCATGTGTCATATGTCGTTCTCAATGAGTAGAATACAACCAGCCAATTTTTTTAACCACAGACACAAAAAATAAATAAATAATTAAGTATATGTCTATCACATACGTTACATGCAAACAGGTGTTGCTTATTTGCTGTGTTTTTTGCATCAGAAAAAATAAACAGAACATAAAATGTCACATACCATTACTTAGAGCAGTTGTTCTCAAACAGGGGACCTGGACCCACTTAGGGGCCTCGGATAACTTCCAAGGGGCCTCAAGTTGTCTTAAATGCTAAAAAAGAGATTAATGATAATTATAATTATATTATAAACAAACTCTTTCAAAGTATCCATGATTAATTATTTTAATTAGACACATCTAGTTTCAGGTGATGGGGCCTTCAAATATTGTTTTAGACAATGGGGGGGGGGGGGCTTTGAGTCAAAAAGGCTGATAACCACTCACTTAGAGGAGGTGATTATATTTAATACGAGTATTTATATCACACAACGTAATCGGATGCACAGATCATTCGAAAAAATGCACACATCACATAATGTGCTATCTGGTTAAACAAATGTTTTACTTTTCTGGATAAATGCTAAACCATCATATTAGGATTTCGATTGCTGCAACCAGAGGTGAAAGTCATCAAATATGGGCAGAGAGGATTGTTCATTCTAATTGCATATGACCACCAGGAGATGGCGTCAATTACATATTAAACAGACTCAATGATGACTCAAATGACACAGTATGGAACAGAATACATTACTCATTCCGTTACTCGTGCCTGCTTGCTTTAGAGAAAGTATACCTTTATTTATTATGTTTTATTTTGTTGGGGACGTTTTTTGACAATAAGATTTATTATTTTTGTAATGCTATAATGATTGCTTTGTCATATCAACACAAAATTTTACTCAGTTACAGGTGACATGATTGGGAACAAAACAAAAGCAGATTTTCGGAGCCACCTTATTTACATCCTGAGATATATCATGTATAATCTGAAAAATAAGAAAAAAAAAACACATTCTTGTGTGATTTCTTCAGCAGTTTCTTAGGCTGACAGTCTCAGAATTAGTCATAATCTATATTATTAAAAAAACTGAAATGTTTTCTTTACCATAATACCAAGCAGGTATTTTTTTTATTTATTTATTTTGTTATAAGCCTTTAATTGTGGGTATAACACTGAAACAGAAAATCTTTTAAATTCATTTAAATTTAAATTCATGACATAATATTGATTTAATTTAAAGCGTTAGTAAATACAGAAACTTTTATTTACAAATATGATATATGCCAAAACAGCACTAACCTCTCAGAACAGCATTCTGATATTATATTCTTCTCAGCACAATTGTACAGAGTGGTTATCTGAGTTACTGTAGACTTTATCAGTTCAAACCAGTCTAGCATTGTGCATGAAAATCCCAGGAGATCAGCAGTTACAGAAATAATCAAACCAGCCCATCTGGCACCAACTCATGCGATTATCTAATCAGCCAATCGTTTGACAGCAGTGCAGTGCATAAAATAATGCATATACAGGTCAGGAGCTTCAGTTAATGTTCACATCAACCATCAGAATGGGGAAAATGTGATCTCAGTGATTTGGAGCGTGGCATTGTTGTTGATGCCTGACGGGCTGGTTTGAGTATTTCTGTAACTGCTGATTTTGTCTTGTCTTGATTTTTCACATTTGCAGTGCAAACAACGAAACAATGCAAGCTAATTAATTATTCAATTTCAGTGCATGCTGGGAAACCCAGCTTTGAAAAGTTAAATACAATTTCTTATTATATTCATCAGTGAAATTTACTCAAATTAGCAAATAAATATGACATGGTTTTCTACTTTAGAATTGATACATGATGACACATTGTAAATATAACTATCAATCATAATTAATATTTTCTTTTTACATAGCATTTATTTTGACATATTTGAATGTAGAATTTACTTAATATGTTCATGTTCTCGCTTAAACGAACGTATTTAATGTAGAAAGTATTTCATCTTTTCTGCTATATTTGCTTCACCACAAAATAATTATTTTCAGTGAAGTTTCAGAATAGAATTTAAAAGTTATTTTTTATGGTTTAAGGTGAGTTTTGTGTTCAGACTGTATTCTGTATACACATAGACAATATGCATCTATGTGCACTTCCAGTTAATTCAGAATGGACTTTAAAGACACTAAATCATTAATCTTACAGTTCAATCAATATCCTTCAGATTTAAACTACCCACCAACATCATCTACTCGGTTTACTCAATTAATACATGACTTGTATTACACATAGATAACTCATATTGGCATAATATACATGCTGTATAGCCAGAGGGGAACAGGTTTCTCCAGGTTTTTTCTTTTCTCCATTAACTAGCATCTTATGCAGTTTTGGGTTCCTTGCCACAGTTGCCTTAGGATTGCTCACAGGGGGCATAAAGACAAATACTTTTTAAAGTGTGATTTTCAATCACGTTACTTATTTAAACAGCACAATGAGGACTTCAAGACATTACAGCATCATATTCTGTAAAGCGCTATACAAATAAAAATGACTTGTATGTTTATAATTGCCTGTTTTCAAATACCACCAGCATAAGCAGAAATCCAACTATTACACACATATGAACAGTCTACCTTCTAGGATTTGTCACCTTTTACTACTTGTATTACTAGTTTGTGCAGCCTTGTGTCTATGCTGCGCTACAAATACAAAAAACAGTAACTACACCAACCCTGAAATAGAGAAAAATGGCTTCAAAGTGAATTGGTTGTACTGTTGATTTTGTATTTACTGCAATTTTCACATTCTGATTTCTCTGAAACTGAGTATAGTTGAATTAGACTTGTCTATCACAGTACAGATCATCGGATTTCACTAATAAATCAATCTTGACAAAATGTGTATTAACAGTGTTTCTCCTCTGCTGGGCAGTATGGCTGTGTGTTGGTTTTATCACTGGTTGATGCTCAACTCTCTCTGTTTTGTTATGTATGTTTCTTGCCCTTCTGCATCTAACCACAGCAAACTGAAGGGTCTTCCCTGTCTTTTCCTATATCCACTTTACCTCACTGACAGTGCAGTTTCTCTTCCTCTTATAGGCCTGTCAGCTCAATTTCCACCTCCTGAAGGTAGACACCCCCCCATCTCTCCTCTCACCTATACTGTATCTGTCTTCTGTTCACCATAGAATATTATTCACTCTCTCTGATTATTTGTGTGGCTCAGGTCACTACAAAGAAATCAGATTTACTAACAAAGATGCAATCAAACTTCTTTCAGGTTTCTGTTTACTTCACACACACTTTGACACTTTTTTACACACACACGCACAGACACACACACACGTGCACAGACACACACACACACACGGACAGACAGACACATGCACGTACAGACACACACGCATGCACAGACACACACACACACACACAATCACACGCACGCACAGACACACACACACACACACACACAGACACACGTTTTATTGCTGTTATACAAACACGTGAGCACTGCTTGTTAGTAAATAAGCAGAGCACAGAAGCTAAACGAACAGTAATGATCTTTTGGCTGTTTGTGGTCTGGTTTAACCTTTTATAGATGATTATAGAAGGTTGACTCTGAGCATGCCTTCATGTGCATCCTGAATGAATGACAAATGAATGTATTAACACACTGTTAATGTTCTGGAGCGCACCAGTGTTTGGGTTTGCATGAAGCTCACTTACATGAAAGCTCCAGTAGGGAGCAGCACATGATCACAGATCTGAGTATTTTTACAGTTTCTCTAAGATTGACATGCTAATTAATACTCCATTTTGCATCCTTAAACTTGTTTGTGTGAAAATTATTAATTCTAAATCACTTTTTAATTAGTCAACAGTTTTGTATTCTGCAAAAAATATCCTACATATGTTGTCAAGGGACCTGAAAGTACACCGATCAGCCACAACATTAAAACCACCTGCCTGATATTGTGTAGGTCCCCCTTGTGCCACCAAAACATCACCAACCCGCATCTCAGAATAACATTCTGATTTTAAATTCTTCTCGCTACAGTTGTACAGAGTGGTTATCTGTTGACCTCTCTCATCAACAAGACATTTCCATCCACAGAACTGGCGCTCACTGGACGTTTTTTTGAGTAAATTCTAGAAACTGTTGTGCATGTAAATCCCAGGAGATCAGCAGTTACAGAAATACTCAAACCAGCCCATCTGGCACCAACATTCATGCCACAGTCCAAATAACTGAGTTCAAAATTTTCCTCATTCTGATGGTTGATGTGAACATTAAATGAAGCTTAACTGATGATTTTATGCACTGCAGCCACACGATTGGCTGATTAGATAATCACATGGATGATTGTTGATGCCAGAATGGTGCCAAAAACAAAAAACATCCAGTGAGCGGCAGTTCTGCTGATGGAAATGTCTTGGAAAAGTCTACAGTAACTCAGATAACCCCTCTGTACAATTGTGGTGAGAATGCTGTTCTGAGATGCGGTTGGCGCTGTTTTGGCGGCATGAGTGGAAACTACAACATTATTAGACAGGTGGTTTTAATGTTGTGGCTGATCGGTGTATATCCAGGCAATGACCCATCCACCACTGTGCTTGACTGTTTGTAGATGTTTAAGGTAGTATGCTGTAATTCCACCAAATGTGGCTTTATATATGTTCAGATCATTTGGAATTGGCCATATAATCCTTTATAGAGTGCAATGTTTGATTCTCTGGGTTTGTTCAGCAGTTCTCCAGTGCAGTAAACAGACTAAAGTTCACCAGCTATAGAAGTGGACACAGTTCATGCTGTGGACAAAACAATTGTTATATTGGTTTCACAAATACAATATACTGTTATTGTATAAACTTGGTTTTCAGGGGTGGGGTTATGATTTCCGAAGCCCCAAGCAAATGTACAACCGGTGCAATATTGCGGGGCAATATGTCTCAAAATATATCTCCATATTTTTCAGGCTGTTGACGATATCTGAAACATAATTTGATAATTGTTTATTTGCTCAGAAATTACAAAAATGTGAATAATTTTTTTATTCATCCAAACAGCCTAAAAGTCTAGTTTTTCATTAATTAAACTGAGGAAGAATGGTATTTAATTAATAGTATAACACATATAATTTGTATGCACCAGTACAACAATACAGTAATAAAAAGGCAATGTTTACCTACATATATTTTTACAAAACATTTTTGTGCATGAAAAGTGTGTGCAAAAACTATAACTTCACTCATATTTCTGAACCCTGATGAATATTAATTATTATTGTAGATTTAATTTGATTATTATTATTGTATGATGCTGAATTACTATTATTACTATTAGAATATGGCTGTTTTATATATAATAGTAATATATTTCTGTCATTTTTACTTCACCTTCACTTGGAGCTTTTATTCTGACGGACCAATGATAGTGCACTGCAGTGTCAGTATTTATTTTACAGGGTGTCTCAATCACCTCCCCTGCTCCCTATGTGTGAATCAGTATATTGTGAACTCTAATTCAGGCACTGGCAAGGGTGTTCATCCACTAAATATTGGGACACTTTTCACTCAATCACCTGCCACAGGATAACAAGCTGAACATGCAAGCGCCGCCCCAAGAGGAGGCAGACCCAGCCTTTTTGTTGCTGTGTCCGGTACGTGCTTCGCATACCTATGTTGACCGCATGCAGCGCTTTAGAAGTTCTGAGCAGCTCTTTGTCTGCTTTGGTGGACAGTTGAAAGGGAACGCTGTCTCCAAACAGAGGCTTTCCCACTGGGTCGTTGATGCCATCGCATTGGCCATGCACGCCCCCTTGCGGGTCTGAGCACACTCGACAAGAAGTGTGGCATCCTCATGGGCACTGGCCAATGGAAATTCCCTAGCAGACATATGCAGAGTAGCAGGCTGGGCAACACCCAATGCATTTACGAGATATTACAATCTCAGGGTTGAGTCGGTCTCGTCCCATGTTCTCTCAGGTGCGAGCCCATAGAATTCGGGAATGCGGAACATCTGACCAGGTGTTCCGCTTTTACATAGCACCTTTCCCATCGACTGAGGTGATCACGTGAGCTCTTACCCCCCGGAGAGTCCACTAGATTTGCGCTCCCTGGATGTTCTTCCTCCCTAACCCTCTGGTCTGCAAATTCAGCTGAGGAATTCTCTGACCAAACCCACTACGGGTCCTAAAACTACTCTGTACTGGAATAGGTGCTCCACTGGATGGGCCCTTGTGTGGATTAATCCCCCTGTGTGTACGGTCCCCCTATGGGCAGATTGCATCTCCCTTGGGCATTCCCCGCTGCCCCACGGTTGCCATGTTTGTAGCTACTCCTCCCTCGCAGCAGGTAGGATCTACCACCGCGCCATTCCCACATGTGGCCTGAAAACCCATGTGACGTATTTTGCCACTCTTTACCTCCCCCCAGTCTGGGCAGGTGGTGGTCTCCGTGGGGTCCCTGAAAGAATAGGAGTTGGAAAAGAACACCTTCCCCAATGTGTGTGATAGTGTTAAGATGGCCCCAGCCGCATGAACTCTATGCGAGAAACATAGAGAGAAAAGGCGCTCCCATGCTTGGCATGTCCCTTCGGGTGCTGGGAACCTAAAAAGTTTATGACGATTTTATGGGCCGTTGGGGAAGGGTACGTGCAGTCTGACACAGCCTGTTGCTTTGGCATGCAACAGCTTTCCCGCACCTGCATCAGCAGCGCACGTACACGGTTCAGCGCATGGCGTGATTGAATAGGGACCCCTAGTGTCCTTTCCGTCGACACAACGTAAAGGTTACTATTGTAACCTCAGTTCCTTGATGGAGGGAACGAGAAGTTGTGTCCCCCCGGCCACGAACCGAGCTACTGCTATGGCCAAACCTTATTCTCGGCTCCTCAGTGCAAAACCTGTATCGACAGATGCATGATTCCTTCCTTTTATATGTATATATTTATGTACATGCTTTTGTGTCCCTTGCACATTGGGAATAGTGTGACCTAGCCTATCACAACTCTGACCACAACGAAGAGCTACAATTAGCACTCTCAGACAGAATGTGGAATAACTGCTATAAATGTAGAAAGATAAAAGTGCATTAGTGCTCTACATGCTGTCTGTGGATATTCACTCCTAAAAAGAATAGCCTGTTTCAGTAGAGAGTGCTGTACAGAGTGCAATTGTGTTAAAGATGTTGGAGGTGTAATTGCAGGTTTTAGGATGGGTGATAACCTCTCATTATCACTGTCGAGTGTTGAGACATGAAGACTCTCACAGAACTCAACACCACACAGCTAGACACAGACACTACACACAAAACAACATCATGCACCAAACCAATGGGTCCATACTGTTACAGAAATATTTCTGCCAAATTTCAAACAGCTCTTTTTCATACGAAGACAGTTTGTAGCAACCATGACTGTGGTTGCTCCATGGCTCCAAACAGGAAAAAAAGCACCATAAAAGTACACTGAAAAAATGTGTGTTGTATTATTTTATACTGTAATGTAGAGTATATGAAGCATTTTCACTATTTAAGTAAATTTAACTTATGGTCATTTATTTCAGCATTACTAGAAAACCTTTGTTACAGTAGATATTCATATGTATCAGTTGTATCAACTTTACAAATGTTATCAACTGTTCTAACTTATTCAAATTATATAGCCTATTATTGTTTCAACCTAATTTATTTGGCACAAAAAAAATAATGACTGAGGTCAGTCATTAAACAATAGATTCCACAAAGAAGTGCAGATAAATCTGCCTTTCAGCTACTCACAATCACATGTGCAAGGTAAAATTACATGTATTAAACAGGAACCAACTTCACCAAAGGGAACGCTAATCAAGCTAATGGTGACTCTACACAAAATAACTAATTACAGTAAAACAAAATCAGTAATACTAAAAAGAGCTAAAAGCTCCATAATAACAACTAATTCAATGCCTCAATGCTCTTGACCAAACAAACATGCTTAAATTATTCCCCACAACCTCAGTTCTGAACATGATCGTTTGAGTTAGTAGTACTTAATTAAGTAGAAGTATTTATCTTCATTTTCAGGATTTTTAAGGAACTCACAAATATTCTATTACTTAATGTATCACTCAAAATAATCACCATATAATTCATATTTTGTGTTGGACACATTAAAGGAATTTTCTGGATTCAATACAAGTGAAGTTCAATTGACAGCATGTGTGGCATAATGTTGTAAACATGATTTTACTGTGATAAAATCACTCACAAACTTTTTCTGTGTAAAGTTATATTACATTTTACAATTCTTTATGATGGCGATGTAATGTCAACAAACCCTAAAATGACTGTAAAAAAGCAAATTTAAACAACTTTACAGCTCAAATAATACATGAGTTTCAACAGAACAATTAATGTAAGTGTTTTTATTAAATTATAAGCTTCATTTTTCTGTTTAAACCCTCAAACAAATTGGCCCCATTGACTTCCATTGTAAGTGTCTGACTGTAACTTTGATTTTTGCCTTTTTAAGGTAAAGGGTCAACACTAGGAGTGTAACGATCCATGGATGCAATGACCAACAATCCAATGTTATCGGTATAATGCGTAAATACAAAATACATTTTGATTTGGAATTTGGAAATACTCGTAATAAGTTACAGTTTCTTTTTTAATGGATTTTTAAATGGACAGGCAACAACATTAAATCGTTCATAGTTTCTTTTTTTTAAAATGTTTTATTCGTAATGAGCCTACCACTGATATACTGTAAATTTGGTAAGTCTTTGGGTGGTTTTGGAAGTGAGGACTGTGGAATTGCACACACAGACCTGATATTAGACATCAGTGGTGTAGCCGGAAATTAGGCTCTGGATGTGCCAAACGAAAACATGGTGTGCAGGAACTGAAGCATTTTAAAGTGACGTACATGTACAACGATTGCATTATTTTATTTTATGTCTCATTTATTTTTCATATGTCACTCCAGCAGCTGTTTGTGAACATCCATCAAGCCCAGCACACATCATTTTAACACAGGCCGAACTATGTTGCTGCACAATTTTAAGAAGTGCCATATTGTGTAGAGCACGCTGGCAGACGTTTTAGAGACAGAGATTTATGTTTGTGAGTTTGCAGAAGCTCTTGTGTAAATTGCTGACTGATCGCTCTCGATCACTCCTGTAGAAAGCTCGGCTTGGCCCTGGGAAGAAAGTCATCACACCCTCTGATCACCGGCGCTTCAGTTTACCATCTGGAAACATGGACAGAGTCCGACTCAATGACTTCCATTTTCTGACTCTTCTTGGCAAAGGCAGTTTTGGGAAGGTCAGTCACACGTTTCAATATATTTCAAAGATGAGGCAAAGTTCACAAAGTCTTCTTTGTAGTGCTTATAGTGCAGCAGTCTGGTACCTTGTTAACTACCCATATAAAGAAAAAAAGTTCTCAAATTCAGTTTCTCCAGACAGCAATGAGATTAATTTGATATTAAATGTTCTTCTGAGAAGAAATTTTTCTTTGATAAAGACTGATGAAGACACTTATTTAATTACATAATCTTCTCAATCAGATTGGAGCTTGTGACTTTGGGAAAACCTAGAGCTAAGATTAGGCACGCCCTATCACCACTGTCGCATCAGATAAGCATCTGCCAAATGAATAATAACTTAACTTTGCCCATTAGTTACACCATCTGTTTTCATGTGTTTCCTCTCAGGTTGTTCCCCAGAGTTTTTTTCTTCTGTCATACAGGTTATGTTGGCGGAGATGAAGTCCACTGAGGAGCTATATGCTATTAAAATACTGAAGAAGGATGTTGTGATCCAGGATGATGATGTTGAGTGCACAATGGTGGAGAAGAGAGTGCTGGCCCAGAGAGAAAAGCCGCCGTTCCTCACCCAACTGCATTCATGCTTCCAGACTGTGGTGAGAAAGAAGAGGACTATGGCAGAACAATTTATTTTAATATCTTCTGTTTTTCCTTTGGGGCTTTTATGTTGCCCATTTGTGTTTGATGTTACAATACCAGTAAATATAAATAATTTTGCTGGTCATCTTCAAATAATGAGTATCTAGTGTGAGTGTTTGGGGGTTGTCATAAGTCATCAAGTCACTCTCAGTATGGGAACCCTTCTGATGAATAATGCAACAGATCCCAGCATGCCCTTCCTAAATGTTCATTAGCTTGCAGGCAGTAAATCAACCATCATGTTCACTTGTATTTAACTCTCCAATCATAGTGGCTCCACCAGCACTAGTTATGATGCATCTTCAACACAATTTGTGTCTGTGGCAGGGTGGAGTCCGGGGCCGGGTTGTGATTTTACACACCCGGTCCCTTATCAGGCTAATTAAGCCTCCGAAAGGAATAAAGGCAGATGGCAGACAGTGGTGTGACAAGAGAGAGATCGTTTACAGATATATCCGTCATGTGTGTGTTTGTGTCTTTTGTTTGAGTTTCACATTAAACTATTATTTATATTGTCAAGCCGGTTCTCGACTCCTCCTTTCCATTGAACTTCGTTACACTGGTGCCGAAACCCGGGAAGGAGGAGGGATGCCCGTCGCTGAATCCTCGACACTGCCGTCCACCCAGGGGAGCGCCACTGCCATCCACCGGGGGAGGGAGAAGACCGACCGCATGGATGCAGTGAACGGTCGCCGTCTGCGAGGGGAGGAGGAAAGTGTCTCCCCGACCACCTGGAGCGGTAGGGCCGCTGCCAGGGGCGGAGGAGTGTCCCCATGAGTCGCTGAGAATACAGAGGGGCATTCTGACCACCGGGGGTCGTGAGTCTGACTCCGGTCCGCCCGGGGAGAATCGGCTGTCGTCCGCCTGAGAGGGTGGAGGAATGATCGAGGACCATGCGAGTAGGTTTCTTTTTTCATCTCTCTCTCCTCTCTCTCTCTCTCTCACTGCCACTCTGCGTTGGCCTTTTCCCTCTCGTTTAAATTTTACAGTGTTTTTTTGGGGGGGGTACCTCACTGTTACAGACCAGGCTTAAAGCACACCCTCCCCCAGGGAAAGGGGGGGGGGGTGTACGTCAGGCCGGGGGCTCCCCAGCCTGAGACAACGAGGGAGGAATGTGGCAGGGCGGAGGGTGGGGCCGGGTTGTGATTATACACACCCGGTCCCTTATGAGGCTAATAAAGCCTCCGAGAGGGATAAAGGCCTGATAAAAGTCCTGATCTTAACCCCATTGAAAGTCTTTGGGATGTGCTGGAGAAGACTCTCCCATCAATACAAGATCTCATCCAAAAATGAATGCAACTCTGAGTGGAAATAAACATTGTGACATTGCATAAGGTAGTAGAAAAAATTCCATGACAAATGTGTGCCAAAATCAAATCTAAAGGTGGTCCAACTAAATATTAGAGTATGAGTAAGGTCTACTGTGGCATAAGTCACAGAAAATTTTAATGATGGTTACCAGAGGAATGTGTCACAACACACAGTGCATCGCACTGTGCTGCGTATGGGGCTGCATAGCCACAGACCGGTCAGAGTACCCATGATGGCCACTGTCCACCATCGAAAGCCCCTACAGGGCACCTGGACCTTGGAGCAGTGGAAGAAGTTTGCCTGTTCCGATGATTCCCTGGGGAAGCAAGTTTACCTGGGGAAGTGATGGCACCAGGATGCACTGTGGGAAGATGGCAAACCGGTGGAGGGAGTGTGATGCTCTGGGCAATGTTCTGCTGGGAAACCCTTAGTCTGGCCATGTGAACATCAATTTGAGACATGCCACCAACCTAAACATTGTTGCACACCAGATACACCCCTTCATGGCAATGGGATTCCCTGATGGCAGTGGCCTCTTTTAGCAGGATAATGCACCTGGCCACACTGTACACATAGTTCAGGAATGGTTTGAGGAACATAATGTTGGCCTTACCTCCAAATTCCACAGATCTCAATCTGATTGAGCATCTGTGGGATGTGCTGGACCAACAAGTCCGATCCATGGCAACTCCACCTCACAACTTACAGGACTTGAAGGATCTGCTGCTAATGTATTGGTGCAAGATACCACAGAACACCTTCAGGGATCTTGTAGAATCCATGCCTCAGTGGGTCAGCACTATTTTGGTGCCATGTGGAGGACCAACAGCATATTAGGCAGGTGGTCTTGGCTCATCAGTGTACATTATATATATATATATATATATATATATATATATACACTCACCTAAAGAATTATTAGGAACACCATACTAATACTGTGTTTGACCCCCTTTCACCTTCAGAACTGCCTTAATTCTACGTGGCATTGATTCAACAAGGTGCTGAAAGCATTCTTTAGAAATGTTGGCCCATATTGATAGGATAGCATCTTGCAGTTGATGGAGATTTGTGGGATGCACATCCAGGGCACGAAGCTCCCGTTCCACCACATCCCAAAGATGCTCTATTGGGTTGAGATCTGGTGACTGTGGGGGCCATTTTAGTACAGTGAACTCATTGTCATGTTCAAGAAACCAATTTGAAATGATTCGAGCTTTGTGACATGGTGCATTATCTTGCTGGAAGTAGCCATCAGAGGATGGGTACATGGTGGCCATAAAGGGATGGACATGGTCAGAAACAATGCTCAGGTAGGCCGTGGCATTTAAACGATGCCCAATTGGCACTAAGGGGCCTAAAGTGTGCCAAGAAAACATCCCCCACACCATTACACCACCACCACCAGCCTGCACAGTGGTAACAAGGCATGATGGATCCATGTTCTCATTCTGTTTACGCCAAATTCTGACTCTACCATCTGAATGTCTCAACAGAAATCGAGACTCATCAGACCAGGCAACATTTTTCCAGTCTTCAACTGTCCAATTTTGGTGAGCTCTTGCAAATTGTAGCCTCTTTTTCCTATTTGTAATGGAGATGAGTGGTACCCGGTGGGGTCTTCTGCTGTTGTAGCCCATCCGCCTCAAGGTTGTGCATGTTGTGGCTTCACAAATGCTTTGCTGCATACCTCGGTTGTAACGAGTGGTTATTTCAGTCAAAGTTGCTCTTCAATCAGCTTGAATCAGTCGGCCCATTCTCCTCTGACCTCTAGCATCAACAAGGCATTTTCGCCCACAGGACTGCCGCATACTGGATGTTTTTCCCTTTTCACACCATTCTTTGTAAACCCTAGAAATGGTTGTGCGTGAAAATCCCAGTAACTGAGCAAATTGTGAAATACTCAGACCGGCCCGTCTGGCACCAACAACCATGCCACGCTCAAAATTGCTTAAATCACCTTTCTTTCCCATTCTGACATTCAGTTTGGAGTTCAGGAGATTGTCTTGACCAGGACCACACCCCTAAATGCATTGAAGCAACTGCCATGTGATTGGTTGATTAGATAATTGCATTAATGAGAAATTGAACAGGTGTTCCTAATAATCCTTTAGGTGAGTGTATATATATATATGGCAAATTTATGAAAATAAAAAATGAAAAAAATTACATGTACATAAGAATTCACAGCCTTTGCCATGACACTCAAAATTGAGCTCAGGTGCATCCTGTTTCCACTGATCATCCTTGAGATGTTTCTACAACTTGTTTGGAGTCCATTTGTGGTACATTCAGTTGATTGGACATGATTTGGAAAGGCACACACCTGTCTATATAAGGTCCCACAGTTAACAGTGCATGTCAGAGAACAAACCAAGCCTTGAAGTCCAAGGAATTGTCTGTAGACCTCCAAGACAGGATTGTAATCAGGGCACAGATCTGGGGAAGGGTACAGAAAAACTTCTGCTGCATTGAAGGTCCCAATGAGCACAGTGGCCTCCATCATCCGTAAATGGAAGTTTGGAACCACCAGGACTTTTCCTAGAGCTGGCAGCATGGCCAAACTGAGCAATCGGGGGAGAAGGGCCTTAGTCGGGAGGTGACCAAGAACCTGATGGTCACTCTGACAGAGCACCAGCATTTCTCTGTGGAGAGAGGAGAACCTTCCAGAAGAACAACTATCTCTGCAATCAGGCCTGTATGGTAGAGTGGCCAGACGGAAGGCACTCCTCAGTAAAAGGCACATGACAGCCCACCTGGAGTTTGCCAAAAGGCACCTGAAGGACTCTCAGATCATGAGAAACAAAATATTTATCTCTTTGGCCTAAATGGCAAGCGTCATGTCTGGAGGAAACCAGGTACCGCTCATCACCTGACCAATACCATCCCTACAGTGAAACATGGTGGTGGCAGCATCATGCTGTGGGGATGTTTTTCAGCGGCAGGAACTGGGAGACTAGTCAGGATTGAGGGAAAGATGAATGCAGCAATGTACAGAGACATCCTTGATGAAAACCTGCTTTCCCATTTCTCTGGATCATCTTTGAAATGATTCTACACTTTGACTGAAGTCCACTTGTGGCTAATTCAATTGATTGGACATGATTTGGAAAGGCCTATATAATGTCTCACAGCTGAAATGCATATCAGAGCAAAAAACCAAGCTATGAGGTCAGAGGAACTGCCTGCAGAGCTCAGAGACTGGATTGTGTTAAGGCACAGATCTGGGGAAGGCTACCAATTTTTTTTTAGCTACATTCAAGTTCCTAAGAGCACATTGGCTTGCATAATTCTTAAATGGAAGAATTTTGGGACAACCAGAACTCTTCCTATAGCTGGCCGGCACGGTAGCACGCAGCGGCCACTTTGGGTCCACAAATATGGTGCATGTTATGTGTAGTCTACACCAATTGAGAAACGTTTTACCAGAGATGGGCATCGGAAGCCCTGGTGAACATGTCTATCATCTGCAACTTTTGCTGAACATTGGAAAACAAAACTCAGGAGGAATAAATTGACTATGGGAGCTACGCGACCTCAGCTGCTAAGCAAACCTGGGACCGTGGTATTTGCCTGATGCTGCTGGCCGGGATAGAGGACGCTGGAAATGGTGTGTGAGGCAGCGGAAGCGAGCCGGCATACATACTAGGCTAAAGGCTAACCCTAGCCGCCCGGCTCTACCATCCATTCTCTCCTTTAATGTTCAGTCCATTGACAATAAAATAGACTTACTTAAACTACAGCTAACTACCCAGCGTGAAGTCAGGGACTGCTGTTTCTCATTTTCACGGAAACATGGCTAAATAACAGCACTCCGGACGTAGCCATTCAGCTAGCCGGGCTAACCACACATCGCACTGACAGGAGAGAAGCACTGTCTGGTAAGTCTTGTGGTGGTGGTATTTGTGTTTTCACAAATAACGAATTGTGCAGGAATGCTGTTGTGGTCTCAAGCTACTGTTCATCGCTGCTGGAGTTTATGACTGTGAAATGCCAGCCATATTACCTACCCAGAGAGTTTACCACCATGCTCGTTTTTGTGGTGTACATTCCACCTGGCGCTAAAGCAAGGGAAACGCCAAGAGCACCCCGAATAATGTTTTATTTCACTGAATCAGCAGGAGATTATTTGTCAGACAATTCTTTGGTTTGTTCAAATCAGGGGTTTATGGGTAACCTACTGGATTGGCTAGACAGTGGCTGTTACACTGAAAAATTAATACTAACTGATGGAATGAGGTTTCAGAGGTATAAGAAACATTCAAGAATGATTTCTGGTTTTCATTTGAAGTAGATATTTTAATCTAAGCCATCTATTATTCTGAGTTATGAGAGTATTCATAAAACGTAGAGTTACTTAGTTGAGTCTGAGAAAGAAGAAAGAAAGGTCAAATCTCATTCCTCCTTTATCACCTGATACCGCATGTGGCCATCAAAATGTCACTCTGTGCACTGTCTCTTCTAGTGTTTGGATTGATTCAGTACTGAATACATGGGTGTAAGTTTCAACAATGGCTATGTTATTGATCTCTTTTGTCTTTTCTCAGGATCGCCTCTACTTTGTAATGGAGTACATTAACGGAGGAGATCTGATGTACCACATCCAGCAAGTGGGCAAGTTTAAGGAGCCACAAGCCGTGTAAGACCTTCCAACAGACTGATGATGAATACATTACATTTATATGAATTCACTTAACAGCACTTGTATCCAAAGTGACTTTCAAATGAGGAATGCTACAACATAAATGTTTCTAGGAAGATAGGAACATGAGAAGTACTGCAATACAGCGTTACATAATAGCTCAGAAAATTACGAGAGCTTTATTTTTTGTGTTTTTAGAGGGCATGCGTTAACTGTTGTGAATTAAATGCTCATGAAGAGTTGTGCCTTTAAGCCTTTTTTTAAGGTACACAGGAACTGAGCAGTTGTGATAGAGTTGGGAAGATCATTCCACCAATATTTTGTTCCTTGTCATGTTGGTACAGATAGGCACCTCACCCTAACGACCACAGATTTCTGGAGGGAACATAGATTTGTAAAAGTCAGTGAAAGTAGAAGGGTAAAATACAAGTGGCTGCTCTATAAGCAAACGTGTCTTAAACTTGGTGTGGGCAACAACTGGCAGCAAATAAAATGAGATAAAGAAAGGTGTTACATGAGTTCTCTTGGTCCTATTCAAGACCAAATGCTCCACCATTTTCTAGATCATTAGCTTGAAAGTGTGTGCAGGAAGGCCAGCTAGAAAAGCATTGCAGTAGTCCAGTATAGAGATAACCAAGAGCTTGGACAAAAGAGTCTGATCTTCATGATGTACTGTCAGAAAATAATTGCAAAAACTGTAACTTTAGGGGTACATAAGCTTGTCACTGGGGCAGTACCCTCATATGTACAATCACTGTCCCCTGTACATGTCAGTTGAAAATCTATTTGTTTCTTAAGGATACATATTAGCACATTATGACCTGTACAGTGGGTTGAGTTTACTCTCCCAGTGATAAGCTGTTGTACCCTTAAAGGTATTATTTTGGACATTTTTTTCTGAAAGTGTGATGTACAATACAAATCTCCCATGCAGATAACCATGCAATCTGTGATTTGTGGTCTGTGAAGTTCAGCTTTTATTGTTGATAAAATATAGCTAACCTGTGATGCATTAATGAGATGGCTGGGAAGACAAGGAACATTTCAATGGGTTGAGTTGGTGTTATTTCATCCAGGAAAAGGTACTTGGTAGGCTGAAATCCTTGAGGCTCCTGTGGTATTGTCAGGCTGGAATGAAAAGTAGAGCTGCTTGTTGTTGACAAAGCAGTGGTAGACAAATCCATGTGTCTGCAATATTCTATATATCGAGAAGAGGATAGGGCCCAGCACTGAACCTTGGTGTACCCCCATAGTTATTTGACGTGATTTGAAGTCCCCTCCCCTCCAATATACCCTAAATGACCTGTCTGTCTGTGTCTATGTGTGTGTGTGTGTGTGTGTGTGTGTGTGTGTGTGTGTGTGTGTGTGTGTGTGAGTGTGTATTTATCACTTTGTAGGGATATGGATAGTAAAACCCTAAATTGTTGACGCTGTGGGCACAATTTGTCAGTCCCCATGAGGAAAACAGCTTAAATCATACAAAATTATGTTTTTTGAAAATGTAAAAATGCACAAAGTTTTCTGTGAGGGTTAGGTTTATGAGTAGGGTTAGGTGATAGAATATAAAGTTTGTACAGTATAAAAACAGTGTGTGTGTGTGTGCTGGGCGACCATCTTATCTACATGGATGGAAAAGGATTTGACAAGTACTAAATTTATAAAAGACTTTCAGTGTGTTCTTATTGCTTGATATCATCATAACTGAGAAACATTATGATGATAGCTTCATTATAACACATCTTCAGATTATGAATTGCTCTACAAAAAAACGGAACCAAGAAAACATATGAGGGCTTGCGCTCATAAAAGCCCTTAGAATAAAAGAGCAGCTACTGAAATATATTTATTCATGCTGTTATTGTAATATACATCTGTGCGAGCAGAGAATCTCTGAGCTCAAATGAAATAATTTATCTGATCAATTGACTATAAAAAACTAAATGAAAATGTTTTAATGGAACAATCAAAGCTTGATGCAAAGACACATTTGTTCTCCCCTGCATTTTACTCAATGAGATCATGTTAGGTCTTGGATATCAAGATTTAAGAAATTATAGATACTCTGTAGATACTCTGAGAATTAAGAAATTATTTTCCTTTTACAACATTTTTTGATTTAACAGTTTGACAGTTTGTACTGTAGCTAGAATTCCAACACACGGTTCACCCAAATAATCTAAATTCTGTCATCATTTACTCACTCTAATATGGTTCATATTGCTTAATTGAGTCTTTTTACATGTGTGATGCTGAATTATCTAAACTGTGTTGTGTTGACAGATTCTATGCTGCTGAAATCGCCGTAGGACTGTTTTTTCTCCATAGGAAGGGAATTATCTACAGGTGGGTGGATTATTATATTTACTTTAGCTCTTAAATACAACATTGTTATTGTTTCACACAGAATCAAAGAGCAAAGAGAGGTCTTAAAGATATAGTTGTGTCATTGATATGTCAATGAGTCACCATCTGGAGAACACTCCTAATTGGAGCAGATGTGACTCTTTACTCAATCAAATTAGATTACTAGAGAGCTGAGCCAATTAGAACCGACGCTGGCATCAAGACAGTGCTATTAAAAGACCATTTTTATTATTACCATTACAAGAGTACAGCAAACAGAAAAGACCCATGTCATTGCAGCCAATCATTTAGGTTACATATGTAACTTCCGTTCCCTGATGGAGGGAACGAGACGGTGTGTCAAAGAAGCGACACTAGGGGTCTCTCTTGAGTGCCAAATATGCCTCTGATCTATGAAAAAAGGCCAATGAGAAGTTGGCAGTCAGTATTTGCATACCCCGCCCCCAGACATACGGGTATAAAGTTGGGGAAATATGTCTAGTTCATTTAGGATTTTTCCTGAATGGTGCGGCCAAAACAGTGGCTCGGCTCAGGTATTTTACGTGCAAAGGTGACCAGCTGTTTCAGACTGCACGTACCCTTCCCCAATGCCCCATAAAAGTCGTTGGAATCCTTCTGGTTACCCTAAACAGGGGAACAAGGCAACACTTTGCCAAGAGAGCCAAGCTGGGCCTCTTTTCTCTCTATGTTTCTCACATAGAGCCAAACGGCTGGGGCCCTTACACGCAATGTGGGAAGTGGGTCTTACCCAGTTTCCTATTCTTTCAGGGGGAAAAGACCCTGCGGAGACCACACCTGTCCAGGAAGGGGGTGGTAAAAGTGGCGAAATACATCACATGGGCCTCTTATGTCACATGTGGGAAAATGGTGCGGTGGTAGATCCAGCCTCATAGAGGGGGGAGTTGCTACAACTCGGAGACCAGAAGGCAGCTGGAACTGCCTAAGGGAGACACGGCTCAACTCGTAAGGGGACCATACTGTGGAAAATACACACAGGAGGAAGTCCAGGAAGTCCTGACCTGTGAAGCACCTATTCCAGTGCAGGGTAGATTTGAGTACCCGTAGTGGATTGGGTCGGCGAATTATTCAGCTGAATTGCATACCCACAGGGCTAGGGAGGATTCATCCAGGGAGCCGAGTTAGTGGGATCTCGCTAAAATCGCGGGAAGCGCACGATTTTACCTCGGCCGAGGGTGCTAGGCGCAAGCGGTCCACCCGGTCAATCCGTCATTGTGTTACCGAGTTCTACAGGCTCGGACCTGAGAAAAAACGTGACGAAACTGACTCTACCCTGAGATTGTAAAATCTCGCAAGGGAGTTAGTTGTTGCCCAACCCGCTGCTCTGCATATGTCTGCCAGGGCGATGCCTCTGGCCAGTGCCCATGAGGACGCAACACTCCTTGTCGAGTGTGCTCGGACCTGCAAGGGGAGGGGCACGGCCTGGGTGTGATAAGCCAATATAATGGTGTCAACTACCCAGTTGAAAGGCCTCTTTTTGGAGACAGCGTTCCCTTTCCGTTGTCCACCAAGGCAGACAAAGAGCTGCTCAGAACATCTAGAGCTCTGTGTGCGGTCCAAGTAGGTCGCAAAGCATGTACTGGACACAGCATTGAAGGGCTGGGCCTGTCTCCTCCCGGGGCAGCTTCGCTTGCAGGTTCACAACCTGGACCCTGAGGGGAGTTGTAGGAACCTTGGGCATGTAGCCCGGTCGTGGTCTGAGAATCGCAAGTGTCTGCCGGACCGAACTCCAGGCAGAGGACGCTTGCAGGTCCCCGACCCTCTTGATGGAGGTGAGCGTGATCAGGAGGGCGGTTTTTAGGTAGAGGGGCTTGTTCGACTGATTCTAGCGACTCGAAGGTGGGAGGGGTCTCTGAAGGCCCGAGAGGACCACTGAGAGACCCCAGGAGGGGAACAGGCTTGGCCGGGAAGGATTTAAACTCCAGTTGCCTCTTTGGAACCCAATGATTAAGTCGTTCTTACCCAAAGACCGTCTACTGCGTTGTGGTGGGCTGTGATAGCAGCCACATGCACCTTCAAGATGAAAGGGGACAGCATCTGCTCCCACCTCTCCTCCAGACATAAGAGCACTGACCTAACCTCTGTGGGTCTTCAGCCCGGGAAGAACACCAATCTGCGAACAAGCACCACTTCAGGGCGTAAAGTTGCCTGGTAGGGGGGGCTCTAGTTTGGCTGTTCGTGTCTACAATGGCAGGTGGCAGACCAGCTAGATCTTCCACGTCCCGTCCAGGGGCCAGACATGGAGGTTCCAGAGGTCTGGGTGCGGATGCCAGAGTGTGCCCCATCTCTGAGAAAGAAGGCCTTTCCTGAGGGGAATTTGCCAGGGAGGGGCTGTTGTGAGGAGTACGAGATCCGAGAACCAGGCCCGAGTGGGCCAGTAGGGAGCCACTAAGGTGACTTGTTCCTCATCCTCCCTGACCTTACACAGCACCTGTGCAAGAAGGCTCACTGGGGGAAATGCATACTTGTGCAGCCCCTAGGGCAAGCTGTGTGCAAGTGCGTCTGCCCCGAAGGGAGTCTCTGTTTGGGCATACCAAAGTGGGCAGTGGGAGGTCTCTCGGGAGGCAAACAGGACTACCTGTGCCTTGCCAAATCGATCAAATCATCTGGACCGACTGGGGGTGAAGCCTTCACTCTCCACCGGGCAAGCGTTGTTGTGACAGCGAGTTCGTTACCACATTGAGGTTGCCGGGGATGTGAGTGGCTCCAAAGGAGGAGACGACGGGCGAGTCGTGACTTGTGGCGGGAGCGTCAAAGAAAACAGTCAGCAACTCTAGGCAATTGATGTGCCAGCGCAGCAGGGCCCCTTTCCAACGGCCTGCGTGCCCGTTGCACACGGTGCCCGAACCCAAATTGGACGCGTCAGTCGTGACCAGGACGCGTCGGGACACCTGCTGCAAGGGGACTCCTGTCCGCAGAAGGTCTGTCCAGGGTTTTGGCGGCAGGCGGGGGTGAAGATCACACGGTGATGATCACACGATCCCTTCAGTCCGGGGCCAGTGCTGAAGTGGTCTCATATGCATCAACCCCAGCGGCGCGGCCGCCGTGGAGGATGTCATATGCCCCAGGAGCTTCTAGAAAAGTTTTAAATGAACCGCCGTGCCCGGCCTGAAGGTGGCGAAGCATTTTAGCACTGACTACGCACGCTCGTTGGCGAGGCGCGCTGACATTGAGACTGAGTCTAACGCCACACCGAGAAAAGAGATGCTCTGAACCGGGGCGAGCTAGCTCTTTTCCCAATTGACCTGAAGCTCTAAATGGCTGAGGTGCCTCCATCATATGCCGCCATCTTTCTTGGATACAATGAAGTAAGGGCTGTAGGGACCCTTCTTCATCTTGTTTGGAGGGACAGGCTCTATCGCGTCTTAGAGTAAGAGACAATTTCCACACACAGGAATTTGCCGTATTCGCCGTGCACTGCGGTAAAGCAGACGCCCGCGAAGGGGGGCGGAGGCCTGGCAAACTGAATTGCATATCCGAGTCGGATGGTCCTGGGCAGCCAGCGTGATGGACTGGGAAGTGAAAGACACGCATCCAAGCTCTGTGCTAGGGGCACTTACCTTGCTCCGCACACCCGGCAGGGGGTGGGTTAGTGACTGAGGAGGAGGTACGGTGGAGGCATCCTCTGGACTCGTCAGAACCGGCCAGCCAGGAAACAGTCGTGGGGCTGAAGGCGAGAGGTCCGTGTCCAGCGTGCCGAGAATGTTGAGGTGTGGTGGCAGCGTGCCGTGAGAACGGCATTTGCTGGCCAGGTGACCCAGAAAGAGGAAATTGCTCTATTATTGAAAAACTTGCAAAAAATAAATTTAACTGAAGGTTCTCTTCCCGGCCCTCCACCGGGGGACGGAGTGGTCTGTTTACCAACTCCAGAGCAAACGTCTCGATCTCTGGGTTGTCCATCTCAGGAGCACTTGGGAGCCTTCCGGGTCCCTGAAGGGGTCCGTGAGTCAGGGAGCGTGCACTTCCTGCGGGGTGCTTGACGCTGGGGCTCAGAGCTGGGCCCACTCTTGGTTGAGGCGGAGTAGCACATTTTTTTTTGGGGGGGGGGGGGGGTGGTTTGGAGACAAGAGGACGCCCTCGGCCAGCAGACGGGGCTTGGCCCATAGCGGCAGGTTTGCGGCAGGGCAGGATGTGTGAAATGGCCTCTGTCTGCTTCTTCACCACTGAGGACTGCTGGGCAGAGTTGTCAACAGTGCCACCGAATGGACGGAGCTTGGAGACGGGGGCGTTTGTGAAAACGTGCTTTGTCTACCTCCCGCATTTCGAGGGTGGCCATTGCCCATTCGAGTGCCGGCGCTTCTGACCTTCGTGGTCCGGGGGGGGGGGGCGCGATCGGTCATTGAGCACAGTTCCTGCAGCACATCAAGAACAGGACTACCCAAGTTTTGAAGTGCCTTGGCCTAGTGTTGGTTACAGGAGGGGCCATGGCATGCAGCCCTTTACGGCTTACTCAACTCGTCATGCACGTCTGGGAAGAAAGGAACCGGGGGGGAGGACTGGGTTTTCCAGTCCAGCCTCACGCTCGCGGTAGCCCGGGAATGCATAGTGGACCTCTGTGCGTCAGGCTCAGACTGGGCGAGCAGACCCGAAGGTGGCGGCCCAGGCGAGGTATCAGCTTCAGACACTGATGTAACGCTCTCTGATGCACCTGACGAGCTCGGACGGAAACAAGCAAGCGTGCCGGGGAGGTGGGTGGTTCGAGGGGACTTACCCTGCAAAACGGAACCCGTCATTATCCACAAATCACATGACAAAAGAAAGCCGTAACCGCAATGCTGCCATGGCTATGTTCTCGCACTGAGAACATGAACCATTCATAAAATGCTGCCTGCGTGTGATCGCAGCCCAGGCACGCGAGGCAGCTTTTATGACCGTCAGAGGTGGGGAGAAATCAACCACATCCAGAAACTACACAGAGTCGGAAGACGTCTTTAAAAAGATGTGTCCTGAAAAGGACGTTCAACACCAGCTGTGTATTTGATCTTATAAAGAAACTAACTCTTTTAGAGAAAAACTCTTTTAACTGTGCTGTCGAAACAAAGAAAGAAACTGAAGTGTGCCGTAGATCCAACAGCAGAATCAGCTCAGAGGAAGAGGAACAGGTTTGTGACACGCAGCTCACTGCATACATGACCATCGGCTCCGAAGAAAATTTCTGAATGAACTAGACGTATTTCCCCGCCTTTATACCCGTATGTCCGGGGACGCTGTATGCAAATACTGTCTGCCAACTTCTCAATGGCCTTTTTTCATAGATCAGAGGCATATTCTGCACCCTAGTGTTGCTTTTCAACACAACGTCGAAGTGAGCTACAGGCGGTTAGGACCCTAATCATGGTTAGGACAAATAAGCATTATATTGTTTTTATATGTACAGTGTCTGCAAGGCAACACTGTATTGATATTCCTCAAATATTGTAGTTTAGGGCTGTTCTAAACTATGTTCTACCTTGGTCTTTTTATTTTGGCCCATTCACTATCTTTAATAGAATGTTCAGTATTAAAAATCTAACTGACAGGGTAATATTCAGCATAATATTTGCATAGTGAATTGTGATTGATTCTTACATCTACTTGCATACTACTATTTAGATTGGTCTTTTATCTTGAATTTATTTGAGTGATTCTCACGAAACCTGTCAGGAAAATGTCCTAGCCATATTTAACCCCAAATCAATACAAATAAATACGAAATAAACATTTTCATAAAGAAAATTAAGCCTACATTTAGGACCATTTTTACATTTAGGTGGCATTATTTTCTGGACACTTAGGCTACATCTACATTAATCTGATACATTTGAAAACAGCGCTTTTGTTTCAAATCGCTCTCCGTCCACACTAACGTTTTCAAGTGTTTTCCAAAAGTTGCTCGTCTACACTGACACTTATGAAAATGCTTAATTTGTGTCACTGCGCATGTGGAAAATCCCCATTGCATGTACGGTCTGAAATGCAATTGACCTCGTGTTCAGTCGCCGGACACCAATTCCGAGTAAACTTTGAAGGAATGCAATGTGAAGGTTGTACAAAGTGACATTTATTTTTTAACAACGCTATCAAAGTGAGTATCAGGCACAAAAGCGCTGCTATAACACGGGCCGCCATCTTGATTGTTTTTGTTGGATAGATCACATGACTAGAAATGCTTCATCATTTTCCAAAGCATCCGTTTTCACAGTCCACACTACAACGCGAAAACGCCATTTTCAAATGTATCCACTTTGGAGTGCGTTTTCGCGGACAAAAACACCGTCTCAGTGGGTACGGAATGCCAAAACGGAGAGAAAAAGATGCATTCTCAAACGTATTAGAGTGGACTAGGCCTTAACCAGATTTTACTCCCAATTATTTTATATCTTGACACGTCCTGACGTTTTACTTCTGTACTTTTTCTGTTGTTTTCAATGATGACTCACTGACACATTTTGTTTGCTGTTTCCAGAGTCTAGTGCTGTCACAGAGATTATTTCAGTGATATCTTTCAGAGAGTAGGACAAATTTTTGCATACCTTTCCATGAAAAAATAGCTTACAGCACCTTTAAAGGTTAAATGTGCAGAACTATCATCAAAATAATGTCAAAAATTTTATTGGCCCTAAAAAAAATTCGTCATTTTCTATATGCAAAATGTAATTTCTGATTGTTTTCTTTTGATTTCTGTGTAAAATAGGGCAAGGACATTTTCTTGACAGGTTTCATGAGGAAAACCCATTTGCATACTGAATTGTGATTGTGTCTTTATGTTTTGCATCAATTTTAATAATCTATAGCTGCTTTTATAAAGATGTTGTCGTGTTATATGTTTATTCTCTTGCACAGCATACATTAAACGATCCATACTTAACTAACACACAGCTAGAAATGTAATAACACAATTCTTTTGATTTCTTGAAAACACTGATATTTTCCTTTAGAAATGAGAATCTAATTAATTACATCATAAAATTCCATGACCAGGAACTTTATGAAACTGAGATTTATTCTGATGATTAGCAGTTATCTTAGATAGCTTTGCATAACATGTATCCTAACACCTAGAGAAATGGTATCTGAATATGATGAACATGATTAGTTAGTAATGCATGACCCAATACTAGATGTGTAGTGTAGAACACATTTTACTAGAACATGTACCTCAAAGTAAACAACATCACTCAGATTTGAAGTGCATTATAAATATTCTGTCCTGATGTCATGAATGAGTCACTTTGTATGAAAGAAGGCTGTAAGATAGAGAAGAAAGAAAGGCTGTTTATCTGCAGCGCTGTCTGTATTCAAGCCCTCGCTCACGTTCACATCCCTGTGGGGCTGCAGCGTTCAGCTTGCATTAATCATGCTCTTTGATGATGAAGGCTGGCTGAGCGTGGCGGAGGTCGCCCTGTCCTCTCTCACTGCCCACTCACACACACCCAACACACTCGCAGCACTCAGCTAAACACACGTCCATGACAGTAACTGTGTACTATCTGCAAACTCATCAGAGTATATAAGGAGACTTATTTTATTGGGCTGTTAATTAGACAATGGCGATATCATCTTGATATTTTCTAATTATATCTCATTGTTTATGTATTTGATTTGAAATGGCTTAGAAATGTGATATTTTTCAATCTCAAGGCATGTTTTACACACTTGTTTTAACAAAATGAATACAAAGAAGAATGATTTTCATTTATATGCACCAATAGAAAAATACAAATTAATAAAAAGCAATATTTACCTACATATATATTTTTAAAAACATTTGATATAAATGAACAATGCCACACATATACTTCCATGAACACTTTTGAGTGATGAGTCAAAGAGCTTTGAATCGATTCAGTGAAACTGATTTTTTTAACTGATTCACAAAAATGAATCACCAACACTTCTGCCATTCTGCTCCTTAAGTTTACATCAGAGACAGCATTAGAAAAACAAGCTTGAAATGCTCTGATGGGACATATATGTGTAGGGGGGCATGATTAAATACATGATTTATTTATTTACTTTTATTGTCTTTGTACTCAGAGATTTGAAGTTGGACAACGTGATGTTGGACTCTGAGGGTCACATTAAGATCGCAGACTTCGGCATGTGTAAGGAGAACATGTTTGAGGGCATGACGACACGCACCTTCTGCGGAACGCCTGATTACATCGCCCCAGAGGTGAGACTGCAGTCATGGGTCTCGGGTGAGGTTCACACACTGAAAACAATTGATTGAGTACACTTGTTCCCTCAGTGAAACTGAGTAATGGTGTCTCCAAACGTCTAGGTTACCTTCCTGATGGAGGGAACAAGACGTTGTGTCGAAGAAGCGACACTAGTGGTCTTTCTTGAGAGCCTTTTGCCTCTCTGATCTATGAGAAAAGGCCAATGAGAAAATGGCAGACAGAATTTGCATGTCCCGCCCCCGGACATACGGGTATTAAGGGAGGGAAATGTGTCTGTTTCATTCAGGATTTTTCTGAGGAGCCGACATTGAGGTTCGGCCGCAACAGTGGCTCAGTTCAGCGACGTGGCCGGGAGGACACAACGTCTCGTTCCCTCCATCAGGGAACGGAAGTTACATCCGTAACCTAGACGTTCCCTGTCTGTCGCTCACTTCGACGTTGTGTCGAAGAAGCGACACTAGGGGTCCAATTTAAATCACGCCATGTTCTGAGCCATGTACGTGTACTGCTTACACAGGAGCAGGCAGGTATTTTACGTGCCTAAGCAACCGGCTGTGTCAGACTGCATGTAACCTTCCCCAATGCCCCATAAAATCATCAATGCCTTCTGGTTCTTTACCCACGACAGGGGGGAACAAGGCAACGTGCCAAGCATGGGAGCAGGCCGCACCAGCCGCGCCTTTTCTCTCTCTATGTTTCTTGCATAGAGTTAAAGCTGCTGGGGCCATCTTAACGCTATCATACGCATCGGGGAAGGTGATCTTTCCCAGTTTTCCTATTCTTTCAGGGGGGAAAGACCCTGCGGAGACCATGGGCTTTTAGGTAACATGTGGAGAATGGCGCGGTGGTAGATCCCATCTCATTGGGAGGGAGGAGTTGTTACAAACACGGCGACAGGGGGGTCCGTGAGGACTGCCCAAGTGAGACGCGGGTCCGCTTGCAAGGGGACCATACCACGGAAAATACACAGGGGGATAAGTCCATGTAGGAGCCCCTCCTGTGGAGCACCTATTCCAGTACAGGGTAGATTGAGTACCCGCATTGGATTTGGTCGGAGAATTCCTCCGCTGAATTCGCAGACCAGAGGGCTCGGGAGGAGTCATCCAGGGAGCAGAGTTAGTGTGATCTCCTGGGATAAGAGTGCATGGTTTTACCTCAGTGGAGGGAAAGGGCACTAGGTGCAAGCAGTCCACCCGTTCAGTTGACAGCGTGTTGCCGAGTTCTACCGGCTCAGACCTGAGAAAACACGGGATGAAACCGACTCAACCCTGAGATTGTAAAATCTCATAAAGGTATTGGGTGTTGCCCAACCCGCTGCTCTGCATATGTCTGCTAGGGAGGTGCCTCTGGCCAGTGCCCACGAGGACGCTCGGCACCGCAAAAGGGGGGGGGGGGGGGGGCACGGCCTGGGTGTGATAGGCCAATGTAATGGTGTCAACTACCCAGTGGGAAAGCCTCTGTTTGGAGACAGCGTTCCCTTTCCGCTGTCCACCAAAGCAGACAAAGAGCTGCTCAGAACATCTAAAGCTCTGCATGCGGTCTAAATGGATACGCAAAGCACGTACCGGACACAGCAACGAAGGGGCTGGCCCTGCCTCCTCCCTGGGCTGCTTCACTACCTGGTCCCTGAAGGGAGTCGTAGGAACCTTTGGGCACGTAGCCCAGTCACGGTCATAGGAACACCTGAGTGTCTGCCGGACCGAACTCCAGGCAGGTGTTGCTGACAGAGAGCGCTTGCAGGTCCCCGACCCTCTGATGGAGGCGAGCGCGATCAGGAGGGCCTTGAATTCGACTGATTCTAGCGGCTTGAAGGGGGGTCTCTGAAGGCCTGAGAAGACCACTGAGAGATCCCAGGAGGGGAACAGGCTTGCCTCCGGCGCCTCTTTAGCAACCTGATAATTAAGTTGTGCTTATCCAAAGACTTGCCGTCTACTGCGTCGTGGTGGGCCATGATAGCAGCTACATACACCTTCATGGTGGAGGGGGACAGCCTCCCCTCCAACCTCTCATGCAGGAAAGAGAGCACTGACCCAGCTGCGCACCTCTGAGGGTCTTCAGCCCGGTAAGAACACCAATTTGCTAACAAGCGCCACTTCAGGGCGTAAAGTTCCCTGGTAGAGGGAGCTCTGTCTTGGTTGATCGTGTCTACAACAGCAGCCAACTAGATCTTCTGCATCCCGTCAGGGGCCAGACATGAAGGTTCCAGACGTCTGGGTGCGGATGCCAGAGTGTGCCCCGTCCCTGAGAAGGAAGGTCCTTCCTCAGGGGAATTCGCCAGGGAGGGGCTGTCGCGAGGATCACGAGATCCGAGAACCAAGTCTGAGAGGGCCAATAGGGGCCCACTAGAGTGACCTGTTCCTCGTCCTCCCTGACCTTGGGCCAGCTGTGTGCCAGCGCGTCTGCCCCGAGAGGAGCTTCTGTTCGGGCGTACCAGAGCGGGCAGTGGGAGGTCTCTCGGGAGGCGAACAGGTCTACCTGAGCCTTGCCGAAGTGTTCCCAAATCGACTTGAGTCGCTGCTGGTTCCAAAGGAGGAGACGATGGGTGAGTTGTGACATGTGGCGGGAACATACACTGCCTTGGCAATTTATGTACGCTACCGTGGTGGTGCTGTCTGATCGTATCAAGACGTGTTTGCCCTGAATTAGCGGGAGAAACCTCCGCAGGGCAAAAAGTACAGCCAACAACTCTAGGTAGTTGATGTGCCACCGCAGCGGGGCCCCTTACCAATGGCCCACGGCTGTGTGCCCGTTGCACACGGCGCCCCAACCCAATTTGGAGGAGCCAGTAGTGACCAGTACGCGTCGGGACACCTGCTGCAAGGGGACTCCTGTCCGCAGAAAGCAGAGGTCTGTCCAGGGTTTGAACATTTGGCAGCAGGCGGGGGTGATGATCACATGGTGCGTGCTGCGGCACCATGCTCGTCTTGGGACTCGAGTCTGGAGCCAGTGCTGAAGTGGTCTCATATGCATCAACCCCAGCGGCGCGACTGCCGCGGAGGAGCTTCGCCATATGCCCCAGGAGCTTCTGGAAAAGTTTTAAAGGGACCGCTGTGCCCGGCCTGAAGGCGGCGAGGCATTTCAGCACTGACTGCGCGCGCTCGTTGGTGAGGCATGCTGACATTGAGACTGAGTCTAACTCCATGCCAAGAAAAGAGATGCTCTGAACCGGGGCGAGCTTGCTCTTTTCCCAGTTGACCTGAAGCCCTAAACGGATGAGGTGCCTGAGCACTTGGTCCCTGTGGGTGCATAGTAACTCTCAGGAGTGGGCCAGGATGAGCAAGTCATCGAGGTAGTTGAGTATGCGGATGCCTGCTTCCCGAAGCGGGGCAAGGGCTGCCTCTGTGACCTTCGGAAAGACGCGAGGGGACAGGGACATGCCGAAGGGGAGGACCTTGTACTGATACGCCTGGCCGTCAAACGCGAACCGTAGGAAGGGCAATATTGAGACATGGAAGTACGCGTCCTTCAGGTCTACTGATGCGAACCAATCTAAATACCAGACGCAAGTTAAAATGTGTTTTTGTGTGAGCATTTTGAACGGTAGTTTGTGCAAAGCCCTGTTGAAAACTTGCAAGTCCAAGATCGGTCGTAAGCCGCCGCCTTTCTTGGGTGCGATGAAGTAAGGGCTGTAGAATTCCTTCTTCATCTTGGTTGGAGGGACAGGCTCTATCACGTCTTTGAGTAAGAGAGTCGCGATTTCCAGGTAATGTGGCGTCGGGAGGCAAAAGCGCGTCCCGAGGCTTAGGTGCTGAGAGAAGTCTCGAAGCACTTACCTTGCTCCGCACAACCGGCAGGGGGTGGGTTAGTGACTGAGGGAGATGTCCCATGGAGGCGTCCTCTAGACTCGTCAGAACCGGCCCTCCAGGGGACAACAGTCATGGGGCTGGAGGCGAGAGGTCTGCGTCCAATGAGCCGGAACTGTTGAGGTATGGTGGCAGAGTGCCGTGAGAACAGCATTTGCGGGCCAGGTGACCCAGAGAAAGAGGAAATTGCTCTATTATTGAAAATGTGCAGAAAGTACCTTTAACTGAAGGTTCTCTTCCCAGCCCTCAACCGGGGGACGGAGTGGTCTGCTTACCAGCTCCGGAGCAAAAGTCTCGGTCTCTGGGTCATCCGTCTCAGGACCGCTTGGGAGCCTTCTGGGTCCTCGAAGGGGTTCGTGAGGTGGGGGGCGTGCGCTTCAGGCAGGGCGTGGGGATTTAACTGGCGAAACCGAGCCCGTCATTATCCCCAAATCGCCTTCATTGCCAGTGGTGCCGGCCCCAATCCCGTTGGAAGGAGGCAAGGCGTGGGGGGCGGCTGAAGTGGCTTTCTCTTGTGAAGAAAGAAAGCCGCGACCGCAATGCTGCCATGGCTATGTTCTCGCACTGAGAACATGAACCATTCATAAAAATGCTGCCTGCATGTGATCGCAGCCCAGGCACGCCAGGCACGGCTTTTATGACCGTCAGAAGTGGAGAGAAATCAACCGTATCCAGAAACTACACAGAGTCGGAAAAGGATGTTCAACGCCAGCTGTGTATTGCTCTTATAGAGAAATAAACTCTTTTAGGAAAACATTCTCTTTTAAAAACGCTGTCGAAGCGCCCAGGGGCAAAGCTGCACTGCTGTGCAGAGAAGGAGAAAGCCGCTGATATGCGCTGTAGATCCAACAGCATACGCTCTGAGAGATGAGAGGAACAGTATTTGTGAATCGCAGCTCACTGCATACACAACCAGTCGGCTCCGAAGAAATTTTCTGAATGAAACAGACGCATTTCCCTCCCTTTATACCCATATGTCTGGGGGCGGGACATGCAAATTCTGTCTGCCAATTTCTCATTGGCCTTTTCTCATAGATAAGTGATGCAAAAGGCTCTCAAGAGAGACTCCTATTGTTGCTTCCTCGACACAACGTCGAAGTGAGCGACAGACGGGGAACTTGTGTAATTAAGTTCACTGAAATTGGTGATCATATAGAATTAACTTAACTATTTTAGTTCAGTTAACTAGATGCAAGTAGACTAAACTCATGTTTTGTATTTACAGTAAAAATGATTGCTTTCACTTTTACAGATTTTGATATTACAATAGCACAAATAAAGAAGATTATAACTGATTTAAGGTCAATCATGAAATAAATAATTCCTCCACAGAAATGCATAGACACGTGTAGTTCAGTTGCACATGCATTAGGAGAACTGAAAGGTAACAGGGTCACCCTAATAGTGACACCACACAAAACTATTTGCAACAAAAAACATAAATAATATTACACAATTGAATTGAGGTTTTGAGCACAAAACTTTTCAAGTAATGTTTAATGAAGACAACTTTTTTCCAGTAATGACAACATTAGGGTTTACAGTGCAGGAGTTCATGTGACCCAGACAGATGTGATTAATCAATGCCTATGAAACACAACATCAGGCCTGAAACTCCTCACCATCCAATCACACTGAAAATAAACTCATACAGGAACACAAATTAGAGCTCATTTATGCACACATACGAAGATTTACATAAATAGGATAATATGTTATTTATTTATTTATTTATTTATTTATTTATTTTAGTTATATATGTTTTAATAATATTTTAGAAAAATTTACATTAATTTGGATATAAAATATACAAGTGTAGATTAAAAAAAAATGGAATATTAAATATATAAAAAAATCTCAAAATTATTTAGTGAAATAAAGATCCCTAAGTTTTAGATTTAACATTAAAGCTAGGGTGTGTAATCCAGAGAGGCTAGCAGTTAGCAAGCTAACTTTGAAAGTATAGAGCCCGCCCTCTCTACAGAGGTGTCTCCAAAGCCACACCTCCTCTATCACACATGAACACACACACAGAGCAGAGTCTAAGCGCCAGGAGTGCTTATATATATATTTATACCCGTATCTAGTGTATGTGTATTCTACATTGTGTGTATTGTGTACATTTGTTATGTAAATTGTTGTGTAAGTATGTGTACATTTGTTATGTAAATTGTTTTGTGTAAATATGTTGTTTATTGTAAAGTGGTTTATGTCTCGTCACTGTCATGACTGCTATGTTACTCGGAACTGCACACAAGAATTTCACCTACTGTTGCACTCGTGTACACAGTAGTGTGACAATAAAGTGATTTGATTTGATTTGATTTGATAGGAGGAGAGACATGTTAATGAAATCGATCGCAACGTTTTCAGATGACCTCATGTCTCATTCACAGTTTAGACATAACAATAATAACAAACATAAATAACTTATTTACGGTTATTATGTTTTAAAAAATAAGAAATAAAAACTGTTTAAAAAAGGTAAAAACATCACATTTCACAATAATATAATGTATAATGTCATAAGTAAAAAAATGTTAGTTTTCACAGTGAAAGCTTGGTTGGTCGCTCTCGCTCTGGACAGCGTCAAGGAATGATGATTGTCTGATGACGTGTGATTGTCTGCGTGAACAAGTTGCGAGGCAGTGTGCAAATATAGATTGACACACAGGAAGAACATCCTAGCGTTACATTCAAACCAAATGCAATGATTGGTCGATACGTTTTTAGTCCTGTCCCTTCCACAGAACATATATTTATATTACACTTTGACCACTTAAACTGTTGCCTGCTATCAGGATGTGAAGAGACTTTCAACCAGGATAACAAAAAATGTTCCTGGAAAACATTGCACACTTTAGTTGTAACTTTCATTTGTTATATAAAATATATAAAGTATATAAAAGTATAAATTTGATATAAAGTATACAAAAGTAGATATATATACAGATATTTATGGGAGATTAACCTAAATAAGCTTTTCAAATTATATTATTTATTTATTTTTTTGTAAATATAAAATGTAGATTTAAAATATAAAATATTTTGTAAAATATTTCACTAATTATTTAGTGAAATTAAGTTCCTGATTTAGATTTAATATGAATTTATACTGTACAGATTAAGATAATGTAAGATATTAGCTTATAAAATGTCTATAATTGATATTTATTTTAATAGAATTAGATATAAAAATGTAAATATGATATAAGTATATAGAATATAAAAGTATACATTTGATATAAAGTATATAAAAATATGTAAAATATAAAAAATATGTATAAATTACTTATTGCTCATCCAGGAATATATTTATGGGAGATTAACCAAAATAAGCTGTTATTTATTTTTTGTAAGGTATGGTTGAATAAATATTTAGAAATTATTTAAATTTATTTTGAAATATAGTAAAAAAAAAAAAATTTGTTTACAAATATTTCACTGATTATTTAATCATCTACATTTCACATGATCATCATGCCCTCCTCCAGCACTATGACACAAAGCAGACACATAAAGTGAAAAACATACTGTAGGTGGGTGGAGAGACAGCACATGAATATGAGGAAACCTTCATCTCTTTATATTTCATTAGTCTGAAACAGCTCCAGAATCACGTGTGTTCATTCATGTGTGATATTCTGATGTCTTCAGCTCATGTGTTTGTGAAAACACTGTGCTGCATGTAATCCCTCAATTATTGATCTCCTCACATTTGATCAGTGACCTGGATAATCAGTTAAACACAGCAGTCAGGGAAATATTCAATACGAGCACTTATGTAGTGACTAGAATGGCAACACAATTAGCAATTACATGTGCTTATTTTAAAAGTGTTGTGCACATAGATAAATAGATAGGAAGACAAACACAATTAGTCAGAGAGAAAGCATAATAAAGTGCAAAGCCTGGTTCAACCAGTGCAGTTTTGAGCGGGAAAGGAAAGTGTATCTTTCAGAACAGCATCATCAATCACTCTGTACACTTTCATCAGGATTTCTCTTGTGTTCTGTGCTCCACTGATTGCAGTTCATTATATGGTCATTTAGTTCAGTTCTTGAGGAGTCCTCAGTGACCTGACAGGCCTGGGTGCGTTCCCTACACTGCACTGAAGAACATGAACACTATACAGGGAGATTGTGTTGTTCCAAACCTGCATGAATTTCTTTCTTCCACTGAACTCAAAAGCTATTTTTTAGAAACCAGGGGCTGTCAAGCTCCCAAAAGGACAGGGGGGGGGGGGGGGGGGGGCTGGGCTATGGGGTTCAGTTTTTGGATGAACCCATTTCTACTCAATGTGAATGCATTCAATATACAAATGCATTTAAAAATGTTAATGAATAGAATCGTATCTCACAGAGATAACAAAATAAAATATAACGAAATATATTTTAAAATAAAGCTAAATGATTCACAGATGTGTTAGAGTTGACAGTTATTCAAACTAACTAAAATGTTTTTTCTACTTTTGAGGAAATGCCAGTATCCACATATGTGGACATCATGTTTACCAGCGTGCTGATGTCTGAAAAATGAATGGAATTTTTAAAGCGGCATATCAAATGAAACTAGAGACTCTACTCTTTACAACCAAACACATTTCAATGAAAAAACGTACAGATTTTTCTTACCAGAGGCGCTTTTGTAGGAGGGAAATCAACGGCATGTTGTTGTGTCACATGACTCGGTGCGGCAGAAGTTAACCCTTTAAATGATGGTCTAGAGTCTTGTGAACAGTATTCAGTCAGTTTTTATTCATTTAAGTTATACGTTGCATAAAGCGAAGCCAAAATACAACGTCCACACATGTGGACGCAGGGTCGCACAAGGTTAAGCAAATTAATGTATGTCCAATTTAATGTTGTCACACTATTTGTTTAATCCATACATAAATAAATGATTGATTTACTATAGTAACGGTTTTGTTTTATGGTTACTATGGTTAAAGTATTGGTTACTGTAATAAAAGCATAGTTTATTTGTGTAAGGGAATGTTACCTGAATTAAGTAGCCTTTATAACTATCAGGTAATTAAGTGCATAATTCAAAAACATCCACTGATTGTTATGTACAGTGGCAAATACATGGTTTGGTCTTCATCTAAGTTACAATAATTAACTAATAACACACAAATTATTGTATTTTTCTTGTACATACTGAGTACATCAATCAAACATTCACAGTGTAGGTTGGAAAAAGTATGTGAACCCCTAGGTCATTGGTTTCAGCAAAATCTAATTAGAGTCAGGAGTTGGCAAGCCTGGCATCTAATTAATGAAATGAGATTGGAGGTGTGGGTTAGAGTTACTTTGACTTATAAAAAGCACTCAAACATTTTGAGTTTGCTATTCTCAAGAAGCATCTGATCTCGGAATACCTACGATCAAGAATTGTTGCTTTGCATAAAGCTGGAAAGGGATACAAAGTTATCTCGAAGAACACTGATATTTATCTGTCAGCAGTTAGACAAACTGTATGTAAATGGAGATGATTTCGTACTGTGGCTACTCTCTCTAGAAGTGGCCATCCAGCCAAGAAGACTAAAAGGACACACCACTGAATACTCAATTATGTAAAAAAGAACACTATAGTGACAGCTAAAGACTTGAAGGAATCATTTGAACTTGTTAATATCTCTGTTCATGAGTCTACTATACAGAAAACATTAAACAGCCATAGTGTCCATGGCAGGACAAGACAAAGGAAGCCGCTGCTTTCCAAAAAGAACATTGCTGCATGCCTGAAGTTTGCCAAACACCACCTTGACACCCCACTATACTACTGGGAAAATGTTTTGTGGACTGATGAAACTAAGGTTGAATTAGCATAAAAAGAGCACTGCATACCAACATGAAAGCATCAACCCAACTGTGAAGTACGGTGGAGGAAGCATCATGATTTGGGGCTGCTTTGCCATCATTTAGGGAAAAATTCCCAAGATTATAAAGATATCCTACAGGATAATATCAGGGGGGCTGTGTGCCAGCTGAAGCTCAGTAGAAGTTGAATGATGTATCAGGACAATGATCCTAAACATCGAAGTAAATACACTGCAGAATGGCTTCAAAAGAAGAAAATCCACCTTTTGGAGTGGCCCGGTCAGAGCCCAGACCTTAACTCAATAGAGATGCTGTGGAATGACCTCAAGAGAGCCGTTTATACCAATTTTCACAAAATTCTTCTGAATGTTGTGCAGGTTTATTCCGCGACTACCAGAAAATTTTGGTTGAGGTTATTGCTGCCAAAAGAGGATCAACCAGTTATTAAATCCAAGGGTTCACTTACTTTTTCCACAGCACTGTGAATGTTTAATGATAAATGTTCAGTAAAGACATGAAGGTTTATAATTGTTTGTGTGTTGTTATCTTAAGCACATTGTGTTTGTGTATTCTTGTGACTTTGATGAAGATGAGATCACGTTTAACGACCAATTAATGCAGAAAACCAGCTAATTCCAAAGGGTTCACATACTTTTTCTTGCCACTGTACCTAAAATATTTTTTTCTTTAAATAGCTTTGTTCTAAAATGTATGATGGAAGGTAAATGGAACATCTCACTGACCAGTGTGAACAGCGTAATATGCCGTTGGTCCTCCACGTGCCACCAAAACAGCGCCAACCCACCGAGGCATGGACTCTACAAAACCCCTGAAGGTGTTCTGTGGTATCTGGCACCAAGACATTTGCAGCAGATCCTTCAAGTCCTGTAAGTTGCGAGGTGGAGCTGCTGTGGATCAAACTTGTTGGACCAGCACATCCCGTAGATCACAGGTGTCAAACTCAAGGCCCCCGGGGCCAAAACCCGCCCACTACCTTATTTCCTGTGGCCCACGAGCTTATTTCTAAAATGTATGATGGAAGGTAAATGGAACATCTCACTGACCAATCAGTTAGCTCTTTCCCCATGAATATTAATGAGCCTTCCCCTGGAGCGCATTTTGCTCTCTCCAAAAGCGAAACAAAACAGCGCTACCCAGAACAACTATCTGCTCTGTTCAAGCGGCCTTACAGCGCTGACACACCATCCTCATCCTATCTACCACTCTCTCTCCACTGCAGCCGTAGTCCACTGGGAACCTGAATCTTTCCCACACTGCTGATTTAAACCAAGCAGGCGGATCTTCGAGCTCTCACATGTCATCTGAACTCGCCATTCTCGTTTTGGGTTGTTGCATAGATGGTCTCTTCTTCTACTGCTCTTTTTCCTATTGTAGCGGTTAGCAAAGAGCGTTATATTACCACACACGCCCCCTTCTGGATTGGAGCGTGGATCACCTGTGACTGACTCAGATGTATTCTTCATCTGACTGCATGCACCGAACCGTGACGTCAGTACCGTGACATTTTGGGATGAATACATGTACCGTTACACGCCTAGTAGCTTGTAGTGTACATATTTGTGACTGTAGTTTAACTACATTAAAAAGTAGCTTCCCAAACTCATTAACATCGATTGTGAGTACCAATGGTGTTTGGCCTCATTGTCATAAAACCTGGCACAACGCATTTTGACGTGCCACATTTAGAAGCAGTTGAGATTGACATCCTACGGCAGAGGGTAAGATTCTCAGTGAATAACTACTTAAAATCCGGTCTGTTCTTCAAACAAATTAATTGTATGCTTTCAGAAGACTTGGAATATAGCACACAAGTTGTATGGACTACTTTTATGGGGCTTTTTTGTCCCTTTAGGAGCTTGAAGGTGTCTGACACCATTCTTTATCATTGCATTGAAAAGAGCTAGCACATTCTGCAATATGTCTCATGAGGATATGATATTCAAACATTTTTATTTTCACTATTCCTTTAACTCTGTACTGAAATTCCGAGTCCACAAGGAAAAGGAAAATAATGTAGGGTTCAAAAGGTTTGCAGATAGAGCACACACAGGTACAGACACAATAATCATGGCCCTGCATGTATGTAGAGTCTAAAGAAGATCACTGTTATTCTACCATCTCAAAATTTCTTCTAGAAACTATGGCATATCTGATGTGCTGACTGCACCATTTACTCATTCAAAAGCAGCCCACCTCTCCATCTGTCCTGACTATATACAAACCTATCTGCAGTCCTCGGCCAATCACATGACAGCCCCGTCTGCAGCCTTTATATTACTGCAGATGGGATTTTATTTTCGGAAACACAATATGTACATGCAGTACTCTAAATGAGTGGTCTGAGCAGATATTTTCATTTTAGCTTTTCAGATTGGACTATCTTGTATTATTATTGTCTTCAGACACACCATTTCTGGAGAAATAAAGAAATAACGAAAAATAATCTTTTCTCCATTAAAGCAGATTAATAGTTTGAATGTGCTCTTGCAAACAGGTGCTGATTTGGAATGAAAGATTGAATTTAAAAAATAGAAGATTCAGTGCAATTATCCAGTTATTAATTATGCTAACAGATGGTCTGAATATCTCACAAAAATAAATAAATAAAAGGTACCGTTAAAGAATCGGCCGTGTTTTACCACAATAAATGAAAAGTGTTTAAGGCATTAACATGGCCACATACATTCTTGACTTATTAAGCATAAGCGATTTAAAAACGTGCATGTAAATGTGCTCAGTGAGATATTTTTGCTTTAATACAAAAGTTCAACAAACTAGGGGGGAGGGGGGTTTCTCTGCCAAAAAAATAGTTCCAAAGGAAGGGAAATCATCAAGCTTTGCATGTCACCAAGCCATCAAGGCCATCTGAAACAGTGTATGTGAGTGAAATGGAGCGGCAGATATTTCCCCTCCCCCTCTCCGCTCTATGGCTACGTTCACACGCCGCAGCTGAATGTGACCCAAATGTTTTTTTCCCCTCACATGTGACACAGATCTGTATATATTGGATGACAGTGTGAACAGCGTAATATGCTGTTGGTCCTCCACGTGCCACCAAAACAGCGCCAACCCACCGAGGCATGGACTCTACAAAACCCCTGAAGGTGTTCTGTGGTATCTGGCACCAAGACATTTGCAGCAGATCCTTCAAGTCCTGTAAGTTGCGAGGTGGAGCTGCTGTGGATCAAACTTGTTGGTCCAGCACATCCCGTAGATCACAGGTGTCAAACTCAAGGCCCCCGGGGCCAAAACCGGCCCACCACCTTATTTCCTGTGGCCCACGAGCTGATTTCTAAAATGTATGATGGAAGGTAAATGGAACATCTCACTGACCAATCAGTTAGCTCTTTCCCCATGAATATTAATGAGCTTTCCCCTGGAGCACATTTTGCTCTCTCCAAAAGCGAAACAAAACAGCGCTACCCAGAACAACTATCTGCTCTGTTCAAGCGGCGTGAGTACAGAGAAGGTGAGTTCATTTGCCTACCACTCTAAACCATATAGCGCACATCATTATCAACAAACTGCTGCCTGGATCAGTGGAGAAAAATGCAATGAGGTGCGTGATCACAGGACAGATGCATGTTTCCCGGACTGCAACATGCCGTGCAGACCATTATAAACAGCGCTAGTGTCAAGCACAGTAAGGATAACAAACCACATTTGAATTCTAATCCAAAACTTCAAATGTACCTGTGGCAGGGCGGAGGGCGGGCCGGCTCGTGATTCTACATACCCGGTCCCTTATCAGGCTAATGGTGGGTTACTACACTGTTACAGGAAGTACCCCCCCATTTTAATTATTTCTGTTTCCCTCCCCTTGTCCCCTCCATCATCCAGGTAGACGGGGATGACCTGCCGGCAGACGGGGCGGAAGGCACGCCCCTCCCCAGGGAAAGAGGTGGTGGGGGGGTGTACGTCATGCTGGGGGCTCCCCAGCCTGAGAGGACGAGGGAGAAATGTAACAGGGTGGAGGGTGGGGCCGGGTTGTGATTATATACACCCGGTCCCTTATCAGGTTAATTAAGCCTCCGAGAGGGATAAAGGCCGACTGCGGATGGTGGTGCGACGCGAGAGATTTTTTTTTGCCAGTAATAGTTTCTAAATGTATTTAGATTACTGTTATTCTTTACTGTTCTCCCATAATTTTCAGAATTATTATGAACCAAGCTATCAGTTTTCCTTCTGTGTAAAATCTGGTCTCTATAATAATGCTGTATGATTGTAGGAAAATGAAACTGGGTTTGTTTGCTTTCATAAATTCTAAAAGATGTCTGTACTTTAATAAGTAGGAGCCTGATGAAAGACATCTCTAGAGGAGACCCGTTTTAGTTGCTCTGTCAAAATATTTTAATTTAGCCCTATACAGATTAAGCATTCATTTTCTCACAGATGTTACTGTAGATATAATAATTTGCATATACATCTCAACCTCAAATTCAATGCTTTAATGACAAATGTGCATTTTAAATGCACAAAATAATATTATACAATATTATTGGATATTGCATGGTTGCTACCAAATCCGATTTTCCACCGGTCCTTTTAGGGCATATATAATGCTTAAGTGGCCCGGGCTGAAATAGGTGGCAAGTGTCAAATTGACGTCCACATGAATGGCCGGATCCAGGGTTTCCCAGCAGAATATTGCACAGAGCATCACACTCCCTCCACTGGCTTATCGTCTTCCCACAGTGCATCCTGGTGCCATCACTTCCCCAGTAAATGGCGCACATGTACACTGCCTTCCACATGATGTAAAAGAAAACGGGACTCATTGCAACAGGTGACCTTCTAGTGCTCCAAGGTCCAGTTTGCGTGTCCATTATAGGGATTTTCGACGGTGGACAGGGGTCATCATGGGCACTCTGACCGGACTGTAACTACACAGCCCAATACGCAGCAGGGTGCGATGCACTGTGTGTTGTGACACATTCCTCCCCTAACCATCATTAACATTTTCAGTGACTTATGCCACAGTAGACCTTCTGTCAGTTGGACCAGACGGGATAACCTTCATTGCACTCATGCATAAATGAGCCTTGGCAGCCCAACATCCTGTTGCCAGTTTCTGATTTGTCCCTCCTCGCACCACTTTCGAGAGTTACTCACCACTGCTGACCGGGAGCACCCCACAAGTCTTGCTGTTTCAGAGATGCTCTGACCCAGTCTTCTGGTCATAATAATTTGGCTCTTGTCAAAGTCGCTCAGGTTTTTACTCCTGCACATTTCTCCTGCATTCAACACATTGACTACGAGAACTGATTGTTCACTTACCATCTAATCTACCCAGATCTTGACATGTGGCCTTGTTAGGAGATGATCAATGTTATTCGCTTCACCTGTGAGAGGTCATAACATCAGTGTATGTAACAGTGCTCTTTAATTGTGTCACTTAGTAAACACATATTTCTCAAACTCTATCAACATTTTAATTCAAGCAAGTCAAAACCAACTGGAAATAATTATAAATAACTCATATTACCTCACATATACTCTATGTAATACTGTTTATCCTGCTGTCCTCAGGTTTTATGGTGTGTTTCACTCGTAATATTACATTCTTGAGCTTCGATGTAAATTATATATGATTGTAAATTACTTATTAATAAATTATTACTAATGTAGTATTTATAAGTCTTTTTCCATAACTTATACTGATGTATTTCTCCATAAATTTACTGTTATGTTATTAGATAAACCATAATAAAAAATAAACATAATGGCTAATTATCATCTTAATTATAATTTAATTACAGTATTCATATTATAATGATTCCAAAAATTGCCCTAGGTGTGGATGTGAGTGTGAGTGTGTGTCTGTCTATGTGTGGCCCTGCGATGAACTGGCGACCTGTCCAGGGTGTACCCCGCCTTTCGCCCAATGTTAGCTGGGATAGGCTCCAGCCCCCCGCGACCCTGTACACAGGATAAGCGGTTGACGATGGATGGATGGATGGATATTATAATGATGAACAGTCCAGGACTTTTTAGACTCATTAAAGTAGTTAAAGGCTACGTAAGAAAACTGTTACTGGACGGTTACTGAGATTAAGTGAGTAGTATTCACAGTCAGTCATGATTACTTTAAGCAATGAGTGAAAGTGTCAAATAACAGGACGGTTATTACTCCCAAAGATATTAATGTAATTTCGATAAATGTAGTGTGTATGAAATCATGATCACTCACATTAAAATGAAGACTCCAGTCATATGAGTAACATTATAAAAGCTGTTTTATTCTACATGGAGAGGGTCCACACATGGGGGCAGCCATTTTAGAATCACATGACCAGCTGAATACTACTCACTTAATCTCAGTAACCGTCCTGTATTGAACACTTTCACTCATTGATTAAAGTCATGACTGACTGAACAATCAATTTCTACAATATCACCAGTTACTAAAAACTGTATTTGAATAAGTTAGCAGCTTGTTAGGGCACGTGTGAGCTTAATACAGTGCAGAGGAATGCATACTTTATAAACTAGAACCCCAACCAAAACCCTAAACCTAAACCTAACCATCAGTGGAGTAAAAATATAATGTAAAAATGCAAAATGCAACCTCTGATTCGCACTTGCCACTGATTATGCGAATACAGTTACGTCCTGGTTTCGATGCGAGATCCGAACCAGGGACTCATATGCTACTGACGCAACAAGGACATCGATGGAGTCGTCATTATGTGGCCGACTCTAGAGTAATGGAATTCTCTGACACAAAATTCCAACTTCCCATATGATCATGTTGATCTGAGTACACCCCCGTCTTCCGTTAATCAAACAAACAGATAGTCCTGCCCCTAACTCACGCCATTGGTCCAGTCAATGTTATTGTGTCTCATGAGATGGGTTGCTCAAAACAAACAGAGGAATTTTCATAGTGCCTCAGAGAAACATTGTTTACAGTTTTCAAGAATACTGAATATTAAGCTGAGAAAGGAGAAAGTATTTGAACACAAGTTACACACTTCAGCTTTAAGTTAGTAAATCATCTTGATTTTTCCAGCAAGGTGTATTTATTGAAGCATAAAAATAGGCAATTCAATGTAATTCAACAGCATCATAGTTCATGCAGGACGTACAGTATACAAAGAAAAATACCCCAAGGGGGAATGTTGTTAGTAGTTACTGTTTTATTCGTTTGAATGTATTATGTATGAGTCTGTTTCTATGTTTTATGTGTGTTATGTGTGTTGTTGTTGAGAGTGCTTTTAAGGTCAGACTGTTGATGTGAATGACAGTAGACAGTGTGTGCAGTAGACTCGTTCTCTCAGTGTGCCCTCTGACATGATAAAACCCCACAGCCGCTGTGAGACTAACACACATAACCACATTTACTTCGACATTGCATTATATACATATACGTATTGTATGTCATACATTGTTTCATACAAAAGTTTTATTTCATTTTCAAAAAAAGTGTTTATTTAACAAGTCCGCATATTGGTATAACCATCAAGTGAATGTATGGAGATGTTGAGATGTTGTGCACTTTTTCACTTTACAAACATATTTTTAAGGTCATATTTTTACAAATATCATGATAAGTTTTCTTGGGGTTTGGCAATTTGATAACCTGAACTAACCTCCTAAAAGCATTGCAAGCTTAAGTTGATCGTAGAGACCATTGGCGTCAATAGCTTCTAACGATCTACTTAGGCTTACGATGCTTTTGGGAAATTCAGCACTTGTCATGTCATAAAAAGGACAAATTGTGTTATATTTTAGGAGACATGCTGTCATATGGGTCAGTGAGGGTCCTCTCATTTCTTGCGTGTTTCTTATACCACATTGACTTGATTTAGTAGACGACATCTTCTCAAATATTAATTTTAAAGAACTGCTTTAATACTTATTTTTTAAATCAATAATACAATATTTTGCTAAATTACATAATATTGTTTGTTTTAACCCTTTAAGATTAATTACCACAGTCTTGACCAATTCCAAATAGATAATGTTTGAAAGCTTAGAAGCTGTAATTTCCAGTGCATGTAGGCATTATAACCCAAATTGAACAAGTGCTTTGAGATTTGCAGACATATCAGAAATGTTCCATTTTGATAATTTATAATAAAACATTGCATGATACATTATTATTATTATTATTGCAATCAGAAAAAACATGAAACTCATCAAATAGCCATGTGTCATGTGTTGCTGGAAAGCTCTTAAAGAGTAGAATACAACCAGTCTATTTGTTTTACTCACAGATAGAAATATAGCAAGTAATAGTTAAGTAAATGTATTTGACAATTACAGGTATGTTGGTGTTGTTTAAATGGCATGCTTTTGCTTATAACAGCAGACTCATTCTGTTATATAATTACTAAAATCATGTATTCATGTTATCAAACCTTTAGTCATTGTTGTTTTTGCATGTGTAATTAGTTTAAATGTATTATTATTATGTTCTGTTTATTTGGAGAAGTTTTTGGACACTATGATAAATAATTTTTGTAATGCAATAACATAAATCATAAGCCTTTCATTTTGGGTATACCATTGAAACAATAAATCTTTAAAAACACCTTCAGAGCTTACAGGTTTAGCCTTAGAGTTTAACCTGCTGCATTTTGACTGTGCCTTCAAGTCAGACAAAAAATATAAATAAATAAAATAAATATATATATATATATATATATATATATATATATATATATATATATATACATACACACACTGGTGGCCAAAAGTTTGGAATAATTTACCGATTTAGCTGTTTCGGAAGGAAATTTGTACTTAAATTGATCAAAGTGGCATTCAACTGATCACAAAGTATAGTCAGGACATTATTGATGTAAACAACAGCACCATCACTATTTGAAAAAAGTAATTTTTGATCAAATCTAGACAGCAGCATCACTCCAACACCTTATCCTTGAGTAATCATGCTAAATTGATCATTTGATACTAGAAAATCACTTGCCATTATATCAAACACAACTGAAAGCTATTTGGTTTGTTAAATGAACCATTGTCTTTGTGTTTGTTTTTGAGTTGCCACAGTATGCAATAGACTGACATGTCTTCAGGTCAATATTAGGTCAAAAATGGCAAAAAAGAAACAGCTTTCTCTAGAAACTTGTCAGTCAATCATTGTTTTGAGGAAGGAAGGCTATACAATGCTTGAAAATGCCAAAAAACTGAAGATTTCATACAAAGTTGTACACTACAGTCTACAAAGACAAAGGACAACTGTCTCTAACAAGGACAGAAAGAGATCTGGAAGACCAGATGTACAACTAAACAAGAGGATAAGTACATCAGAGTCTCTAGTTTGAGAAATAGATGCCTCACATGTCCTCCGCTGACAGCTTCATTGAATTCTACCCGCTCAACACCAGTTTCATGTACAACAGTAAAGAGAAGACTCAGGGGTGCAGGACTTATGGGAAGAATTGCAAAGAAAAAGCCACTTCTGAAACAGAAAAACTAAAAGAAAATGTTAGAGCTGGCAAAGAAACACAAACATTGGAGAACAGATAATTGGAAAAGAGTGTTATGGATCTTAACCCCATTGAGCTTTTGTGGGATCAGCTAGACTGTAACGTTCGTGAGAAATACCCGACAAGACAGTCACATCTATGGCAAGTGCTACAGGAAGTGTGGGGTAAAATGTCACCTGAGTATCTGGACAAACTGACCTCTAGAATGTCAAGGATCTGCAAAGCTGTCATTGCTGCATGTGGAGGATTTTTTGATGAGAACTCTTTGAAGTAGTTTAAGAAAATTGTAATAGTAATTTTTCACGTTATTAATGTCCTGACTGTACATTGTGATCAGCTGAATGCCACTTTGGTGAATAAAAGTACCAATTTATTTCCATAAGAGCAAAATCTGTACATTATTCCAAACTTTTGGCCATATATAATACTATGCAAAAGTTTTAGGCACTTTAGAAAAATGTTGCATAGTGAGGATGTCTTCAAAAATCATGTTTAATTAACATCATCCAAAATCCAGTAAACATAAAAAGTTACATTAATATTTGGAGTGGTCACCTTTGCCTTCAAAACAGCACCAATTCTCATAGGTACACCTGGACACAGTTTTTCTTGGTTGTTGGCAGATCGGATGTTTCAAGCTTCTTGATGAATTCACCACAGTTCTTCTATCTATTTCAGTTGCTTCTGTCTCTTTATGTGATCTCAGACTGATGTTCAGTGGGGGGTCTGTGGGGGCCATGATATCTGTTGCAGGGCTCCCAGTTCTTCTATTCTAATCTTATCTATTTGCAAAAGTCTAAAATGTATTTTTCCTATTGACACACTAAAGCTGAAGATATAAATAACCATCTTAAGAGAAATTATTTTGTGAAACATCTTGTGCCTAAAACTTATGCACAGTACTGCATATATATGTTGAAAAGGTTATAGTTCAAATAATTGTATGTACTGTATGAACTGCAATTCTTAAGTTTTCAAGTAATATGTGAAAAACATAATGAGCATCACTACATTTACCTAATCCAACCTTTTTTTAAGTATTACTAGAGGTAATAAAGAGTTTGGATAGAAGTAATTATTCTCTTAATGCATATATTAACTATACGTTTTAGTTAAGATAGAAAGTGTGGCATTCAGACTGTGACATAAAACACACATTGTCCGTAACAAACCGCTCATTATCTCACTCTGTTATTACACTCACTCATTTGTGGATCAGTGAGAGGAAAAAAGCTATTATAAGATCAACTTGTTAAAAATAACAACAGACCACCACTTGAGATGCAATGAAAGATGCATTGTGCTCTTGACGCACAAATGGAGATTGAATAATGTTTCCATAGAAAGCTGAATGAATGACTGGAAAGAAAATGATGCGTTACATGATGCGTTTCCTGTTCCTCTACAGATTATTGCATATCAGCCGTATGGTAAATCAGTGGACTGGTGGGCGTATGGTGTCCTTCTCTACGAGATGCTGGCTGGGCAGGTAGGTCAACGTCTCTCACCAGAAAGTTGTTCTGAATCATTTTGTATTCTCAAAAATGAGTCAGATGTTCAGGCTTTTCAGAGCCGATTTGAAAAACTGTGATTGCAGCCCTGCTGAGTTCAGCTAACACCACAGACAAGCACATCAGCCGAACTCGCTGTCTCTGAGCAACGGGGCATGATGGTAGAACATACAAAGGAGACTTGAGACTTTGCTTTGCACAGAGCACTTCTGATGGAACAATGAGTGCATTTTATGTTACATTTGCATAAATAAATGTTAATATAGCTGCAAGCAGCAATTACGGGGCCAAGCACACTAACGTACAGCACTGGACATCACTGATTATGACTTTAGGTAAAGCAGCAAAAAACTTTTACATGGTGAGGTCAGGGTGTACGTCAAAACGTTGCAAAGAAACAGCCTTAGATGCTTTTTGGCGACTTGCCATCAAATTCGTTGGTGTGCTATTTGAGAACCGTTTTGTTTAGCTTTTTTTTCGTGAGTGTCCCTAGATGATACACAAACAATTTCGTGCAAATCAGACTTACGGCTTAGGAGGAGTTACAAAAAGTAGGCTCTCATTGAAATTCAAAATGGCAGATAGGAAAAATGGCAGAACGTGGCAAATTTGAGATCAGGGTATTCGCCATGACCCAAGGAATCTATAGAGAGCAGTGACTGAAGGATATGCCAAAATAATGAAACATTCTAAGCATTTTTAAACATTTCTTTATAACTTTTGTCCACAAGGCAGCGTTGGCCCAAAACTTTATCTGTACCCTCAAGGCATAGTGCTGATGATGTATACTGAGTTTCTTAATGGTATGCCAATGTGTTTGTAAAATACAGCATTTCTCATCAAGTTTTAAAATGGCCGATGCCCAAAATGGCCAAAATAGGAAAATTGGCTTTCATAAGACTCAGTATGCCCAAAGTAATCTAAAGAGACCAGCCTGCTAATTTTAGGCCAAACTATTCAGAAGTTAAATAGTAATTTTTCATATCTCCTGCCACTAGATTGTGCTGCACCGAAACTGTGCAGGTACCCTCAAGTCATGATGGCTATGACATATGCCAAGTTTGGTGTCAATACGCCTAAGCATTGTGAAGAGACAGCCTTGCATCCATTTTGGCGTACTCACCGTCAAATTAATTTAAGCGTTATTCGAAAACAGGCGTGTCTATCAAAAAAAACGTTTAATACATATTTGTTCCCAGTGTCCCTAGATGATATATGACAAATTTCATGCAATCGTTCACACGGCGATGTAGTTTGAAAAAGTAGGTTTTTAAGAAAATTCTAAATAGCGAAAAGTCTAGTCATGCGGAAACTGAAACCATGGAATGAAACATGGTATGTTACATCAAAATTTATGATCATAAACATAAGTGCAAATTTGAACTGTTGGTGGCACGAGGTGGTATTAGATAGAGACCTCAAATTTGTGTTTTCAAATTTCAGAACTTTCCTATGTACAGTTCTATGGGCTGCCATAGACATAAATGGTGGAGGAAGAAGAAGAATATTAATAAGAACACTAATGGATGCACTTTCAGTGCTTAGCCCCTAATAACTTGTTATTTTTCCAAAAGTCATTTCATTACAAATCCGTTAAAATGCACAATGGACAAAGTGGTGTCCAAAGGACTTTTAGTGTAACACTGCTGGGCTATTGGCCCAATGGTGGGAATGCGGATCGATTTTGGCATCGCAGCTCAAGGTCCGAGGCTATTGGCCCCGACTGGCCAGTTTATAGCCCTGGCTAATGAGTGACGGACGAAATGGGAGAAGGCTCGAGTGGACTAACTAGTTTTTGCATTCTTTGTTTGATGTCAGAAGACATGTCCGCATTGCTGCTGAATAAGTCTGAATTTTTACTGTATGTACTGTATGAGTGTGTTCTGTCAAAAGTTTGTCATACAAAAGTTTGTCATGGTAATCAACCATAGTTTCCACTATATTTACAGTGTGATTTGATTCTGCAAAGGAACGGTGGTACAAATGCCATCATAAAAACAAAAAAAAGATAAAAATGACAGAATGATTTTGAAGCTTCACAAAAATCCCATATTTAAGAGATTGATATAAAGTATATAGAGTGCTGTCCAAGCCTCAGAGTGAAACACACTTCCTGTGACTTTTGCCAGAATGGTTACCAGGGTTACATAATTTACATCTGAGCTCCTGGGTCCAATTACCCAACAGTAGAATCTTGTTGGATGTTGATGGATTTGGACACCCCCATCCTGGACACATTCCTGCTTATGTAATATCTCATCCCACTGCTGTCAGGATACAGTGCCTATAAAATGCTGTAAAATCACTCTGAAATCATGATGGATATGTGTGCTTTTTATATACTGATGCTCCAAAGTATTTGGGTGTCCACTAATGACCCGTTCTTTGGGTTATTAATTATTTGGGATGAAGATGGTTTATGACTGTCAGCGTTTTGACGGTAGTCAGATGGGTTTAACGTTACTATATTAGCAAGACAAATGGTTCTGTATCCGTAGGTCTTTGAATTGGACTACTGTACATTATCTTGTGCTACCAGCTTAGAAAATCATGTTTAAAACACTATATACACTGTTAAGAGTTTTATTTTCTACCTGGTGTGTTAATACTCAAAACAGCAAGATGCAGCACAGCAGACTGGAACAAATTGTGAGTCTTCTTTTAAAAGCTATACATTGACACAGCGTCTTTTCAAAGCGCCACTCATGAGGTGAGACACGTTTCGACTGTTAAATACGTCCCTCTAGTCACTATTTTTAAAATGTATTTCTATATAAGCATGTCTGCATACCCCTACCCATACCTCAACCTCAGTAGCAGCAAATGTGAATCCTGAATGAGAATTTTTAGAACAACATGTAGTTACACAATAAGTACATTTTTGTATGTATTTTGATGTTAGTACATAGTAGTTAAAGACACCTGATATAAAGTGGGACCAACTTTTCAAACCAGAAAAATTTGTCATAATGAATGGGGGTGAATACTTTGTCCAGTTGATTTAGAAAAAGGTGTAAATGTAATGAAACTGTTAATGATATTCATTAGAGGGTAATACATTGTGTATATTCCATATCAACTATCATCAAGATACATTTATCTATTTCTAACAACAGCCTCCATTTGATGGAGAGGACGAGGATGAGCTGTTTCAATCCATAATGGAGCACAACGTGTCCTACCCCAAATCCTTGTCTAAAGAGGCCGTGTCCATTTGTAAAGGGGTGAGTCTGTACACATTAGCAGGAGCTCTTTTGTTCATTTATATTCCTGTCTCCTGTCTTCCACTGAATGAGAGAGAAATAATGCAGAGGCAATATCGGAATTAATTTCTGAGCCGTGATAAATAACTGATGTATTTTAATAATACCTGTCAGTCATGAAAATATCCCCTTCTACAATATTAATAGTTCATTCCATTTGTCTTTCCAGCATTATTGCTTACGTCCTCTTATGAGAAAGAGGAAAATTGCATTTGATTTAAGGTGGAGATATGAATGTCAGTAAAGAAACATTTAATAGAATTATTATTACATTTAAGAATGAATATCTGGAAATAGTGAATGTTAACAAGACTTTAATGGTAGTTTCAGATCAATTATTTATTTGAGTTATTTAAGTTGCAGCTTTGATTTAAAAAAAAAAAAAAACATTATACAGAACAACAGTCTGGTTCTGGAAGAAAAAAATCCCATTTATTTTCTTCAAAGAGAAATACATTTTTAACAATAACAAGTTGACCTAACTTGAGCTTCAAGGTTGTTTATTGATGGTATATGCTTCTGTGAAAACCAACAGTCTAGTAAAAAAAATTGTGTAATAGCCAAATTCCCAGGGAAGAACTACACTACCCATAATCCTCAAGTCAGATCCACCACTCAGAAAATAGGTTTGCATACATTGCGACAAAAATCATTTGTAGCTCTTCCTGCAGTCTCAAACTACTTATAAATGTGTACATATGGGATGGAATACATACAGTAGGTTGCAATATACACTTAAAATTATTGTTTTTATTCATACAATATAATCAACAACTTCAGATCAGTTGTTTTACATTTTTCTATGATTTTTAATTTGATTGTCATTCGCATTGCTTCATGGTAGGGCTGGGCGTTATGACGATATATATTGTGGCGACGATATAAAGTGTCAGTCGACAGAGATTTTTCTCTATCATGTATGTCGCGATATGTAAATATCCATGTGCGCAGCGTGACCGTATCTAGCAGTGGGCACACTTCATGTGAAACTGAAACCAGGCTTGAGCAGGGAATGAATTCGCCAGTTATTTGCATGTGCTTGTTTAACAGCAGATTCACTAAAGAAATTATGCCGGCAAACGTGCCCACAAACTCATGGCTGATTCTTTGCTGTTCTGATTTTGCGGGCTGGTTCTGAGCGCTCTCCAGCGGAGGATGCAGAAGTCCACCGTGATCTGACTGGCACACGCTGCTGAGTCACTGTGATCCAGACACCTGGATCATCTCTTTAACATGCCGAGGTGCGCTTGACTACACCGCACATCTCTACGTCTCCGTCATTTGAGCAATTTTTGCTCATGTTATCAAAAGAAAATTGAGGGGAGCTTGTTGTTAAAGCAGGTGCAACATCTGGTTCACAAAAACTGACACAGATTAGAAAAAATGTATCTGCAAACTGTCGTGCGACAATAATCACTTGTGGAGTTTATAGTAATATTGTTCAACAATATAACAGACTGAAATGTGGCATAATGTGAAATTGAGTATTATGGTAAACTTTGTCAAGTTCTAAATGAAGAGAAAATGATATAAGAGGAAGTAGTTTTCATTTAAAACATATTTATTTCACTGACTAGATTTTCCAAAAATAGGCATTACAATATGGTTATTTATTATGTTATCCGATTTTTATTGGTTTTCAAGAAACAAATTACTATATCGCGAAATATATCATTATCTTTATTTAAAATTACTCATATCGTGATGTAAGATTTTGGTCATATCGCCCACCCCTACTTCATGGGATTGTAGTTCATTCTCTTGTTAAAGAAGTTAATACACATTATTTGTATATTTTTATTTTGAATCAGATTTTCAAGTACTTGTTTGCTTTAAAAAAATAAATCAAAGTTTGTAAAGTTGTGGTTCACTTTGAAACTGGTTGGCTTGATTCATGGCTTTTATGAAGGATTTTATGAAATAACTATAGAAAAATGAATAGGAAACCTATATCCGGCATCTAGATGGATGAAAAAGCAGCCGGGCACTGTTGCGCTCTGTTGGGGGGGGGGGGGGGGGGGGGGTGTGTTTGTATTGACTTGAAATAGCAAGAGATGGGAAAAGAATATGAGGAAGAGTCTTCTCTGTCTCTTTCATTTAATTATATCTGTTCTCTCCTCCGCACACACACAGCTGATGACGAAGCACCCATCTAAGCGTCTGGGTTGCAGTCCAGAGGGTGAGAGAGATATAAAAGAACAGGCTTTCTTCCGCAGAATTGACTGGGAACGACTCGCAAACAGAGAGATCCAACCTCCATTCAAACCCAAAGTGGTAAGTGTGTGTATGCCTGTACCCATTTGCCTTCACCTTTGTGTTGAATGCCAGCTATTTCTATATACAGGCCTATTCAAAAGACATAGACTACATAAATCCCATATTATAAAAGGAATAATTTGCCCAAAAATGAAAATTCTGTCATCATTTGCGCCCCCTCAGGTTGTTACAAACCTTTATAACTTTCATTCTCTCAATAAGTAGAACATAAAGGAATGTTTGAAAGAATGTTAAGGACTGAATGCATCAGTCGCCATTCTCCTTTTGGAAGAAAGAAAGTCAAACAGGTTTGGAACAACATGTAGGTGAGATTTTTTTGAGTAAACTAACCCTCCTGCGTAACGTCATTAACAACAGCTCTGTATCGCTGAACCAACGTGGTTCGAACAATGGATGTGCGACATAGTTACAATGGTTTCGTGAAACAGTCATGACTAGCTAGTTAATTTCTCCAATGATGCATTGTACTATGGTGCTTAAGCAGTGAGTTACGTAGTTGTAAGATAACGCACCGCACCCTAGGTTGGCGACTAGAAATCTGTGGGTGCGTTTGGGCCAAGAGATGGCAGGGATGTCCTAAGTTCACCTGGTCTATTTTAAGGATGTTTTTATGTTTTTGCATCAAAACCACCCACCCTGTGAGCTGATCTTCCCCCTGCTGGTGTCTGTATGTGTTTTAAAGTTTGTTATTCACCTGATTCATCCACACCAGTGACCCTGTGTTTATAAAGCACCAGGGTTAAAAAAAAGGAACCCATTGGTATGCCGCAAGCGCTAGAGCCAGGCTGCAGATATTTCATGCTTTAAATGCAGCCCTTTAATAGTCCCCATCCCCTTCATTGAAATACTCCATTTACTGGACACATGAGTGTATATTACGTCAATGGCAAAAGTCCTTGTGAATGAATTTTCTCTCAGGCACACTGCCAGCTTTTCAATTTAGTCTAAAAATAACCCACCCTCTTTCTTTATTTCTCCCTCCTGTCACAGTGCGGCAAAGCAGCGGAGAACTTTGACAAATTCTTCACACGCACGCAGCCCATGCTGACTCCTCCAGACCAACTGGTCATCGCCAACATTGACCAGAGCGAATTTGCTGGATTCTCGTTCATAAACCCAGAGTTCATCCACCCGGCATCGCTTCACAGTGTGGTATGAGACGGCCCGATGAAGACGTGACCATCCGACCAGCTCAAACTACCAGTCGCATCAACGTTATTTATGAAATCACCAAATCTTTGTAGACAGTTGAATACCCTTTATCTGAACATATATGAACTGAGGGGACACTGGATCAGGGGGGGTTTAGTGGCAGAATGGAAATATATCATAAAAGCATGTGTCCGCATTCACACTTCGAGGGCAATACCTAATGTAGATGATATAAGTTTGTTCCAAAACCTAGTGAGCCGCTTACTGTCCTGTACATCTCGTATATTGGCAGAAAAAATAACCTGTACAGGGCGCCTATTTATGTTAGTGGCGAGATGCTCAAGGGGGATGCTCGGACAGCTCAAAATGCTCAAGCATCCCATATATGGCAAAACGTTTTCTAACTAATCGGATTTACGGCTTTCACAAAATCCTATATTCTTCCATTGACAGAATGTTAAAACAGACTATTTAAAAACTGAAATGTAAAAAAAAATTACAATTTACATAGGTAAAGTTTGTCCACTCCAGAGTGATGTTGGCTTGACAAAGCATGGCCTGAATTTTTTAAATAGTTTAAATTTTGAAGTTAAAGGTAATACAGGCCTTTCTGACAGACACAAAGTCAGACAGACTGATAAACCTTGAGAAAGACCACATCTGACCACATCAGACCACAATAGACCATAACAGATTACTTCAGACCCATACCACATTAGACCACATCAGACCTCATTAGAATCACTAGAGACCATGCCAGACCTTATATAACTTCATCAGACTATCAAGAAACCACATTAGACCTCAACAGAACCCACAGACCAGATCAAACCACATTAGAACTCATCAGACCTCCAAGAAACCACTTCAGACCCCATAAGAAACCCAGAGACCACATCACACCAGTTGAGATCCTGTTAAACCCCCAAGAGAGTACATTAGACAACTTCAGACCCCTTTTGATCAATCATCTATCTATCTATCTATCTATCTATCTATCTATCTATCTATCTATCTATCTATCTATCTATCTATCTATCTATCTATCTATCTATCGCTCTCTCTCTATTTATATATCTCTCTGTCTGTCTGTCTGTCTGTATGTCTGTCTATCTATCTATCTATCTACAGTATCTATTTACAGCAGATTGTGTAAGTCCTCATCAGACCACAGAGAGATCATTACAGACCATTTCAGACTCCCTTAAACCACATCAGGCCTAATCAGAACCACTAGAGACCACATCAGACCTTATTAGACTACATCAGACCATCAAGAAACCACATAAGACCTCAACAGAACCCCTAGAGACCATACCAGACCACATTAGACATCATCAGACCTCAAAGAAACAACTTAACACACCAATTGACCACTTCAAACCCTAATAGACCTCATCAGACCTCCAAGAAACCTCTTCAGTCTACATTAGACCACATAAGAACAACCTAGAGACCACATCAGACCAGTTCAGATCGCATTAGACATCATTTAACCCCCTAAGATCTATCTAGGCTTTGTCAAGCTTACATCAAAGTTTCTCTTGACAAACTTTACCTATCTACTTAGTCTATTGTGTTGTTAGCTTAGCATCATGCTAATGTCAAGTCTCCCGTGAGGAGTGAGTATTTGTGTGGTGCGTGGAGTTGTAACCTGTGTAGAGTGTTCCAAATCCGTCACTAATGAGATTTCCGTAGAAAGCAGCTGCCTATGCAGACAGTAGTTAGCAAGCATGTTTACTAGAGTTTGGAACAGAGTTATAATGTGTGTGCTGTATGTCCTCATAGCAATGACAGTTTGTCTAATGCCTGTATGCAGAGAGGTGTTGTGTGCAGGCCAAAGACCAGTGCATTTTTACAAAGCTTACAGATATTTTTGATGCTGTAAATGGTGAGCGATCCCTTGTTCCAGACCTCAGATTAGTTGTGTGTGCAGCATGCTTGACATGAAGCAGGTTTTTGTGTCCTATCCCTTATACCTTCTCTACTGCCATTTCTAATGATCCTGAATTATATATTTGTAAATCTTGTTATAGGAGTGCCAAAATATAGCTGCATCAAAAAGTTTTTTATATCTAGCTCTATACAGTTTATGTATATTCATTTGCTGATGTCCCGTAACTTGACCTGGGCTGACACTTGAACCCTTGAACCACTCCCGGAGTTGAGCATGACTGTTTCTGATCCAATCGCTGCCTGCTTGCCTAGCTCAACATATACAGACGTTTCTCTCTTGATCTAAATGTACAAATTGTGAGACTGTGATTCTTCATTGATAACTGGCAGACCCACATGGAATCAGAACTCTGCAGAATTCGAACACCAATCATTCACAAAGTTTGACAAATATCCATTGTGTGTTAGTTTATTAAATATTTTGGTTAATCTGATTATGTTTTCAGCTTCCAATAAGAGTGTTGTACTCTCAATTTTACACACATTTTCACAAAAAATCAGCACAGTTGGGTAACCATGGGTAAATGTATTGCCTAAATGAATGAAAGTGATGTGACTGTGGCAACATGTGTGCAAAATTATATTACATGGTTCATTACACGTATCGTGGCAGTTCCAAAGTGAAATGTTCACTGTGTGGCACTAAAAGTGAGTTAAATGTTCTCACAAACAGATGAGGTTTTTGAGGTTAATGCTCTATTGAGTTTATATCAACAAAACGTACCTCCCTACCCTAAACCTTCAACCTAAACCTAACTGATGGCAAAAGCAAAGCAAATGTGTGATAAAAACAATTGCTAAAGCAACAACGTCATTTACGGCTCACGTGTCGACTGACATGCTCTGCTCTGTTTAGATGCATGAGTGAAATCTAAACAGAGTGAAAAATAGTGTTTATGATAATCTGCTATTTTACATGTAATTTGTGAATAAAAATCATTGTTGTTGTAACGCCTCTATTGTTCATTCACTCTGAAACTGCCGCAATACATACGAGGTGCGTAAAATCATTTTGCAAAAATGTTGGTAAAGTGACGTTATTCTGTGAGACCATTTTGCAATTGTTGCAAGAGGTACATGTGACATTTAAAATCCAATAGAGTCACTTCATTTTGATTTGTAAAGGTAATGGTCTTCAATTAAAATCCAGCATATTATACTAAAGAAAACTTCCACTGATAGACTCAAACAGTCAGAAAGAATGTGAAAAAAGACCAAAAATGTTGCACTTTGAACTGTAGTGTGGAGAATCTCGTGAAACCTGTCAAGAACTTCACATTTAACCCCAAAAATGCTAGTTTCATTATATTTAGGGGAATGTTAATTGTTTTCAAAATTTCAAAAATATTATATATATATATACACAGCTCTGGAAAAATGGAAGAGACCATTGCAAAATGATCAGTTTCTCTGGATTTACTATTTATAAGGATGTGTTTGACTAAAATGAGCATTTGTGTTTTATTCTATAAAGTACTGACAAAATTTCTCCCAAATTCCAAATAAAAATATTGTCATTAAGAGCATTTATTTGCAGAAAATTACAACTGGTCAAAATAACAAAACAGATGCAGTGTTTTCAGAACTCAGATAATGCAAAGAAAACAACTTCATATTCATTTCGAATGATTCAAGCCACGTACAAGGTCATCCTGGAAGAAAACTTGTTTCCTTCTGCTCTTACAATATTCCCCAACTCTGAGGATTGTTTTTTCCATGAATACTCCATGTCACACAGCCAGGTCAATCAAGGTGTGGATGGAGGACCACCGGATCAAGATCCTGTCATGGCTAGCTCAATCTCCAGAACTGAACCCCAGTGAAAAACCTCTGGAATGTTATCAAGAGGAATATGGATGACCACAAGCCATCAAACAAAGCAGAGCTGCTTGAATTTTTGCACCAGTAGTGGCATAAAATCACCCAACACAATGTGAAAGACTGGTAGAGAGCATGCCAAGATGCATGAAACTGTGATTGAAAATCAGGGTTATTCCAATTAAATATTGATTTCAGAACTCTTCCTAAGTTAAAACATTAGTATTGTGTTTTTTAAAAATGAATATGAACCTGTTTTCTTTGCATTATTCTAGGTCTCAAAACACTGTATCTGTTTTGTTATTTTGACCAGTTGTAATTTTCTGCAAATAAATGCTCTTAATGACAATATTTTTATTTGGAATTTGGAAGAAATGTTGTCAGTACTTTGTAGAATATAATACAGAGCTGCCTTTATATTTTAAAAAGGGGATCCCTTTCAAGTGGATTATCATATTTAGAGGTACTTTGCATGAAAAAGATTGAAAACCCCTGTTCTAAGAATAAAATAATTTCTATTTTTTTCTTCTTTCAATGTTGGAGTGAAAAATAACCCCTGACATATTTTGGAGAGATTCCCCCAGTTGTTACTTTTGGTGAAACATATTGGACTGGGATAGGGGTTTTTAGATATGTATGACCTCTAACCCCGTTTCTGGTAGTGTGCAGCCTAGTGTTTGTCTTTTGGTAAGAAATACTCATTGTGTTTAACTATATGTCCTACAGTTCTTATCAAATATTCTGTATATGTACAGTATATCATATTTTGTATCTTTTTAGATCTTAGTTTATTATCATCTTGCATTTTCGCTCTGTGAGTTCTTCAATGTAGAGCATTTGTTTACTGTTACACTGAAGGTTACAGCATATACTAAGATTTATGTTCATACAGAGATGGCATATGCTATCCTGCACATTTTTTACTAAGAATTTAATGTGCTTTTACTAACTTAGATGGATTCTATGTTTAGATTATCCACACAAAAAAAAAAAAGAAAAAAAAAAAAAAACTAGTTTGGCTAATTAGGGATTGCTTTAGTATCAGCAGATCTTTGTTATATTGTATGTATCTCCTGCAGCCTGATCTCAGGTTGATCTCCTGTATTTATCTGCTATGTTTTCTATGCTGACAGTATGTTAGCTGTATATAGACTGATGGATGATGTGGATGTTTCAGAGCCTCTACATGTATGTGTGTGTGCTTGTGCTTCTGCAGTGTGCATGTGGGATGTTAGCAAATCGGCGCATGCGTTACGATGTCGCATGATTCCAGGAATCCAGGATTCTTTAGCATGGAATGACTGTCACACCAGTACGACACCTGTCCCACCTTAACTACCTTTGTGTTGTTGCTTTTGTTCCTGTATTGTTTCAGTTGGTGGATGAAGAATTGAACTAGACTCCATAATGTATAGATTCTACCCTGCTGCTGAGCAATTCCTAGGTATTAAAACGGAACAGTTGGGCTTTGTGTTAAATATATTTATCGGAAAATGTTACAACAACATAGAAATGATGTGAAATAAAATTTGATACTCCAGATATAATCATTGAGACACAGACATCATTGTACACATTCTCCCTGTATTAAGTACCTCAGAAATGCTGCATTTGAGATCTGTGTATTTGTTTCAAGCCCTCAGTGGAATACTTATCAGGTCCACCATTTCCTCAATATTAACCCATTTCTTTGATCCAGGGGCTATAAATATAATATACTAATTTATACCATGTTCAATGAATACATGTAAATGCTTCATGCTGCAACCACCGCAATGTTCAAGCCAAATCTACACCCTTGCATTGATCTAACTTTATTTGGTATATATTTTGGAACTTTGATAGACCTCATGTTTGGTGTTCAGGCCCCAATGTGTGGACAACCCAGGACTAAGTGGATATTCCAGGTGTTTATTTCTTTATCTCAAGAAGTAAATTAAGTTACAAGCAGAAATAGAGCCGGTCCTCTTATGAAGTGATTCAGAAAGTAAACTGATGTCTTGCATCCTCAAGCAGATGAACACTAAGTGTCTCACATTGAGAGTATTCAGAAATGTAATGGTTATGTGTTTGAGCATTGTTTCTGCATGTATGGTGGCATTCCTTGTACTTCATGTACTTCATGACATATGAAGTATCTTATTTGAACATTCCAGCCAGCCATTTATTATTCTATTAGGAATTATTCATATATTTATTATTACTATTATTATTATTATTATTATTATTATTGTTGTTGAATTATGGATTCCAGGACAGTGTTTTTGTTTAAATATGTTTATCAACTCTTAATTTTCTAAACCCTTGTTTTGTTTTTTTGCAAGTGTGTCCCTCTGTTCAATGCAAAGGATAATGTGTATAAATAAATGTATGAGACAAGCTGATTTCCATGTTCTGGTTCTTTTAGATGTTGATGGATTTAAAACATATGAACATATTCTTCAGTTAACAAACCCCATGCTCCAGTCTTTCTCCTTAAGTTATGCTCTCGTATTGTAGTGTAGAGTGGTATTGTCTAATTCGCTATGTGATATAATAATGATATAATGTGACACTATTAATGAAACAATAATTTGATATGAATAAATTATGTTGATTATGCACCAAACACTGCATTAAAAACAATAAGTACCATGTTTTTTGACCATGAATCATTGTAATACAATGGTTTTCTTTGAAGTACTAGCTTGGAATACTGTACAATGTAAATACCACAGTTAAGAACTATAGTAATAATTCTAAAGCAAAGTATCAGTGTATTATGTACTTCTGGAGTTCTTCTTCATTCAGGGTCAAAAGAAGTTGGAAACAGCCGAGCAACGGTATTCTGTTTGCGAACCTTCAGACACCGGCCACAACACTGCTGGAGGTGTTTAGAAGTATGTTTAAAAATGAAGACGCTCAAGACTAAATGTAAAACCTAAACCAATGTGAGATTCAAATGTGTTAAAGACTTTATGCTTCATCCCTTACAAAAATCGAGAGTTCATATCATATTTCCTGCAAAATCACAACTGATTATATTCTCATGTAAATGAGCTTTGTGGCAAATTTGCAGCAAATTGTCCATTGTCCAAAGGTTTACCAGAGGTTCACTACTACCGGTGAAGAGCTGCAAACTTCTGGAAAACATTTGTGGCGAATCAAAAGCTAATTTGCATGTGAAAATAACGAGAGGCGAGTTCTGTAACGAGCGATAGCGAGACAAACAGACCCAATATCAATATAACAGTTCAAAGGATTTATTTACAATAAATGCAACCAACCAAAATGCGAAAAATCCTCTGTCAAAGCGTAGTGAAGTGCGGAAAAATGACCAGCAGACATAGACGATCCTTTCACCCGACACACGGGCAGAGATGAGGTATCCTTTGTGAAAGCCCAGCTGATACACAGCAAACTGGAAGGCAACCACACACCCGACACACGGGCAACAAACAGACCCACGAGACAGGACCAACTAGGCCGAGAGAGTGAGGTTAGTTACTTCACATCAAACAACAATGCTCAAACACTCGACACTGAGCAACATTAAACATTTAATCAGACACTCCAGCAAAGGACACGACACACACACAGATTAATATAGGCATGAACAAACAAGGGGCATGTGCCACTCACAGCTGAAATTTGGCATGATCATCGTTCCCATGGAAACGATCAGGGTTCTCATGGAAAAGCAGATTCCACATGCCAGCGGGACCTGAAACACATGAGGGCAAAAACGTCAACATGCCTGGAACAAAATAAACAGGAACCGATGCCACAGACAAGGTGACAGAACCATGACGTCACTGGAGAGCGCATGGCAGTAACTTGCACACGGTGGTAACCAACAACTGGACCTGTGCGCTCACAGGGGATGATGATGATGCCACGGTCCTCATCAGACAAAACCCAATCTGACAAGGTGACAGGACCGTGACAAGTTTAGATTTCCTTGTAAGAGATTCGATGAGTAGAATTCACAGTAGATCCGTAAAAGATTTGTATTTTTAACCACTAAATGATGATTTAAAGTAAAAACGTCAACCACACCCCCCCCCCCCCCCCCCCAACAAGAAAAACAAACCAAAACAAACACTTAACAAATAGCAGGAAACACAACTGATAGGGAGGGAATCCAGGGAGGGAGTTTAAGTAAAGGGTGTGGTCTGGAAGCCTGGGAGAATGCCTCAGGGCAGAGGCAGGGTCGGGCAGCTGGGGAGGCAGTACAGAGGGGACAGTGAACTGGGAAGCAGCTGCTGGACAGGCTTCAGGAGAGAGCGGCTCAGGGGGCGGAGCCATGGACGGCTCAGGCGTGGACTCTGGTCACGGCTGGGGTACAGCCTCCATGGCCATGGACACTGCCCATGACAGGGGACCAGCCTCCGCAAGTTTGAGCATGGGCATCTGCAACAGCGGAGTGGCCTCCATGGCTATGGGTACCAACAGAGGCTGGGGAACTGCCTCCGTGGCCATGAGCACAGGTATGACAGGGAAACAGCTTCCGTGGCTGTGAGCACAGGCAGTAACCGGGGAGCAGCCTCTGTGGCTGTAAGCACATGCAGTGACTAGGGAAACAGCTTCCTCGGCTGTGAGTGCTGGCAGTGACAGGGGAACAGCCTCTGTGGCTGTGAGCACATGCAGTGACATGTGAACGACCTTCATAGTCATGAGCACAAACAGTGACAGGGGAACAACTTCCATGGTCATGATCACAGGCAATAAACACCGTCATTTTGGCCTGATGATGTTCTTAATATTATCACACCCATTTGTTCTTCAATTTCATATGAAGTATATTGCGGCCTTTAGCAAAGGCATCATTTATGGGTGGAACAGGTGAGACATATCCGTACCTCTTTTTGGCTTTGCCAATTTTGTCCCCACCACTTTTTGAAATAGGTTTTGTCAGGTATGGGTTTTATGAAACAAAAAAACAACAGTCACCAGCTCTTTTACCCCATGTATTTACCTCATCTACTTAAAGTCATTTTTCAGCCGCTTTCATTTCCTCTGGGTTAACTACTTCTATTGAGACTCCCTCTACTTCTATGTGTCCTGAAGTATTGATTGATTTATTTGATTCTGTTTGCACTGATATCCTTGACATAGTGGCTTCTTTTAAATCAAGAAGACAAATAGTTAGGACACAGCCCTTGCTGAATAATACTACTCGTGCACTTGCAGGAGTGTAGAAGGGCTGAATGTAAGTGGCAAAAAAATAAACTGCAGGTTTCTTTTGATGTTCTGAAAGATTGTTTATTTAAGTATCAGAGTGCTGTTAAGGTGGCAAGAAGAAGTTATTTTTCTGAGATTATTTCTCAGAATGGTTATAACTCTATAGAGTTCAGTTTAACAATATAAACAAAGTACTCTGTCTGACAGTTTCCTCCTTCCCAAACCCCTCTATGGATTTATGTGAAGAGTTTCTAAAGTGTTTTAATCAGTAAGATTGTTAGCACAAGATTTTATATCTTACCATCAGTGATTGTTCCATCTAGGTCCGCAGTATGCTTAGATACTTTTAGTTGATTTGAGTCTGTGTCCTTGTTGCAGTTTAAAGATACCACTGCACACATGAAGTTTACTTCCTCTCCTGTTGATGTGGTCCCTTGTCATCTTTGTAAGGAGGTAGTTGACATAATTGGTCGAAGCATTTTATTTATTATAAATAGTAGTCTGTCTAATGGTATTGTCCCAGTTAGTTTCAAGCATGTGTGTAACGACTTCACGGGAAGGAGGACACGGGAACAGGGTTCAACACAAAGGTAAGACTCTTTAATTACGGGTAGTAGACAGACAGGGGTAGTGCAAAACGTGCTATACATAAACTTCTTGAACTATACTAACAGCTTAGGTTTGACTCTCTATGGCCAACACTGGACTGGCAGCTCTCTCTCTCGACTGGAGGCACTGGTGCTCTTTTATGCCGCTCTCCCCATACTCACTGAAATTAGAGACAGGTGTTAGACATAATTTATCTCAGGTGCAAGCGCCCTTACCGCTTTCTCCCTTCGGACGGGCGCTTGACCATGCCCCCGCTGCCACATACCCCCACCGCCCGACTCAGGCCGGGGCGTCATCCGGCCTGCCTACCACTCCCCCCCCCATTTCTGGAAAGGAAGTCAGCGACAGCCATCTGCACCCCCGGTCTGTGGACCACCTCGAACTTAAAAGGCTGGAGAGCCAGATACCAACGGGTGATCCGGGCTTTAGTATCCTTCATGCGGTGGAGCCACTGCAGCGGGGCATGATCCAAGCAGAGAGTGAAGGCCCGCCCCAGCAGGTAGTAGTGGAGCGTGAGGACCGCCCACTTGATGGCCAGACATTCCTTCTCCACGGTGCTGTACTTAGTCTCCCTTAAGGAGAGCTTTCTACTGATGTACAGCACCGGGCGCTCCTCCCCCTCCACCACCTGCGAGAGTACGGCCCCCAGACCTCTGTCTGAAGCATCCGTCTGTAATAGGAAAGGGAGAGAGAAGTTAGGTGAATATAAGAGCGGCCCTCCACAGAGTGCGGCTTTAACCCGTGTGAACGCCTGTTGGCACTGCTCCGACCACTGGACCGGATCTGGAGCCCCCTTTTTAGTGAGGTCAGTCAGCGGGCTGGTGACATCCGAATAATTAGGTACAAATCTTCTGTAGTAGCCAGCCAGCCCCAGGAACTGCCTCACCCCCTTTTTGGTCTTGGGTCTAGGGCAAGTCGCAATCGCCGCGGTCTTATCAATTTGGGGACGCACCTGGCCATGACCCAAGTGGAACCCCAGATACCGCACCTCCACACGCCCAATCGCGCACTTCTTAGGGTTTGCTGTGAGCCCCGCCCGCCGCAGCGACTTCAGGACTGCCCTCAGATGCTGTATATGCCGCTGCCAGTCATTACTATTGTTAATAGATAATAATATCATCCAAGTAGGCAGCGGCATAAGCAGAGTGCGGCCGGAGGACACGGTCCATCAGACACTGGAACGTGGCTGGGGCCCCGAACAAACCGAACGGAAGTGTCACGAATTGGTGTAATCCGAACGGCGTAGTGAAAGCTGTTTTTTCTCGGGAGATTGGTGTCAAGGGGATCTGCCAATAACCCTTCGTCAAGTCTAGGGTCGAATAAAAACGAGCAGTACCTAACCGATCGAGCAGTTCATCATGACTTTTCTGTAATCCACACAGAAGCGCACCGACCCGTCACTCTTGGGAACAAGAACGACCGGGCTGGACCAGTCGCTGTGGGACTCTTCTATTACCCCCATATCAAGCATGGCATTCAATTCGTCCCGAACAATTTTCTTTTTATGCTCGGGGAGGCGATAAGGGCGACTACGAACGACCACCCCCGGCTCGGTCTCGATATGGTGCTCGATGAGGTTTGTGCGACCCGGTAGGGGAGAAAACACGTCTGCAAACTCCTTTTGCAACCTGGCAACCTCTGATCGTTGGCACGGGGAGAGGTGGTCTCCACAAATGACCGGGGCATTGAGATCGGATTTTAAATTTACCTCCGGTCCGAGCTCCGCCCTCTCTGGAACTACCGTAGCCAATGACACAGGGACCGCCTCCCTCAATAATTTAAGGAGGTTGAGGTGGTAAATTTGACGCACACCCCCCCTATCGGTTCGTTTTACCTCATAATCGAGATCCCCCACTCGTCGTGTGACCTCAAAGGGTCCTTTCCACTTGGCGAGTAATTTGGAGCTCGACGTGGGGAGCAATACAAGAACTTTATCTCCCGGTGCAAACTCCCTTAGCTGTGTTCCCCTGTCATACAGTCGGCATTGACGTTCTTGGGCCCGGAGCAAATTCTCCTGTGTTAGTTTCCCCAACGTGTGGAGTTTTGCTCTGAGGTCAAGGATGTATTGAATTTCGTTTTTGCTATTCGAAGATCCCTCCTCCCAGCTTTCTCGTATAACATCTAAGACACCGCGTGGGCGTCGCCCATACAGTAGCTCAAATGGAGAGAAGCCGGTTGAGGCTTGCGGGACCTCTCGCACTGCAAATAACAGGGGATCGAGCCATCTGTCCCAGTTTTTAGCATCCTCGTGTACGAACTTACGAATCATGTTCTTGAGCGTTCTGTTAAAACGTTCCACTAGGCCATCTGTCTGCGGATGGTACACGCTAGTGCGAATCGATTTAATGCCCAATAGATCGTAAAGTTCGCGAAGTGTGCGTGACATAAATGTTGTGCCTTGATCGGTGAGGATTTCCTTTGGAATTCCCACCCGGGAGATTATTTTGAAGAGCGCCCCAGCAACACTACGTGCTGAGATGTTGCTTAGAGGCACTGCTTCCGGATATCGCGTTGCGTAATCCACTAGGACTAACACAAAGCGATGTCCGCGTGCTGTCCGCTCTAATGGCCCGACGAGGTCCATTCCAATTCTCTCGAAGGGGACCTCGATCAACGGAAGAGGGCGCAATGGCGCTTTTGGGGTGGCCGGTGGGTTTACCAGCTGGCATTCACGGCACGCCGCGCACCATCTGCGGACGTCGCCGGCAATGCCCGGCCAATAAAAACCGGCTATTAGACGGAGAAGTGTTTTCCTTTCTCCTAGGTGACCCGCCATGGGATTATAATGAGCCGCCTGGAATAACATTTCGCGGCGGCTCCGTGGAATCAATAATTGTGTAACATTTTCTTTTGTATGAGTGTCCTGCGTCACTCTGTACAATCGCTCATTTATAATCGCAAAATAGGGGTATGCGAGAGCAATGTCCGGCTGAAGACGCTGACCATCAATCGTCTTCACCTGATCGAAGGCGTGCTTAAGGGTTTCATCCCGCGACTGCTCCAAAGGGAAATCCACATCAGGGAATTCCCTACGAAGGGGAGGGGCGGAGGACCCGCCCCTTCCCTCGTCATCCTGATTTGGAACAGTCGAGGATGGCCCCGGCTCCGCCTCCCCTGCCAAAGCATCGCACATCTCCCTATTTTAGTGCAGGACCCATCCGTGCAAATTCCCCCTAATACATCTCTAAATACAGGCCAATCAGTTCCCAAGATTAGAGGATGGGTGAGGCGGGAACTAACCGCTGCCTCCACTCTATGTTTTCTCCCTCGGAATTTAACCAGTAGGGTCACCATCGGATAGTTGTGAACATCCCCATGCACACACCTCACCCTAACCCGCTTAGCCGTGCTCAAAGCCCCGGGTTGAACCAAGCGTTGATGGATGGTGGTCTGATTACAACCGGTATCCAGCAAAGCTTGGTGTGTACCCCCCTAGATTCTTACCGGACTCCGGTACGCTCCAGCCCGATCGGGGGCAGCATGTGGGAGATCGGAGACCCGAACCACCGCCCCCACCTTCATCAACGAACACCGATCGCGGAAGAGGCTCGGGTCCCCGGACCTCCGACAGGCTGGCCCAGGCGCTACACCCATACCTGCTTCGGCGGACGCCCCCACCTGAGGGGGAGAGCGGTTGTAGGTTGTGGGGGAAGGAGGTGATGTGGCTGATGACTAGTTTGTTGATCCTAACCAGGCTCCTCACCTGCAGGGGGCAGGAACGGGCCCTGGAGAGAGGACAGAGGGAGAGGGTTGGAGGGGATGGGCGAGAGCAGAAGAAAACACAGGGGGAGGGGGAAGAGAGGGAGAGAGAGAGAGAGAGAGAGAGAGAGAGAGAGAGAGAGAGAGAGAGAGGGCTCATCCGCCCTTGGGTTCGCCGCCATGTGGTCCTCTGCGAGCTGGACGGCCGCCTCCAGCGATGCCGGACGGTGGCACTGGGCCCACTCCGCCGTTTTCCTGGGCAAGCATTGGACGAACTGCTCCAGCACCACCTGATCGATGAGTCCCTCGACGTCGCGGTCCCCCACTAGCAGCCACCTACGGCAGGCATCACGGAGCCGCTGGGCAAAGGCGAACGGGCGGTCGGACTTCTCCAGCTTCATGTCCCGGAAGAGTTGGCGGTTTTCTTCGGGGCTCCGACCAACCCGTTGCAAGATGGCTTTCCTCAAATCAGCGTAGGCCAGGAGGTTAGTTGCCGGCAGTTGTTGAGCCGCGAGTTGGGCTTCCCCGGACAGAAGAGGAACAAGGCGGGCTGCCCACTGACTCTGCGGCCAGCCCCAGATTTCAGCAGTTCGTTCGAACAAATCTAAGAATGCTTCAACATCGTCAGCCGCCCCCATCTTCTGTAACGTGGGCGGGGGCAGCATGGCACGCGTGTCCGGGGTTGCGGCTGTGGCAGCCTCCTGGCTGAGGAGGCTCCGGATGGCCTGTCGATCGTCTGCTTGGGCCCGTACGATCTCACAGAATCGCCGATCTTGCTCCTGTCTGAGCTCAAGCAGGGACTGTTGGTGGCTTTGATGTAGAGCAGCGAGGGACTGGAGGACTTCGGCCAGCTGGGAGGACTCTACGGGGCGAACTTTCTCCATGGTTGGATGTAGAAGATCCAATTTTCTTTTTCCCGGGTTTCGGCACCAGTGTAACGACTTCACAGGAAGGAGGACACGGGAACAGAGTTCAACACAAAGGTAAGGCTCTTTAATTACGGGTAGTAGACAGACAGGGGTAGTGCAAAACGTACTATACATAAACTTCTTGAACTATACTAACAGCTTAGGTTTGACTCTCTATGGCCAACACTGGACTGGCAGCTCTCTCTCTCGACTGGAGGCACTGGTGCTCTTTTATGCCACTCTCCCCATACTCACTGAAATTAGAGACAGGTGTTAGACATAATTTAGCTCAGGTGCAAGCGCCCTTACCGCTTTCTCCCTTCGGACGGGCGCTTGACCATGCCCCCGCTGCCACAATGTGGTTGTCCAGTACAAAATCGCGTTTTGACCCATTTTTGGCCCATTTCTAGCTTCCTTGTATAACAAAGATTTTGGAGAAGGTTGTGTACACAAAGCTTATTTCTTTTTTAACAAAGAACAATGTTTTTGACAGATTTCAATCAGGTTTTAGAGCTGGACACCTTACAGAGACAGCTCTTCTTAAGTTACAAATGACATTTTGTTAGGAGTTGACTCAAGAAACTGTATTGCTTTAATGTTATTGGATTTGAGTGCAGCATTTGACACTATTGATCATGGGATCTTAATTGATCATCTCAGGCAATGTGTTGGTATTAGGGGTTCTTGAGTGGTTTTCATCTTATCTTCAGAATAGAACTCTTCATCACCTGCTCGCATTAAAGGAATAGTTCACCAAAAATGAAAATTCTCTCAATATTTACTTACCCTGATGCCATCCCAGATGTGTATGACTGTCTTTATTCAGCAGAACACAAATGAAGATTTTTTTAGAAGAAAATAGAGCTCTGTCAGGTGCTTATAATGGAAGTACAAGGGTGGCAGCACTAGTCATAATTAGGCAGCAATAAAGTAATCCACAAGACTCCAGTCGATCAATGAATGTCTTCTGAAGCAAATCGATATGTATGAAACAGGTTGATAATATAAAACATTCTTAACTTTAAATCTGCGCTTCCATCCAGGTCTCTGATGCAGTTTGAAATGGCCAAACTCTCGCGTCTCACGTTCGTTTTTACGTTGTATGCGCCGCTTCCAAATTCTCACGTGAACTCGCCAACATGCTTATGTGGCGGGGTGGTCAGGTACAGGACAATTACAAGGAAGAAAACAAAAAGGGAATGGGACAGAAACTAAAATAAATAAAGGGAACAAATGAGAACCCTATGAATGACACCCTATAGTCGACTACCCCACCCGGAGTACACTGGGTAATAACAGCCCTATATAGGGGCGCACAGGTTTGTTAGCAAAAGTTAGGGTGAGCACAGAGACGTGGGCAAGGGAGTATACAGAGAGGATCACTTTATTGAAGCATACAAAAATTGGTTTAAAAAACATTCTGTCCCTGCACATATACAAAGCACGAATTTCACCCAGCTACTACACATACATTCATTCATGACGAAGGACGTCCACAAGGGGCGGCACCAACAATGATGCATCCCAAGCAACTAAACCCCTCCCTTTTTATATCCACTAAATGGGCACTGATTGGTTCACAGTTTTGGCATGACACTGGCCAATAAGCAGGTGGGTCTATCTCACCCTGCTACATTTATATCACGCTTCACGACAGCTGCTGGCAGGAAGTGCTTTTTAAAAGTTAATAACGTTTTAATTAATGATTTATGTTTTGCACAAACGTATCAGTTTGCATCAGAAGTCTTTCCTTGATAGACCGGAGTCACGTGGATTGCTTTAAAAGCTATAAAACTATAAAATACAGAATTCAATACAAAGTGCTCCTATTTGTTTTTAAAGCTGTTCATGGTATGGCTCCGGAGAACATCTTGGATTTAATCAGTGTCTCCCAATCACAAAGATCACATTATTCAGGTGATCATGTGGGTTTGGAGAAACTGCATGTGCAAGGCGCTAATCGGGTCAATGGAGGTTCTTCTCCGGCACCATCTCCATCCTATTATACGGTCCAATTCCCTGACAAGAACAAGCGTTATAAACAAAAATAGTACACTCATTAGAAGTTGGTTGTGTAAATGGACTGTATGCAATGAATTGGAAGAAAAAAATATGGATTTACATTATTTTGTGTGTCCTTTATTAAAACAGATTTGCCCTCGCTCTTCTAATGAATTTCCCTCTCGCTCTGCCCCCAAACCCCCATCCCGTGTACGTGCAAGAACCACCCCCTGTTGCTGATTAACTGGAGTAGTGTTGTGTGGATCGGTCTAATCCACTTTGATTTTATCCCATTTACAGAGCCAGGGCTGTGTACAAATACTAGATTTTTTTCAGCCCACCAACAGTGTCATGTGTATTTTGTTGGTTCATGTTTTATATTGTCTTTTATTTTGAAATATCTAGTTCCTGTTTTTTGTCATGTGGTTCCCTTGTCATTTGATTTCATGTTTCCCTCCATGTTCATGCGTCTTGTTTTCATTGGTTGATTGTCTTGTTATCTTGTTTAGAGTTCTTTGTGTTTATTGGTTATCTTTGTCATGTGTTCTCCCATGTCATGTATTTAACCCTCATGTTTTCCATGTTCTGTTGTTAGGTATTGATGTTTGTTGTTGTAACTTTGGTGGTTAGTTCAAGTTTATGTCAAGCCAAGTTATTGTCAAGTCAAGTCAAGGTCATGTTCATGTTTTATTTATGATTGAAGTTTAGGGTCTATGGATTTACACATTGGAATAAATTTGCACTTGGGTTCTTTACACTTTTGTCATCATCTTTGTCATTGTCAGTGCCAGCAACATTGTTACAACGTTACACAGAGGACGGACAGCTAACAGACTTTGAGCAGATATTTGCAGAATTTGACAAAAAATATATTGGATTAGAATTACTGAGTGCACCTTTAAAATGTGCTCAAGACATTGTTTAATAAATAAATATATATATAAATGCATTAACACTGCTGAAGAGTTCAGCATGAAATCAAGAAGACTTAAAACACATGATTTACACATTAAAGGGATAACTGCACAATTATGAAGCAATTAAATACATTTACACAACTAGAAATTCGCTGCAAACGAATTCTTAATTTGATAAAAAAAAAAAATAATAATTTAAAACAGCTGGTTTATCAATGCGTACGTGAATTCATGTAGGCCCACAACAAGAACACACAGCCTTACTCATTTTAAAAGCTTAAATTTATTTAAAATAGAAATGCTTTGATATTTCTTTGAATTGAAAACTTTATATATTTTTCAAAATGAATAGAACGTATAAAGATGAATATTCTCCCTAATCTTAAATTGTCTGAAAGGCTTGGGGACTAGAATTCCCAAATTGAATAAATTATTATAAAGCCGCCCAAATTCAACCTATATTGATTTGGATGAATGAAGAATCTATTGTGAAATGGAAGAAAGATGGAAGTCTATCAAATGGGGGAATATCCCTGTTCATACCCAAACAACGCAACACATTTCAACCAATAGATAATGTTTGTATTAATAGTACTTTTAGAAGTTGGTCAGAAAAAATGAGAAATAGTAAAATTAAGAAAGATATTGTTCATTTACAAGAAATGGCTAAAGATCCTGATTTCATGTCAAATAGATGAGATAATACATTGACGTTTTGTGCAGATAGAGGTCTGAAAGAGATCAGCAACTATTCACTGATAAAGGAATGAAATCTTTTCATGCGTATGAGCATCCAAATTCACAATGTTTTCATTATTTACAGGTAAGAAGATATTTATTAACAGAAGTTAAAGTACAAGACATAAAAAAGGAAATACATCATTAATAAATGATATAATTGCTACATATAAGACAACTAATCTTATAAAAATGTTAATAAAGAATGCACTTGAAAGTGACAAGACACACTGAATAAATTAAAGTAAATCCCATACTACTTACTACAGAGAAGTGTAGCGTAAGTTATGGGCATGAACAATCAATTTCATGGTACCTAAAACCTGGGGTTGAGGCAAACTAGTGCAATCTTACTGGCTAGCCACCAAAACCGGCTTCATGGTGCAGGCCTCAGGCGTCTGTTGAAGCACATACAAACAAAACAAAGTAATTAGTCCACATTCATTCATGCACTCTGCAAGGCCATGGAACTGGAGAAACAGGGTTAAATTATGTCCGATTCACGAACAAAAAAATCGTTTTTTAAGCGATTCTATTCAATGACTCGGCCGAACTGATTCTCAAAGCATTTTTGACCTTTGGGAGTAAAACTACGAGGTGGATATGTACATGCGTGTATTTAATATAGGAAGTGTAATTTAGCTTTAAATAGATACATCTGGCAAACACACCACATAAACTACTAAAAAGCTAATAAATCCTAAAAACAGGATAATAACAACAACACAGAAATACATTTCAAACAAATATTTATTTAACTGAAACAAAGAAAACGTAACAGGTTCTTCTGAGAGCATCGATGACTCAACGAATTGGCTGATGAATCGGTTCATTGAAATGAACCCGTACGGAAGAACCGAGTCGTTAATCAAATCCAAGAATCCAAACGCTTGGCAGCGACGCACGTAGGCACACACGCGCGCGCGCACACACACAGAGACAGCGCGTTCGCTTGCTCCTGTTCATTCTCCATCAGCTGCGCTGAACAGAGCTGCTTCAGTCCACAGCTGGAATATAGCCTCTTCAAATCTGCTGATATTTAATCTCATCTATAGCATTCACCAGGTAATTCATAATCATTTTCAATAAATATGAAGCTGCTGTCTTCAGTATATTTTGGATGATGCAAGATAATATGCGTGTTAGTTGATGAGCAAATGTTTATTTTATTTCTTTATATTTTGTGTAAATTGTGTTTACACAATTTCTGTTTATATTGATGAAGACACCTGAAAGATGTGTATATTTTATATTTGAAGTAAATTAAATGTTTTATGTTCTTATAAGTTTTTGAATGCACAACGTTTAAACAAGTGATGATGATTAAATGGTGATAACAGTAATGTAAATAGCAATAGAGTTGTGTTATTTATATGGATTGTAAAGATAGTTAAAGACAGCCACACTCTTTAAGGACACAATTGTCATTCTTAGCAACAAGCATTTCAAAGAAAATTTTACACAAACGTTGACCCACTTTTTATTCAGAATGTTTATTTTCGATGTTTTTAATCTGTTAATGTGCTAAATTATATATATATATATATATATATATATATATATATATATATATATATATATATACACAGTTTACATACACTTAGGTTGATGTCATTAAAACTGTTTTTTTAAAACTACTCCACAGATTTCATATTAGCAAACTATTTATTTTTTATATTTTTTTAAATAATTGTGCATGACATAGATATTTTTCCAACAATTATTTACAGGCAGATTGTTTAACATTTAATATCACAATTCCACAGTTAACTGTGTCTTTAAGCAGCTTGGAAAATTCCAGGAAATTATGTCAAGCCTTTAGAAAATTAGACAGTTAGCTTCTGATAGAAGGTGTACTGAATTGGAGGTGTTTGTGTGGATGTATTTTAAGGCCTACCTTCAAACTCAGTGCCTCTTTGCTTGACAACATGGGAAAATAAAAAGAAATCAACCAAGGCCTCAGTTAAGAAATTGAACAAGTCTGGTTCATCATTGGGAGCAATTTAAAAATGCCTGAAGGTACCACACTCATCTGTACCAACAATATTATGCATCTATAAACACCATGGGACCACACAGCCATAAATACCGCTCAGGGAGACGCATTCTGTCTCCTAGAGATGAACGTAGTTTGGTGCATAAAGTGCAAGTTAATCCCAGAACAACAGCAAAGGACCTTGTGAAGATGCTGAAGGAAACAGGTAGACAAGTATCTATATCCACAGTAAAACAAGTCCTATATCGACATAACCTGAAAGGCTGCTCAGCAAGGATGAAGCCACTGCTCCAAAAGCACCATAAAAAAGCCAGACTACAGTTTGCAAGTGCACATGCTTTGCTGCAGGCAAGACTGGTGCACTTCACAAAACAGATGGCATCATGAGGAAGGAAAATTATGTGGATATATTGAAGCAACATCTCAAGACATCAGCCCAAGAAGTTAAAGCTCGGTCACAAATGGGTCTTCCAAATGGACAATGATCCCAAGAACACCTCCAAAGTTGTGGTAAAATTACACAAAGTCAAGGTATTGGAGTGGCCTTCACAAAGCCCTGACCTCAATCCAATATAAAATTTCTAGGCAGAACTGAAAGAGCATGTGCCAAGCAAGGAGGCCTACAAACCTGACTCAGTTACACCAGTTCTGTCCGGAGGAATGGGACAAAATTCCAGCAACTTATTGTGAGAAGATTGTGGAAGGATACCCAAAAAATTTGACCCAAGTTAAACAATTTAAAGGCAATGCTACCAAATACTAAAAGTGTATGTTAACTTCTGACCCACTGGGAATGTGATGAAAGAAATAAAAGCTGAAATAAATAATTCTCTACTATTATTCTGATATTTTACATTCTTAAAATAAAGTATTAATCCTAACTGACCTAAAACAGGGAATGTTTTCTACGATTAAATGTCAGGAATTGTGAAAAACGGAGTTTAATTGTATTTGGCTAAGGTGTATGTAAACTTCTGACTTCAACTGTGCATATATATATATATATATATATATATATAAGTCAGATGATGTATTTAATCGTTATCATTATTGACTTTGACTGCTATATGAAAGTTTATCATGAAATGCAGATTTGCATATATTTATATAATTGAAATGTTTTTTTGTGTGGCTAAACTGGTTTCAAATTCATATAGTCTCTGTAAATGTCTCACATTTGACAGTATATGTAGTCAATTGTTCTTGTATGTATGTTGATTTGATGTGTTTGTAAGAGATGCAAGGTGATACTGCTCACGACTGCGTTCCTTTTAATCAGGTCTGTCATCACTTTCAGGATAAAGCGCAGAAACGATGGACGTGCTGACGTTCTGAGTGACAGGTAAACTGTATTTCCCCTGACAGTGACTGTGCAAGCTTTAGTCTGACAGATACTGGCAGGTTTGATGGAAATGTTTCATTAATAACAGTTTTTCCCCATCACATGTTAAGTCGTGTGATCTGAGACTTATCATTGCTGCCCATCTAATCGAAACTTGAGAATCACTGACTCAAGTGGCTATGTATTCTTTTATCATTTACCCATCCTTCAAACCTATATGCTGTGCAACACAAAAGATGTTTAGCTAAATGTTCACGCTGCTCTTTTCCATACAATGACAGTGAATGTGGACTGTGGCAGTCAACCTCCAAAAAATGACAACAAACCAAATGGGGTTTGTGCGACGTGTGCATTATATTACACCACTGACGCTAAACACCATGTGGTTAGTGCGTGTTATGTGACCGATCACAACAAACTAGGTGTAACACGGGTTAAAATGAGCAAGGAGGCGGCGGGAACCAGCTGAAGAGTAAAGTAATATTTAATTTAAACAAAAAGACACAAACATAAACACACGGCAGCTGCGTGTGGCTCTCTCTCTCTCTTGAACTGCCGCATCCGGCTTATCATTCTCCTCGGCTGATTAGCCCAATTGGGGGCCGGTCTTGACCTTCCGGCTGCACCTGCCGGCAGGCTTTCCCCGCCTTTTGAGACCTGGGGGTGAGACATAGAGAGGGAAAAGAGGAGCGAAGGCAGAGCGACAGTGAGTGAGAGAGAGGGGGAAAAAATAGTTAGCTGGTTCCCAGACACTCCGTCACCTGGTCCACGACCACACCTCCACCCTCTGGCGGACAACAGACGCTCCTCCCTAGGCGGACCGGATCAAGTCCTCCAACCCCTGGTGTTCTTGCGGCTGGTAGCGAGCCCTTCCGCCCCTTGCGGACAGCGGCTGTTCCTCTGCGTACAGGCGGCCGGCAGCGACTCCTCCGTCCCCCAGCGGACAACAGCGGCCGCTCCTTTGGGTGGAGTGGTGCAGTGGCGAGGTCTCCAGGACAGCGTATCCCTCCTCCTTTCCGGGTTTCGGCACCAATGTAACTTGGGTTAAAATGGGCAAGGAGGAGGCGGGATGAACACTAGCACAAATAAGATTCAAGAGTTATGACAAAGGGCCTCATTCATGAAACACAAACAGGACGATCTTTTTGTGTCAATGTAAATTTTGGGATTTCAAATTTTAGTATTTTAAAAATGTTAGTTGGTACGAACGAAATTTGCACCTGCTTCCGGTCACGTGTAACCAATGGTATTGTGTGTTTTCAGAACACTCAGATTATAACACACTTGGTCATTTTGTAGCTTGACAGCCCCTGTACCTCTTCACTGTCATTACAATACATTCATAACGATACGCCACCAAAATGCATTTTACAGTCACTCTGATGCCGTATTCAAATCATTCTGGAAGATTTCAACACTTTAAAATTTATAATAAAATGATGTTTGTTATCATTTACTCATTGCTTTATTTATTTATTGCTTTATTTGCTCATTGATTTGTTAGCTGTGTGGGACACAAACTCTGTTACAGAATGTCTGACCTGCGTCTGAAAAGAAAAAAGACAAGCACCATAAAATGATCCAGCTTTTTCTGCGCTGTATTCTGGATTTTCCGATGTCGCGTTATTGCTTTGTGTGCGGAAAAGATCCAAATGTAAGCCTTTAAGCAGCGATCAGTGTTTCCATCTGCCATAACAATCAGATCTCAACACAAACTCATTTAAACATTCAAATATTTCAGGAGCTATCATATGGTTTCAGAAGACTTTAAATGCAGCACGAGTCATGTAGGATACTAGATTTAAGCAAGAAGGCATGAGTACATCACCATAAACATCCCTCATTCAGGACTTACAATGTTTGTGTTGTTTTCTGCTCTAATTTGGTCACAATATTACAGAACGTCTGTGATGATCCCATCTGGATGAATGTAAGAGCATGAAGAATACACGAGGCATATGAGTGTTTTTACATTGTAGTCTGGTGGTGTGAATAAAGCCTGTGCTTTACAATCTTATGATGTGTTGTTCATTGACTAATAGTAGTATATACACATTTAATATATACTTTATATTCACATTATAGTGCTTTTTTCATTTATTACAATGTGTTACAATTATCACATACGTTTATACAGTCTGGCTGTTATGAATAATATCGTCCTATGTGCCTTTCCAGTTTAATTGTATCCGAATCGATGATGTTATAAATATAATTGACATGTGTACAGATACTGTATCTGACATGTCTGAATAAATGAGCAGAGACCCACAAGTGTTTTTATCCGTGCTCTCCCCATTCATCGCTGCTTGTCTTTGGCGAAACGAAGCCGTGTCACATAGAAAGTAATACTTTATTAAAGAAAAAATACATTTTGGTGCTTGTAATTAAACAGCAGTATCACCTTTTCAAGATTTATAAACAGAAACAAAAATATTGCCAACTTTTATCACATCCCACAGCGCAGCACATTGAATGTATATGGCAGCTCGGTCATACCGGCATGTCACATGATACAGATTAATAAAGCTGTCAACACATAATACAAATATTAAGGACACAAATGTTCATTCAAATGTTATATTTTGTAAGTAAAATCATTATATGCCATCCTTCCACCAGAAAATACAGTATAGTTTCTGGCAATAAACAGTTAACAGAACGTTTCTAGGCAACAAGTATAACTGTCAGCTATATCCACGTCCACACTAATACGTTTCGTTTGAAAACGCATCTTCTCTATGTTTTGACCTTTCGTCCACACTGTGTTTTTGACAGTGAAAATGCAGCTTTTAGAAAATGCTCTCATATGTGGATACATTTGAAAATGCCATCTTCGCATTGTATTGTGGACAAGGAAAACGGAGATATTCGACCAGAGATTAGCAGAGCAATTCTATTAAAATGAAAGGGAGAAATTGAAATATTCAACCAAGGAGCTCTGAGCACCCAACCGTCAACAGATAGAGAAAAGGAAGTCCTGCTTTACAGTTTAAGGAGCCAATCATCTTTTAGTTACAGACATCACCTGTCAATCAACTCTAGAACGTGCAAGCACATTATAGCTATACAAGCTGGGAAATTGTGTTTTTTTTTTGTAAAATGAGGTTAAGAATCACAATTGATTCCAGTGTTGTCAGATTTATTGCTGATTTGAAATATGTTCTTTGATCCAGTGTTATTACAGTTTTGGATTTTTAATTTAGTTTTTATATCTATTTTATATTCAATTTGCCATTACAGTTTAGTTTTTATTAGATTTCACAGTTTGTCTGTTAGTTTTAGTTTAGTTTTCTCAGTGTTATTTAGTTTCAGTGTAATTCATTTTTATTTTAGTTTTAGTATTTTTTTATGGCTGCCAAAGCTGAGTGTTTACTGGTTTAATTGAACAAGTCTAACATCATTTCATTTCTCTGGGCAGTCTTGTTACCTCTATCTAGTCTCTATTCATGTTTAATGTGGATTGTAAATGTTGCATTATTTGATAATATAGGGCGAATATGGGAAAAGTGACAAAAGGCATTTAAGCTTGACCCACATTGTATCCCGATGTATTTCATTAAATGATTATAAATCATTACTAAACCAATCTTTGGGGAGTATATAATTAAAGTCCAAATTTTAACCCAAAAATGTAAATTCTCTCATCATTTACTGTGTGTTTACTAATGCCATCCCAGGTATGTACTACTTTCTTTCTTCTGCTGAACACAAATGAAGAATTTTAGAAGAATATCTCAGCTCTGTGTGTCTTCACAATGCAAGTCAAAAGGAGGCAAAACTTTGAAGCTCCAGAAAGCACATAAAGGTGGCATAAAAGTACTCCATACGACTCAACAGATCAATATTTAAGAATGTTGAATGCAGCAGTCTCCTTGAATGCAGCAGTCTCCTTAGCAATCATCATTTCAAGCTTGATTATATTTTCCAGCGCCATCTAGCACTCTGCGCACTGTACTAGTAAGTGTAATCGAGCTTGAAATCATGATCAGTTCTGTAGACTGCAACTGCAAGATGTACAGTGAAAAAGGAGTTACACTTTGGTCTCTTCTCACCCAAAACAGATTAGATCACTTCAGAAGACATGGATTAATCCACTTATTGATTACTTTTATGCTGCCTTTATGTGCTTTTTGGAGCTTCAAAGTTTTGGAGCCTGTTGACTTGCTTTGTATGGACCAACAGAGATTAAATATTATTATAAAAATCTTTGTTTGTGTTCAGCTGAAGAAAGAAAGTCATACACATCTGGGATGGCATGAGGGTGAATAAGTGTTGATAGAATTATAATTTTTGTGTGAACTAATCCTTTATCTTTGTGAGGTTTTAAATTGATGATTTTACTTTGGAATGTGTGGCAGAACTCATTTCATGACCACTGTGGGAAAAGCAATGGTAAAGAAAATGATAGAAATTTAAGGGAAATCCAGTTAAACTTATAAACAAGTGAACTTTTACTTAATTGTATGATGTGAACGTGTAGAAGAAAGTATAAACATTCATTTCAAATATATATATTTTCTAGAGAATGTTTGTCCTCTGTCCCACTTTACTAGTAGACTCTGCTGCTTAAACACATCTGGGATTTGGTCAAAAGAGGGTCTTCAAAGGGGGGTCTTCCCAGTTTTGAATATTTCTTCATTTTTGCTTTTGATAAAGGTAGAAGATATCCTAAGCTTTCTCCAAAGGTATAATGTTATGTGGCGTTTGGATCATAAAACAAAGTGTCAAGAAAAGAAACATTTCTAAAACTGTCCCACTTTGCCCATATTCACCCTAGTATCTCAAAAACAAAAAATAAAATGAATTCGAGATCATTTTTATGTTAGTTAGTTTTGGGGTTTTAAAGAAGTATTTTTTTTTTCAATAATTCCAGTTTTTATTTTTATTGTAGTAAAATTATTTTACTTAGTTTTCGTTTTCATTAACTATAAAAACACTTTGATCGTAGTCTTGACCAACCTTTTTGGAGATTTCGGTCTTTCCCCATTCATGTAGATAGGAGCTGCACTGTCATGACTGGAAACAGTCTCTCGAGAGCGTTCAAAACTGGCCGACAGTGGACTGACTTGCTAGAAAGACTTTGATTCAACCCAAAACAATCAAGATTTAGCGACATTGCTCTGCCTGCTATCTACTGTGATAGCGTTGTTAAAGATAAATGAGACAACCTTCAAAGACGACGGGAACTTTACTTGGAATTGCTGTCCAGTGACGGAACAAGAGGACAATTTACTTTCAGACACTGGAATGGCGATTTTTCGCATGCGCAGTAAAGCCGTTTAAGCGTTTTCACACGTTCCAGTGTGGACGAGAAACGTTTGGAAAACACTTGAAAACTCGAGTTCCCAAGCATTTCAAAAACAAAAACGCCGTTTTAAATGTATCCAAATTAAAGTGGACGTGCCTGTGGGTGATGCAAATCGACAGACAAATAATCAGACAAGCAGACAATGTTCTTAAAATGGACACATATTAAATCGCGCATATGCACGTGTTCGAGTTGAAATCATTGCGCTTCATCTATTAGAGCGTGTTAAACATAGAGCACATGTTCACCAGCTGCAGCTGTGCAAATGCTGAGAAACGCAATCATTAGTGCCCTGTGTGTGGGTGGGTGTTTCTTTGGCCAGAAAATCGATTGAACAGTTCTCTTGTGTGAATTTGACTTAATGCAATCCTTCTTGTCAATTTCACATTGTGAGCTGTATTGTCAGTATTTCAACTGCATCTGTGGGTTTCTGTGACACTCGTTTTCATGAGGTTGTTGATTTTTCACAGCAGTTCATGATTCATTATCTGTCACAGCTCAGCGGCAGTTCTTGTTTCGTGTTCAGTGAATTAACAGTAATACAGTACAGTATGTGCCACGTCTGTTTCCTGCAGGTTTGTTGTATAGCGCAGGCGCCCCCTGTTGAAGGCTGAGTGGCATGAGCGCGTGCGGGAGGAAGGCTCTGACCCTGCTCAGCAGTGTGTTTGCAGTATGCAGTCTGGGGTTGCTGGGGATTGCCGTCAGCACTGACTACTGGCTGTACCTGGAGGAGGGCGTCATACTGCCGCTGAACCAGACCACTGACATACGCATGTCAATACACTCCGGCCTGTGGAGGGTCTGCTTCCTCGCAGGTCAGTGTGTGTGAGAAAGAAACAATGTGTGTACATAACATGGCCCCCAAAAAGTATTTGGAAACTTAATCTGCACAATGTCATCGCATTAGATAGCAAAATATCAAAGCAAGTGTCATCTGCATTTTTTAATCAACTGGTATCTTGGTGATGTTTTTTACTGGATATATTTCCTGTCAAGTTCACACAGCTGTGCTAGAAGAGTAACTGGTGTTCTGGAGTTCAGCACATTCACTATAGACCATTTGAATAAAAACAGAAAAGATCTTCCTTGTCACCAAAATAATGTCTTTAACAGTGTTGGGGAATTCTACCTTCAAAAGTTACACTTTATATTATTTCTTTTCTCCTAAAACAGAGTAACATATTATGTTACATTGTTACTTTTTATTAAGGCTGTTGGGTTAACATGTTAAATCAGTGCGATGATTATATAAAAATAACGCAAAATTAGTCATGTCATGTTAAAAAGGAATTGCTCTACCAACGGAGTAATTCAAGCTTGAAGTGGCACCTCCATGTTTTTGCAAGTCTTAGTCAGCAGGGGGCAGTAAGTGCAAATCCAGCTGTAAATGTTAAGGTAATGTGCAGGTGTGCATACAACAAACTATGACAACTGTTCATAGAGAGCTGGACATAGTAGTGTGCAGGGGTTTTGAGAAGCGTTTTTATAGTTTCAAATTACATTTAACTTGACACCAATTCGTAGAAATGTGGCAAACTTTTCTCCACAATTTGGAATTCCCAATGGGCTCTAAGTCCTCGTAGTGACTTGTCTCAATCCGGGTGGCGGAGGACAAATCTCAGTTGCCTCCACGTCTGATACAGTCAATCCACGCATCTTATCACGTGGCTTGTTGAGCACGTTACCGCGGAGATCTAGCGTGTGTGGAGGCTTCACGCTATTCTCCGCAGAATCCATGCACAACTCACCACACACCCCACCGAGATGAGGTTACCCCATGTGCCTCTACCCTCCCTAGCAACCGGGCCAATTGGTTGCTTGGGAAGCCTGACTGGAGTCTCTCAGCACGCCCTGGATTCGAACTCGAGACTCCAGATGTGGTAGTCAGCATCTTTACTCGCTGAGCTACCCAGGCCCCCAAAATGCAGCATTTTTGGCTCGAGAGCCGATATCCAGTGAAATGCAGTAAGATGACTAGGGCTGCAACTAACGATTATTTTGATAATCGACTAATCGATTTTTAGGGGTTCCCTACATGGAATTGTAACTTTTGTTTTATTACCAGAAGAATGTTTAATGGATGTGAATGAAATAGTTCATTTAGATACTGTATCACTAAGAAAGTGAAATAACCATATAAAACAAATTTAAGCATTATTTAGTAAAACTGTTTTAATAGTTTGTTACAACAACACACAATAAATAACACAATTCACAATGCAGTAGTTATAGCAATTGACCATAAATCCACAGGTTTTTAATAATAAGCTAAAAGTTATATATCATCTAACATTAACCATAAATTCAATTAATAACCATAAGTAAGATTAATAAATAAGTACAAAACTAAGTGAAAAATAAATAAATAAAAACAAATGACCTATGAAAATCTGTTAAATAATTTTAGCACTGGGGCAGATATGGAATCATTTTGTTGCCAGTGGGAGGTCTTCTAACAGCATTTCTCTCTCACCACTTCCCCTGCTCCACGGATATGTGCGACGGATTTTACAGAGTTTCGCCCTAATATGGCATTTTCCAAACCTACGGCTTCCTCCAGGGTCAACTTATCGCGTGGGGTGCCCTCATTGCAGCCAGAGACCCTCATTCTTTCTGTGTCGTGTGCATGGGTCTCAAACACGCAGAGGAGGCTCTAGAATTTCAGGAAAACTGTTGCCACTGCCTGGCGCTGCCTAAAAAACTCTGGCGCCGGAGGCTCAAGGTCGCCGCTACCCAGTGCACCAACCTCGAACTCTCCGACTCTGATGGGGGAAACTGTGATGACGACACACTCCTGGGTCCCTCCCTGGGCGCAGCATCTCTTAGCTGGGCCGATCAAAATAACCCGGTGTTCCCTGAGGTCATTCTCTCAGGGGACCCCTCGTTCGCCAATGAGCCAGCTGGTTCTAGTGACGAAGTCAATGCAGTCCTTCTCTAGGGTTCGGAGGACGAGGAGGCCATCCCGTCTTCCATGACTCCCCAGGCTAACGCCCCCTTGGCTGTCAGGGCCCTCAACGTCTCCTCCCTTCTCTCTGCATACCAGGCTGAACTCCTGGTCGACATGGGGCAGCAACTAGAGCAAGGGACCCCCACACCCTCTCTGTGGAAGGAGATTGTCAGAGTCAATGACCTTGTTCTACGTAATGCCTGTCAGGCCGTCCAAGCCTGTGGGCGCTCTATGGCTTTCTCAGTGGCCAGAGAACGTGCACTTTGGCTTAATCTGTCGGGCCTCCCTGACAGTGAGAAGCGGCGCATTGCGGGTGCCCATGTAAAGCCTGGCCAGGCTCTCTTTGGCACTGCCGTCACTTTAATGCAACAGCGTTGCGACAATAAGAAAAAGGAGGATGAAGCGCTTAAATTATGCCTTCCTAGGAAAGCGGCACCGTGGCAGGTGGCCCCCCCCGGGGGACCACCCAACCGCTCTGCCTCGGGACTTCTTTCCAGCACCCCGGTAAGGCAAAGCCACGCAATAAACCACCTCCTCAGCAGAGTAACCCATCCTCCACTAAGCCCTGGGGTACAATGTCTTTCGCTGCGGCTGCGGCCAAGAAACCCCCCAACTCTACCTCCTCCGACTCTAAACGTAAATGGCCGGCCTGATGCATGGCCTCAGCGGGCTTTGAGTTCTCGGGCCACCAGCCCACCGGACTCTTATCCTACCCTCCTAGTTCACAAAAAAAGGAGGTTTTCACTCGGTGGGGTGCCCACACTGTGTGTTCAGTTCAGAACAATGTGTGTTCCCCTGTCCAACTCATGTCGGGGAACCTCCCCGTGCTGGAAGTGTTTACAGTGGGAAAAAGTATGAGAGCAGTGTCACTACACCACCCCTATTATATCTCTCCTACACATTCAATAAAGGCTTCGGCCCCAGTGTTTCACAAAAAAAAAAAAAATCAAATTAATCCATTACAGAGAGAGAACATCTCTCTGCAACCCCTTATGTCACCCCTAGATTGTCCACTAGATGACGCCATTGCATTTCAAATGAGCAAATTGGGCATAAACGCAGCTATAAGCGCTTCCCCGGCTCATGTGGGGTCACTTGCGAGTCACACAACAGCTTGGCAGGCTGTGTCGGCGGGGTTTTATCCCTCCACTTCAGCCCATTACACATCCTCTGTCACTCTGTTACAGTGACGCGCTCGTGCACAGCAGCCTTGTGCCACTGGAGGAGCGCAGACATGTACGCACATGGGACCCCTCTCGGGGCTGGTATGTTACGAAAAGTGGTAATGACAGACGCGTCCTTAACAGGGTGGGGAGCCACTCATGAGGGCAGTACGGTGAACAGTTCATGGCCGAGCAAACTTCGTTCAGCCCACATAAATTATTTGGAGCTCATGACTGTATGGAAAGCTCTGAATAGTTTTCTGCCCCGCTTGCAGAGGCATCATGTGCTTGTTCGCTGCAACAATACCACAGCAGTGGCACATATCAATCGCCAGGGCGTCATGCCTTCGCCCAAGCTTCATGCCCTAGCTCACAGGCTTTTAGTGTGGGGCTGGCCGCACTTCCTGTCATTACGAGTGACCCATGTTCCAGGCATTTTGAACAGGGGCGCAGACCTTCTGTCGAGGGGGAACCCGCTCTACGGAGTCTGGCGCCTCCACCCCCAGATTGTCCTATGTCCAAACTCCTATTGTCCTATGTTCTTCTCGCTAAAGGATGAGGATGTGCCTCTCGGCGTGGACGCACTAGCCCACTCGTGGCCCAAAGTGCTGCTCTACGCATTTCCTCCCCTGTGCCTGTTAATACCTACACTGGCCAGGGTGAAAGAGCAGGGCCTGTCCCTCATTTTGATATCACACAGGTGGCCCAAAGCACCATGGCTGGCAGAGATAATTCCTCTTCTGCATGCCCAACCGTGGCCCCTCCCTCTACGCACAGACTTGTTGTCTCAGGCGAATGGGGAGATATATCACCCTCACCCAGACAGGGTGGCTCTTTGGGCTTGGCCCGTGAGAGGACAAATTTAAGCTTGATGGGGCTCCCCCCACAGGTAGTTGCCACTATACAGAATGCTAGGGCCTCCTCCACAAGGGCCCTATATGACTGTAAGTGGCAAGTGTTTGAAGGGTGGTGTGATGGGCGTGGTTCCACATCATATCAGTGTTCAGTCTCTGATATTTTGTGTTTTTTACAAGACCTTATGGATAAAGGCAGGTCTTTTTCCACTATTAAGGTCTACCTGGCAGCTATTTTGTGTTTGACGGCTCAATGGCAGTGCAGCACCCCCTCATTTGTTGATTTATGAAGGGTGCCTGCCATTCTCTCCCAGTTACTAGGAGAACTGTTCCTGAGTGGGACCTCTCTATGGTGCTGGAGGCTTTATGTCAGCCTTGAGCCCCTTGGTCTTTCAAGACAGCATTGCTCCTGGCCTTAGCATCAGCTAATCGTGTCAGTGACCTGCATGCACTCACTGTTCATTCCTTGTGCACTAAATTCTCTCTTAGTTGAGATAAGGTTTTCCTTAAGCCTAACCCGGCCTTTATGCCAAAATGCTTCCCAGCAATCTCGTGTGAGGTAATGGAGCTTTCCTCTTTTCACCCTCCTCCTTTTTCATCTGCGGAGGATCAGAGGCTCTGTGTCCGGTCTGTGCCCTGCGGGCTTACTTGTATAGGACCAGTGCTTTTCGGAAGAGTAATCAGCTAGTTATCTCTTGGGCCCCCCTCACTCGGGGAAACCCATTTCTAAGCAAGACCTCTCGCATTGGCTTGTGGAAGCTATAATTTTGGCTTTTGAATCTAGGGGAGTGCTGCCTCCAGAAGGCATCAGAGCCCACTCCACGAGGGGCATGGCCTCCTCTTGGGCTCTGTTCAGAGGAGTTTCATTGCAGGACATCTGTTCTTCTGCCAGCTGGGCTTCTGCCCATACTTTTGTAAGTTACTACCGGCTGGATGTTACCAGTACCCCGGTAGCTCATTCTGTCTTGGGGGGGGGGGGGGGTTCTTCATAGCCCCTCCCCTGTTAGCTATATATATATATATATATATATATATATATATAGAGAGAGAGAGAGAGAGAGAGAGAGAGAGAGAGAGAGAGAGAAAGTAAGAATAAAGGGGTTATGGGCCGGATGGCCGTATTGCATTAACATTCCTGCCTGGGTGTTGTCTTTACTGTTTGCTGCTGGGCTGATTTTTATGTTTGTGCCACTAACATGTTATTTATGCTCTACCTGTACACAGTTCTCACTTGTGTGCTTCAGGGTTGCCATGTGTGTGATTATGAGATGTGTCAAGCACCGCCTCTTTGGGGCGACCGTTCCCTTAACTGGCTTGCAGGACCTCACCTTGAATGTATTGTGCAATCGGGGAGCTGTCAATGTTTCCCATAGGTGGATCTCGAACAAGAGATGATGAAAGAGAACAATAGGTTACTCGCGTAACCCCGTTCTCTGAAACATTGAGTGGAGAGATCCACCAATCTTGCCCCACTTTCTGCACGAGAAGCGAATATACTTACTGAGGAGCAGCAGCATGTGCAGGTCGTTATATGCTCTTAGGTAAGGGGGTGGGTCCTTACCGAGCAGAGGTCACGCGCTTCTGTCTGTCTAGCCAGACTTGGTGCAATTGGATGCTTCTGCAGAGGTCAGGTACGGATGCCCTTCCCATAGGTGGATCTCTCCACTCGATGTTTCAGAGAACCGGGGTTACGTGAGTAACCTATTGATTTCCTGTGCGCATTCAATAGTCTGCACGTGAGCTTTAGAGCTCCTTGAAGGAGAGCAACAGTACATTTACATTCATTTACATCTATGCATTTGGCAGATGCTTTTATCCAAAGCGACTTACAGTGCATTTATTATAGGGACAATCCCCACAGAGCAACCTGGTGTTAAGTGCCTTGCTCAAGGACACAATGGTGGTGGCTGTGGGGGATCATACCAGCGACCTTCTGTAGTTCTGTAGTAACAGTAGTTACGCTGCCGCTCGTGAGGTGGTGCATTCATGTGTGTGTGTTCATGTATGTGTGGGTTAGTGTGTGTTTGTGTTTGTGTGTGTGTGTGTGTGTGTGTGTGTGTGTGTGTGTGTGTGTGTGTGTGTGTGTGTGTGCGCGTGCGTGCGTACTGCAGCAGAACAGCAACAAGGATATCAATTATTGGGGGGGACAATCTGGCCATATCTGATTATTGGGGGGGGACTATTCCCTCTCAAAGTATATTGTGGTTTCGGTCCTTCATACACATACAAACACACATTCATACTCGCAATAAGCAGTTGTCAGCCTAAAGAACCCTTTTGTGCAAAAAGGGGTCTTTTTTGTGAATCTTTGTAAATAGCACCTTTTTGGCAAAAAGGATTCTTTGGAGCTGAGTAAAGAACCTGGAGGTTCAATATAGAACCCTAAAGATCCTTTTTTTTCTAGGAGTGTATTTGTTTATAAAAGTGTATTTTTTTAAGTGTTTATACTTCTGCCAGTGCTGTAAAGACAAAATGCACTTATATTCAAGATTATAGTCAGCATTCTTCTGAAAGCTAATTTTAATATCTTCTGCAGTACAGCTCCTCAAGTAAATGTACCATATTTTAGTTATATGTATTTATACAGGAAAACAAGCCAAAAAAACAAGCCTTTTGTTGCAGTGTATAATAGACTAAGATACCATCTCTTAACATTTTGTTCACTTACATTTGGATCCATCTTTTTGAAATAACAAACTCTCTCTTCTTAATAGAGCTGCATATCGGCGATATCTTAGATACACACTGCAACACATATTTCATGAGTTCACATGTTCATGTAATCTTTGAATGAAGAGAAGGTAAACATGTGGCTTGCTGTCTTAATGAAGAGCTCGAGAATTAACCCAAGCCCATGGTATCCCCAAAACTGCTGACGATGTTGATTGCTGCTGTTGATAATGATCAGGACAGCGAGCTGGTTATATGGTCATTTAAAGAGCTACTGTGTATTGCACCTACTGGTTTCCTTAAGAAACTGACCCCAGCATTATTAGGAAGTATTTAAAGAATAGAAGCCATTTGAGCATTGGATAATGATGATATAAGGGATAGAGTGCTTGTAGTGCCCTTTAATGCTGTGAGGGTGCTGAAAGGGTGTGGGGGCTTCGATAGATGTTTGATGACAGTGGATGTGTTCGTGAGTACGCATGCCTCCATTATAACTCACACAGAATTCGAACGGGAGAGCCCTTGCTGCTATCCGATTGAAAGAGTCCAGGTTGCATTCGAACAGGCGAGACCATACTGCGTTTTGGACAGGAGAGCCAACAGCCGGATCATGAAAGCCCACACGGTGCTCGTAACTCATGAGAGAGCTAGTACAGTGCTCAAATTACACAATTGAAAGCTTTCTAGAGGCCCTGAAATGAGCGGAACCTCAAACTATGTCAGATGGCCAAATTTACATTGCTTATATTTATTAATGAAGTTATTTATTCATTCATGTATGAATAAACTCTTAAAAAAGCATGCATTTTATAGATCTGCGTACATGCATACCTATAAACAAACGTACAAGCAACATGTGCATGAACGCTTATACGCATATGCCCTTTGGACACTGGACGAGAGTGCAAGATTATTGGATAGGATGACAGAACTGGTCATTCCTTTAAGGGTGAATTAGCCAATTAGAGTTTGGTGAGCTCTACTGAAACGGTTCGTTCTGGCGTAACTGTGGAATATGTCTGAAAACCAACGACCGAGAGATTGAATTTGCTGCTCGGGTAGACCTTTGTATTGAGGTTGTTGCTGCTCCAATGCGGAATGAATGACTGGAATAACAGGTTGGCCGTGATGCCGAATGCAGCATGTAAGCATTGTAGAAGCAATGCCCGATAGCACAAGTACATTGCCCGGACGTTTATTTCATGTGTGTTTATATCTACTACTGTATACGTATTTCAATAAGCATGTCTCAGAAGTCAATAAGACATTCAGCAGATGTCCCTGAGATGTCCGTGATTTAGAATGATTCATTTATTAATTATAGCCAATTAAACTGATGCTTCCAAACTAAAAGGTCCATGACAGAAATCTCAGAGACACACGTAGCCTACACCATCTTGATTGACGGTTACATGCGCATGGAAATGAGCTCTCACAGGAGCTGTTGCACTGGAGGAATCCACAACACCCAGGCAGGAAGGTCACCCCCCTTCCCCCCTACCACAGGTACGGGAGATGACCCCTTATTGCATGTGCCTAACCACCTCGGGCAAAAATGGACCAGCTCTGCTCTTGGCAGGTGGGCCTGCCTTGCTCTGAACTTGACCTTGAGCCACCTCCAGTAGGGTTCACTCTGTGAAAAGAACAGGATGAATCCTCAAGCGAGGTACCGCACGGCATCGATGGAAGAGCCTATGCTTTTCGAATTAAAATAATTGATTCTGGATTTCAAACAAGAGATCACTTAGTGCTGAAAACGGGCTGTATCCTCAAGCATGGGACCACACAGCGTTTGACAGAGCTCCTGTTTCACGTAAAATTATTATAACATTTAAGCAGTTAAGGAGGAAGCTGGTGCCCGGCTTGACAATCACATAGACATTTAATGACAGTTTTCAGTGTACAAAGAAACAAAAACACACATGTGTGCAAGTTTTGTACATCTGTCTCCCATCTGCTGCTGTCTCTTCTCCTTAAATAATCCCGCCTCCCCTCGCTGGAACGTGAGGCTGGTGTGATGCGCAGGTGGAAGTCATTCACCACTTATCTTCCGGGCCTCATTCTGCCCAGACGGCGCTTCAGCGGAAGCATTTTAAAATACTCTGGCAGCAGTAGATTTGTATTTTAACCAGTAATGAATGAGGCCAAATAAACCCGAAGCATGGTCAAACATAGATCACGTCAGTCAGCAGCTAATATTGTGGCTAGCAAGGCCTCAAGGTTGGGCATGCATCTGCATTCTGCTGAGATCACAGCTGAGCCCAGCACTCTGATAGGGGGTGTTTTCATTATTAGAAACATTGGCACGAGGGCTACCACAAGTTACTGCTTCTTGGAGCACAGTGTTTGTGGATAATACAACATTTACAGATAATGTAATGTGTAAATTATGCGTTTGCAGAAACGCCTAGCATAAAGCGGCACTGGCAATTAGGGTAGTTAATGAATAGTTGAGCCAGAATAGTAAAAGGTGGGCTCCATCAGGAGCAGAGTTTAAAGCACTGCTGTAGCGGTCGAGCGTTTGAACTGGAACGAGTAATGAGAGCATGATAAAAGGAGCTCTGGTGGGGGCCAGGAGTGGAACCACTGCTGTGTTTTTGTTGTTGTGGAATCCCCTGTAGATGCACTTCTATAAAGTCCTTAGAGGGAATAACATTTAAACAATTGTGTAATAGAAGTGCATGAGCATCCATAATGGTGATTGGTAGGTTCAAGCGAGTGAATAAAGGAAGCTTATTGTAGTGGAAAGATAGTACTCTCATTTCCTCACAATTGTAAGCAAGGGCAGAGGATGCAGAGACAAACGTAATTTATTTGCTGGATTAAATTTCTGGATCAATTGTGAAGCGACCAGGATACATAACTTACCTAATGTATGTGCATACATGTGATATCATTTAAAGTGGTGATTTGTCATTTAATTAGAAGGCACTTGAAACTAAAATACTTGGATGACTGGATATGGTTTGGAGTTTAGTTGATTATTTTCCAAACGTAATGTGAGTAATTAAATTATTTCTGTATTATATTTGGGACGAGGTGACTCTTTCAATTATTTGGTGTTTGCGCCTGAGAATTGGATTTAAAAATATACTATGGACACAATTTGCAGTAGGGCTGAATATATAAAGCTTCTTTATATTATAGCCTATAACAAAATCTATAGAATAACTGAAATATTCTGAGGATAAAAGCAAAATACGATACCGAATCATCTGGAGCTGGTTTCAACACATTACTTTAAGATTGTGTGGAGCACTGAATTATGAAAAGGTTTGATGAGTCACTTTAAGGTTGACATAGACTTTTATGGTAGACATAGGTACAAAAACTAGGTTCTAAGGTAAAGCTTCTTGATCCAATAATTTAGAATAGCTTTAAAATAACTGACAACATTTGCCTGTGAGATTGGATTGAGTGATGGAATGATTTCACCAGCACGTCAGCTGCCTACGTTTTCAGATGCAGCCCGGATGTGGTTGATGAGTTGATAGTTGAGGAGTAGGGAGAGAAGAAAAACAAGTTTGCTTGAATGAACTGGGGAAAAATGTTGTATATATACTGTATTTTTCTGAAAGATTTAACTAAAAATGCTGCCCGAGTCTACCATGACATTTGTTGATTGAAAGAAGAAAATCCGCTCTAGCGCCCCCTTCGGTAACGCTGAGAATGCAGCACGTACTTGCGTTAGGTTATGAATTGAGCGCTGACACATTTCACAATGACGCACGAAATTGAGCTTACGTAGCATTGTGTGTCTGTGCTCACATACTTGCGTAGAGTATGTTTGGGGCTTTTGTGTAAAATTTTGATTTTATTTCAATAATTATTGTCACTACTGAAACATTATCACGACATGATTGGTTTGGTAGTGACAAAATTTTATTTTAAATTTATTTTAAGGAAATAATCATAATGGATTTGGGCACCAAAAGCAAAAGGATTTTATTTTTAAGTCTGAAATATGTTTTACATGTTCTCTGAACATTATCCTAAATATAAAGACACCCGTGTTAGATATTTCATATTTTTAACATTTTCAACCCCACCTCATAAAACAGCTTATGGGTATTAGTAAAAAATCTAAATATTATCATCAATGGCAATACTGGATACAAGAACATAACATTTCAGTGCATTCATACAAAACATTTCATTACCACACCAGCCCTGCAACGCACACGGAGTGAACAGTCCTGTGCGTCAGAGAAACATTCTCACTATTCGCAAGACTTTTCAACAATCAGACAGGCATCTCAATAGTGAAATGGTGATTTGTATATGCAAGCATGAGCGAATAAAAAAGATGTCTTTGTTGATCCTTGCGCTGTCATGGATTTTGTAAAAAGTTTTGATGCTGATATATTTTACTATTACATCTGCGAGGAGAGCAGCTCTGGCAGCACTGGTGTACGTATCTCTTATACTATCCGTCTCTTTGAGCAGTTGATCAGTGGTGTTGTAATGGTGAATCCAGCGACGGATTACCAACCGGGCCAATGGTGCCAGTGCGGGGGGGGGGCATGAACATCGAACACACCTTACAAATGATGAACAAGTATATGATGCCAAGAACAAGCAACCTCTTCTGGTGGATAGCTTTAACATTATACGCCAAAGGCCTTCAAAACAAAAAAAGGTTAAGAAGTGCAAAAATGTGTTGCTATAGAAAATCACAGAAGCTTGTGCATAAGGTTCAACCTGCAGGTCATCCCCGCTTTCTTCAATGAGACAGGAAGGAAAAAACAACAACAACAAAAAACAGGCGAGGGGAAAGGCCAGCACGGAGCGACAACAAGAGAGGAGAGAGAGAAACCTCTGACCTGCGAGACAGAACGCCCCTCCGCGATTCTGGCAGCCAGTGGGGACACTCTGGCCGTTCCCCGTGTCTGGGTAGTCGGGCTACTCCGTCCCCTGGACATCAGTGTCGAGGACTCTACGACGGGCATCCCTCCTCCCTCCCGGGTTTCGGCACCAATGTCAAGGGGTTATAAGGGAAAGGAGGCGAGAACCGGCTTGACAATATAAAAAGTTTAATGATAAACTTAAACAAAAACACGCAAACATAAACACATATAGGGCAGCTGCCTGTAGTTCTCTCTCACTCTCGAACCACCGTCTCCGGTCGCCTTTAACCCTTGCTCGCCTCAACAGGGTGATTGGGGTCCGGCCGTTCATCATTCCGGCCCGGCTTCGCCCTCCTCAGCACTACAGTTTTTTATATTGATGTAATAGATATTCTGTATTAAGCAAATCTACATTTCTAAGATCATAAGATCATGTGTCAGCCCAGCCAAGGTACCAAAAAGTACTAGCCCTTGTACTAATACTAACCCTAACCCACCTAACCCATAACCATGGGAAGCCTGGCTTTAAATTTAGGCTCAACTTTTTCTATATTATATCGTTTTAAAATGGATTTTATCTGACAAAAGTTAAGTAGGATTTTTTTACAGTGTTGTATTGTCTGGACAATAAATAAATTCACACATTACATCATGAGTTGTTTACTTCCTGATGGTTTGAAATGTAATTGCTGTGGGAACAGGGGTAAAACTCCCATTTTAGAGCTGTAAGAACTGTAGTGTCATTTTCTGATGAGTTATCCTTGTTCTGAGTCAGATTCTGTCCGCAGAGGTTTGTCCATTCCCGTCGAGTCATCTGCTTGTTGTTTTGTTTCCCTGATGTTCAAGTCGAAGTGGAAAAAATCACAGCCAAATACTTAATATACTGTGCATTCCTAAATGACTGAGCACCTTCATACATAATCTGTCCAGACCTTATTCACACTAGCGCCATCTTTGATTTTTGAACGTAATGACAACGAGGCATTTAAGGATAAACATACAGTCTCTTGTTTGTACTGTTTTTGGATTACTCCTCTGAGAAAAATATCTTTCCAATAAATTTCAGTAGATAAAAACTCCAGACAGCATGAGCTGTGGGAAATTAGATCTTGAAGCTTTTTTGATAGCTTTATGTCCCTCACAGCTTCGTTTTCATTCCCATTTAAAATTAAAGATGGTGGGGGCCTGGGTTGCTCAGCGAGTAAAGATGCTGACTACCCCCCCTGGAGTCGCATGGGCATGATGAGTGACTCAAGCCAAGTCTCCTAAGCGACCTAATTGGCCCAGTTACTTGGCAGGGTAGAGTCACATGGGGTAACCGCCTCGTGGTCACTATAATGTGGTTCTCGCTCTCGGTGGAACGCGTGGTGAGTTGTGCGTGGATGCCGTGGGGAATAGCATGAAGCCTCCACATGCACTATGTCTCCGTGGCAACGTGCTCAACAAACCACATGATAAGATAGAGGGTTGATGGTCTCAGATGTGGAGGCAACTGAGATTCGTCCTCCACCACCCAGATTGAGGTGAGTCACTACACCACCATGAGGACTTATAGAACATTGTTAATTGGCCATTCCAAATTGGGGAGAAAAGGGGAGAAAAAAAAAAATATAAAAGATGGTGCTACTATATATAATCTTATTAATATAATGTGCAGTTCATGTTCAAAGTAAAGCATTTCATAAAAATGTAAAACCAAATTTAATATATAAAATAAAAAAAGCTCATTATAGTTGTGGTGGACAAACAGCATTTTCTGAAGGATAAGCGCCTCATTTATTTATATATATATATATATATATATATATATATATATATATATATATTATTTTATTTTTTTTGAGAATCTCAAGCCCTATTTTGTACCCTATTCTTAGAAAGTGTCTTCTGTCACTATTCTAAATTTGCCCTCCGTAAAAAGCCAGTCAACTGAGTTCATTCCAGGCTTCACACAGTAAAAAAGGGTTTATTGTTTTTTTTTTTTGCCTTTATTTCTGGCTGGTCAGGCGTTTTGGGCCGGTTACAGAAGTTTCTGCTGTATCCCACAGTCTCTCATCTCCTCCCTTGAAATCGTCATGGCAATATATTTTAGGGAGCAACGTTTCCTGGATGCGTTTAATGATGGAATTTCTTCTGCTTTATTGAGGTTTATCCATATGCGGTTGGATGTCTTGTTATCATTTAAATGACATGTAGAGCTCTCACTCTTCTGAATTGTCAAAAAAACACTATGTGTGCATGCGTGCGTGCGTGCGTGCGTGTGTGTGTGTGTGGGTGAGAAGATGTGGGTAAGCGCTTGGACTGGGTTTGATCCAAACCCACGCTGTTTACAGCCTGTGAAATTGAGTGTGACATGAGCAGATGTGAGCCATCATTTCAGCTCTACAGGGATAGGCTTGTTGACCATAATTAGACTTCTGAATTGAAACACCAAAAACTTTCTGAGGCCCAAGACTATTTCTGTTCTACTGTGATAGTGTTTATGTGGGTGTTATAGTGTGTAAATGTGTTATAAATAGTGTGATGTTGACATCTTGATTGGCAGGTCTCACGGCATGATGAAAGTGTTAATGTCATTCAGTCATCTCTGAATTACACTCTCACACCTCTTCTACACAAGCATCGAGAAAGTCTATGTGGCTGGGTATTGGATCAGGTTAAACGTTAACATTAGGGCTGTAAATCGATTACATTTTTTATATTGAATTAATGTGATGCATCAGACAGATGCTTTTGGAACATCTCACTGGGAGCTTTTCATATGAAGGCAGAATTTTAAGACATTTCAAGACAAGATATATATAGTTTACTTAAGCCTTTGCTTTGCATACGTCTGTGATTCTGCTGGGCGATTTCAATATTCATGTAGACACTGACTCCACTATGGTTAATGAGTTTCTGTCTTTACTTAATTTTTTCAATTTTACACAAAATGTGAATTTTCTGACTCATTGTCATTGCGCATCACACTGCTGCACTTGCATCTGGTGTAGACAGGGCTTTACAATACAACGCTGCCTTGAATACAGCATGTGCTAACTTCTTCTCCTAGATTATTAACAAGTCCAGTTGTAAGCCCCACATTTCTTTTGGATCTGGTATTGTGCCATTAGCATTAAAAACTGCTGATGTTACTCCCATACTCAAGAAACATTGTTTGGACCTGTCAGTATTACAGAATTATAGGCCCAATCTTTCAATCTTCTGTTTGTGGCTGAAATACTAAAGAGGGTGGTTGCCACTCATCTCCAGAAACACCTAACTTCTAATGATTCTTTTGAGCCTTTTCAGTCAGAGCTTCGCTCTCTACATATAACTAAAACAGCACTTCTGTATGTAGTCAACAATCTCCTCTTTTCTCAATCTTTTTGCTGATTCTGGTTCACTTAACATCCTTCTTAATTTTGAATTTAGCTCAGCCTTTGACACTGTTAACCATTAAATTATTCTCACTCCTCTTTCAGCTATGGGCGTTACGGGCACTGCTCACCTCTGGTTAACTTCCTATCTACAAGAAAGAATCTTTTTTTTTTTTTCAATTCAGAAATATAAATCATCCACTACATTTGTTTCAAGGGGGGGGGAGGGGGGAGGGGGGAGGGGGGGGTCCCCTCAGGGATCAGTATTGGGCCCACTTGTTTTTGTAATTTTACATCCTCCCACTTGGGAAAATAATGCGGCAACATGGCCTCAGTATTCACTGTTACTCAGATGATACCCTTTACCTTTACTTTCTATTTGCCTTCACATTTTAAAGATCTAGATGAATGCAAACATCTTAAAACTCTTTATTAAATAGGCCCCAAATCTCTGGTAGCTCATTATCACAGTCTTTCTGTCAATGTCGATGGTATAGCTATAAATCTTGGGGTGATTTTTGATTATTTGCTTACCTTTGAATCTCATGTTAACCATGTGATTGAAACTTTTTTACATTTTTACACCTCTGCAATACTGCTCATCTTCGTCCTTCACTTAACTTGAAACACAGTTATTCATGCGTTCATATCCATCAGGTTAAATTATTGCATTTCAATTTTCTCTGGTCTACCTGCTAAAATTTTAAATTGCCTTCTAATACTTCTAATTCAAAATTCTGTAGCCAGAGTCCTTACTAACAGCAACAGAAATAAACATCACTCTGATACCCCAACAGCCACACTGGCTACAAATCACCTACCACATTCATTTAAAGATATTATCTCCTCACACTCTTAAATCATCTGGTGCTGTTTTTTTTGTCTTTCCCAAAGTTTAGATTTGCTATGGTTGATCTATGGTTGGAAGGTCATTCATGTCTGTCTCTCTGCAACTTTGGAATTCTCTTCTTTCTTCACTCCGAGTCCTCACCTCTTTCTCTTCTTTTAAATCCCATTTAAATCTCATCTCTTTTCCAAGTGTTTCCCAGACTGCTACTAGTTTGTCTCATTGCAATGCATGTGCTCTTTGATTTTTTCTTCCCATGTATTAGATCTTTGTTTTGTTGTCTGATCCTTGTTTCCTTGTTTGATCCTTTTTTTGTCTTTTCTTGCAAGTTTTCTTTTGTAAAGTGATCTTGAGTCTAAGAAAGGTTCTATATAAATAAATATATTATTATTAGTTCTCGAGACACATGTATTCTGTTGTGCTCTATTCTTTCTTTGAACACAAAAACATGTCCTGCATAAAAGTATCCTTTTTTATTGCCTGCTCTTGTTACATGTGGTTTGGCGAGATCAGGTGTTGAGGCTGCGCTGACTGCCCCCTGCTGATTGTGAAATGCAAAAACATGAAAGTGTTACTTCATGCTTGAATTGATATAAAAGGATATAAAAAATATCCTGATAAAGTACAGATACTTAAAAAATGTACTTGAGTATAGTAATAAAGTTTAAAAAAACTTTAGTACTGTCCACTACTGACAATTTGATAAAGCTTCCAGTGCAAATAGCACTTATGAAGCTGCAGTAGACTTGAGAAACTCAGCATACAGATGGGACTCAAAGCAACTTGTTTGGGTCCTCTTGTACAATGAATATCGATCTTTTGCATCTAGATGTAAATGGTACATGTATCTGCAAGTATCTAGTGCTCTATGGGCTGTGCTTCCAGCTATTGAAATATTCACGTAGAAAGAAGGGAATTTTTTTGTTTTTGTTTCAATTTTTAATATATTTATTTGTTTGTGGCTGAAGTAAAAAAAAAGTCTGAGATTTGGTTCTTTTTAAGAGGACTCAAGTGTGAACCCTTAAAGTCTTTTATTGGCAGTAGAAATTTGGCAAAACATTTAAAAATTTTGATCTAAAGGAATCATTTACTTGGCTTTTTTTTATTATTACATTGCAGTTCAAATCGCAATATTTTTCAAAATAATTGCAATATGACTTTTTGTCCAAATCAAGCACTTTAATAGAAATACAAGTTCACATTTTTGCCTTGCCCTACAGACTTTCATTTTAAGTGCATTACTGTAAACATGATTTTTGTTTTTTTTACAATTCTGTCCATCCAGCTTAATTTGTATTTATCCTGGAACTCTTCTTTAATTCTTCTTCATCTCAAATTTTCTCAAACTTTTGGCAACAATGGACAATTTGCCGCAAGTCATTTGCAAGTGAAAATAATCATTGGCAAATTTGCCATGAACTCTAGATTTTTGTAAGGGCTGATATGTAAATGAAACTACTGAGAACTCTAGTCTAATGTGGTCTCTCTCTGTCAGGTGAGGAGAGGGGCCGTTGTTTCACGATTGAGTATGTGATGCCCATGAGTGTTCAGCTGACCAGTGAATCCACCATCAGTGTTCTGAGTAAGTGAATATACACCCATGAACAACGATATGAGTCAAATCATTGTGTACTCAAATGGTTCTGCAAAAACTTGATTTCTTTAAAAGTGTATAGTATATTCAAATCCAGTTCAATCAATAGAGACTGATTTTAAATACTCGTCATGGACAGACACTCCCACACAAATAGAGCTATTCAGTTTGTTAAAACCTGAAAGACAATGGGTTTATGTGTAAAAGAAGGGATGTAGTTAATATTAATAGAAGCAATTTTCATGTTTTGTTTTACAATATAAATTATACACAATTGTACTTCAAACATGTATCAAGCACTAATTTCTACACAGTTGTTAAAAGTTAATGCTAAATAAGGACTAAAGCATTTGTCAAACAGGTGAACTTGCATCATTGTGGTAGTTGTAATGATTATTTAGAAATGCACCGTATTAGCAACGTATAGTTTTAGCAATTTACAGTATAAGCAATGTGCATTGCTAGCAATGTAGCCTACAGTTTTAGCAATGTCAAAGCTTTCTAGCAAGTCAGTTCAGAATGCTCCTGGGAAGCAATTTCCAGTCATAAGTGCAGCTCCTATCTTCTTGAATGGGGAAAGACCGAAATCTCCAAAACGGTTTCTCAAGATTAAGATCAAAGAACATTTAAAATCAGCACTAAAATCTGACAACACTGGTATCATAAATTGTGCTTCTTTCCCTCGGATTATGCTAAAAACTAATTTTCCTGGCTTGTATAGCTAATGCACATCTGCATTCTCGAGTTGATTGACAGGCAATGTCTATCTAAAAGGTGATTGGCTCTTTTACCTGTAAGACGGGACTTCCTTTTCTACATCCATTGAACGTTACAATTTTCCCCATTCATTTTAACAGAAGTGGCCCGTCTCTGCTAAATAGTTTTTGGCAATGTGCAGTATTAGCAACTTACAGTATTATAATTTTAGAGTATTATCAACTTACATTATTATAATTTTAGAGTATTATCAATTTACAGTATTAGCAACACACAGTATAAGCAATATACAGTATTAGTAAGTACAGTATAAGCAACTCGGAGTATTAGCAACGAAAAATATTAGCAATGTACAGTTTTAGCAATGTACAGTATGAACAACATACGGTATTAACAATATAGTATTAGAAATGTACAATATAAGCAAGTGAGAGTATTAGCAATGTACAGTGTTAGTAACATACATTTTTATCAATGTACAGTGTTACAGTATTAGCAACGTAAACAATTCAGATTATTAGCTATATACAATGTTAGCAATGTAGAGAATAAGCAATACACAGTATTAGCAAGGTACAGAATTAGCAATGTATAATGTTAGCAATGAACAGTATTAGCAATTTACAGTATAAGCAATGTACAGTATTAGCAACTCAGATTATTATCAGCATACAGTATTAGTAACTCAGTATTATCAGCATACAGTATTAGTAACTCAGATTATTATCAGCATACAGTATTAGTAACACAGTATTAGTATCAGCATACAGTATTAGCAACTCAGATTATTATCAGCATACAGTATTAGCAACTCAGATTATTATCATCATACAGTATTAGTAACTCAGATTATTATCAGTTTACAGTATTAGCAACTCAGATTATTATCAGCATACAGTATTAGCAACTCAGATTATTATCATCATACAGTATTAGTATCAGCATACAGTATTAGTAACTCAGATTATTATCAGCATACAGTATTAGCAACTCAGATTATTATCATCATACAGTATTAGTAACTCAGATTATTATCAGTTTACAGTATTAGCAACTCAGATTATTATCAGCATACAGTATTAGCAACTCAGATTATTAGCAGCATACAGTATTAGTAACTCAGATTATTATCAATTTACAGTATTAGCAACTCAGATTATTATCAGCATACAGTATCAGCAACTCAGATTATTATCATCATACAGTATTAGCAACTCAGATTATTATCATCATACAGTATTAGTATCAGCATACAGTATTAGCAACTCAGATTATTATCAGCATACAGTATTAGTAACTCAGATTATTATCAGTTTACAGTATTAGCAACTCAGATTATTATCAGCATACAGTATTAGCAACTCAGATTATTATCACCATACATATTAGTAACTCTGATTATTATCAGTTTACAGTATTAGCAACTCAGATTATTATCAGCATACAGTATTAGTATCAGCATACAGTATTAGCAACTCAGATTATTATCAGCATACAATATTAGTAACTCATATTATTATCAGCATACAGTATTAGTATCAGCATACAGTATTAGCAACTCAGATTATTATCAGCATACAGTATTAGTATCAGCATACAGTATTAGCAACTCAGATTATTATCAGCATACAGTATTAGTATCAGCATACAGTATTAGCAACTCAGATTATTATCAGCATACAGTATTAGTAACTCAGATTATTATCAGCATACAGTATTAGTATCAGCATACAGAATTAGCAACTCAGATTATTATCAGCATACAGTATTAGTATCAGCATACAGTATTAGCAACTCAGATTATTATCAGCATACAGTATTAGTATCAGCATACAGTATTAGCAACTCAGATTATTATCAGCATACAGTATTAGTAACTCAGATTATTATCAGCATACAGTATTAGCAACTCAGATTATTATCAGCATACAGTATTAGTAACTCATATTATTATCAGCATACAGTATTAGTATCAGCATACAGTATTAGCAACTCAGATTATTATCATCATACAGTATTAGTAACTCAGATTATTATCAGCATACAGTATTAGTATCAGCATACAGTATTAGCAACTCAGATTATTATCAGCATACAGTATTAGCAACTCAGATTATTATCAGCATACAGTATTAGTAACTCATATTATTATCAGCATACAGTATTAGTAACTCAGATTATTATCAGCATACAGTATTAGCAACTCAGATTATTATCAGCATACAGTATTAGTAACTCAGATTATTATCAGCATACAGTATTAGTATCAGCATACAGTATTAGTAACTCAGATTATTATCAGCATACAGTATTAGTATCAGCATACAGTATTAGTAACTCAGATTATTATCAGCATACAGTATTAGTATCAGCATACAGTATTAGCAACTCAGATTATTATCAGCATACAGTATTAGCAACTCAGATTATTATCAGCATACAGTATTAGTATCAGCATACAGTATTAGCAACTCAGATTATTATCAGCATACAGTATTAGTATCAGCATACAGTATTAGCAACTCAGATTATTATCAGCATACAGTATTAGCAACTCAGATTATTATCAGCATACAGTATTAGTAACTCATATTATTATCAGCATACAGTATTAGTATCAGCATACAGTATTAGCAACTCAGATTATTATCAGCATACAGTATTAGCAACTCAGATTATTATCAGCATACAGTATTAGTAACTCATATTATTATCAGCATACAGTATTAGTATCAGCATACAGTATTAGCAACTCAGATTATTATCAGCATACAATATTAGTAACTCATATTATTATCAGCATACAGTATTAGTAACTCATATTATTATCGGCATACAGTATTAGTATCAGCATACAGTATTAGCAACTCAGATTATTATCAGCATACAGTATTAGTAACGTACTGTATTAATTCAGAGTTTTATCAATGTACAATATTATCAATGTACAGTGTAATTTCTACTAGTGGAATGCCAATATTTGAAATCAACAATTGAATTCCAACTAGTAAAAATGCAAATTTTTACTATTTAATTAAAATTGCGCCCAAATATACAGAACGGTATCAAGTGTTATTCTGGCTAAAAGGATTAAGACAGTACAGAAGACAGGGCGGGTTGGCCAATCGGATGAAAGGTGTGTTACAGTGCCTCTCAAATATGCAAATCTAAGATTGTTGTTGTTTTTATAATAATGAACAAAAAAGAACATTTGAAATGATTTTCCATTTCTTAAACATAAAAATAACAACTTTTTGTTGTTGTTTATACCCACATGGAATATCTCGCTCAATTGTTTAACATGCTACTACTGTTTCCAAAAGTGGATTCATGGGAAAACCAGATCTCATTAATAATCATAAACTCATTACCATCACTATTCTCACCTGTAAAAATTTTACATCTAGATATAGATAATAGTATTTTTTTAAGATATCAGTAATTCTGTTTTCACTAGTTGCAAAGGCTATTTTAGACATCAAGGCAATAGTTACTAGTACAGCTCTCTTTCCTGATATCAATAATTACATTATTACTAGTAAAATGTTCATTATTCATATCAACAGTTGAATTAAAACTAGTGAAAATGGTAATTTTTTATATCAGTAAATTCTTTTCAACATGTTAGAATTGGTATTTCTGATATCTGAGAATAGATTTCAGATATCAATCATTTGGAGTATAATCAATGATATCTAAAAAGATGTTCTTACTAGTAACAATTACATTACAGATATCAGAAATGAAATTGTCACTAGTGAAAACTGAATGACTGATATCAAAAATGGGCATTTTTATTATTTGGAATTCAATTGTTGATATTAATAATTGTGTTTTGAATAGGAGTGAATGATATATCGGTGTGAAATGTTACTAGTGAATATTAAATTATTGATATCAAAAATGTGAGTTTTTACTAGTTGAAATCCAATTTTTGATATCCAGAATGTGATTTCTGCGAGTGATGTAATTTTTTAAATCAAGAATTCAGGTTTCACTTCAACAATTGCCATTTCCACTAGTAAAATTTGAATTATGGATATCAAGTATTATCATTTTAACTATTGAACAAGTAATTGTTGATATCAATAATTCATATCTTGCGAAAGTTAAAATGGATTGCCACAGGTCTTACCATGTTCTAGTTATGATCTGGGTGATAACGCTCTACTTTGTGTTTTTTTATCGATTTTCTTAGACAATGTTAAGTGAATTTTCTAAAAAGCCTTCCAGATTGCACATTTATTCAGTTCCTTTACAATATACACACATCAGCACTTTATCTTAAACCTCAAGTGCTGAAAACTGTTCTGTTAATGTTTTCACATTCACAGTTATGAATGACATACAAATCACATACTGTACATGACATTTTAAATTCTAAACGGCATATTTCGCCAAATGGTGAATAGTTTGCCCCCTTGGAGATCAATGTTGGTCGGTACAACATTTCAATCATAAAACAGTGGTCAGATATTGCATGTTTAGTTACTTACATCTCACATGACACAAACACTTAACCTGAACTGCTAGCTGATTCGCAGTGCTGGGTTTATCCACGAGGTTCCTGTTTAGCATGTTAAACTTGAGTCCCGCCTTCATCGATTTGATTGGCTATCTCATATGACACTGACGGGTGGTGTTAGACTACTGAGCATGGTAAAAGATTTTAAACATAATGTTATTCCTGCAACATCTCTCACTGCGAACATGGAACAGCAATTACTAGCAATTCATCTCAGGTGAAAACCCTTACCGCTTCCTTTCTCCCCAGATGAACGTTCGACCACGCCCTCGCCTCCACCTTGTGGTTATGGCCCAGTTAGCAACTTAAAGTGTTAGCAATGTACAGTACAAGCAAAAAATATTGAGATAAATTTCTTTTGTGTGTGCATTTGATTGTATTATACAGTGACATCTAAACCTGCTTATGTATGAGAAGCAAACATACATTTTGTGTTTTCAATGTATTGTATAAAATCAAAAGCTCTTTTTCCCATTATGATGTGTTTTTCAGAGATGATCCGCTCTGCTACACCGTTCCCACTGGTCAGTTTGTTCTTCATGTTCATTGGTTTTGTGCTGAACAATATCGGACACATTCGGCCTCACCGCACCATCCTGGCCTTCGTCTCTGGAATTTTCTTCATCCTGTCAGGTACTCTTTCCCCCTGGTTCATTCTGAGGTATGTGATGATTATCGTGCGCGATACTGATGTTTGTCTATCACTCAGGTCTGTCTCTGGTGGTTGGTTTGGTTTTCTACATCTCCAGTATCAATGATGAGATGTTGAACAGGACTAAGAGTAATGAGACTTATTTCAGCTATAAATACGGCTGGTCATTTGCGTTTGCTGCCATCTCCTTCCTGCTCACTGAGGTAAACAGCTCTCTCTCTCTCTCTCGATGTCAGGCACCATAATTACTGTGAGTTGTACCACATGTTTCTCCATTGCATCTCATTACTGATTTTTAATGGGTAAACACTATTGGAATGCTTTTTCTGTTTGTTTGTTTGTTTATTTTGATTTTTCTCACACATTTTTGCAATTAATTGAGCCAAAATCTGTTAACAAATAGACTATGGGGCTGATAATCGCTGGTGTCTTTTCCATTTTTCCTGTAGCGCTTCTCAATTGATGTTGAGTTTTGTGATGTTACGGTTAACCCCGGCTCTGAGACTCATCAAACTTGCTACTCTATATTCATGTCCATTGGCCATTTGAACAGACACAGAACTCTCAAACTGTCTCATTAAGAAGGACAGCAGAGTAGGCACATTAATATCTAACAATGATTAAAACTGACTGGAACTACATGTGCATTAAATCATTTTAACACACACAATGCAGCCAATCAGAATCAAACATTCGAATAGACCATGGATAGTAATATGTCTCATGTTAACGCCAGTGATGGCGAATAGTGAACTCAAATTCGCATCAATGGACAATTAAATCTGCAACGTTTACTTCAATTGCATTGTCTTGCCCCCACATACTACCATTGTAGGTGCATTACAGTACTGTACACACCATTTTTGATTTTGTTTTCTAAACTGAGGAACAAGTGGAAAGTAATGTCAGTGGTAATTGGAAGCATGTCACAGATGCTAATCACAGCGCTTAGCTTGTACTGAATCTGGAACTTTTGACATCCTTAAAATATGTTCATACTTTATTGGGTGATATGGGTTAAAAACTGAGGTTTGCATGATTTATTAATGGAAAATGAACCATAGGCACTCTTACAAAACTCAAGAGTTCTTGACAAATTTTCTGCAAATGATTGTTTTGCTGTCCATGTACTGGTGTTTCCTTCATGAAATGCACATTGAGTTTTCCTCTGCTGTGTTCAGAGTGCAGGTGTGATGTCTGTGTACCTGTTCATGAAGCGTTACACAGCAGAGGAGATGTATCAGCCGCACCCCAGCTTCTACCGGCCGCGCCTCAGCAACTGCTCGGATTACTCGGGTCAGTTCCTGCATCCCGAAGCCTTGACGCGCGGACGCAGCCCTTCAGACATATCCAGTGATGCCTCGCTGCCGATGAATGCCAGCTACCCCGCACTGCTCAAATGTCCCGAATACGACCAGATGTCCTCCTCGCCATGCTAAACAACAGGACGGGTGTACAGATAGAAGCAGGCCCGGTTTTAAGGGGGTGCTCAAACGAACCTCAGAGCACCCTCAATTGATAACCAGGGCAAACTACTGCCCGCCATGTCGATTTATCGTGAAAGTTTTTATTAGATCTTTTATTTATCTGGCTTTGAGACCTATCGCTATGGCCCCTGTACCAAAATAACTGCACACCCCTGCTCGATTGAATGTGTAAGACTAATACTGTAAATTGGCAAGCAGATTTCCTACAATCCCAGCAAACACACAAAATCCCTCCATTTTGTGAATGCACAATTGCTACATCAAAACTTATAAACATGCATCATTTTGCAAATCAGTATATCCTAATCTGCAGGCGCAGTGACAGATCATGTTAAAAAAAACAAAGCAATAAATGTTTTATACATTAAAAACTGTTATAAACAATGATTTAGTAGCATTTAAACATGATTTCAAATATTTTAAACATTTGTAAGTATGATACATCTCCACTTTATACAGATCACCACCACTATTTTCAGAAGCACTCTCAGTCATTTTGATCTGGAACCGGGCCTGGATAGAAGGAAGGACAGAAGAATATGCAGTGGATGGATGGATAGACAGTAGTGTGTGTATAGTTAATGTTTGGGTTGTGCAATAGTTGAAGTTGTTCAGAACTGAGTTTTACATATATTTAATGTGTATATATATATATACAATGTGTGCTGTCCTTTGCTTTATAAAAGGGAAACGACTGATAGAATGTATGATCATACTTTTCTTATTCTGTTCATCCATATGTTCCAGCAGGTGGCAGTATAGTATTCCTCTCTGAAGCGTGCACCATGACTCACACACTGTTGAGCTGTATATTAACAGTGTGCATTATGTTTCAAATACATTCTCAATTGGCTGTAGATTTATGTAAATATTTATGGTGCTTATCAATATGAATTTTAGAGATTTGTTGCTGATACAAGAAACAATGATTCGTAAATTTAGCCATAGAAAACTATTGTTGAACTTTAGTGCGAAATGAATTTGTACAGTATATTTTACAATTCAATACCTCATATTATACACCATATAGAAAGTTATTCTGATAGAAATCAAAATTATTTTTTGATGAAATTATTGCAAAATAGGTGTAGAGATTGTCTTGATACCTATAGGACAAAATGAATCTTCCAAAAAATGATGGATAAAATACAAACATCCAAGCTAATATATATTATTGTAGATCAGTATTAACAGAAACATATCACAGTAGAATCTTGACATTACGTGTGTGATCATACTGTATATCTGTACATTGTAGCCCTTCATAATATTTGTTTTCTTTCTGGTGTCAATATAAATTGATTGAAAAAATCTTTATAAACTGACAAGACTTTTTGTTTCTTAATATTTGTTTAGTTTACAGTATATATACATTTATCATGGTGTTTTGAAACCATTTATGCACAATTCTAAGTAGAACACAAGTCATTTCTATTATTTGTGTGTGCATGCATCTGTAATGCTGCTTTTGTAAATGCTTTCCATAGCCGTTATACTTTCTCTATTGATATCTTGTAAGTGTCATTTGCACATGTTTGTATATATTTAGCAGCTATTAAAATCCATTTTAGTAATGGGAGGTATTATTATGTAGTATAAATTTAACAAAATCAAAGTGATTCAATCTCTGTTACCAGATATGGTGTCATATTAAAGTACGATCAGTAGGTTCACATCTTTGTAAACTCTGTGATGTGTGGGGGATAAAAACTCATGAACATTTGAGATTTATGTATGCTTTATGTATCCATATTTCATATACAATATGACGAATAGCTTATACAGACATATACAAATTAATCTGTAGCCCTAAAGGGCATTGAAGATAGTATTCCACCCCTGGACAGGGCTTTTATTTTACAACACATATAAATTGCTACTGGATTTAGAAAAAAAACAAACCAAAAAAATCATTTCCAGAATTACATGGTAATTTTCCCTGACAGAAGTATATTTGTTTATAAGGCCTCTCAACAAAAGAGCCCTAACATTAAAGATGATGTATAATTACCAGTAGATTTATATGCTATAGATTGTACTTACACAAAAAATAAGACAGATGTTTACAGTATTTACACATAACTTAGATCTATATCAATTAAGAGTAGAATAAAATAATTTCACAAAGAAAATAAATACAAAAAGATATTTAACTGTATTTTGTAAAGGGAAAACAAAAGCAAGCAATTCATTCATGTCACATCAAAACATCATCCGTAACAGTAGATAGTGTCTTTTAAACTCAAAATCAGAACGGAAAGTTCAAATGGACCGGTACCCTTTAAAGTACATGAGAAATTGAAACATATACTGTATGTGATTTGTTTGTCGTTTCTCATGAAATCAGTCCAGCTGACTCCAGACTGCCATCTAGTGTTAGCATTAGATTCATTAACATTTATTCAAGCTTACTGTGTGATCGCGTGCACATAGGTGTCATGGCGGGTTACCGTTTCAGAGCCCGGTATGAACACACTGCCAGACCGCTGGTCAGTGATTGTAAATAGATAACGTCTCATTCGGAATTGGTGGCGTTTCTATCTGACATCTGTGAAGTGATGCTGCTGCACTGTCTACACCAGACGCGAGGGTCGCGTCGCGTCGCGTCCAAAGCCAATGGATCCCACTATGCTGTCTACACCGGAAGCGTTCGTCGTTGACGCGCTCCAGAGCTACTCGTGCCACTTTATTATCCCGTCCGTGCGAATCTTTTTGCCTTTTATTCATTACATATTTAAATATCGTCGATTACTTACGATTATATACATATGTGTTTGTGTTGTAAAATGGTAGAGAGTAGCTTCTCTTGGTTTATGTTTAGTATTCTTATTTAAGTCATTTGTTTGTACATAAAGAAATTGCTAATATATTAGTTTGATGGAAATAGCAACAGTGCACACCGTATAGCCCCGTTCACACAAGCAACCAGGTAAATTACAGGAAAATCGTTGGGTTGTCTTTACTGGTAAATGTCCCATACTGTTCACACATCCCATCAAAATGGACATTTGTAGGTACTTATGATAGAACTCATTAAGGGAAAAATGTGACAGTATTTTCAAAAAGGTCGTGTTCACACATGACCTCAAACATGAAAATTACAGTACATTTTCTGGAAAAGGCTGTATGTGTGAAAAGGGCTTATGTGCGCTGCATTAGCAATCGCATTTTAGTAAAAATTACAGTAAAGTTGCTGATCGTACTAATTGAATTAACTTTGGTTTCTATCCACATGTATGCGCCGTATGGGTGTGCTGCAGCGAAGCCATTATCTGTTGCAATGGCAAAACATTATCTGGATCTCTAATTGGATATATCCACATGTGGGCGGGGCTTGAACCGTACGCGCGTTCAAACTAAACAAAAAGCCCATTTTTATATTTCTATTTATTGTTTCCATAAAGTAATTATGCCTTGTATAATTCATACACTACTTTTTTGTATTATTATTATTATTACTATTATTATAATGCATACTTTTTCTCTTTTTTTGTTTTGTTTGTTGTTGCATGCAGAACAGCGCATCGTTCTCTCTGTAGGCTATTTCATTTTATCAGCCTATTGCGGTTTAATAATCACATGACTGTATCATGATTTTGATTCATTGTACAGATTATTCACCCATTTAACCGTTGCTGAAGTCTACTCAAGCATTCTGCATGTCATTCAGAAAGTTTACTTCGACGCTTCCAGTGTAACAAGCCTCAAGCCGTCACATGAATGGATGTGTCCAGTGTAGACAGGGTGTCAGAGTTCTTAAAGGAATTGTCCAGCCAAAAATGACAATTATGTCATTATATACGCACCCTCATAAGAATCTTTTCACAGCTTTTTTCCATTTAATGATAGCTCATATGGACCAGGGCTGTCAAGCTTCAAAAAGCAAAAAAAAAAAAAAAGTATCACAGAAGTATTCCATATGACTCATGCGCTATATTCCAAGTCTTTATTCTTTAAATCATATGATGTCAATATGAAGTTATTATTCACAACTAACATTGCCCTTCCCCAAATTTAGCCCATGTTCATCAATTTAAAAGTGGCTTTTTTTGTGTGGCAAAAGGTGCATAACGATTCTTTACAAATGTATACTTTTGTGTTAGGGTTTGTAAATAATGACAAAAATGTCATTTTTGGTGAACTACTCCTCTTGGAAAGAAACATACTCTATGTAAGTACATGCACGCAGATGCGAACACATTGCCAACGCATGGTCTGGATGAACATGCTTACATGTAGAGTCAAATGCACACGTACACAGCCGATTGACACGTGCACTACGACTGCTATGAGATATTGGACTATTTCTCTTCAGGAGTTTTGACCCATAAAGATGTCTTTATGGTCTTTCAGTCTGGTTATACAAATGCAGGTGTCATCTAACCTCCTCACTCATGTGCTCTTGACGTGCACATCCACTGTTGTTGTTTCCTCCTTCGTCTTCTGTTGTTCACCAGTGTTTACTGCAATGGCCAAACAGGGAGTTTTGCCACCTTGTGGACACGCTAATAATGGTGTATGCACGTACAGGGATCATGCAACCTGTTGATGACGAAATTTACGTCACTCGTCAGTCCACATATGCTAGCATACGTGTAAAAGGTAGGTTGCTATAAATGTATTGACTAAATTAACTTACTTGCTCAGCAATATCCTTTACAAACTGTTGCTGACAGTAGTTGGCTTGAAAGAGAAAACCCACCATAGAAGCGGACAGTTCACACTAATGTCCACTACAGCGCCCCTTGTGGCAACACTATCCAATGCAACAAGTACTTGTGTTATGAATTGCAGTCTGACACGTTTTGTAACGCAGCTATGCACAAAATCAAGCTCGCATAGCTATAAGAGTCTGCATTCACATTCTTGCGTAGAGTATGTTTTGGCCTTTAAACAACTTCAATTGGACCCTCAAGTGAGCCACCCTGGTATACAAACCGACATCCATGCAAATTCAAACAGTTCATGACAGCTGTTTTTATACGAATAGAAACACAAGAAAGGAACTATAAACATTGAATTCTTTAGAATGCTCCTTTAAAACGTCAGCAACACTCACACAAAGGCTGTCCCAGAAGGCAGTGAGTTTGTGTGTATGGGGTTTGGATGCAGATTTCACTTCTTGTTGGCGATACGTCTCTTCCTGGTGGCCAGCATGTCGTAGAAGGGGTCTCTGCTGATACTCGCTCTGAAGGAACCAATCACAACAAATGTAAGGCACAAAGACGTCTGCTGCTGTAATATAGAAATGCAGCACATTTACAAAGCCATGCGTACTGTCAGAGTATGCACTGTATTTAATGGAGGACACACTTCTCAGCCAGTAAAACAGTATGCTCTTTGGTATGCATGTGATTAGTAATAATAGATTTCGGACATACTTCATCTGGGGACGTGTCAATTGACACTCGACCCTATGATGTAATGGCATCAACAGTGAAAATATTCTACTCTAGTTTTTTTTTTAATCAAGCACAATTTAAGCACAATGGACAAAACTTTATTTGTATATACTAAGACTCACAGTTCACCGCCATTCTTTTAATTCTAGCGTTTGAACGTGACCTCAGCTCATCAGAGTGATTATGGGATCGTAAATTGTCAGGTCGATTTGCACTCGGACATACTACTCCATTGGCATACAGTTTTTTGGCATACTGTATAGTAGGAAAGTATGTATTTTTGGACGCAGCAGTAGTTTGTTCAGTGACCTAGTTTGGTTTCCATGGTTTCTGAGGACAGATCCCGCCCCCCCCCCGTTTATCTCTGCCTCTTATGGATTATCAGAGTTTCAATGGCGTTTGTCTTGCTCAGATTAAAGACTGATTTAAATCAACATGTGACTGATATCTCTAAACATGTGCTCTCGATTCACAAAAAAATATGCTGCTGTTGCCACAGTTTTCACGGCTCGAAATCTTGTTAGATCCTACATGGCAGGAAGTTCACACTCAGTCTTCTTTCCCTCCTTGTAGACAGAAGGTGTTGAAATGTGTTCCTGAACCTAGTGAGATAGCTACCAAGACAGCATTTTAAGGAACCGTGTGTTTACAAGCAAAGCCTGGTTTAAAAAGAAGGCAGCAACATTGTTCTCATGGTTCATATGTCCTTCACAGATAACCGCTGATGTTGAGAGATATTTGGTGATAAAAATACCTAGAATTCATTAAAATACTGTAAAGTATCCAAACAATAGTTCAATCTAATTAAAAATAAGCTATTATACCCAATATTTGCATGTTTTATGTCCTTTTATGCTTACAAACTCTATTAGCATCAATTGTAAGTCGAGTCTATTTGAAGAGCACTATTTGTGGAGTGCAGAGTTGGTGCCTCTGTAGAACATTCAATATCAGTCCCTTATGAGATTACATTTCTGCCTAAGAAGGAAGCTGCCTATGTAGGCAGTAGTCTAGACCCCTTACAAAAAAATCGAAACTAGCCGCAAATTTGCAGCTCATTATTTTCACATGCAAACAAGCTTTTGATTTGCCTCTTCGTTGGTGGGGGTGAACCCCCGGCAAACCTTTGGCCACAGTGGACAATTTGCTGCAAGTTTACCGCAAAGCTCATTTGCATGTGGAAATATCAGTGGCGAATTTGCATCAACTTATCTGCATGAACTCTCGATTTTCGTAAAGGACAGCAAGGCTGCTTACTATACAGTAAATAAATATTTTGATGTTTAGGTGTATCAAGGTGCTTTTTTTGTGTGGACACAACAACATTTTCCAGCCAACGTAACATGTTAAGTTGTGGATCTATTAACTTGTACTTAAGTTGAATGAACAAGCGTATTTATCATCTCAACTCACTAAAACAAAGATTTGCCAGCACCCAGCATGCATTGCAGCATGTATAATTAATGAGGCTATCGCTATTTGTGGAGTATTTTGGGCTGTTGTTGCTGTTTTTGTCATCACTAAATGATTTACTATAGTAAATAGTTGTGTGGTAATAATTTACTGCCCTGAACTTTATTTGTCATATATATTTAATTGTCTACAATGTCCTGGAATAAACAGATCTGAATATTTGGAGAATATATAATAATATACAAGTGGGCCTTTTTATGGCCTTTTTAGAAATATTGCTCCGACAGATTGTGCAATAAGCATTTGAAAACAAAACGTTATGGTAATAAGTTAAACTCTGTTTGTGTGGGGCTCGAACTTAAATATTGAGTGCTTTTAATTATTCAGCAAGTGTGCTAACCACGACACCATGCAGAATTTCTAGCTTTGAGAAATTGGGTGTACTAAATAATAAACCAAAATGAAAGTGAAGGTGCATTAGCATGTACAATAGTCGAAATTCCAGATTCACCTTTTGTAAAACAAATAAATTTCTTTAAATATCACAAAATATCTCTGTCTCTCTGAAATTCCTCTCTCATAAATGCAACATTTAGATTTAGTTTTCTTGTGGGAACACAACTCAAGGTGATTGACAGGGAAATTAAAATGACTAAATTCAAATCAGCATCTCTTGTTTGAATCAGTCTGATTTTATGGATCTTAGTTTCTGCCGAACTGCCTCGAGATGTTAAAGCCTACATTAAACTAAATTAAGGGTTTCACTGTGGGATCAACGCCCCCTTGCATTTGCACAAAACATTTCAAAATGTTTCGAAACAGTATGATGTAACAAGGCCAATTTGATACACTCCGTAGCATTGGTTCAAAACAAATCGTTGAAGGTTTTGAAGGTTTCCAAAGCGCCCATCTCTAATGCAAAGAATGCAGGGCTAACATGTAATGAAATTAGCATCACTGAATACTAATTATACAGTGGCAGGCCTTAGAGTTCAGCTAACTAAACTGAAGTTTTCATAACTAAATTCAGTCAGTTCATACTACTTTTTAATTTGTGACAAAACATTTCCAATGAAGTCATTAAAACGTCCATGCAAAAAATGCACTAAATATAACAAGTTGAATCAACATTTCTATCTGCATTTTCCACTCTACTTTGCTTTTTAAAGACCCCCTCCAAACAAACCAAAAAGTAAGAGATACACTGCTGAGTGAAAGCTCTTTGTTATTGCAGAGGCTGCTGGGAACTGAGTTTAATCTGTGCATTTTCCTGCCATTTTGAATTTTCTGAAAAACATACTTTTTATAGCTCCTCCTAGGCTGTTTGTCCGATTTGCACAAAATAAAATCTACACCATGTGCAGACTCTCCTGACAAAAAGTTCTAAAAGGAATTTTGATTCATAAAAGCGCTTCCATATTACTAGCCAACAAAATGATTGGGCATTTTCCATTTTCACTTATTGACCTATATCTTCTAAGCGCAAAATCCAAACTTAATAAAACTTGGTAAACTTCAACATGCACGTAAAATTTCATCCATTTGCCCATAGGGGGCGCTATAACTAAAAACACTGTCATTACTAAGCAACTCAAGGAACAAAAACGTCCATATATCAATTGGTCAAATCAACAAAAATGGCCGCCTGCAGCGAGTCAAATTTCAGTAGCAAATGACATATAGCAAAAAGAACAAGAAGAGCTTGTTTTTAGTCTCAGACACTAACATTATATCCTGAGCATTTAAAGTGTGATTACAGGCAAGCAAATAAGGATTATGGGTCAGAACTGTGCCGACTAGACAAAATGAGATTGTGATAAGCCCTCACATCTTGCACAGACTTCTGCGATAACACATGCTAGCGTTAGCCTGAGATTATCATAAAGAGATCGCCACTGGTCTGTTAGTCTCTCTGAAGTGGGTGGTTTGTTTCGACTAAGCCACAGGGGGGGTTAAACCCAGACTAATCTGCAATGATGCCCCGTGAACTTACAAGGGCTGAGGATGAGGTACAGTGAAAATGTGATGAAACTGCTGTTTCTATTCAAAAACAACACCATCACAACTAGTGCAGATGAAATCAACTCAATTTGGACCAAGCTGCAGTAAGTAGCTCTTTTTCAAAACATAGTGGGGTAAATCTCACAAATCCTGTTTATTTGCATGACAATTAGGCAAAATGTTTCTAACCACAAAACAATAATTACTAAAGTTATGATTTCTGCAGGTTTATTATAGTATTAGTTATGATGGTTCATTTTCATAAGCGCAAAACCTATGGAGCCCCTTAGAAGATTTTTTTCTTTTTCTAGAATAGTTTTGCATGCCCTTGCAATAACTTGTGCATTCCCTCCCAATAGTTTGCGTCAATTCACAATACATTTATCATGGTGTTACTACAGTAACCATATTTTAACCTTGATATTCGTAGTGAAACCAGATATAATACAGGAAAACTACAAATATGTTAATAGAAATCATAACTTTATGGTGGTATTTGTGGTAAAACCATAGTAACCACGAGATAAACAATGGTTCATCTATAGTAAAAACCATGGTATCTACAGTGGCAAGAAAAAGTATGTGAACCCTTTGGAATTAGCTGGTTTTCTGCATTAATTGGTCATTAAACGTGATCTCATCTTCATCAATGTCACAAGTATACACAAACACAATGTGCTTAAGCTAACAACACAAACAATTATATACTTTCATGTCTTTACTGAACACTTATCATTAAACATTCACAGTTCTGTGGAAAAAGTAAGTGAACCCTTTGATTTGATAACTGGTCAATCCTCCTTTGGCAGCAATAACCTCAACCAAGCATTTCCGTTAGCTGCAGATTAGACCTGCACAACATTCAGAAGAATTTTGTACCATTCTTCATTACAGAACTGCTTCATTATGTCTGGTGCAATCAGCTTCCACAGCATCTCAATTGGGTTAAGATCTGGGCTCTGACTGGGCCACTCCAAAAGATGGATATTGTATGTCAGAAATCTATTAATACTACTCACCTGTATACCTAAAGAAAAAACATTTACCGGCCGAGAAGTGCGTTCTTCATCAAATGTAGTACATACTCTGACAGTAAGTGATTTTGGATGCGGAAACACTGTAAAAAATGTCCAATATTTTACAGTTGCCAAGAATTAACAGTAATTTCTTATAATAAAATACTGTATGTAGAATTTTACTGTAAAATAAATGCAAGCTAGGCCCTTTTCTGGCATAACAAATTACTGTAAAAATAAATAACAATATCGCACTGCATTGTGGGATAATAGTGTTTAGTTTGAAGTCACCATTATAATGATTAGTGTTCCCTTTGGATGGGAACTTTGACTAATGTATTATTAAATCATTTTCTCTCAGTAGGCATGATTGTGATATAAAATACATTTTATTGCACTGTTAGTTTGTGCTGAGGTGCAACTTTGCATGTTGATTCAAGTTAATAATTCAGGAGATAGGGGGATGTTTGCAATGTTTACGCTATGCTTTGATTTTTTTGTTAACACTCATTAACTTTTAGTATGAGTTTTCAACCAGGCACGAACATACATCAGAACTCAGCACTTAAAACTCAGCAATGGTGACAACATAGCATAGTCATATTCTGGCCCTGTTAACTGCAATGTCACAGTATTTGCTTTGCATGCCAGAGAAACTAGCTTTGAACTTCTGGTCTAGCGTTTTCTATATAGGTGTCTATGATATTGATGTCAAAGTGTAATTAGCCAGTGAAGTGAATTTATAGCTTTTAGAGTGGAGTAAAAGTTATCATGAGTATTTTAAAGTGTTCAGGGGATGTCATAACAATTGGAAGCAGAGGGGGGAGATTTTAAAACAAGAGTACTTTATTCACAAATACACAAGATCCTACCTCCTACCATGCCTTTGGAAATGCTAAATGTATTATGAGGGAACACTAAGCACTTTTTGTTGTTGTCATGGAACACAAAACTGTTGCAAGGGAACAAGGTAGGCAGCTCACTAGGGTTTGGAATAGAGATCTGTCTTGAAAATATGCTGCATTTCTCAGAGTCATAGCTACTAATGAGGTCATTAAACAAAACTCTGAATATAATAAAATATGCCCCAACTCTTACTTTATGGATTTGATCCACTCCTCCTTCTCCTCTGGTGTTGGTGCTGATATCCTGTAGACCACATGGTTCCCTTCCACCACCCGTCCATCTGCCTCAGTCTTACATGCCTTTATCACCTGTCCTTTATGGTTGGGGTTGTACAGCTCAAAGCAGTTCTGCATGATGACACAGAGATAGACATGAGGTTGTCATCATCTTGAACAGAGACTCTGGTTGAGGTTTGTTGGGGTACTCACAGGTTTACGGGGTTCCTCCACCTCTCTAATGCTGAGATTCTCCAGAGGGATTATTCCACGAGGTTCCTTGTCCTGGAAACAGCAGAAACCCATTAATATGCTTCTGAGACAATAATTACCCCTCAAGACCCCAACACAGTTTGATTGTCAGTAAGTTAACTGTGTACAGTTGTGAATTTCACCTTGGGGTTCACTTTTACACACTACCATTCAAATGTTTGGACACATTTGTGATATTTCATTGTTACTATGACTGAAAAGTAAAATAATGGAGAATAGTAGTAATAATAAGAAATAGAGCTGTCAAAATTAATGTGATTAATTTAATGTGTTAATTTTTCTTTACAGCGATTCTGTGTCAATGATCAAGTGATGGAACAAGAACCTCTTCTAAAACAAGCACACATGGGACTTGTGACAAAAATCATGTACTTTGCAGCCTTTTTAAGGCAGAATTTAATTACCACAGAAGCACTATTAATTAATTCTAAACTCCTCCTTTCAGAGTGCCTACTCTGATTGGTCAGATATCCCAGTCTGTTGTGATTGGTCTACCGCTTAGTGTAGTGTTTGAGGTGGGTCAAAGCTGTTTGCAAGCAGCCATTGAAGACCAGAGGCATATTTTTTTTTTTTTTAGGTTAGTACAGGAAGTAAGTCTGGAATTACTAATGACTCATTTCAGGTGTTCAGAATCGGTTCTTTCTTTTGGTAGTCAATAACTCCATTTGTCGTGCACTTTGATTTGTGAAACTTTGCAGTCTATTTTACATTCACAAACAGCTATATAACACACTACATGAAAGGTAATACTTGAAAAACCATAATAGGTGCTCTTTAACCATCACCTTAAAAGCAAAACACACGATAAATGGCATTGATGTGGAACCGCTGTGGTAGGATAGCTTGTTCTCCTGTTTATGGTCTGTCTGTTCCCCTACAAAAATTAATTATTATTCAAATGAAGTATCATAAGGTGGGAAGTGCCAGCACTAAAAGCAGAACAATAAGTTTTATGTTTTTGAAATGGCATACTAGCATTCTTGGTTGGCTTGGTTCCAAGATGGCGGCGTGGTAGCACGCAGCGGCCACTCCGGATCCAAAATGGTGCTATTTTTGTTAAATAACCCGACTTTTGCAGCACACGGACATTGGAGCAACCGGTGTTCGTGTCTACCATCACCAGACACTGCTCAAATATAGGATATGTAAGCGGTGTGCGAGGAAGCAGAAGCACGGCAAGAGGGCACGGGTCCATGCTAGGCTAAAAACAAACCCTAGCTGGCCGGCTCTCCACTCTATCCTGCTCTCAAATGTTTGCTGCCTGGTCAATACACTGGATTACAGCCGACTCCAGCAGGCTACGCAACATGAGTTTATAGACTGCTGCATCTTTGTTTTCACAGAGACGTGGCTCAGCTACAGAGTTCCGGACGCCGCCATTCAGCTATACGGGCTCGCCTCGTTTCGTGCCGACAGAAATGCAGCTCTGTGTGGTAAGACTTGTGGTGGTGGCTTGTGTGTTTACATCAACACGGAATGGTGCAAGAACTCTATGCTAGTCTCTAGTTACTGCTCATCGCTGGTGGCGCATGTGACTGTTAGATGCAGACCTTTTAATTTACCACGGAGAGGGGCAACGAGAATTTACTGCGATGAGAGGGGCAAACGCACTTGATCTTGTTTACACAAACATCCCAGACGTGTACCGGGCGGGAGCTCCACCCCCACCTCGGTTACTCAGACGACATCTCTGTTATGCTAATTCCAGCATACAGAGCGCTTGTCAGATGCACAAAACCACTTCAGAAGTAGGTGAAAACCTAGCCAGCAGGAGCCATCTCTGCTCTTCAGGACTGTTTTGAATGTACTGATTGGGTGTGATGTGTACTGACATATGTGCCTGAAAAATTGGGCAGGCACATATGTTCTTATTGACTGTGAATGTGCTGAGTCATGCGGCACTTTAACTTTTAGTGTGGTGCACCTGGTTAGGAAAGTCCAAAGTCCAAAAATAACGTACTGACTTAACAATGCAAATGTATCTACTCACTGTTGTGTACTCAAAATAGTACAAGCAGTTGTCTGTCAAAATAAACCACCTCCTCTTCCAAGTTTTCCAAGGCACATGTTCAGGGAGGCTGCAACATATGGCGATTCTACCAACTTGGAGGAATACACAGCATCGGTGACCAGCTACATCAGCAAGTGCATTGATGATATCACTTTCTCCAAGACCATCACCACACACTCCAACCAGAAGCCGTGGATGTCTGCGGAGGTGCGCGCGCTGCTAAGGACCCGAGACTCTGCCTTCAGAGCAGGCGACAAGGCAGCCCTAAGAACAGAGAGGCAAAGCGCGCACACGCCCAGAGAATCCACAGTCACTTCCAGGACAGCGGTGACACGCGGCGCATGTGGCAGGGCATCCAGGCCATCACCAACTACAGGACAACATCAGTTGGCTGTGACAAAGATGCCTCCCTTCCAGATGCGCTGAACGACTTCTACGCTCAGTTTGAAGTGCAGAACAACATGGTGGCGAGGAAAACCACCCCTCCTCGCAATGACCAGGTGCTCTGTCTTACCACGACTGATGTGAGGAAAACTCTACGTAGAGTCAAACCAAGGGAGGCTGCTGGACCAGACAACATTCCTGGCAGAGTGCTCAGAGGATGTGCAGACCAGCTGGTAGATGTTCTTACCAACATCTTCAACATCTCTCTGAGCAAGGCAGTCGTTCCAACGTGCTTCAAGGCCACCACCATCGTCCCCATGCCAAAGAAGTCTTCAGTGTCCTGCCTCAACGACTACCGTCCCGTCGCACTCACACCCATCATCATGAAGTGCTTCCAGAGGCTCGTCATGAGGCACATTAAGATCCATCTGCCCCCCTCACTAGACCCACTGCAGTTTGCGTATCGTCCAAACCGTTCAACAGACGATGCCATCGCCAGCACCCTCCATCTGACCCTCACCCACCTAGATAAAAAGGACTCATACGTTCAAATGCCGTTCATAGACAGCTCAGCATTCAACACAATCATTCCCCAGCACCTGATTGGAAAGCTGAACCTGCTGGGCCAGGACACCTCCCTCTGCAACTGGATCCTGGAATTCCTGACTGGGAGACCTCAGTCAGTCCGGATCGGGAACAGCATCTCCACCACCACCACACTGAACACTGGGGCCCCTCAGGCCTGTGTGCTCAGTCCACTGCTTTTCACTCTGCTGACTCATGACTGTGCAGAAATGCACAGCTCGAACCACATCATCAAGTTTGCCAATGTCACGGCCGTGGTGGGTCTCATCAGCAAGAACGACGAGTCAGCAGGAGGTGTAGAGCCAACAACCTGTCTCTGAATTTCGACAAAACAAAAGAGATGGTTGTTGACTTTAGGAGAGCACAGTGACCACTCTCCACTGAACATCGACAGCTCCTCTGTGGAGATTGTCAAGAGCACCAAATTCCTTGATGTTCACCTGGCGGAGAACCTCACCTGGTCCCTCAACACCAGCTCTATTTCCAAGAAAGCCCAGCAGCGTATCTACTTTTTCAAGGCTGATGAAAGCACATCTCCCACCCCCCATCCTCACTACATTATATAGAGGGACTATTGAGAGCATCCTGAGCAGCTGCATCACTGCCTGGTTTGGGACTTGCACCGTTCCGGACCGCAAAGCCCTGCAGAGGATTGTGAGGACAGCTGAGAAGATCATCGGGGTCTTTCTTCCCTCCATCAAAGACATTTACAATAAACACTGCATCTGAAAAGCCACCAGCATTGTGGACAACCACACACACCCCTCAAACAAACTCTTCACCCTCCTGCCATCTGGCAAGAGGTACCGAAGCATTCGGGCCCTCACGGCCATACTGTGTAACAGCTTCTTCCCCCAAGCCATCAGACTCCTCAGTACTCAGAGACTGGTTTGACACTCACACGTGTCCTGAGTTACACTTGAATTACTGTCATTTTATAACTGGCTGCTACTTCATTAACTGCTATGTGCATAAAACACTATCTCATAGTATGTTATGTTTACATTTGGCATTTTTAGAAACTGTCATCTTTTGCACTACAGTGTACTGGTCGGCGCTGCACTGTCTCTTACTGTGTCTATTGTCCTGTTCACTGTTAGTAATTTATTGTACTGTCCCGTACTTTTTGCACACGTTTGCACGTGCACTTATATAGGTATTTTATTTAGACTGTGTAGTCTCATGTGGTTCTGTGTTTGCACTATGTTGTTTTATGTAGCATCATGGTCCTGGAGGAACGTTGTCTCGTTTCGCTGTGTACTGTACTAACTGTATATGGTTGAAACCACAATAAAAACCACTTGACTTGACTTCACTCTACTCTTACCATTTCTGTTATAAATAGATATGACAGAAGCGGCAAGAGTAGTATTGATAGTATGCCATTTCGAATTTGCCCATTCTTTACAATGCTTTTCATGTGGAGTTCAAAGTGCTGCTTAATTCTGGAGATCAAGTGAAAAGTCACATCCCGCAAACTGATTATTAATATTGTGGAGGATGAGAGTTTAAGAGATTTAATCCCCACTGCCTCGAATACTCTAGCTTTGGGGACTAGTTCTTTCATTTATTCAATCTCTCACTAGACTTTGGGAAACATTTATACTTATACTTTCCTAAGATGGAATGAAATGCATTTTAATGGGAAAAGTAGTATATATTTATACTGTATGTATGTGTATATTTTATATATATATATATAGTGTGTATTGTCAATTTTCCTACACTCTCAGAATCTTTGATTAATCACGATTAGTTGTAAAATATCATGTGATTAATTGTGAATAAATATTTGAATCGACTGAGCACTAAGTAATATATTTTATGAAGTAATAAAGAATGAGTTTGTGTGTCACGCTGCATGTGCTAACAAATTCTGAATATGAATTTTTAATGATGTCAGAATAAATGTAGAAGTGTAAGAAAGATGAACAATTCATAGAAAAGTGTCAATGCAGTTGATCCACAATTAAAATAGTAAAAAAAAAAAAAATATTAAAGCGACAATCAAATACCACTTGCATTAATTCTTCTGTTGAAACTCATGTATTATTTGAGCTGTAAAGTTGTTTAAATTGGCATTTTAATGGTTGTTTTAGGGTTTGTTGACATTACATTGTCATGGTAACAGAGTTGTAAAATTGGTTATAACTTTACACAGAAGAGGTTTGTAATTGATTTTATCACAGTAAAATCATGTCCACACACATCTTTATGTCTTGTGTCAATACTTACCATGTCAAAAAAGTGAGTATTTTAACATTTACCGATTGGACCCAATCACTTCCATTTTAAGTGCCTCACTGTAACCAAGATTTATGATTTTTTTTTTACAGAACGAGTCAAAATACATTTTGTGGAAATCAACATTATGCCACAAATGGTGTTGATTGAGCTTCACTTGTATTGTACCCAGAAAATTCCGTTAAGTAGTCTTGTAACTTTGAATTATTTGTTGTGATTCATCACAAAGCTGGTTGGTTTGGTTCATGTTTAACCATTTTTATGAAGGATAAAAAATATCTGGAATATTAAACAAAAAAAAGATGCCTGAAAAATTGGGCAGGCACATATGTTCTTATTGACTGTGAATGTGCTGAGTCATGCGGCACTTTAACTTTTAGTGTGGTGCACCTGGTTAGGAAAGTCCAAAGTCCAAAAATAACGTACTGACTTAACAATGCAAATGTATCTACTCACTGTTGTGTACTCAAAATAGTACAAGCAATTGTCTGTCAAAATAAACCACCTCCTCTTCCAAGTTTTCACCCGTCCACCTACAGAGAAAATCAAACAGAACAGACATATGTTAAGAGAAATATCAAACTGAAACAAAGCAGCAGAGCAAGATTTATGAACAGTATCTAACTAGAGCAATCATGCCTCCGGTTTCTCATTTCAGGAATATTAGGCTGATGTAATATCTTCTGGTGGTGAATACATGTTTATTAGCAAATGGTCATATATAATCATAGTGTAAGACGTCTTCTTAAAGGTGATATTCAGACCTTAGCCCAGAGAAACATTTTAATGTTTGATGGAGTTTGTAGGGGAAGTGTGAACTGGCCTTGAAACATCATTTAAAAAAAACAACAACAAAAAATATTTTTTGCCCCTTTTGGCTTTCCGTAGTTTATTCCACTTTGTGTAGAATTGAAAGTTTTATTGATTCGTCCTGTGTTTTTAGTCAGTTTAGAAGTCAACAGGATGTAAATTGGCTAAAATATGTTCTGGATTTGTCAAACTTGGTGAAGTTCATGACGTGTTTTAATTTAAGACTTTTGCAAACAATTCAAATGTTCTGGGTAGTGTTTGCAAATTTTACAATTGTACATTACTCTTTGTATTCATGGTTATGTATCTAAATATATGGTACTCAGTGCATCTGGATGGACATAACACCGTGTCCCTTATCTCACCAAGACTGGCATTTTGACCATTCACATACACAACCGAAATGGCGTGTCACGAGTTTTTGTCTTGCATACTGTACATGCAAACAAGAATGAGGGAGCTCAACCAATGATGTGACAGAACTACCTATTTGTTGAACAATGGAAGACAGAGTAAGTGTTTGGGAATTTTTTCTTGGCAACAATCATTTTTGCAGTTCTGTTTGGTGCTGCTATAGTATGATGAATTGACACCCTTCCCAACTGACTATCTGCAAGAACTGATATTCTAGACTGAATTTTTAAGGAAATAATAGAGCTTAAGTCTTTGTGTTCCATTGCGCTGAAAAGTTCTGTGTTTGTTCCAGGCACTGAGGCCAAAGCACAACTCCACCTCGATTTCAACTCGAGAGACCACAGCGAGCAAAAACAGAAATGTCTTGGAGCGATGCTGTTCTGATGAGAGGAGAGTGATGTCAGAGAAAGCTTAGATCACACAGCTAACCTTTTCTGCTGTATTCTAAACTAAAATACTCACAACAGAGATTTAAAAAGAAAGAAGACCTCAGAGAACTCTAGTTCGCATTTAAATTAGGCACATTAGCTCTGTTCCAAAACCTAGAGAACTGCCTACAGAGGCAGCAATTCAAGACATTGTAGGCACACTCCTGGCACAAACGCTGTTCCAACAGGTAGGTATCTTAATTATGTTGCCTACTAAAATACTTCATTTTAGCCACAAGGCAGCATTGCATGTATCTCACATGTCGATGGCAATCCTACAATGCATTGCACGGACCATTCCCTCACAATAGTTTGCATTCCCTCGCAATTATTTTGAGTTAACTCGCAATATTTTATCAATTCCTTACAAAAATGACCACGTTTTTACTACAGTTACCGCAGTTGAACTATTGCATTTGTAGTAAAACCATAGTAACCACAAAATGTACCATGGTTTTACGACAGTAACCATGTTTTAACCAAGATATTTGTGACTACACTATAATAATTAAAATACTAATCACATTTCCAAAACAAAACACATGGCTAGTTTTACTATAGTAACACCGTGGTACATTTGTGGTTCCTACCTCAAATAATGGTTACATGGTTACTGGTTGACTATGTGAATTTGTTAGAAAAATCATTTTGTGTTTACTATGGTTTCACTAAAAATACCGCAGTTCAACTGTGGCAAAACCATGGTTCATCTTCTTTAGGGATGGATAAATGTAATGTCAGGAAACCCAAAACTATTGCGAGGGAATGCAAAACATACAGCCGAGGCCAAAAGTATTGGCAGTGACATAAATTTTGTGTTTTGCAAAGTTTTCTGATTCAGTTGTTGTGGTGTTGATTCACATTGTTTCTAGATTATTGTGCAGAGTGATCAGATGCATTTTAAATAAATGCAAAAAGCTTAATTGGCCAAAAAAATTTACTTTATCACAAAAACCCACATTTCATTGGTTTTTTTTGGCCCTGCAACAAAATTATAGGCCAACATAATTTCACTAATCATATCAGCAGCACCTGGAAAAGTGTGAACGAGTACTAGTCATGTGAAATCACTCTATCATTCTGACTGGATAATAAGAGCAGACTGATTACTATAAAAGGAGGGAAGAAGTGCTTCCAATCATTGTGTTCTTGTTAGCAACGGTTACCTCTAAAGAAAGACATGCAGCCATCATCGCTTTGCATCAAAATGGCCTCACATGCAAGGAATGCACCTGAATAAACCATTCACCATCAAGAACTTCAAGGAGAGGTTCAACTGCAGTGAAGAAGGCTTCAGGATGTCCCTTCAGGACGGCTCAATATTGACAGCAGGTTGGTGTGAGTGCATCTGCATGCAAATATACAAATACTCAAATACTTTTGGACAATGGCCTGGTGTCAAGAAGGGCAGCAAAGAAGCCACTTCTCTCTAAGAAAAACATCAAGGACAGACTGAAATTCTGCAGGAAGTACAAGGATTGGAAAGCAGAAGACTGGTGCAAAGTTATTTTCTCTGATGAAGCCCCCTTTCAACTGTTTGGGACATCTGGAAAATCGATAGTCCGGAGAAGAAAAGTTGAAAAAGGTGTCATGCCAACAGTGAAGCATCCTGAGACCAGGGATGTATTACCAACCAAGCCAATGGGGCCAGTGCCCGGGGGCCGCTCAACAACTTTTGGATGGAGAGGGGGGCCTTGGAGATAACTGGCCCCAGGGCCTTTGCAAGTCATAATCTGTCCCTGCCTGAGACCATCCATGTGTGGGGTTGCTTCTCATCCAAGGGAGTGGGCTCTCTCACAATTCTGCCCAAAAACTCTGCCATGCATAAAGAATGGTATCAAAACGTCCTGCAAGAGCAACTTCTCCCAACGGTCCAGGAGCAATTTGGTGATGATCCGTGCATTTCCCATCATGATGGAGCACCATGTCACAAGGTAAGAGTGATAATGAAGTGGCTCAGAGATCGTTACATTGAATTTTTGGATCCGTGGCTAGGCCCCAGATCTTAATCCCAACCTGTGGTCAATCCTCAAAAGTCGAGTGGACAAGCAGAATCCCACAAATTGTGATCAACTCCGAGCGCTAATAAGGCAAGAATGGATCTCCATCAGTCAGGATTTGGCCCAGAAGCTGATATCCAGCATGCCAGAGTGAATTGCAAAGGTTATGAAGAACAAGAGTCAACACTGTAAATATTGACTCTTTGCATATATTGAATGTTTTTGCCAATAAAAGCCTTTTAAACTTATGAAATGCTTATCATTGTTTTCCAGTATACCATAGAAACATGTGAAAAAACAATCTACAAATACTGAAGCAGCAAACTTTGCAAAACACAAAATTTATGTCACTGCCAATACTTTTGGCCACGGCTGTATTGTTGAAAGTTTGCGGCTGGTTGGCCAAAACTCTAGATTTTTTGTAAGCAATGCAAAACTATTTCGAGGGGATGCAAAACTGTTTCAGATAATAAATTCTTTAATTTTCTTTAAAATTCTTACATTTTTATAACTCTTTTCAGAAGTCACATTGTTTTAAAGGAGCTTTACAGAAAAATAGCATTGCATCAAACTATAAATCAATAATAAATAATAAATCCAAGATGGTGGACAAAGTGAGAGGAATTTCAGTTAGAAATAAACTGAAAAGTATTGATAAAAATAGTTAGCATAGCAACATGCTAACATCAAACAACTGAAATCAATTGCGAGTTGAGTCTCCCACACGAAGCCCTATTTGTGTGACAGTGGGAATTGCTGCTTATGCATTTCTATCCAAATGAGTCACTTGTGAGTTAACATGACAGGATGCTCCTTATGTAGGCAGCGAACAGAAACACGGTTCACTAGGTTTGGGAAGAGAGCTAATGTCTCATGGGAAACCGCTAGATGCCACAATCATGCTCTGGAAAATGGTGCATCTATACACACTCAAAGTCAATCTCTCACACACCCACAGGATATTCTCATATATGTTGAAACCTGTGACTCATATGCAGTATTGCCTTTTCCCTTGCTATAATCTAGAATGAAAGAGAGTCTGCTGTTCTGTTTTTGTCAGTCGTAATAACGTAGTGTATCCAGCACAACACCCCGCTTCTCCTGATTCAAAGATCAGGTTCCCACAGCTGCTGAACACTAATTGCACAACACAGAGAGATAAGAGTCATGCTATCTGCAGTTATATATCACATATTCTGCCTTCACTGTCTCTGATGTTCTTCTGTATAACACCATCTATGTCACAAAATCTGGCAGCAGGAGAAACAGAAAGCACTAATGTGGCTCTGAGTGATGGAGAGCATTCACAGATGAGAAATGCGGGCCATCTGTGAGGTGAGAGATCACAGGTGGGTGACCCTCCTCCTCCCCAGCATCACCTTGCTGATCTCAGATCAGATCTGCTTCAGAGGGATTGTGTGTGTACTGTAAGTCTAATTCTGCAGCAGCAGCATGTCTTGCATGCCTGATGCAATATGTCTTTGTCTAATTGTTCAGCAGCAGGTCCTACATGCTTAACACAGCATCTGTGTTTAGCAGTCCCAAGTCTTCATATACTTGCTCTGGAGCAGCATATGGCGATTTAGTCTGCCAAGGTGTAACCTAATAACTTGTAATGTCTGTTATAATAAGGGCTGTTGATTTAACACGTTAATTAAGTGTGATTAATTATATAAAAAATAATGCATTAAAAAAAGCAATTAATCATGTCCAAGGATTATGGAATATACCCACCATCAGATCAATTCAAGCTTTAAGTAGCACCTGTTTCAGCAGGGGGCAGTCAGCAAAACTGTATAGGCAACGTGCAGCTGTGCAGACAACAAACCACACTCAGGCTTGCTTGACAATAGCGACAGCACAAGACGAGATGACCGGTCTTGCATTCAATTTTTGCCTAAGGTTTGCTTCTGGCAAACATTTGCGCCAAATCACAAGCTCATTTGCATGTGAAAATATTGAGTAGCAAATTTGCGGTAAGTTTGCCAGAACTATTTTATGTAATGGAATTCTGAATGCAAGGATCTCGAAACATGTTCTTCTAAGATTCAAACAAGGTTTAACTTGACACAGCGACCTAAAAACATTGTGTTTATGACACAACGCAACCAAGGTGAGATGCTCCAAAAGCAGCTGTGTACATTGACACGTTATTAGAAAAGCCCTAATAAAAAAATGTATATTAGACAGATTGATGAATTCAATTGCAGAACTGATTGCTGTGGACTGTAGTCCAATGATAGGCTATGTTCAATGATATGGTCATTCCAGACTGTTCCAGGAACATTTTAACCCCTGATTATATACTGAATTATCATTATTTGCGGACCTTTCTCAGAAAATATTTATATATGCGATTAATTAATCGGCATATCATGTAATTAATTTGATTACAATTTTGAATCGATTGAAAGCCCTAATTATAATACCTTAAAATGTATTCTGAGAGTTGTCATGACTGAAAAATGTGTTATTTGCAAGGCAGCAACCACATATTTAAGATTGAAGGTAATTGTTTGGAATGATTTGGAATAGTTCTCTCATCATTTACTCACCCTCATGCCATCCCAGACGTGTATGACTTTCTTTCTTCTGCTGAAAACAAACAAATATTTTTAGAAGAATATCTCAGCTCTGACCTTAAAGCTTTGTCTATACAATGAGAGTGAATGGTGACCAAAATTTTGAAGCTCCAAAAAGCACATTAAGGCAGCATAAATGTAATCCATATAGAACTCCAGTGGTTAAATCCATGTTTTCTGAAGCAATCCAGTCCCAAAGTGGTTTTAGGTGAGAACAGACCAAAATAATACTTTTATAAACCTTGACATCAATAGTCTCCTTGATGATAATGATTTCAAGCTTGATTATACTTCCTAGCGCCAACTTGTGCTCTGCGCACGTGTCAAGCACTAGGAAGTGTAATTGAGCTTGAAATAATGGTCCTGCCTAGAGACTGCAATGGCAAGATGCACAGTGAAAATGAGTTACATTTTGGTCTGTTCTCAACCAAAACCAATTAGATCACTTCAGAAGACATGGATTAAACCACTGGAGTCTGATGGATTAATTTTATGTTGACTTTATCTCTTTTTTTGTAGCTTCAAAGTTTTGGTCACAATTCACTTGCATTGTATGGACTTACAGAGCCGAGATATTATTCTAAAAAACTTTGTATGTCACACATCTGGGATGGCATGAGGGTGAGTAAATGATGAGAATTTTCATTTTTGGGTGAACTACCCCTTTAATCTGAATGTTGGGGTGGGCTCTCAATGGTTATGGAATTTATGGCCCTGAGGGGAAAAATATGATTTCTTCAAAGTTTAGCAGTAACCTTTTCCAGAGAAATTATTTAAAATGAAAAATGTCCTTAAGATTCATACACAGAGAATATTCAGAGTAGTGTAAATTTGGGGTTTTATTTATTTATTCAATATTTATTTTTCCTCAAATGAATATATTCATGTTTTTAAATGAGTTACATTTGTTTTGTAACTGATTTAATCCTTTTATTCCTCTGTGGAGTGCATACATTTTCCAGTATACATTCCCACAAATCCAACAGGGATATTTTTAGTGAATAAAACTGTAAAATTTCGAATGGAAAAAGCTTCCCTGCTGTAGACTGCTGAGGGAGACACATAACGATTCTGTTACGTAATGTTTACCTTTATTATTAGCACGTTTATAGGACTTACTGGGACATTACATAGAAGAAAAGGAATGTGTGTGTTGTGAGCCAGACAATACAGCAAAGCTGTGATGCTGAAGCAGACCAGGTGCAGTGTCCCACTAGCCAGTGTTTTGCACATATTTAAATTGTTTGAGAATCAGAGGCAGTCCTGTGTGCTGTTAACAACCCCAGTATCTCAATTAAGGACCAAAGCGATGAAAAATTAAAATTGTGATGAATAATTTGAATATTTAAATGTACATACTTTACAAATGAAGCACTGCACTGCTGCCAATGGCCCTAGACTTCCTGTACTAACAGGAAGTACACTCCATTCTGTTTGGCACACTTACTTTCATCTTGTTTTTATCCATTTATTTTTCACTTTTCATTAGTCACTCTAACTCTTTCTGTCAGGCACTCAGTTCCTATGAGACAAAGTAATCCTACTCAGGGAATGTCCCTCTGTGGTTTGAGAAACCCATTAGGACGTTAATGAACAGCACTGTGTTCACAGCTTTCACTGACACCATCTACGGCTCAAATTCACCTCTGAACGATCAGCCGTAGTTTACAATAGGACTGGGCAGTATGATGGTACAGTATATACCATGTGATGGTGCAAATGTGTCATCTAGTACAGATTTTGCCATTCCTTTTATTAAGAAACTTATCTTAATTTTATTAGGTTTCTCTAAAAACAAGACTTAATATCTTATATAAATGTATTTTTTTTAAGGATAATTAGATATCTTTAATGAAAAAAAGAAGACGAAAAAGGTAAATTATCATGTTTGTTTCATATTAAAAAAATTTGTTGAATTTCCAGAAAAAATAACAAATGTTTTGAACTAAATTACTCAAAAAATAATCCACAACAAATTACAGATTTGTAAAACAGATTACCTTACTGATTACATCATTGAAAACGTAATAACATTACTAGTTACTTTTCTTTTAAATTACTTTCTAAAACACTTATCACAGAAAAGTGTTTCTCCTCAATAAATAAAAAATGATGTCTGTACACAATATTCTACTTGTTCATTGTCACATACACTCAGCAGTCGTTATGCACATCAGAATTCATGTTTTAAATGTATTCTACATAAATAATATTTGATAAATATATGTAACCCATGTAATGTACTGATATACTAATGGAAGTAATTAACTTAATTGAAAGTCAGTTATTAAGCCGATTGTGATCTGACATCTGAAGTGTGACACATGAACTATGAGGCTGAGGAGTGCTGACAGAAGACGAGAGTGTGATTCTGACCTAACTTAAGCAGCCAGCCCTCTCTGTCAGGGTTGAAGAAAGTGTGCGTCAGGTCATTGCCATCATCTTCAGGGATTTTGAAAGGTTCACTCTTGATGCTCTCATACAGGTTCTGCAGGAGAGAGAGAGAAGGGACGTTAGTGCTCATGATCTATGCAAATGAGTACATTAATACGCCTGCCAGTGTAAAATATTAAAAACAGTCATATGGCTGCTGCTGCATTAATCATGATCACGCAGGTTAGATTCAGTCATATAGAAAGTGACCCAAATGCAGTAAGAGGAGGGTGAGGAATGTTTGAAACAGATTCAGCCCCCAGCAAAAATCAGCTTCAAAAGATCCTTCTAAAATTCTGTCAACGCAACACATGCACACACGCACAACCCCCCACACACGTTACATGTTTTTGCCCCCTAATGTAACTGTTTTAGATCCGAGCCTATACAGTAGTCAAAAAGCAGTACATCTAATGAGTAGGATGTCTGAATAAGCAGTATTAATTATAAACTAGGCAAACAATACCAACATGACAATGACTGTACTTGTTTAACAACACCAGAGCAAACTTTAAATTGTTAAAGGGCAAAGAACATACAGGTCCCAGGTAGTCCCAAGAAGGGTTGCCACTCGTAAATGACCGTATCGAATCAATATGGGATGCGATTTGTCCTGTATTTAAGCTGGTCAATGGTGTCACAGCGAAATTGCTCAAAATCATTAATTTAGCCTTGATATTTGTTGAAAATTGTGCCTACGGTGGGTAAGGACCGTCTGAAAAGTCCTCACATTGTACTAAACCATGCTAAAACTGTGGAGGGTGTGGTAAGGGACTGTCTGAAAAATTCAGCCTGCAGCACCAAAGCTACAAATAGATAATAGATATTAGGCCACTACATAATAAGCATATTAACATAACTAGATTAATTAAGTACCTATTAATTTATTCACCCAAGCACCCCCCAATTCAGTGGGTCATGGATGATTGGCAATCAAAAAAGTGGGTTGCAGTGGGGAAAAGGCTGAGAAACCCTGTTTTAGGGTTAGGTTCAGCCAATACAATTAAATTATGTGAATTTAGATGCAGCCATGATTTCTAGCTGGCTCTGGTTAGGTGGTTAACCAGTTTGTGTACTAGATGGTAGGGCTGAGGTCAAGTTTTGGCTGATTATTTGGTGAACCTGGTTTGTACTGGTAGTCCACCTTGTCTAAGCTAGTGGGGGCCTCACTGAGCTGGTTAGCCAAGTTCCAAATCAGAATTTGAATTTGTTAACCAGCTTCCCCTGGTATGACCTGGATTTTCCAGCAGGGAGAAGAACTTATCTAGTTTATATTTTATGATACAGTGGCAAGAAAAGTATGTAAACCCTTTGGAATTACCTGCATGTACAATTTATCTTAAAATCTGGTTTGATCTTAATCTCAATAATAAAAGTTACAATAGTTACAATAATAAACAAGCAATTCTGCACAAATTATTGTCTTGTTCCTGTACATATTGAATACAATATTCAAATATTTACAATGTAGGCTGGAAAAAATATGTGAACCCCTAGGCTAATGACGTCAACAAAAGCTAATTAGAGTCAGGAGTTGGCAAACCTGGCATCTAATTAATGAAGTGAGATTGGAGGTGTGGGTCAGAGCTACTTTTACTTATAAAAAGCACTCAAACACTGAGTGCTATTCACAAGAAGCATCTGCTGATGTGGACCATGCTTCCCAAAAAAAGAGATCTCAGAAGACCTATGATCAAGAATTGTTGCTTTGCATAAAGCTGGAAAGGGATACAAAGTTATCTCGAAGAGCACTGATATTCATCTGTCCACATTTAGACAAACTATGTAAATGGAGATGATTTAGTACTGTGGCTACTCTCTCTAGAAGTGGCCATCCAGTCAAGATGACTCAAAGGACACACCACTGAATACTCAATTATGTAAGAAAGAACACTATAGTGACAGCAAAAGACTTGAAGGAATCATTTGAATTTGTTAACATCTCTGTTCATGAGTCTACTATACAGAAAACATTAAACAGCCATAGTGTCCATGGCAGGACAAGACAAAGGAAGCCACAGCATTCCAAAAAGAACATTACAGCATGCCTGAAGTTTGCTAAACACCACCTTGACACCCCACTATACTACTGGGAAAATGTTTTGTGGACTGATGAAACTAAGGTTGAATTAGCATAAAAAGAGCACTGCATACCAACATGAAAGCATCAACCCAACTATGAAGTACGGTGGAGGAAGCATCATGATTTGGGGCTGCTTTGGGTATGGGCCGCTTGCCATCATTTAGGGAAAAATTCCCAAGTTTATAAAGATATCCTACTGGATAATATCAGCATGACTGTGCACCATCTGAAGCTCAGTAGAAGTTGAGTGATGCAGCAGGACAATGATCCTAAACATCGAAGTAAATACACTACAGAATGGCTTCAAAAGAAGAAAATCCACCTTTTGGAGTGGCCCGGTCAGAGCCCAGACCTTAACTCAATAGAGATGCTGTGGAACGACCTCAAGAGAGCCGTTTATACCAAATTTCACAAAATTCTTCTGAATGTTGTGCAGGTTTATTCCGCGACTACCAGAAAAGCTTGGTTGAGGTTATTGCTGCCAAAAGAGGATCAACCAGTTATTAAATCCAAGGGTTCACTTACTTTTTCCACATAACTGTGAATGTTTAATGATAAGTGTTCAGTAAAGACATGAAGGTTTATAATTGTTTGTGTATTGTTAGCTTAAGCACATTGTGTTTGTCTATACTTGTGACTTTGATGAAGATGAGCTCACATTTAATGAGCAATTAATGCAAAGGGTTCAAATACTTTTTCTTGCCACTGTATTGTGTTTGCGAGGGCAGACGCCATAATGAGAATGCTGTTCTGTTATCTATTAATAGATAAATAGATAGTGTATGATTGCACCATTGGTCATGAAGTTATTCAGTAATTTGAAGCATCATGAAGGCTACAGTGATGGTGTGATTACCCTGAGCAGGTCTTCTGGCAGGTCTCCTCCTTCATTAATGCCTCTGTTCATAGAGATGAATCGCTCGACAGCAGGTTTGTCTCTGACATTTGGGTTGTGAAGACTGGTGTTCAACATGATGATGGCGAAGGACAGGACATAACATGTGTCTGCAAACACAGAGACAAGACATGAGGAACCATCTATAAAATCACTCAATAACCCCAGATGCACCATTGAGGCTGCAGGATTGAGCCTGGCCAGTACCTGGATGGGAGACTTCCTGGGGAAAACTAAGGTTGCCGCTGGAAATGGTATTAGGGAGGCCAGCAGGGGGTGCTCACCCTGTGGTCTGTGTGGGTCCCAATGCCCCAGTATAGTGACGAGGACACTATACTGTAAAAAGGCACCATCTTTCAGATGAGACGTTAAACCAAGGTCCTGACACTCCCAGGATGCTTCTCGTAAAGAATAGGGGTGTAACCTCGGTGTTCATGCCAAATTCCCCCCTTTGGCCCTTCTCAATCATGCCCACCTAATAAACCCCATCAATGAATTGGCTCTATAACGCGACTCTGTCCTCTCCACCAATAGCTGGTGTGTGGTGAGCTCACTATTTTGCAGAACAACATGTAGTTACGCAATAAGTACATTGTTTTTCTATTTATTTTAATGTTAGCACATTTTATTTAAATAAACTTAATATAAAGTGGGACCAGAAAACCCGTGTCCATTGAAAAGTCACAGATTGACCTCTTGGCTTTGTATAAAGAACATTGATTCACAGTGCATCATGGGAGCGGGCGTTCGCTTCAAAGCCCTTTTGGTGCATTTTGCATGCCGCAATTCTCTGATTAGTGGATCTGTTTCTTCAGGGTCATGGGTAGTGTAGTTCTTCACCAACAATAAAAATTATTGAAATTATTGAATAAATACACTGAAATAAAAATTTCAGTTCACATTGCTGTTAGTATTTCTTGTAAAACACATGATCTAAATCCTGACATGAGCGTGGGCTTACAGTCACTTGAATGGGTGAGAATGTGGGTGTTAAACAGGAGGAAAGTATTTCACTGCACCACACAGTGGTTTTCTTAAGGATTCAGTATGGCAGAGTCCCAGTTTACTCTCTAAACACATCATGACATGAGCTCTTAACTCAACCAGTGCTACTGAACAAGTGTTAATTCATACAGTCGTTTAACCCGTGTGTCTGTGTGGTGCTAACGGCCCAGCGGGGAGCAATTGCTCATTCTGAAGCATGTGGAGTCCTGCACCGCATGCATATGCATGAGCTAAACACAATGTTCATCATCATGTCGCCATGCGCTCTTGGTTTGATGAGGCATGTGGGGTTTGTCCATGCACAGGCAAAACACAGCTACCATCAAACGAACGATCAATTTCATTAGCACAGCATAATGCAATTAAAGCAACAGTCTATAACTTCTGCTTTGATCAAATAAATGACGTGTGTTATAGAGAGCAAAAGTGCTCACCCACTTTTTAGCTGTCTTGGTTCTAGAAGTATTTGCCATTCATTTCTTCCATAGGGATTTTATAAACACCTTCATAAAAGAGTTGTAAGCCATGAACCAAACCAACCAACTCCGAGGTGAATCACAACATTACAAAGTTTGATTTGAAGGAAAAAGTATTTGAAAATCAGACAGAAAGACAAAGGTGCAGACGTGTACTTAACGTCTTTCATGGGCGAATAGGGCCATGACATCAACTCAGATTCTTATTTCTATGTGTTGTCTTTTAATCCAATATTGAATGGCAATATAAAAACAAGAATCATTTTCTCTTTAATCCGATCATTTTCATTTGTGTAATGGTACACAATTACAGTTTAGTTTTCAATCTTTTGCAAACTTTTGTTACAAAACAACTATTTCTATTTCAGTTTAGTTCAAATATTTGTTCACTGCTAGTAAATTTCGCTCTTGTCTGACCTGTGGACTGAAAGACTCCAGGGTTGCACTGGCAGTACCGTGACGCAAACGCCTCCATCATTCTGTCGATCTTCTGCGCTTCACCAGGAAGCCTGAAACTCCAGAGAAACTGTCTGTGTAGAGAGAACAAGGCCATCAGAATGTCATTCATGTGTGAAACTTACCAAAACAAGTCCAGGTCACATTTCACCCCAGAATAAATCAAAGGGGAAAGAAATGATATTTTGCACAATGGAAATTAAGCCTATTTTCAGGACCATTATGATTTTATATCATAATGCATTCTAATATATCATTATTTTTCCCATATCTGATTAATTAGGGGATCAAGCACTGAAGGACACCAAATTTGGCAGGATGTTCCCAAATCCCCCCCACTGCTCAGGTGCACAGACACAATCCAATCCAACCCTAGGTGGCACTTTATTAAGCACTTTAATATTTTCGTAACTATATGGACAAAAATGAAGAACTATACTTTACTTTTGATTCCCCGAGTCAAACAAAACAAAACAAAAAATCCCCAAGAAAATTAAAGTTCTGCCATTTTTAGTTTTCCGAAAACCGACTTTTTTTTAACTCATCCTAGAACGTTGGTCTTATTCGCTCCACAACAAAAATGATTAAGATTCATCAAATCGTTCAGAACATACTTGATGATAAGTGAATTTGGGCAATGGGAAAATATATGCCTTCTAAACAATTTGTCGAATCAAAATTATTTTGTTAACTTCCTGTCATGGTGGTATCTAGATAATACATGCTAAACTTTGTACAAAGCGGAACAACGGTCTAGGAGAAGTTCGAAAAAGTTATTTTTTGGAAAACTCAAAACGGTGAATGGTAATTAAATCAGAGATACAAGTTTTGTTTCGCTAATCCTTGTAAGTTTGCAAACACCATACCTAGAATGTAACTAGAGTACTGAATTATAAATTACTTTACCTTGACAGATCTGTACTTCCAAATTTGTCAGTTTTGGTCATTTTCTCAAATTTTTCAAACTGCTTGGACCCCGTTATATTTGTTATGAGGTCATTGTGAGGTCACAATGCAAAAAAATGAATGGTCCTAATTATAGGCTTTATTTTATTTTGTCACAAAATAGGGCATGGAGCATACATTCACTCGGTAAGCAAAAATAAGACTTGATCTTTAAAAACTAGCTGACGTGTCGGCCACCTTCATGGCCTTAATCAGACAGTCTTTCTTTTGAAATATGACCTGTAAATATGTTCTTGACAGATTGAATGAGAATAACCCTCATACTATCAAGTATTATTATATTATTCAAACAATTCTGAGCAAAAAATGTGTCTTCTGCATTACAAATGAGGCATTCATGCAGCTCCTGGGGAAGAGTAAGTCTTGTGTTTTTCTCACCGTAACGCCTGAACGAGGTTGAGGTCAGCAAATTCATGGAGCTCTACAAAAGCCTGGAGCACTTTGATGTTGAAGTCATCCCTACGAAAGAAAAAACACACACAGAGGACATGTTCACTTTCTGCAAATCAAGATTTGCCTTTAAAAGCACTAGACTTTTGAGATCGTTGAAGATGTTCATGCATCATGAGATCCCAAGAGGTGGTCCATTTTCTTCCCAGAAGCACATGTTGCATTTCACTGCTTCTTTTCTGCTCACTAAATCCAGACAATCAATTTCCGGAGGATTTCTGCCATGCACCTTTGAATCAGACACACATCTCACAGTGCGACAGACTTACACAAAACACAAGAGGTAAAAAAACAAAAGGAATGAAGCCGTGGTTTACCGTTCCCCTAAGTAATCCCCAATAACGGTTTTGTTCAAGCCCTCTCCTTTATAGAGGAACTGAGCGATGTCTTCAGGGGTCTGCTGCAGGAGGTCATTCTCAAGCAGAAACTGGATCCCCTACAAGGAGTTTGATTAAAAACAGGATTTTAGGATCAACCGCATGAATACAAATAAAAAAACAAACTGTTTTCATGTAATGCATCAACAATTTTGATGGTGTGCAAGCCAAAGACGTCAGAAAGCTATATCTTGGCAATGTTTGGGTAATGAAACAAAGCTTGGTAGATGTCTTAACCATCATGCCATGAGGTAACCCGAGCAGTTTTGGCACAGTGTGACCAACTGGTCAAGAAGTATGAAAAATGTCTATTTTTGCTAAGATAAATTTGCCTAGAATCATGAGCCTGGTCTCTTTAGATTCCTAGGGGCATTCAGAGTCGACTTATACCCAATGTTCCTATGTCAGCCATATTGGACTTCGTCAATTTAGAATTTTGTCATAAAGTGTTTGTATTTTACAAACCATTGGTGCATTGTTGCGAAACCTGGAATGTGACATTGGTACCATGCCATAACCAAATGTTTACAAATGTTTATAACTATTGATTAATTTGGCTTATTATCATGAGACTGGTCTCTTTACATTCCTTAAGTCAAGCAGAGTACAATGACATCAATTTTGCCATAGTTGGCCCAACTTCCTGTTCAAAATCTAATATTATAGCCATTGTTGCAGATGGTGTGCTTGGCCTAGTAACTGCTGCTTGCAGCTATGTTTTATTTATGTATTTTTAAATACATTACTTTATAATCAGCATAACAATATAAGTGAAACATTTGAGAATGTCTTAGCATTTGGTATGCCCCATTTTTGAGATGGCATGAGCTAAACCCGATGATCGTGTTATCCAGCATGATTTGAGAATGTTCCAAACAGCATCTTGTGTGCTTCAAAGAAAGTCAAACCTTTCAAAACTTACATTTGATTTCTGCCAAAATAAAAAAATGTCTTGTTCTTTATGTCTCACATTTCTTTGTTTGAAATTATTTGCTAAAATCCAGGTTTATTTCCAGGTTTAAATAAGAAAAATATCAGGAAAACTGTTGCAACGTTGACAATGATGGCTTTATAAGCATGGAAATATTAAAAAAAAAACTGGTCTTATTCTGAAGGTTAATGACTTTACGAAGCATAAAAACCTTTTGAACTATGAAAGAGAAGATCCTCAGTTATTCTCAGTCATGGTAGAATAACTCTACTAAACAATGACAATTAAACTTACTTTTTTGGGGTCCATGTTGAATTTTTTTCGGCCCATGGCGATTTGTTTGTTTCTTTGTGTTGTTTTGCTGCAAATGGGAAAAAAACGTCTTAACAAAAATCGATTAAGAATGAAGTGAGACAAAAGACCTCAATATTACATTCCTGTGGATACCATGAGTGAACTAAATTCCCTTCCAAACACTGACCACACTCTTCATAACTGTCAAACAATCCTGTTTACAGTCTCACGTCCTGTTAATAGAAGTCTCTTATCCTTTAGCAGGATGTATTTAAAGGGCTAGGCATTTTTATACATTTATAAAGCATTTTTTAGCATTTTGTTCTTCTCCTGTTGTCCACTTAAAATGTTAATAACAGTTTTTACACCAAAAACATAATGTCATAATTATACATTATTTCATAGGTTTATTTTCATTTTCTTTTTTATTGCTACTGTGTCTTTCAGACTTGTGTGTACATACACTCTTACATGAGAATAGTGAAATGATATATATTAATCTGTTGTGAAAAAAGGATTGATTGATTATAATAGCATTATTTCAAATGTGGTAGTTCATTTCTGTATCACTTTAATGACAATGACATTTTTTACACATTAACATTATGTGACAGTTGCTTAGTTGTCTTGAAAATGTCACAATGCAAAAACTTCTAATGATTTCTAAAATGACTATTTTCACTTTGGTTTGAATTTTTTTCCATGACATTTCCCCAAAAACAGCTGCCCTCTGAACACATTCACTTCCATTGTATGTGCCTCACTGGAACTTCGATTTTTGCTTTTTTGGATCGATTTTTATCATTATGCCACAAATGCTGTCGGTTGAGCTTAACTTGTATTTAAACTGGAATATTCCTTTAATTTGTATGTTTACGAGATAACATTTCATCATCCATTTAGTGACCACAAGTCAAACTATATTTCCATAAGCAATGTATAAAAAACATGAGTATGAGCACATTTACTGTCTTCAGGTGAACTGTCTTAGAGTGCTATATGAATGCGTAGATGAGGACAGATCACTAAGCATGCGCACACACACACACACACACACACACACAAACAAACGAGAGACAGGCGCAGTAATGAATGTCGTGCTGGACATAGGACACATTTCCCATCATCAGTCACTCATAACTCACCTCTCGCCAACACACGTGAGCTGCTCGATTTCTGTCATCACTTCAGCAATCTCAAACTTCAGCCGCTGTCAAACACAGAGACAGACAGTCAACAACCCAAACACAGACTTGCACTGAAAACAACTGAATGAAACGAACACTCGCATAGAGAACAGCTGATGTGACATTCATGTTGAGAGAGGATTTCTTGCAGGTTTAACCTACACAAAAAAGATGATCAACAAATGGTGTATTCTAAAGAGTAATAGATTGAAAATCAATGAAGAAAAAACATTTTTGTTTTTACATCAGAGGAATTTTATACTGGAATAATGCAAAAAAGCCCAGGATAAAACATTTCTTAAAGGGACAGTTCACCCAAAAATGAAAATTCTCTCATCATTTACTCATACTAATGCCATTCCACAGAACACAAATTAAGATGTTTAGAAGAATATCTGAGCTCTTTAGGTATCTTTGAAGCTCCAAAAGGCACATAAAGTCAGCATAAAAGTAATCCAAATGACCCCAGTTGTTTAATCCATGTCTTCTGAAGTTGGTTTTGGTTGAGAACAGACCAAACTGTAACTCATTTTTCACTGTGCATCTTGCCATTGCAGTCTCTAGGCATAATCATGATTTCAAGCTCAATTACACTTCCTAGTGCTTGACATGTGCGCAGACAGCAAGATAGCGCTAGTAAGTCTAATTGCTACCTTTATGTGCTTTTTGGAGCTTCAAAGTTCTGGACACTATTCAATTGCATTTTGAGGACCTACAGAGCTAGATATTCTTCTAAATATATTCTTCTAAAGATATTCTTCTAAAAATCTGAATTTGTGTTCTGCAGAAGAAAGGAAGTCATACACATCTGGGATGGTGAACTACCCCTTTAAATCATTTTTATTATATATGGGTTTTTCTTCATCTTTGGGCAATTTCATGTCCCAGGGGTGACATATACAGTTTTTTACCAGGCCATCATCGTTTATGTTTGGTACTTTTAAATGTCTTTTATTAACAGATTTGTATCCCAGGTACAGACTTTCAATATTAAACTATTCAAATCCATTATAAAAATATATAAATAATTACATATTTAAAACTATGATCATTTAAACAAAGAGTGAATTAATCATAAATCATTTCAACATTTATTATGTGAAAATAATTTAAATCTATTTTTCAAAAATTGAAACTGTCTCACAGTTGAGTTGTCATTTCCTCCACGCCAAACAATTCTGTCCCTAATAGCAATGTTTTTTAGTATACTTGTTAACAAGTCGACAAAGGTGTCTTTGAGAATCATGCCTGAGATAAACTAAAAGTGATGTTCCATTTGCCTACATAATTCCCACACTTCCAGCTGTGTTATTTGGATAACTTTACAATTATCCTAAAATGTAGAAAAAAGTAGAACAAAGAATGGTAGGTGGGTCCAAACTTTTGACAGGAAGTGAACTTAATAACATAGATTTACAAATACATAAAAAAAAAATTTAAAATTCTCTTTTCAACTCAATCTCACCTCAATATCATCAAGCAGTTCTTTTTTCCTGCGTCGTATGTTGGTCAGTTCATCTCTCTCCTCTATGGACAGGTCTTCAGGTACTGAAACAAAACACAACAGCAGCACACCTGTGAATGTGTGTTTATATGAGCACTGGTCGTCAATAACAGAGCAAGAGGCCACGGAAGGACGTATTCAAATCAACAGTGATGTGTGTCAAACGGTCGCCTCAGCATTCAAACTCCTGTCATACCATCTCCATCTCTGTGTGGAATATTGACAAGTGTCTTTGCCACACAACGAGTCCCTTAAAAATAGTCTTGTGTAGCCAGGCATAAAGTCTGGTCAACATTTCAGCTTACTGAACTAAGAACCGCCCACTTAGACAGGAAGAGACTGTCTGAAATGTAAAGTCATCAACCACAGTTGTTTTGTGATGTTTAAGGTCAGTTAAATCTGTAATATTTCTCTAAGAACACAGCAGAATATTCTTGCTATGTAAACAAAACTCTGAGTATCTTTCAGACTTCAGATCATGAAGTGAAGCAAATCTGAAGAACAGATTTTCCTCAGAAGTGCTCATTTTAGCAGTCTGGGAAGTTGTAAACACAAATTCTTGACATTTTGTAAAAATATATTATACAGCCCTAGAAAAGTTCCAGGGTGTGCCGGCTGAGACTGAGACTCCATAAATAGCATTTCCAATGAACTTAAGACTCTAATAACTTTGAACATCTGGTAAAATGAACATCATGTTTTCATTGTCTTCCGCATTTGTCTGAAATTAGCAGCACACAGATCACATCTCCATTTTACAAGGACACTTTAAAAGGTGCACTCGTTCATTTTCCCTCATTAAAAAAGTTTTCCTCATCCTAAAGACATGAATTATAACTCTGCAATATATGTATGAAATCATGAGCACTCACATTAAAATGAAGACTCCAGTCATATCAGTAATCTTATAAAAGCTGTTTTATTCTACATGGAGAGGGTCCAGACATGGGGGCGGCCATTTTAGAATCACATGACCAGCTGAATACTTCTCACTTAATCTCAGTAACCGTCCTGTTATTTGACACTTTCACTCATTGATTAAAGTAATCATGACTGACTGTGAATACTACATTTCTACAATGACATCTGAAACTGAAAACTATTGATTTTAAATGATGTTGCATCCATGCCACTAGGTGTCACTGTAAGTCCAAGAAGACACAAAGACAAAAGTTACTGAGTGCATATTTTAAAGGAATAGTACGCTTAGGACATTGCACGTGCACAGATCAGCGGGTCACCAGTTTATTTGTTTATCTGGCTTTAATCGCAGCTTTTTGAGTTTAATAATCAAATGAACATATCGCCGTTTTGATGTTATTTTGATTCATTATGCAGCCCTAAAGAATTGTAAAACAGTCCCTTTTGCTCTGGTGTGCTTGTTTACAGTTACTATATGCTACTGTTATGAATGTTTCCTACGATGCTAAGAGAAGCGCGTGATTTTCGAGTTTTGGGCTTAACATTTTATGGAGCTGTTTCAGGGAAATCCATCAGGTTCCTCTGCACACAGATGCAGCATGAAGATGGTGGAGATTCATCTACAGCCAGAGGAAGTAGGTCACGTCTGCATTTTTGCTGAAATTCTCTCTGCCAGCTTCCTGTTTCAACTGCTTTGGAAGAGAAATACCATCTGTATCACTGCACTAAGCTGCTTTACATTTCATCCCCAATTTGCACTCCATTTTCTGTTGTCAATTGCTAAAACACTTTTTTTTAATTCAAAACATAATGAACATCAGATCCAAGCTCTCTAATGACCTGAGACATCTATAGCAGACTGGGAATTTGGCACCAGCAGGTTCTCCTGCTAAAATCGGTTGAAAGTGATTTGTAAAGCAAGTTATTTTTAGTTGTAAATGATGTAATACAGTCAACAGAAATGCATATTTGATTAACCATACCCCTTAAACCAAACACCATCCCTATACCTAACCATCAGTGGAGTAAAAAATGTAATCTTAAACACAATAATTCAACCTCTGATTCATGGTCGTTTTTGTTTTTATGAATATGATAACTTCTGGACGTCAACGCAGAAAGAGAACCCTGGTCTCCTAAGCTGCTAACGCAACATGTTATTAGTAGCACCACAGGAAAAGGTCAAATATTTAAACTGATGCAAAAAAGACTGATGGGAGATTGCTTGTCAATAACTCGTCCAAATGGGATCGATGCCACAGTACTGGAACATTCAGTAGTGACATGTACATTTCTTGTGTGATCACGTTGTGTTTAGATGAATGAATGCGGCAGAGATGTAAAAGTAAATAAATGAAAGCGTTGATGCTTTTTACAACATCAGCGGTGTATTGAAACAATAGCACTGTGATTCATTTAAGCGAATTGGTTTGTTTGAACAGATTTAAATGGTTCAAATATATATTTATTTATTTATGATAATATACATTCACCGAACATTTGTACATCTAATTATTCATGCGATTATCTAATCAAGCAACTGTGTGGCAGCAGTACAATGCATAAAATCATGCAGATGCAATTCAGGATCTTCAGATAATGTTCACATCAACCATCGGAATGGGGAAAAAATGTGATTGAGTTATTTGGACTTTGGCATGATTGTTGGTGACAGATGGGCTGGTTTGTGTATTTCTGGGATTTTCATGCGCAACAGTTTCTCGAATTTACTCAGAATGATGCCAAAAACAAAAAACATCCAGTGAGCGGCAGTTCTGCAGATGGAAATGTCTTGTTGATGAGAGAGGTCAGCAGAGAATGGCCAGACTGGTTTGAACTGACAAAGTCTACAGTAACTCAGATAACCACTCTGTACAATTGCAGTGAGCAGAATAGCATCTCAGATGCACAACATGTTGAACCTTGAGGCAGATGGGCTACTTCTGTCAGCCAAGAACATAAAACTGAGGCTGCAGTGGGCCTTCCATCTGTGTAGCACAGCAAAAATAGAGATTAATTAGACCAGGTGATTTTTTCCAGTCTTCAACTGTCCAGTTTTGCTGAGCCTGTGTCCACTGCAGCCTCAGCTTTCTGTTTTAGGCTGACAGAAGAGCAACCTGACGTGATCTTCTGCTGTTGCAGATCATTTGACTAAAGGTTTGACATGTTGTGCATCTGAGATGTTATTCTGCTCACTACAATTGTACAGAGTGGTTATCTGAGTTACCATAGCCTTTCTATCAGCTCGAACCAAACTAACCCAAACTCTGGTCATTCTCCGTTGACCTCTCTCATCAAAAAGGCATTTCCGCCTGCAGAACTGCTGCTGAGATCACATTTTCCCCATTCTGATGGTTGATGTGAACATTAACTGAAGCTCCTGACCCGTATCTGCATGATTTTATGCATTGTACTGCTGCCACATGATTATCTGATTTGATAATAGCATGAATAATTAGGAGTATGTGTTCCTAATAAAGTGCTCAGTGAGTGTATTACATAGTTTCATAGTTATCTTAAAAGATGTCCCATTGAATAGCTTCAATGTCATTAGCTTAGCTACTTTTTGTCAGTAGTTTGTGGTGTAGCTAACTAGTAGCTTAACTGTAATTTCTCAAAATTAAGTAGCTTGTGGCTTTGGAAACAACCTGGTCTGAGAGAATCATGACAGACAGCATGTGCAAAAAAATTGTGCTTTTACTGGCCGCAATTCATTCTTTGTCCTGTTCTACACACAATGGTCTCTTCTGACATCTAGTCAATTTGACTATAGCGTATGACTTGTAAGGTGATACATTTTAACTTTTGCATTACATAATCAACTATATTTACAAGCTTGTTCGAGTGTAATCAAGTTGTGCGGTGGCTCAACTGATAGAGTGTTGTACTTGTGATGCAAAGGACCGGAGTACGAGTCCTGAAGAGCACGCAAGTTGACATGTGTGCCCAAAGGGTAATAGAAGCACCACAAAATGATGTGGTTACTTTATCAAATGCATTTCTCACCTCACACTTACTTTCCTGTTACTATTACAGTTTTGGAGCAGTGGCTTCTTCCTTGCTGATCAGACTTTCAGGTTATGTTGCTATAGGACTCATTTACTGTGGATATAGATACTTGTCAACCTTTTTCCTCCAGCATCTTCACAAGGTCCTTTGCTGTTGTTCTGGGATTAACTTGCACTTTTCACACCAAGCTACGTTCATCTCTAGGAGACAAAATGTATCACCTTCCTGAGCGGTATGATGGCTGTGTGGTCACATGGTGTTATACTTGCGTACTATTGTTTGTACAAATCAACGTGGTACCGTAGAGCATTTGGAAATTGCTCCCAAGGATGAACCAGACTAGTGGAGGTCCACAATGTTTTCTGAGGTCTTGGCTGATATCTTTTGATTTTCCCATGTTGTCAAGCAAAGAGACACTGAGTTTGAAGGTAGGCCTTAAAATACATCCACAGGTACACCTCAAATTCAGTACACCTCCTATCAGAAGCTAACTGTCTAATTGTCTAAAGGCTTGACATAATTTCCTGGAATTTTCCAAGCTGCTTAAAGAAACAGTTCACTTAGTGTAAGTACATTTCTGACCCACTGTAATTGTGATATAGTCAATTAAAAGTGAAACAATCTGTTTGTAATTGTTGGAAATATTACTTGTGTCATGCACAAAGTAGATGTCCTAAACGACTTGCCAAAACTATAGTTTGCTAATAAGAAATCTGTGGTGGTTAAAAAATTTGTTTTAATGAATTCAACCTAAGTGTATGTAAACTTCTGTACTGTATATCTCCACTTGTGCTGATGAGTGACTCTCAAGTGAGAGATGGCGTGCTTGTTTGATTGACACGTGTGTGCGCACATGCTGTTTCTATGAAAGCCATTGAGAGTCATTAAACATCAGCTATGCTCAGATATTTTTTGTTGTTTATTTCATGTTACATCCTTTTTCAGTTTATTTCCCTCTATAACTGTGCTGTAATTCAGCGAGTTAGATAACTCCCACAAAGACAACTCACAATTCATATACATTTGACAGGCTATTGATAAATATATTTTTGATGATTAAATCATAGATGGCTCGTGTGGTGCGTGTGGTAAGCGCTGCGATAGAGCATTAAAAACCCTCATCTGTTTGGGAGAATATTTAACTCACATTTAGTGCCACACAGTTTCACCTCAGAACTGTTTAATGAGCCATGTAATATCATTTTGCAAAAATGCCACCACAGTCACGTTATTTTCATAAGATTAGACTGGTTTCAAAGTAGCTTTATGGATTGCGGCTTTAGTAAACTTTGAAAACATGAGTTTAAGTAAAAGTGAATGTTGTTCATAAAGACAAAATGATGACACTAGTTATGTCCAGACTGCACACGATGGTTTCAAGGTTGTCTTTGACACAGTGGATAAAGAAGCATTTATTTGGCGCTCCCCCACTGGCTAACCTACGTCTACAGCACAGAAATCCTACATCATCTGAAAGAATTCCCACGCCGGATTGAAAGAAGAAAATGTGTTTGATTGTTGAGCTCAGTGGCAAACCCCTACTGTGTGTTAGCACACACACACACACACACACACACACAAAACACAGGGTAATGTGATTTCACTGTGGCTCTAATGCATTAAACATGACATAAAGCACAGCAAGGGACAAGGAAACTTGTTATTTGATGATGTGATGCATTAGTGCAATTTGCTTGAAAAGTGTGTGAATTAGACTATACCTGTATAGGTCACAAGACAACACAGCCAGTAAGTCACAAAAAAAACAAATGTACATTGTTTATTTTACATTAGTTTTTCATACTTTTGGTGACATTTTAGCTTTTTAAAATGAACAAATTACATGTATTCCATCAATAAATATGATGTCTTATAAATGCAAATTAATTGTTACATGTTGATTGTTTATATGTACAATTTGTTCTATTTACAAGTATTTACATTGACATGCAGAACAAAAACTAAAACAGTACTGTTTTGCGCATGATAACAAAAGTGGAGTCAAATGGCTTTTTTACCTCATCCGTGATATGTACATATAGTACAAGATCAATCATGGGATTTTAAGAATCGATATTGGGATCTTTCAAATAAACATCCGATTAATCAAAAAATATTTGTGTTACCCAGCCCTATGACTGACACCTCAAATCATACAGCTTGTTGAGGAGAGGTGCACTATTACTCTTATAAGACTTCAAAAGCTGGATGATAAAATGTGCAAAAAGACTACATTTGAGAGACCCCAGCCATCTCTAACAGAATCCTTGCTAAAAAGACCAACTTAACCAGCATGAATTACCAGGCTGGATTATGTTGGTTTGGTCTACACAGGGTGCATAGTTCCACATTTAAAAGTGCACTCAGTCATTTTTTCCTCATCCTAAAGACATGAATTGTAATTTTGCAATATATGTATGAAATCATGAGCACTCACATTAAAATGAAGACTCCAGTCACATCAGTAATCTTATAAAAGCTGTTTTATTCTACATGGAGAGGGTCCACACATGGGGGCGGCCATTTTAGAATCACATAACCAGCTGAATACTTCTCACTTAATCTCAGTAACCGTCCTGTTATTTGACACTTTCACTCATTGATTAAAGTAATCATGACTGACTGTGAATACTACATTTCTACAATGACATCTGAAACTGAAAACTATTGATTTTAAATGATGCTGCATCCAAACCACTGGTGTCAGTGTAAGTCCAAGATGACACAAAGACAAAAGATCCTGAGTGCACCTTTAAACGTCATTGCCATCATCCATGTAATTCCCTGTCTCCCCGTTAACAACACAAAGGACAAAAGGTGAAACAATTCACTAGTACATGGATTAATCCAAACCTCACATGAGAATTCCCACCTCATCCAGGCTCAGCTGTGCTCAGATATTAGCTATCTTGTGACTGGTAAGGCTGCTTAAAGCTTTCATAATGCTGCAATCTCCTTAACATCCATACACAAAAATATTTGCGACAGTTTGTTCTTGATCTATGTGCCGTAACACTCAATAGTTGAGGTGACATTGTTAAGGAATACAGTAAGTGACTAACAGTAGTGACACTTTTAACAAAACTGGTTAGCATTAACTATAGGATTAAGACATTGCCATTAAACAGCTTCATTGTTCTTAGCTTATTTTTGTTAGTAAATTGTTTAGTAACTAACTACTTTAGCAAATGCCTAGCTTTACTGCAGTTAAACTACTGTAAACTATGAGTAGCGGGTAGTTTGGGAAGCTACCGTTTCAAAGTTGCTTCAAAAGCACTGTGGCAGGTAATTCAAAGAAATCTTTTCTTTTTCTTTTTCTTTTTACCAAAGTTACAAAAAAAGTTTTTTAACATCCAAAGGGAAGTCTAAATAATAGTAAACAGTAAAATAAAGACATATATTTTAACAACACACAACAAAACCCTTGCCAAAATAAAAACGAAGATAATATAATAGTAATATAATTGACATGTCAACGTTTAGTAGAGGCTCTCAAATTAATCATTATTCCCCAAATAAAAAACAAAAACAAATTAAATACGAATTAACAATTTATGTCACAACCGAAACACAAAATGTTCATTTTTTTATTTTTAAATATTAAAATACTTTTTTTAATAACTACATGTCTAATGGTTGATTTAATTATAAATGATCAGATTTGGCATTCTGAATTCATCTGAATTCACGTATGGTATTCGTACATGTTTCAGTAATGACAAGTAAGATGCAGTTATGAGAATTTTTTCAAATGTGTAATTAAAAACCATCTCAAAACAGTTCTCTGCCTGTTTCTCTCACACATTTAATTGATCAAACAACCTCTCACATACAACTTAGTTTAAGACAGAGAAATGTTCAGATAGAGGCTTCTCCAGTCATTTGTGCAGTCTGGAAACATCTAATGAAGGACAATCTTGGATACATATCCTGACATTCTCCAGGACACTCTAAGGACAATGGAGAGGATGTTTCTGCTGTGCTGATTAGACAACATACAGCACGTAACAATAGCAACCACACATACACAGAGCTGTTTTATCATAGCGTAACCCACTTACACAACAAACTTACACACTATGGCCCTCATACAAAAAAAACAACCTGTGAGTCCTGCATAGGGATGTCAAAAGTACTGGTACTTCTGTTACACGTCAATAGTAAATTATAATAAAATAAGAATTTGTAAAGATTCCAGTCTTTCTACCATTCCAGAAGTACAGATTACTAGGGTTGCCTGCTGGCCTGTATTTGATGGGATGTGCCGTATTTTGTCTGAAATGACATATTGAAATATTGCCCCATTTTTAAGCAACGTCAGTATTAATGAGGCAAAATTGGAATTGGAACTGGAATTAATATCAATAGCTACTCTTCAGGTAACTACCGTTGTCCTGCAGCATGGTCTCTATAATACAATATCTTTAACCTTTAGCAATTTATGCAGTACTTACCATCACTGTCTGCCCATAACTGTTGTTCTTCAAGTGGCATTGTTATCATTCCACAAAGCGGGCCGCATCAGAAACTGTCAGAAGTTTGGTTTCCACTGGGAAACTTATTTCAGTGAATGAATGCAGCTGCAGGTGTCATGCGACGGGTAAAATGTGTTTCTATTCCGTGTAACGCCTCTTCTGCCTCTCAAAACATAACATGCACATAGTTTGCATACTTAAAACCAACCAACTGTACAGGTAAAACCAGTTCACTCACCTTTGTTGTGAAACGACGTCACCCTCTAACCCATTTTATCATTGTGAGTGTGTCGGGTCATATGTGTCTTGTCTGAAGGTATGCAAATCCATCAGTGTGTATTTTTTAGTGGAGCTGAGTCTACAGGGTTATTGAACTTTTAGTCTTCCTAATCCCTACCTCACAGAGCCGGCTTTGTATTTATTAGTGTTTGCTAAGGCAAGCATCATTATTATTATTGCTCATCATACTTAGGGTTAGTTATTTTTGTAAGTAGTCCAGCACCATTTGTGCTAAAAGAATGATACCTCCAATCATGCAAATTATTGAGGACAGATGTGCTATTACTTTTCTAAATGATTAGACTTACAATTCTCATCTGGAGGACAATAAAACATGCAGAAAACTCCAGTAGACTTACATTGAAAAAGGGACCAAGCCATTTCTAGAGACAAGAATATTTGAGACTTGGGGGTGGACACTTTATTTGGGCCAGTAAGAAACCACCTAGCATAGCAACATGCTAACAACCACCCAAAACACCTTATAAACTGCATAGCTATGCTAACAAAGACTCAGAACACCATAGCTGCTGCATAGCAATGTCCTAGCAAACACCCACAATACCCTAGCAACCACATAGCAATGTCCTAGCAACCATCCACAATACTGTAACAATGCCTTGGCAACCATCCACAAAATCCTTGCACCGTGGCCATCAGTTTTGTGCAGACAAATACTAACTCATAATTTCTTCCAAAAAGGACAATCTAGTCATTGTATATAGTCATTAGAGCTCAAGTGCTGTCATGTAATTGGTATTTGTATGACATTCTGGGGCGTGACCTCATTTTCTCAAAATGAGACAACTGTTTGCTTTTCAATACAGTAGATTAAATTTAACACAATAGCACTGTTTACACTCGAGTGGGAGTGGCACTTGAATGTGTTCAAACACAGGTGAGATGGTTCTGTAATGAGTCAGAATCTCTATTTATCGACACTCAACAAAGGCCAGTGAAGTTTTTCTCAACTTTAATGCTTGTATAGAGCAGCACCACTTATGCCGCCTTCCCATGCTTTCAAAGCTACTTCCAATTTCTAAAGTCATAATTACAAGAATGTCACATGCTTTGTTATTGGAAACATGGAGGATGCCATGGTCATTCATGTATATTTCTTGGGGATCTTTTATTTTGACACCATAATACATGCTAGCCATATGGCTGACAATGATGGAATTTGGTCAAATACATGCTATTTTCTCTGTGTAAAAATGTACAATAAGCATCAGATAGTTCCTGATATACTGTACGTACAATTATATGATTGAAAAGACGATATTATGGTAGGTGCATTAATAAAACTGAATAAAACCATCATTCCCTATTGAAACTACTCTAATCCACCAGTTGAATGCTTACGTCGTCTTCCAACTCGGAAACTTGAGTATCAAAATGATCTCTAGTTATCCCAGTTCTTCCTTTTTATCTAGTTTCCCTCTTATCTAGTTTCCCAGTCGTAATTACAGTGTTTCACAAAAGTGAGTACACCCCTCACATTTTTGTAAATATTTTATTATATCTTTTCATGTGACAACACTGAAGAAATGACACTTTGCTACAATGTAAAGTAGTGAGTGTACAGCTTGTATAAAAGTGTAAATTAGCTGTCCCCTCAAAATAACTCAACACATAGCCATTAATGTCTAAATCGCTGGCAACAAAAGTGAGTACACCCCAAAGTGAAAATGTCTAAACTGGGCCCAATTAGCCATTTTCCCTCCCCGGTGTCATGTGACTCGTTAATGTTACAAGGTCTCAGGTGTGAATGGGGAGCAGGTGTGTTAAATTTGGTGTCATCACTCTCACACTCCCTCATACTGGTCACTGGAAGTTCAACATGGCACCTCATGGCAAAGAACTCTCTGAGGATCTGAAAAAAATTATTGTTGCTCTACATAAAGATGGCCTAGGCTATAAGAAGATTGCCAAGACCCTGACACTGAGCTGCAGCACGGTGGCCAAGACCATACAGCGGTTTAACAGGACGGGTTCCACTCAGAACAGGCCTCGCCATGGTCGACCAAAGAAGTTGAGTGCACGTGCTCAGCGTCATATCCAGAGGTTGTCTTTGGGAAATAGATGTATGAATGCTGCCAGCATTGCTGCAGAGGTTGAAGGGGTCAGCCTGTCAGTGCTCAGACCATACACCATACACCATACACCGCACACTGCATCAAATTGATCTGCATGGCTGTCATCCCAGAAGGAAGCCTCTTCTAAAGATGATGCACAAGAAAGCCTGCAAACAGTTTACTGAAGACAAGCAGACTAAGGACATGGATTACTGGAACCATGTCCTGTGGTCTGATGAGACCAAGATAAACTTATTTGGTTCAGATGGTGTCAAGCGTGTGTAGCAGAAACCAGGTGAGGAGTACAAAGACAAGTGTGTCTTGCCTACAGTCAAGCATGGTGGTGTGAGTGTCATGGTCTGGGGCTGCATGAGTGCTGCTGGAACTGGGGAGCGACAGTACATTGAGGGAACCATGAATGCCAACATGTACTGTGACATACTGAAGCAGAGCATGATCCCCTCCCTTCAGAGACTGGGCCGCAGGGCAGTATTCCAGCATGATAACGACCCCAAACACACCTCCAAGACGACCACTGCCTTGCTAAAGAAGCTGAGGGGGAAGGTGATGGACTGGCCAAGCATGTCTCCAGACCTAAACCCTATTGAGCATCTGTGGGGCATCCTCAAATGGAAGGTGGAGGAGCACAAGGTCTCTAACGTCCTCCAGCTCCGTGATGTCATCATGGAGGAGTGGAAGAGGACTCCAGTGGCAACCTGTGAAGCTCTGGTGAACTCCATGCCCAAGAGGGTTAAAGCAGTGCTGGAAAATAATGGTGGCCACACAAAATATTGACACTTTTGGCCCAATTAGGACATTTTCACTTAGGTGTGTACTCACTTTTGTTGCCAGCGGTTTAGACATTAATGGCTATGTGTTGAGTTATTTTGAGGGGACAGCAAATTTACACTGTTATACAAGCTGTACACTCACTACTTTACATTGCAGCAAAGTGTCATTTCTTCAGTGTTGTCACATGAAAAGATATAATAAAATATTTACAAAAATGTGAGGGGTGTACTCACTTTTGTGAGATACTGTACGATTTGAGGGGGCATTCGTGTGTATTTTCTGAGTAGGAAACTCATATTTACAATCATTACGATAGCATGTGAACGCAGCATTAACACAGGTCCTGCTTAAGAGGATAATGATGGCAGCTCATGGCTCACTCCTGGAGATTGAAACAGCAACCAGCCCAAAGCCTTAAACACTAAATCTGCTTTAATCTGGCTGAAATCTGATAAAAACAATGAGTTTAGTACTCTTGCCTGTATTATTGCCATATACGTCTGTACAGATCATTAGTCTGGGGAAGTAATTTGACACAAAGAAAAAAGATTGAGTTGAAAACAGAAGGAAAACTTTCTGGAGTTTTCTGGAGAGCATTTTAGTGAGGACAGTTCCATAATTTACTTACTGCTGCGTTGATAAAAATGTTACATTTGTTAAATTTAAACAACTAGATTTTTACATTTTTCTGAAAAACTATAAGTGGTTCTTGCTTGACACCCTGCTAGGGTGTTTTGGATAGTTACCTGGACATTGCTATGCAGTTGCTAAGATCTTTTCAAATGTCCTTTAGCATGTTGCTAAAGTAAAGTAACTAAGTTGTTCTGGGTTGTTGCCAGGTTGATGTTAGGTGGTTGCTAAGGTGTTCAAGGTAGTTTTTAAATGGCAGCTTATTGGCCAAAGACAAAAGAGCCCCCCTCCAAGTGATATTCTGATATTGATATGTATCTCAGGTCCCTACTTTTCATTCCAGACAAAGTCAGAAGTGGGAATACCCGAGTTGAAATTCCCCGTTTTCACATTCCAGTCAATAAAACGTCATGGTCAAATTTACATACCACGAGATGGTGCCATGACTCCATGTAGTGCTCTTTTTACATGTTCTTTCAATAAAAGTCATGAAAAGAAAATGCTTGTGTTGGTTTTAAAAAAGGCAACAAAAAATAAGATACAGGCTTTGAATTTAACATGCCAAACTGCGATTAATTCTGTGAATAATAGCACATTTAAGAAAACTACACATTATTAATTAATTCATGTATAATTCATGTAAGTCATGCCCCCTGACTAGTGCTTAAATTCTGTATTAAGCCTTGATGTATTTGTGTTCTATAGGGGGCAGTCAGCACAGCCTTAGATAACACGATTTTATGTTCAAAGACAGCTAGTCAGGAGACAGGAGTCTCAAAACTTGTTTTTTCGAAGTTTCAAACAAAGTTTTTAGACCGATGCTTTTGGAGCGTCTCTCACTTTAGTTGCATTGCATCTCACTACTTTTTGCGTCTTTAAACGCTATGTTTTTAAGATGCTGGGTCAAGTTAAACATAGTTTGAAAGTTGGCAAACGCATCTAAAGATCCCTGCATTGTGTTGCGCTCGGTCCAGTTTGACGAGGCATGTTGCTCATTCAGCTGGAGTTGTGCTAACTGCCCCCTACTGCCACAGATTCACAAAAACATCACGGTGGGACATCATGCTTGAATTGCTCCAATGGTAGTAACATTCTTTTTACAGAATAATTTACTGGAAGGGGCATGATTAATTGCGTAATTTTTTTTTTAAATTAACATGTTAAATCGACAGCCCTAATAATAAAAGAAGAAGCCATTGAAAATCTTAAGTGCTTTTCCTCTCAGTGGCCTTATTTAAGAATATTTAAGAATGAAACAAACCAAAGCAAAACATAGTTTTGCTTATATAATTCACCCATTCACACATAACTCAATAAACTGTTTGTGAAAGAAACATCTTACCCTACCCGAACAACGTCTTATTCATCTCCTGCATTTTACGCTGGCATCTTGAGTCCATTTCTAAATTGACTTCAAAATGAAAGCATCCTTTTCCTTTACCAGATGAGAAAATATCCTGATGAATCTATTTTTAGCTCATCCTGTGTCATGCTACTGTTCACAAATTAGATTAGTATTTTTGGCAGAGGCTGTGTGCTGTTTCTCATAGAATTAGTGCTTTGCCTGCATTTCATTTTGTGTGCTGGTTTACCCCTCACCTGCAGCATCTGGTTAATAATGTGAGTGAAGTTTAAACTGCACAAACCCCCATGAACACTGATGCCATGGACTTCAGTGCAGCACATATCTGCATCCTACCACTTTGCACAAGAACAATACTTGCAAGTGTTTCATTAGATTAACAAATAAAAAAGTTTTCCTCATATAGCCATAAATTGTAATTTTGCAATATATGTATGAAATCATGAGCACTCACATTAAAATGAAGACTCCAGTCACATCAGTAACCTTATAAAAGCTGTTTTATTCTACATGGAGAGGGTCCACACATGGGGGCGGCCATTTTAGAATCACATGACCAGCTGAATACTACTCACTTAATCTCAGTAACCGTCCTGTTATTTGACACTTTCACTCATTGATTAAAGTAATCATGACTGACTGTGAATACTACATTTCTACAATGACATCTGAAACCGAAAACTATTGATTTTAAATGATGTTGCATCCAAACCACTAGGTGTCACTGTAAGTCCAAGATAACACAAAGACAAAAGATACTGAGTGCATATTTTAACCGAGAGACTTTGTGGAAAACTGGCGAAAGAAAGGTGGAATAGATGAGGATTTTTTGGTGCATTGTGTCATCAGTAAAAATGTTCACATAATCTTTTAAGCTCATTCACAGTCTGATGCATATTGCCCATAACAATGGCAAAAAACTAGCAGTAATCACCAACTCCAATTTATGCAATTTACCAGGGGTCAGTGTGCACAGGTTTTATCAGTGCACCTGGAAACAAAATGATATTTTTGGCAGTTTTATTTTGGGGCTTCCTTTTATTTAGAGGAAAGCTTGGGAGTTTGTGATCAGGACAGGTGTGACTAGCCACTAGCTGGTAAATATTCAGATTTCACTTACCAGCTATTGATAAGTATAATGGCAAAAAAGTTCAGCATCGATATCCTTTCACTGCATATTGAGAGTAAACATTTACAAAGACGAGATCCACACAATACATTTGTCACTGAATAATGTCTATTTTAATATCCTATACAGTCAGTTGTTGATCAAAACCAGCTAAAATATAAACATTTAATTCCAATCACACAGCACAGATGTGCTGAAGAAGCAACGCTAGTTAATATGCGCTAAACCAAAAAACTTCAGGGAGATACTTGCGGAACTGTCACTTTTCTTAAAGAGACAGTACTATTTTAGCACTTGTTCTACATATCAATGTAAATACTTGCATATATTAGGGATGTCCCAATATCAATACTGGTATCGGAATGGGGTCCGATACCACGCTAATGTACTTGTGCACATGAAAATGCTCCAATATCAAAAACTGATACCATCTGATGTACGAATGTCATTACGTAAACATTCAGAGCAATACTTTAAATCACATTATGTCCTACTGAGATTATGTAACTGCAAAATCTGTGATTTAATGATAAAAATATATAGTTTGCATGTGCTGCTTGCATGTGAGTGTTTGTGAATGTGTGGAGCCGGTGTTGTGACAACATAAAGAAACACAGTGATCATAGAGATCCATGGCTCATACACAGAAAACACCATCATGAGCATCACACACCTTGTTTGTAGTAGATGACAGCAGGCAGAGTGCGAATTAACATTGTAGCTTGAGGCACATACAGACTTCATATTTATTTTATTTTAATTTAAATAGCAGCCTTTTGCTGTTTAATAGTCACTTTGAGTAAAATGAACAGTATTAGCTGAGAGAGAATTTCGTTCATATGTAAGCAAAATGGACATTTTAACTGAATCATACTCAAACAGAATCGAATCAAATTCAATTGAAATACAATCAAATCAAGAGCTTGTGATCGAGAAATCTGTATTAATACCCAGCCCTAAAAAAAACACAAGGGTTTACAAGAGTGATGTTTCATCATGCAGCCAAGTTCTTTTTAAGTACTTTATTGCAAGCATTCATTGACCAATGAGAACTTTAGACCGGTGGGAAAACTAATTCACACTATTTCCACTTGATTTAAAACATACAGTACACACTTCTTTCCAAAGCCTCAAAATGCTTCTTATGTGTTTCTATCTGTCAACGGCTCCGTCAGATATTTCTCAAGTGAGCAAGCACCTGTATCTGTACCTAAGCATAAATTATACTGCATAAAAAACAAACTTCTTGACTAGACGGTTCCTGACCTGAACAAACTGCAATGTGGAACAGACCTCAAGCTTATAGTTAAAAGCCAGACTAACCAAGACTAACCAAGTCAAATGAAACCCAGTTCTACCTGTATGGATGGCATCTAAACTTGTTGTAGACTAGATTTGAATTGGTAAGATGTAAAAGCTCTGAATGATAAAAACTTCACTTGACAACAACATTAATTCCTGATTATCGTCACTTGGGCCAAATGGATATTTGAGGGATGGTAAGCGCCCTCCTTCAAAGTATCTTTTTATTACCCAGAATGAAAAACACATTCCTTTCTCCTACACCCTTCTGGTGATCGCACGAATATAATCCAATATAAATCTTTATAAAATCAAGGCAAATCTGAGGTCCCCCTCACACTTAGTGTGATGTTTGCATGGACCATCAGATGAGCTGAGAGTGAGAGCTCCTCACTGATCAAACCTCCTCAGGCCTACAATGACTCAGACAGGAAATGAGTTTAATTCCAGACGTCTCATAGAGAGACACGAAATAAGACAAACTGGGCTGCCGGACCCCTAACAGGCCTGTTTATATTGGCCCTGGTGGTCCAGACACCACATCTGGATGAGAGAGGGGGAATATTTTGACACACACTCTGTTGTGTGTGAGAGGATAGTGAAGACTCGAGTTGCTTTATTATGGCTGAAATGTGGGCGAAGAGAGACGAGCATTCGGCTGTGCATTTCTTTAATGTTTCATAAGATATTCTTCAGTCACTAGGACACTTGTGTTTAATCAATTCCAGTTAGATTTTTCAAGCATATATTTTCTCTGGGACTTTGGGGATTTATTATACACTATGGAGGTGCCACTGTTAGTTTAAGTCCAGCTGTGAAGATGTAAAGGAGGACAACTGGGCCAATGATGTTTTAATCATTTTTCAGATGTGTCACACTTAGAAGGTCTGGGTCAAATCGTTTTTTCTAGAATTAAAGAGATTTTAAATTATCTTCTCAATGTTTAACCGCAGAGAATTTCTACAAAATCAACTCTAAAAAAGGGTTATCATCTATTCAGAGTTCATTAATTGATCAAACTAGAACATATAGTGTAAATTAGGGTAATTCCGGACATTTTTTTTTTTCTTTTCTTTTTTTTTAAATAGAGTTGCCTGTGATGGAGTAAGTCATGGAGCATGAAATGTTTATATCATAACTCAGGTGCTAACTTGATCTCATCACGTTATTATACATACATTTTTGCGAAAGGATTTTTATGTGGCCTCCCTTACAAAAATCGAGAGTTCATGGCAAATTTGCCACAAACTTGTTCGAGAGTGATCGCATTGTGTGGTAGCTCAACTGATACAGCGTTGCACTTGCAATGCAGAAGACTAGAGTACGAGTCCAGAAGAGTAAGCGAGTCGACACATGAGACGAAAGTGTCATAGAAGCACCACAAAATGATGTGCTTGCTTCAGCAATTGTGTTTTTCATCTCACCTTTGGTTTTATGACTCTATTGGTTAGGTTTAGGTTTAAGGTTAAGGGTAGGGAGGTAGGTTTTGTTGATTTTAAACTATATGAGGATAGAGAATTAACCTTAAAAACCTTATCTGTTTGGCAGAGCATATTTAGCACCACACAGTGCAAATTTCACCTTTGGAACTGCCACGTTACATGTAATGAACCACGTCATTTCATTTGGCAAAAATGTTGCCAAAGTCACATAATTTTCATGAGGTCTTACTGCAGATTGTCCAAATTGACCCTACATATGTTTTTAAGATTTTGGATCAAATTAATTACCTGTAAAAAAAAAATGATGGATTATATGTAATCTGGATTACATAATCAGATTTAAAAATCCAAGTACTTATAACTGGATTAAATTACATTTTAAACTACTTGCAATCGGACTACAGTTACTTTTTTTGGATTACATAATTACATATTAACAAGGCAATGGCAGTAAATTGTTAATCATTTTCATATTAATATCATAATATTCTTACCCCAAAGTGCAATAGACTCACAGATGAACATTTTGACCATGTGATCCTTTAACGTTACAATAGTACGATTTGCACCTCAGCTAAAGGATTTTGCACACCAAACGCGAATATTCAGCACGATATCTCGGCGCGGTAATGAGCCATTCTCAGCTGCAGCAAACATTCGCTTGGCAAAGCGCAATTTCTTTTTTACGGTGTAAATTTTTTACTTCATCAGACGAAGAAATTCCAAGACCAAAATTCTATACACTTTAGATCATTTTTATCAATGTCATTGCTGTTGATTTCAGGTTCATTATTGTTTGTTCATGTAATGTTTCTATTGTTTTATGCACTTAAAATGAACGATGTGTTTTAGAAAAAATATATTATTTCTTACTACCTTACCAAAGGGCCTAGTGGATGCCATCTCTTAGGGTCTGCCCGCTGGGTACACAATAGTTCAACTGCAAAATGTGCAGCAATACGGAACAAAGCCCATCGCTCTACTGTTGTTGCTGATGCAGTGGAGTCCATAACATGAAACTTCACCTAAAAGTTGACGCAATTGTTCCTTATGAGACTTGGTGGAACTTTGCTCTTTTAAAATATTCGTGCTGTTCAAAAGATAACTTGAACCTCAGCTTTGGAATTGGCGATGGTCTACCAGTAAGCAGTAAGGGTTAAATGTGTTTCAGTGTTTTTACATGAAAGCTTTGACCTAGGCAATGTTGTTGCTTTTGATTTAATGGTCATTCATTTTCATTCATTTTCATTCATTTTATGATAGTTTTATGTTGATTTTATGGTCATTGATGTTCATACTGCTGCTATTGTTTTATGCACTTAAAATGAACTTGATGTCTCAGTGTTTTGTATTATAACCTTTAGCCATGCACTGTCATTACTGTTAGATTTAATGTTTATTTAATGCATGAAATGTTTAATGCACTTTTTAAAAATGTCATTACAAGCTCTTTTTATGAGGCTCGTTTTGTTAGTAATAAAGAATGGAATACATTTTCTTCCTCTTTTATGTTAAAATCATTATCCTACTCATATACATGTGAAATAAAATAAAATTAGGCTGAAAGTAATCCAAAAGTAATCAGATTAGATTGCCCAAAAATGTAATCTATGAGATTATATTACTAATTTCTTTTTTTGTCATTACAAGTAATCCACCCAGCACTGATTACCTGCATAGGCAGGTTGTGGTGCTTACTAGTGAAGTCACATATAGCAGCACCTTAAATCACCCAAGTAGCAACCACCCATAGCATCATAGTGATGAGATTAACACAAGCAAGCAACACTCACTTCTTCAGAAAAAACATTAAAATCAGAGAAAACAGGAAATCATTTAGCATCATCTGAACAAAAATGTAGGAACAGTTAGGAAATTATGTTGGGATATCTGGGAAGCTCTTTTAGTGTGACAATCAACACTGATTCAGATATCAATTAAGAAGTGTTCTGACTTGATAATGATTCATTAATGAAAGATTTGAAGACAGGATTGGGACAGCTCACATTTGCATTATAGAAGCGTTTTGAGAGTGTACTTAGTAAAAATAACGTCTAGGTTATGTATGTAACCTCCGTTCCCTGATGGAGGGAACGAAACATTGTGTCGAAGAAGCGACACTAGGGGTCTCTCTTGAGCGCCGAATATGCCTCTGATCTATGAAAAAAATGGCCTGGGTGTGATAGGCTAATGAAATGACGTCCACGACCCAGTGGGAAAGCCTCTGTTTGGAGACAGCGTTCCCTTTCCGCTGTCCACCAAAGCAGACAAAGAGCTGCTCAGAACATCTAAAGCTCTGCATGCGGTCCAAATAGGTAAGCAAAGTACGTACCGGACACAGCAACGAAGGGGCTTGTCCTGCCTCCTCCCGGGGCAGAGCTTGCAGGTTCACTACCTGATCTCTAAAGGGTGTGGTAGGAACCTCGGACACGTAGCCCGGTCGCGGTCTTAGGATCACATATGTGTCTGCCGGACCGAACTCCAGGCAAGTGTCGCTAACAGAGAACGCTTGCAGGTCCCCGACCCTCTTGATGGAGGTGAGCGCGATCAGCAGGGCAGTCTTAAGAGAGAGGGCCCTGAGTCCAACTGATTCTGATGTTTGGCAGCAGGCGAGGGTGATCATCACATGGTGCGTGCCGCAGCGCCATGCTCGTCTCGGGACTCGAGTCTGAAGCCAGTGCTGAAGCGGTCTCATATGCATCAACTCTAGCGGCGTGACTGCCGCGGAGGATGCCATATGCCCCAGGAGCCTCTGGAAGAGTTTTTAAGGGACTGTTGTGCCTGGCCTGAAAGTGGCAAGGCCTCTCAGCACCGACTGCGCACGCTCTTTGGTGAGACGTGCTGACATTGAGACTGAGTCTAACTCCATGCCGAGAAAAGAGATGCTCTGGACTGGAGTAAGCTTGCTCTTTTCCCAGTTGACCTGAAGCCCCAAACAGCTGAGGTGTCTGAGCACCTGGTCTCTGTGAGTGCCCGGGAGTGGGCCAGAATGAGTCAGTCATTGAGGTAATTGAGTATGCGAATGCCGGCTTCTCGGAGCGGGGCAAGGGCTGCTTCTGCAACTTTCGTGAAGACGCGAGGGGACAGAGACATGCTGAAGGGGAGGTCTTTGTACTGATACGCCTGGCCATCGAACGCAAACTGTAGAAAGGGTCGGTGTTGAGGCAGAATTGAGATGTGAAAGTATGCGTCCTTCAGGTCTACCGCTGCAAACCAATCTAGATTGGCGGTGTGACTCGCAGCTGACTGCGTGCACAACCATCGGCTCCGAAGAAAATTTCTGAATGAACTCGACATATTTTCCCGCTTTTATACCCGTATGTCTGGGGGTGGGGTATGCAAATACTGTCTGCCAACTTCTCATTGGCCTTTTTTCATAGATCAGAGGCATATTCGGCGCTCAAGAGAGACCTCTAGTGTCGCTTCTTCGACACAACGTCGAAGTGAGCGACAGACAGGGAACAAAGAAGTTCCTGTTTTTATATGAAAGAGGCAATTATGTCTATATTTTGATTCTGTAGGTCAAAGATAAACAGCTCACCAGTTCCGCAAACCATTAAAATAAGACCTAGTAATTACTAACATCCACTCATAGCTGATTGTTGGATGAGGTGTGAACTGTTGTAGGTGATATAACACAGGTGAAGCCCTTGATTACTGTTGTGCTCTGATTCACACCTGACAGAATCTCTTACTCACAATACAGGAGCTTTAAGAGGTATGGGCCATGACCCATTTAACCAGCTACACCTCACAAATGATGTCAGACCTGTGTTTGCCATGTGCCCACAAACAGTGATACAAGCAGATGCCAGATTGGGTTTGTTGCTCTCGTGTATTCAGTCTGGATCATTTTATACAGAGTATTTGGTGTGACGCAACAAGTTTCCAGCATCAGGTAATTTTTCTTTCCCACACTGAATGTGAAATTGCTACAAGATGTGCCAAAATTACAGCCAATTTAGAAAAGATTAGATGTCTACACTGAAAGCTGGAGTGTATTTTTATGAATGTTAAAATTTTTATCAGGCCCCAGGTGTCCTGTGACTGATAGGGAATATGTGTCCTGCATTCCACTTCACTTTAAACATTCACTAACTAACTTCCCTTAGCACTGCTATTTTGGAAGTTCTTTCCACTTTGTAAAGTTTTTGCTGATAGACTCTCAACCTCTCGATTTTGAGCAAGGCTACACATATGTACACTTCAGGCAGCTTCATCTCCCAAAATGCAACTCAATGTGACATCACAGCAGATCATGCTTCACCTATCCCAGAGACTATTCAGGCAGAGATGGAGCACTTTTATTGAAATTAATGGAGGCTTATGTATAAATCTTGTCTGTTAAGAATGTTTTTTTATTATTGGAATGAACTGTTAGAAAGGATTAATGTGGATTAATGAAGTTTTACAAAAAGGAAATGGTAACATTACAATGAACACATAGTCTATGGCTGTGTAACAGTCAGTTTAAGATGGCTACAAGTATTATGCTGTTAAATCTTTCTGCTTAATTGACCCAACTTTAGTTCCATCATACAACAGAGTTGTTTGGGGGTGGGGTAGTTTTAGCTGGATCTGTGTGGTGATATCAGAATTGAGGTGCATTGTGGGATATGGAGCTGCCTGAAGCATACATCTGTGTAGGCTCTCTCCCTTGGCCAGAGTCAAGGGTTTGAGGGTCTGTCAACAGGAACTTCGCCCACTTAAAGTTGCGACCGAATTTACTTCCGTATTGTGATGTATCTCCAAGTGAATCAGCTTATCGAACAAGAAACAAATGTAGGGCGGGGATTTGAGTTTATCCATTGGTTGTTGATTGGATTGTGAAAATATGGCCGTTGTGTAGTGGAACGAAGGCAGATGTGAATGCGAGTTTACAGCGGACACACACACACACACACACCCCTACAACGGTGCTCCTCGAGTCAGAGCCGGTTATCTGTGAAATTGAGCAGCGATCTGAACACATTTATGATCAAACTGACAATATAAATGCACAAGTACATTTGTCTTTTCTTATGATGAGGCTGAGCCCTTGAAAAATGAGTGAGAAAAAGATAACCACATTTGAACCACAATACACTAAATCATTGAAAAAACACGTGCATTCAGGCGTGAAATGTCTTGAACTCGACCGCGAATTTGCCGTTATTCCTCCACATTTGAAATGTAAATTCAAGCCAGCTGACCCGTAACCAAGGAAGTTTGGGTTAAGGAACAATAGTTTTGAAGGAAAATTGATGAAAATACACCTTGCCCTCTTCACCAAGATGCGATTGACACCTCTACGCAAGTTTGTGGTATTTATATGAAAGGGGCAGTTTTAAGCGGACTAAATGTCCAGCATACGTCACCAGAGAGAAGTCTGTCGTTTCACCAGAACATCGAGTTCTTACATTTTGATTAAAGATTACGAGGTAAAAATAAATCAATAAAACATATGCATGGATGAAGCGTTCACAATAAAATGCATTTTGAAAATCAGGTGAATTTTCATTTCATGCTGACTTTTACAATGTGGAAAGGACTTCAAAAATGGATGGGGGATGTGCTTAGGCCGGGCATACATGGTGCGAGTTCTGACATTCGGGAGGTCGTGAGCCCCTGCACACATTACGAGTCAGTTTATCTAAAAATCGTACAGGTGCAATCGTTCGCGACATGACTTTACGACCTGAAGCAATCGCATGAATTTTTGCGCTATTTATCAATATAACCCATAAAGCCATAGGAGGACATTGCTTTAATTCCTCATAGCTTACAATTTTTAAATAAAATATAAGACTGGCATGGCCAGGGGCTTCAATAGCTGAAATCTGAAAGATTCAGATTTTAATGGGAGGCTGTGTGATTCATGAATGCATACATCAATGTGTTGCTGCCAGTTATTACACGACAATAAAGTGCACAAAATGTTCAAGATTAAAAAGAAAGTGCAGAAAATGTGCGCACCATTTCTGTCAGTTATACTTGGATTAATTTTAAGTGAAAATATGATGTTTAGTGCACAATTCTGAGTTATTTTAGTGGAGTAGGCTACCTGAATTATTCAGCTTTAGATGTAGGCTACATCCTTCTCATCTGTGTCACTGCTTGCATGTTGATAGCAGACATGCTGAGGAAGATCTGTGAGGTTTGTCCATGTAAATGTGCTTTAAATACACACGCAGCAAAGTTGAAAAATCTTGTTTAAGCACAGCGGTTGATTGACAGGTAGAACTTTCAACCTAGAAGTCCTTGGTTTCACTAGACATGCGCTTCTGGAGTTCAAAAACATTCTCTATCACATATCCACTATCGTGTGCATATACAATTATAAAAGATGCTACATCCCCCTAAATGTTGCCCTAGAACTGCAATGAATGCAAATATAACAAATAAAAATAGACCATGATGGAAATTTTACAACTGTGAAGATTGTTTTCTAGAGCAAACCCTATTGCAATTTTTTTTTTTTTTTTTTTTTTTTTTTTTTGAAGAGCAGAGCAGCATGATTCTGTAGAATCATTCCCAGTGATGTGGTCTTGAATAATTTGGGGAAAACATTTTTAACACATCCTTTTTCTCTAAATGTGTAAATGCTTAATGAACACTCATTAAGTTGTGACACCTTCTCCTGATTGGTCAACTTCAGGTTGATCACCAAATCAGTCCATTCAACCACGCACACCTCACAAATTCAAACCGACAGCGGCCACGTCTTTTTAGATAGTTAAATCGGGAGGTTGTGAGCTGCTCATAAGCCGCTTGGTTCTGCTCGTAATTCCTCTCACGCGATGCGAGCACCAATGATTTCCACACAGTCTCTCCCACTGTAAAAAATCGGTCGGGAGCTCACACAGCAGATGAAAATCCCACCATGTAAGCCAGTCTTTAGGGAAGTTAGCGAGTGGTAGGGATACAGTCGAGTTTTTGATGGTTAGATTAGTCTGAAAAAAAGAAAATCACTGTTAAGTGGTTTTAAGATTATTTATTATACAGCAGCACTAATGCAAAAAATCCATATCATATCACAATCGAACGTCTTAGTGGATGTATTTCTGGGGGATATGTGGATGCAAGGGACGCCCTACAATAAGAAAACCGATAAATACACAAAAATAAATAGGAGGTATATAATAACGGACACTCCAATCTAGGGCACAACACTGCTTATGCGCATCCCGAGCTCAGTGATGTGCTTCTTTGTAACCAGAGTGCCTCAAAAGTGCGTAAATCCAAGATTAATGTGGGTGTGTGCAACATGCAGCCTAATTCAAAGAATTCAATAGTTTTATCTTCAACAGTTTATTAAAGCAATCCATTGTCTGTCAGACACCCCAACTTAAAGAATAAAATACACATATATAGAATGTAAAATTACTGTCCACAACACCTTACAAATAAACCTGTGCACTATGAATAATAACTGGAACATCGCTTACAGCAGGCGATTTAAAATCCGATAATGACTCAAATTGACATTAATTGTTGTACATGATGAAGAGTTTTCACATTTAGGCTTACAAAATCTTAGGAATAATTATCTTATAGTATATATTTATACACTATGTATATTATTTTTGTCACGTATAAATAAAGCATTTCACGGTTTTAACTGTGGATTCTAAATTTGTGCGGTTAAATTAACAGGGACATTTTGAATCGTGTTTAATAGTGAAACCGTATATTTCAGCATCCCTAACAAGTGGACATAGTGGAACATCGGAAGTCCCACCTTACTTGTAAAAGAGCCAATTACTTTAGAGATGCCGACATCGCCTGTCAATCAACTTGAGAACACACATGCGCATAATCTGGACCATCCGGGAAAATAGCGTTTTTAGCATGATCTGAGCTATTTCAGAACAATTTCTGATACCATTGTTGTCAGATTTTACTGCTGATTTCATGTGATTTGATTGCAACCTTGACCAACCATTTTGGAGATTTCGGTCTTTCCCCATTCAAGTAGATAGGAGCTGTACAAAGAAATGCTAATCATCCAGCGCAACAATGCCCACTCACTTTTTCATCTTGTTTCGAAGGTATTTTCCCCATTTCTTTATTTTTTTTATAGGATTTCATAAAATCCGTATTAAAAGAAGTCTAAATCATGAAACAAACCAACCAGCTCTGAAGTAAATTAAAACATTACGAACTTTGATTGAAGCCAAATAGTATCTGAAAATTGGCTGTACACAAAGAGTGTATACTCTTTAAACCTCTTCAATAAATAAATTAAATACCATGACGCATTGGGAATGACTTAAATAAAAAACAATAGAAAAACTGCATAGGCCAGTTCGCTAAAAGATACCAAAAATACAACAATCTCGGGGCCACTGAAATGACGATCATTCAAAAGTAGCTGTGTGTTCTGACACACACATTCATTATATTATAGTAGATGATTTGCTAGTGGCTGATTTGTTTATTTGATCTTTTTGAGGGGAACGTGAAATGGACTTTGGTTTCCATGACCTGCTGGCTTTGACATCATGGCTCAGGACAGTTGCTAGCAAGGGTTAAATTGGGATTTCAGATGTAGGGGAACCCTAAAATGGGGTGGTGATTTTGGATCCCATCCTTACCATTTTGGCCCAATTTAACCCCTGGTCGCTAGGGTTTGGGACTGTACATGTTCTTGTGGTGCCATTAGCCAATGAGCATTGTCAGAAGGACGTCATTTTCCTTCAGCTCCAGAGTGATTAGTCGCATGGCATTAATGGCTCATGTAATTCACACAAAGTTCTGAACTTCCCACAAGCAAACATGGCAACACGTTGGTTGTGTCATTGTGGGTATTTGCCAAGGAGTTGCTAAAGTGTTTTTGAGTTTTTTTTTTATAATTTTTTTTTTTTTGTCCATTGCAATGCAGTTGCAAGGGTGTTCTGGATGGTTGCTAGGACTTGCTAAGGTGTTCAGAGTGGTTTGTTGTTCATTGATAAGGTGTTTGCACAAGCATATTTGCTATGGTTTGTTGGCATGCTGCTAAGTGGTTGCAAGCAGGTTCTTGGTGGTTGCAAGGACTTGCTTACTGCTTGGATCTGAGTATTTTTAGCACCCTGGGGTGGTTGCTAGGGCTTGCTATATTCTAGCTAGATGTGGTTGGTTGCTATTAGTGGTGTAAATTGGACGTTTCATCATGATACGATCTTGAATAGATTTTCTTGGCCTGTGATCCGATATTTGCAGATACTTAAAAGTCTGCCATGATTCAGTTCAGGGGCCTGCGATCCATATTCCGATATTATGTGCCTATTTTACACAATTGCATATATTTATTTTTTTGCCCTCAAATGCAACAAAAAAATATTTTTTTATTTTATCTCTTTATACACATTGGGACATCCACAACAAAATAAAGTACTTCAAGATGTTGAAAAATGATATAGATAAATAATATAGAAACTAAAGTCACAATAAGTGATCATCACTGATTTGACGACAGCTAATTTTGCAGTTTAGTCCAATCCAAAATACATACCCATGACTTGTTTCCAACTATCCATGCTATCTGCGGTTTTCTTGGCTACAAATTCCACAGTTGTAATTGAAAATTCTGTTACAGTTAACTGGGATAAATATTAGTAAAGGTGTTGATGTGTAGATGTGTGAAGTCTTATAACTGATGCTGGAGCTGAGCATGCGTTTCTCTTTCCCTCATTAGTGCTGTTCAGAACATCAGCGTTGTCAAGATATTTCACATGGTTCAACTTCTCCATGATACTTTTAAATGGCACATTCTCATGTAAAATCGCATGCGCAACGATATCGTTGGAAGCCCGAATTAAATGCGCATTTGAGCCGCTATGCATTTGTCACGAGAGCTCATATTTTGCGGGAAGCCCGGTTGACGCGTGCACACGCCGCACAGATAGCGGAGCACAATTTGGCTTCAAAGACCCCGCACACATCCATGTTCCACATGAAAAGCCAATTTAGGCGCTCAAAGTGAAATGAATGTAATACGGTTGCTTCATTGCCTGAAGGAAATGCATACGGACTGCATATGCATAAATGAGTGCATATGAGTATTAAAATAAAAGGTACATCTTAACAAAATTTCTATATCGAAATTTGCATGTTATATCGATAACATTGGATCGCTGGATCGTTACACCCCTAGTTGCTATCGGTTGCTAAGTTGTTTTGAGTGGTTTTCATGCGTTGCTATACACTTTCTTGGGTGTTCTAGGTGGTTGCTATGGCTAGGTGGTTGCTATGGCTAGGTGGTTAATTACTATCTCCAGTCAAAACAAGCCTCTTAAATATTCTGCTCCCTAGATACTGTATAACTTGGGTCCCTCTTTTAATGTAAATGCTAGGTACGGTCATCTCAGTGGGAATGTTTGTTTCATGTTCATGTTTGGTGAACTTTGTCATGTGAATTCACAGCATTGACCAATATGAAGTTGCTTGGTTGGGCATTGACCTCCAGTGTGTGCAGTGCTACATTAAATATTCACAATGGATAAGGTAATCATTTTAGTGGTGTTTCTTAATAACAGCATAAACAGAGGCTGCTTGGAAAGTAGTTATTGGAGGTTTATCACTCCCCCACACCTTCTTCACCTGCAGAATTTCACCATGCAACGGTAAATGTGACCGAGGCTCAAGACTATATGAGGTGTTTTCACCTGTTTTATTTAATTAACCGATAGTTGGATTGCTTACAAAAATAGTACAAACCTTTCCTCAACAAGAAGCATGGTTTGAGGTATCATTTATATCCGTAGAACCGACGTAATGAGCAATATCTATCGTAATGGCCATACCAAACATTTGGGTATTTTGTGTTATGCATGATGATGAAATTTTCAAATTTTAATGCTCAATGATTCATGACAAAGAACAGTTTGTTCCTCAAGAAAATCTCTTTCCAATAACCTCATTCAAGAACGCATAGAGTGAAAGAATGGGACCAGTTGTCCAAGATTACAGAATACATCTTTTCCTGATCCTTCATTGGCTTAAACAATTTGTATTCCCCTTCACCTCTACTGCTACCTTCCCATTCTAGCATTGGAAAAACACTGCTCTTCAAAAGAGTCTCTTTTTTTTCACTGGAATGTATTTTGCCACATGCTCCAAAACTCTAGAGATGTGTCTGCCGTCTGGTTTCCTTTATGAGGGGGTGAAAGACGTCTTCAGTTTTCCTTGCGCCAACACAAATTCCTCAAACTGCCTTATTGTTTGTGCAAATGTGTTTCTAATTTTTGCATTCTAAACTTTTTAACCCTGTAGCGTGTTAGTGTTTTGAGTGAAATGAATCAGCTATTAATTCTTTTTACAATCTCTTAAAAATCTTAGCGATCAGAAGTCCAGAGGTTATAAAATAATTTCTGTGTGCTTAAGTTTTAAGTTTGAAAACACAACCCCCATTTATCATGGCTAGCGTTGTGTGCAGCCTTTGTTAACAGTATATGCAGATGTCAATCAAGGTATTAGTGGTATTAGGAAGGTTTTATCTGTCTCCCCGTGCAAACAAGAATAGACACTGCACAATGCTGCGGTTGAAGATTGCTGCTTCTGACCAAATTCAAAATCCAAAGTATGCATCCTTCACAAAGAGGTCATACTAGAAAACACTGTCCCGAGCACTGAAACATGTAATCAAGTTGATGTTCAAGTCGAGAGAAATGTTGAATTTTTAACCCCATATTTTAGATGTATTTTCATATTTATTAGTCTTTTGTTGTTGGCATAGCAACATGCTAACTTCAGTCTATGGACCTTTTTCATGCATCCCAATGTCATCACGTCCAACTCTGACAGTTGTGTATTAGAACTTCCTCCTAAACTCTGTCAATGGAATGTTTTGAAGTATCCTTGCTTGAATTTGACAATAAATAAAAAAATGTATACCATTTATTTAGCTTGACACGCTAAATAGACGCTTGTCATGCTCTATTGTATTGCACACAAGTATCTGATGTGATATATACTGAAGTGTTAAGCCGCCTTTTCACTGTCTCTGACATTAACGTATTTCTCCCCCTAGTGGCATTCACATCAAGCCATCATTGTTTAGTCTGTATTTCATTATAAGTAAATGTAAGTTTTATTTTTAGCTGTGTATAGCCCTTTCAAGTTCTAATGTTAATTAATGAGGTGCTATACAGTTGGTAGTAATGTTTGTGCTGTTCTTCTATAAAAAGTAGTCAGACTCTGCTGCTAACAAAGGTATGCACTTCCCCTTTGATGTGATTTCATCCATTCAAATAACATAAAACCTTTTTCTTTGTTTCATCATACCTGGGGAAATCTTTGGATAAACAGGTAGGGTTTAAGTATTTCTGATGAATCATTAAAATCAACAATAATTCAGCCGTTTGGTCACAGCAAATTGATATAGGATGAAACGGAAGTTCCTTTACACTAGAAATGGAGCGGACCAGAACTAGCCTGCATGAAAAAGGTCTCCTGGAATCAATGGTGAGTCGAGTCTCTCGAGCCCTTTATGTGAGAAGCACAGAGTTGTTGGCCATCCAAAGCAATTCAATGAGTCACTTCTGAGGATACATGATGATGAGCTTGTTGCATTAAAGTGGACAGCAAGGCAGCTCACTAGGGTTTAACAATGCTCATGATATGCTCAAGTGTTCACATGCTAGCTACACTGACATTACACATGTGTTACCAGTTTCAGTTGAACCTGATTAGTTCAAAACAAATTCATGTTCAGCATCCTGATCACAATTTGATGATGTGTGTACTGATGCGACTGCATGATGTAATTTTGCTGGTGGTTCTCCAGCTGATGTCATGCGGCTTAATGAAATATACATCATGCTTCGAGAAACTCCCCACTGCCCTGCAGCACAAAGACTCACTGTAATAATCTTGCCACAGTCTTACTAAGTGTAACGTTGACTATGTCGCTTCAGATGTCATTTTCTGATAGCTTCTCATTAGTAGGGATAAATACTACATTTTGTTGGGAGGCTTAAAACGGTGGAACTCTTTGCCATAGTTAAAGATAACTAGTTGCATCAAAGTGAAAAATAGGCATGGTTGGTTTGGGTATTTTAGTCAATAGAGCAGCAAATAAACACACAGTTCTAAGGCCTGAAACATACTAAACATGATTATCTGATATGAAATCTCCTGCAGTGAACCACAGCATTGATTATTGTTACCATGCAGGAACCCCAGCGGTTACAGAAGCTACACCATGGAGCAGAACATACATCCCTGAGAATTTAATCCAGTCTGCCCGCTGCTCACATCACATGTTCCCAGAGCCTCCACCCTGACAGGAAGCACCAACCAGTGTCAAAACACTCCAGCAGTCTGACTGTTAGCTGGCCCTCAGTATGAGCACAAAGCACTGGTGCTGCAAACAGCAGGGATTATGTTGAGTATATGCTGATTTGTAGTTTCCAGTGAGCAAGCCACCTCTTTAAATATTACAACACATGCATGCATATACACAGATTACTTGACGAAGAACTGCACAGAGATCCAAATGCTCAAGGATTCAATAGCAAACAATAAAACTCCATAGACTTTCATTGAAGGAGTGACCCGAGCCATATCTACAGACCAGAATATCATAGAGACTTGGGGGTAGGCTTTTTTGTTCAGTAAGCAATCACCTAGCAACCACCCGAAACACCATAGCAACCATTATCAAAAACAGTTTGATCCCCTTATGCAGAATTTACACTACACAATTTTAAGCCTGATTTTCGCTCCCCAACAGTTTTGTGGAGATCGCCAAGAAAGACTGAAATCATAGGCAAACCGGAGAAGAACGCAATGTATAAATTATCAAAGATACGATTTGAGAGAAGCGCAGACGTGTCGCCGATGTCAGAGAGATATCTAGGATGTTAAATATCTGGATCTGTCTGCGATTCCAAATCGTGCAATGTGGAATATGTTTCGACTGAATACAACTACAGCATTGAGCTACAGCCAATGAGAGAGCACGAAACGGGCATGGGAAGTGTCAGTGGGAGGAGTCCTGATGTACCTGCAACAGAACATCAAATAGCATGGCTGAGGTAAAAAGAAAGTCTCATTGGACTGAAGAAATGGAGGAAAAATTAGTGGAACATTGGCAGGAGAACCAGTGACTATTTGATGATTCATCTGAACTGTACCACAACCGGGTGGAGAAAGTGAAGATTTGGAGAGAAATTGCCAATTCTTTTGGATAGTCAGGTTAGCAAATAGGTCGATTTTTCAGTAGGAGGTACTTTTTCATATTGTAACCAATAAAATATATGATTAAAAACACACACGTCATATTCTGAAATGCATAACATATGATCATTCATTTGTTTTCGTATCTCGTATCACTTCACTACTCTGTTGTGAAATGTAATTTAGAGTCCTGTCAGAGTCGTTGGGGATTCGTCAATAGTGAAATGTTTTGTAATGTGTTCACCTCTGTCGCCGATTCGTTGTGTAATTTGAAAACGCCACGACTTCCATGACAAGACAGACAGTTGTGTAATATGAACGTTACCACGATCCGACATCTTTGAAAGTCATGTAGTGTGTAGGAGGCATTAGCAACTGCATAACAATGCAATGGTATCCACACACAACACCCTAGTACAGGGGTCTTCAGCCATTTTCAGGCCAAGGACCCCAGTTACATATTGTATAAAATTGAGTAGCGTTTTATGCCTATAAAAATGTGTATGGTGCTAAGGTACCATATTATTGTATATACATACTTCATGATATTTACATTGCAAAGCCGTTGAAATAATAATTTAATGATTTATTATTATTAGTTGCTTTTAGAACAATAGCTTACTTGCCTGGTGTAAATAAATAGTTGCCGGTGAGATAATCAAGCTGGCATATATGGTCCTTAACGTTCCACACATAAAGACTGTGACTCATTGTTTTCCTCATTACAAATTTTTACTCCGTGAAATAAACAGTAATTTTGAAATATATGTAGAAAATCGATCACTCACATGAGATGAAGACTCCATTTTAGTAACCTTTATAGTTGTTTTATTCTGCATGGACAGGGTCTGTCTGTTTGTCTGTCTGTCTATCTATCTAAAATGTTGCAGACCTCTGCTGTCCCTGCTGAAAAGACCAGCCTAAGCTGGTTGGCTGGTTTTAGCGGGGCACCCAGCTGGTTTCAGAGAAGTTTTGAACACTTTTTTGCTGGTCAGGCTGGGAGACCAGCTAGCCTCCCATCTTAACCCAGCTTGGCCAGGCTGACCAGCCAAGACCACACTGACCAGATAAGAACAGCCTGACCATCTAAGACCACCTCCCAGCTAAGATCAGCCTGGCCAGCTAAAAAAAAGTGTTCAAAACACCTTTAAAACCAGCCTGACTAGACTGTATGACCAGGCTGGGTGACTAGCTAAAACCAGCATAAGCCATATATGCCAGCTTGATTATCTCAGCGGCAACTATTTATTTACACCAGGCAAGTAAACTATTGTTCTGAACGCAAAAAGCAACTAATAATTAAAAAAAACTGTAGTCTGTCATCAGTGTTGGGGAGTAACAAAATGCAAGTAATGGGAATACATATAACTGTATTCCACTACAGTTACAATTTAAATAATTGGTAATTGGAATACAGTTACATTCAAAGTATTTTGATTACTGAAGAGATTACTTTGCATTTTATTGTCATTTGTTTCATTATATATTTAGTCCTTTCAGATGGGTTAGTGTTACATATAAATGATGTGATCCAAAGTGCATTTGAACAGCGGTGAAACACTTTCTTATGATGTGTTGGCTGTCATCTGCTCAACTTCACAGCACGACCAACACAAAGCAGACGGGTTTTACTCATGCCACCCTCCACTGCAGTGTTGCTAAACCTGATGTGTGTCATGCATTGAGTGGCTTGTGATGAGTGGTGGTCATGTGAAGGGTTTGTCCAGGCTACGCACTTCTACTGACTAGCACTGTTTAGTCACAATAACCACCCAGAGCGCCCTAACAACACTCAAGCAACCCCCAGAACACACCATACAACCACCTGGCAATTCCTTAACAACCTCCCAGAACACCCTACCAACATCCTAGCATCCACTTAGCAACCACATAGAGAACCCAACCAGTGTCCTAGCAATGGCTAAGTAAACAGCTTAACTTCCACCCAGAGCTCCCAACAACGCTCTAGCAACCCCCAGAACACCCTACTCCTATCAACCACTGAACAATGCCACAGCAACCTCCAGAGCACCCAACTACATAGCAATGCCCTGGCAACCACTCACAACATCCAAGCATAATTAGTGAGTTTCACATGAGAAAGAACCACTCACATTTTCTTTAGAAAATACAACTCTAGTTCTAATCTGTTTGCCAGCAAACTTCCAACCACCCTCAATGTCTAAATAAGTGATCTCATTTGAATAGATGAACCCACCATCACTCAGCCATAGAGCAGCTCAACATCTTGATGCGTGTTCCTCTGTGTATTTGGATAAAAGTGGAAGTTGGTGGAAATATGCGTTCTACTCCAGAAACTGAGTTTAGGGAATACGGTGTTGACTGGATTAAATCAATAAACATATCAGCTCAGTCCCTTTTGACAAACACTGGCACACTGACATGTAGGTCATTCCATATGCTCTGATATTTGCACCAACAGTAACTCAAGTTTATCATTTGACTGAAACAATTTCTGCGCTGCTGACCCATCTAAGATCTTAGATCTCCACTTCTGAGCCCTGGATATTTAGTAGTAGTATACTATATTCAGACCATGGGATATAACCAAATACAATACAGTTACAATTATAGTAAATGAGTATAATCGATATTGTTGAATTTTATATGCAATATTTAGTTTGAAACACTTTGAAGCTCTTTGTTTTTAAGGCCAAACAATGTCATGGGACAACGAAATTACAACTGTAACACTGCCAATACTACAACCATTTAAAACAAAATTGAAACGACAACATATACAAATAATACATATAAAAGTATGTATAACACAATTGTATAAAAAATAAGCAAGTACACTGAGTGCTGTAATTACGATCATCATAAGATACAAACAAATTGCTGATTTATGGTTGCACAAAATAAATGCATATAAATGATGAATGCAATGCTGTGCTCATATTGATCCGGCACATCTGTGTCTAATGCCATATTAACCCATAACAGTATTGTGTGTGTAGATTTCCACACATTTCTCATGCATAATAAACCTGAGGATCTTACCTTGATTGTCCTCGTCCATATCTGCAGATAAATAAAAAAAAAAACAGTAATGTAGTGATGCGAACGCGCTCCAGACAGAAATATTCTTTATAATGAGGCTTGTATATGCTGCTTGTACAGACGCGTCCTGTTTTATCTGGAGTAAACGCTGTAAACTGATATATTCTATCGATTCTCTTTTATATCCCAATCCCAAGAAGTGTAACGCGCTTCTCCGTTCATTCACTGGCGTGGATCAATAACATCCACCCGAAACAGCGCTCCAGACACCCGGGCATCTGTGTTTCACAGAGACCGATACACGTCATCACACTCGCCCCGCCCCCGAGAATTTACCGATCCTACTACGGCGAAGACTTAATGAATATTAATTACGCTATGTTGACGTTGCCTGCTAGTCAACGTACCTAATTAATATTCGCGAAACAAGTCCAACACCCACGCGTAATTTTATTAATATTAATGAGACTAGCCTTTAACTAGCAGAATTCGAACATTAATAGCCGCTACTCCAAGCCTGCCATCATTAAAACTATTACATTTTTCAGGAACAAAATAACACTTTATACAATACTTACCTTGCACTGGTTAAAAAAAAAAAAAAGCAAGAACCCTAGAGTTGTCAAAACATTTATTTATTTATTTTTTCAAAATTATGCCCTTCCAATACATTTTATTTTAATAGTATATCATTATTGACTATTGATACATAATCATTGATATTGTATAATCGTTAGCCATGTATTTGCTCCTTATACATATTTTTTAATATACATTGTACCCAACCAGGTACACCAGTTAATAATACTCATAAAATGCAAATCTTGCCATAACTTGAATTTAAAGGAATAGTTCACCCAAAAATAGAAATTCTCTCGTCATTTACTCACCCTCATGCCATCCCAAAGTGACTTTTTTATGCTGAACACAAACAAATATATTTAGAAGAATATCTCAGCTCTGTAGGTCCATACAATGTAAATGAATGGTGACTCCAGTGGTTCTATCCATAGCTTCAGAAACACTGGGATAGGTGTGGGTGAGAAACAGTTCAATATTTAAATCCTTTTTCATGATCAATCTCCATTTTCACTTCCACATACAGGTGAAACTCGAAAAATTAGAATATCGTGCAAAAGTTCATTAATTTCAGTAATTCAACTTAAAAGGTGAAACTAATATATTATATAGACTCATTACAAGCAAAGTAAGATATTTCAAGCCTTTATTTGATATAATTTTTATGATTATGGCTTACAGCTTATGAAAACCCCAAATTCAGAATCTCAGAAAATTAGAATATTACATGAAATCAATAAAAAAAAAAAAAGGATTTTAAATACAGAAATGTCGGCCCTCTGAAAAGTATAATCATGCATATGTACTCAGTACTTGGTTTGGGCCCCTTTTGCATTAATTACTGCCTCAATGCGGCGTGGCATGAATGCTGTCAGCCTGTGGCACTGCTGAGGTGTTATGGAAGACCAAGATGCTTCAATAGCGGCCTTCAGCTCTTCTGCATTGTTTGGTCTCATGTCTCTCATCTTTCTCTTGGCAATGCCCCATAGATTCTCTATGGGGTTCAGGTCAGGCGAGTTTGCTGGCCAATCAAGCACAGTAATACCATGGTCATTGAACCAGGTTTTGGTACTTTTGGCAGTGTGGGCAGGTGCCAAGTCCTGCTGGAAAATGAAGTCAGCATCTCCATAAAGCTTGTCTGCTGAAGGAAGCATGAAGTGCTCTAAAATGTCCCGGTAGACGGCTGCGTTGACTCTGGACTTAATAAAGCACAGTGGACCAACACCAGCCGATGACATGGCTCCCCAAACCAACACAGACTGTGGAAACTTCACACTGGACTTCAAGCATCTTGGATTGTGTGCCTCTCCATTCTTCCTCCAGATTCTGGGACCTTGGTTTCCAAATGAGATGCAAAATTTCATCTCTTGAAGACGCTTCATCGCTTGAGACGCTTCTGACGTTGTTTGTTGTTCAGGAGCGGCTTGACAAGAGGAATACGACATTTGAAGCCCATGTCCAGGACCCGTCTGTGTGTGGTGGCTCTTGATGCAGTAACTCCAGCCTCAGTCCACTCCTTGTGAAACTCCCCCACACATTTGAATGGCCTTTTCCTGACAATCCTCTCCAGGCTACGGTCATCCCTGCTGCTTGTGCACATCCAACTTCTCTTGCAATTACCTTCTGAGGCTTTCCCTCCTTGTGGAGGGTGTCAATGTTGGTTTTCTGCACAACTGTCAGGTCAGCAGTCTTCCCCATGATTGTGAATTCAACTGAACCAGACTGAGAGACCATTTAAAGGCTCAGGAACCCTTTGCAGGTGTTTTGGATTAATTAGCTGATTAGAGTGTGACACTTTGAGCCTACAATACTGAACCTTTTCACAATATTCTAATTTTCTGAGATTCTGAATTTGGGGTTTTCATAAGCTGTAAGCCATAATCATAAAAATTATAACAAATAAAGGCTTGAAATATCTTACTTTGCTTGTAATGAGTCTATATAATATATTAGTTTCACCTTTTAAGTTGAATTACTGAAATTAATGAACTTTTGCACGATATTCTAATTTTTCGAGTTTCACCTGTACTTCTTTTGTTTTTGGTGATTTGCATTATTTGTGCACATCGACACTTACTGGGCAGGGAGAATTTATGGTTAAAACTGACTTAAATATTGATCTGTTTTTCACCCACACTTATATTGCTTCAGAAAATATGGATTTAGTCTTATGCATTTTTTATGCTGCCTTTATATGCTTTTTGGACCTTCAAAATTCTGATCACCATTCACTTGCAATGTATGGACCTACAGAGCTGAAATATTTTTCTAAAAATCTTTGTTTGTGTTCAGCTGAAGAAAGTCATACACATCTGAGATGACATGCGGGTGAGTAAATTATGAGACAATTTTCATTTTTGAGTGAACTATAACTTTAAGTGGATTTGGAAATACTGTAAAATTTTTCTTTAGCACAAACATAATGAATGTATTTATGCATCTGTCAATCTCTCAGCCAATCAGCTACTGAGGGAACGTCACGCCAGGCATTCGCTGCCTCATGAATCGTTGTTTTGCAGAATAAAAATGATAGTGGATTTGGAATGTAAATGTTGAGTGGGCTCTGTTAAACATTCAATTACAAAACAATGTGGACAAAAGTGTGCCCTGTCATGAGAATAAGACAAATGCAGGTGGTATTATGGGAAGGGACATTCTCATGCCAGACAGCATTTCATTGGAATAAAATCTGTGCTCATGTGTGGAAGATGATGTGTTTAATGTTTTTGGTAAATGTCCCTTTTACCATGCGAGAAATGTGACATTTAAATGTATGTATCAACTAAAAGGTCATTTTTAGGACTACACTAGCATATAGATTATCTGCAAAGCTAACAGTCGTGAACTAAAAGCCACAACAAAATCAAATTTTTATTAGATAATAAAATAATAAAAGAGAAAGTTGTATTTCATCTATTTAAAAAAAAGGGACTAAGAAGTGTATCTAGTAGTGATAGAGAAGTAATGAGGGGAGCTCTGCGAAACTTCTCTGATCTTGCCTTACATTGGGTAAATGAAAGTCTGGTGCAGTCTTACACGGCATGAACATTTACAACATTACACCTGTATGTGTCTGTATGCATGCCTCTCAGACCAAACAGGCTGCAATCAAATACACATTACCAAACCACTCAGGAATGAAGTTAGAAGTTCATTTTACAGTCCCCTGGAATTATTTTGTTATTCTTTGTTTTAAACGGCACAATTCAAAATGCTGATATATTCTGCTACTGAAAAAACAAGGGAAGAAGAAGACATGATGAGGAGATTACTGTGTACTGCATTACAGAGCTTTATCAGACAAGTATACACACATAAAGACATTATATTTGGTAACAGATCCTTTCACAATTTACAAAGACACAGCAGACACAGAAAATAAAATTGAGTAAAATGATATGCACGCTTCTTCAACTTTGGACAATTGCATGACCCAGGTGTTGATTTATTATCAAACTAACACATTTAAACTTTTCATTTATACGTAGGTCACAATAAAACTGACTTGCAAACTTTTTACAATATCATAATTTCCACCACACTAAACAATCTTGCATACAGTGCATATATATATATTGTGTATACATACAGTGGTAAGAAAAAGTATGTGAACCCTTTGGAATTAGCTTCTTTTCTGAATTAATTGGTCATTAAATGTGATCTCATCTTCAAAGTCACAAGTATACACAAACACAATGTGCTTAAGCTAACAACACACAAACAATTATAATCTTTCATGTCTTTATTGAACACACCCCATTAAACATTCACAGTTATGTGGAAAAAGTAAGTGATCCCTTGGATTTAATAACTCCTTTTGCAGCAATAACCTCAACCAAGCATTTTTAGTAGTTGTGGATTAAACATGAACACTGTACTGCTTCAGTTCAGCCATGTTCTTTCTATTGGGTTAAGGTCTGGGCAAAAGGTGGATTTTCTTCTTTTGAAGCCATTCTGTAGTGTATTTACTTCGATGTTTAGGATCATTGTCCTGATACATCACTCAACTTCTACTGAGCTTCAGCTGGCACACTGTCATGCTGACATTATCCAGTAGGATATCTTTATAAACTTGGGAATTTATTTTTCTCTCGATGATTGCAAGCGGTCCAGGCCCTGAAGCAGCCCCAAACCATGATGCTCCCTCCAGAGTACTTCACAGTTGGGATGATGTTTTCATGTTGGTATGCAGTGCCCTTTTTACACCATACGCAGTAGAGCCCGACCGATATGCGATTTTTGAGACCGATACCAATTTTAGAGGGGGAAAATTCACAGATTAACGATATGGTGGCTGATATAGTTAACGTTTGAGCTGGAATGAAAACAGACATTTTCTATGATTTATGGATTTTGCACCGATATGATTATGAGAGGTACTCAGAAGGCAGCTTTCTTAAACAAATATTTTTATCAAAGAATATTTGACATTATCATTATACATTGTCAACAAATTCCAGAATTGAATACTGAAAAAATAAAGAATAAATAAAAATACAATAAATAGCTTTAAAACACTTCTGTTTAGCTAGATCAGCTGACTATATTAATACTGCAGACACCGTATTCTGCTATACAAGTTCAGGGGAAACATTCAATGGTGGAAAACCAGACTTTTAAATATTACATTTTGTAAATGCAATGACTGGAATTGTTCGGTTGAAGGGGGTGACGAACTGTGAATTCTGAACAAAACAGTTTGGTGAATACATGTTTACACATTAGCTTCCTCTCTGCTGACAAGCATTGAAAGTAGCTACGCGGTTAGCTAGTTAGCTATAAGCTCGTCACAGAGAGTAAAATATGGACCATCATTGCATCTCACAACTAGGTAACATCGTACCATGAAATCAACTCTCAATAGACAAAATCCACCACCGCACCACTGTCTGCTGAGCTGCAAAAAGATGCTCTGATGTTTACCTTTCAATCTGCTACATTACATACTGCACTGACAAACTATAGCTGGCTAGCAGCAAACAGATGTGATAAACATGAGTGACATGGTTGTCAGGACAGGGTTCATGTTATATTAGCTATATAAAATGATGGGGTCATTGTTTATTAACTTTCCAGTATGTGTTTCACAAACTAGTTAGCAACTTACCACGAAGAGACCGCTCAACTCCGCACCGCTCAACTCCACCCTGTCTGCAGAATCACCGTCAGCTCTGTAAACAGTGAGTCGGAGTGTGCTCTGCTGGACAAACGACATAATGACACAAATTCTAAATCATTGTTTTCTGCATTATATGTTCTGAAAAAAATATTTCATATCTGCGCATATCTGTAAATATAAGGCAAAAAAATCTAATATCGGCCGACCGATATATCGCAATGTTATATCACTAATATATCACTATATACGTATCACTAATACGTAGTGCTCCGGTTCTTCCCAAACAATTCAACCTTAGCTTCATCAGTCCACAAAACATTTTCCCAGTAGTATAGTGGGGTGTCAAGGTGGTGTTTGGCAAACTTCAGGCATGCAGTAATGTTCTTTTTGGAATGCAGCGGCTTCCTTTGTCTTGTCCTGCCATGGACACTATGGCTGTTTAATGTTTTCTGTATAGTAGACTCATGAACAGAGATGTTAACCAGTTTCAATGAATCCTTCAAGTCTTTAGCTGTCACTATAGTGTTCTTTCTTACATAATTGAGTATTCAGTGGTGTGTCCTTTGAGTCATCTTGGCTGGATGGCCACTTCTAGGGAGAGTAGCCACAGTACTAAATCATCTCCATTTACATAGTTTGTCTAAATGTGGACAGATGAATATCAGTGTTCTTCGAGATAACTTTGTATCCCTTTCCAGCTTTATGCAAATCAAAGATTTTTTTGTGAGGCAAGGTCAACATCAGCAGATGCTTCTTATGAATAGCAAACTCAAAATGTTTGAGTGCTTTTTATAAGTAAAAGTAGCTCTGACCCACACCTCCAATCTCATTTTATTAACTGGATGCCAGGTTTGCCAACTCCTGACTCTAATTAGCTTTTGTTGACATCATTAGTCTAGGGGTTCACATACTATTTCCAACCTACACTGTGAATGTTTGAATGACGTATTCCGTAAGTACAAGAACAATACAACAATTTGTGTTTTATTAGTAAAAACAGATTGTGTTTGTTCATTATTGTAACTTAGATTAAGATCAAACCTGATTTGAAGACAAATTTATACAGGTTATTCCAAAGGGTTCACATTCTTTTTCTTGCCACTGTATATATACACAGTGTGTATATATACATATATATATATATATATATATATATATATATATATATATATATATATATATATATATATATATATATATATACTGCTTGTATAATTTTTCTTTTTTGTTTTTCAAAGTAAGTGTATTTCTTAACCAAGTGGACAAAGTGTCAGTGAAGAGCATCCTTGAGATAAAATATGAGACAAGTGATGTTTGAAAAAAATATAAGGTAAATATCACTTGTGAGCAGGATATTTTTACTGGGCATCTTTTTCTAATAATTTTGCCAAATAATACAAAAAGTATGATTTAATTGTGTATTTATGATACATAAAATGTTAGCTATGAAATTAGCCTTAGCAAGACAAAAGAGTAGGCCATTTTATTTCAAAAACATAAAAACATTATTATTATAAAAAATAATTTCCATCAGTGTGATTTCCAGCACATTTTATTAAACACAATACAGAATGGAAATGACACTGTTGTGTGCATTTTTGACTTTCAGGGAAAAGACTTTAACTATGCTAATGGATCAGTCTTTATTTCTCTGAAAATATCCATGTGACCCTGCATGTAGTTTTACTCAATATGAAGTCTTGACTGACTTCAAAGTCTGTCCAGATGTTACATTTATACATAATCATTACTACCAGATTCTGTTTCCAAAAACTAAAGAAAAGAAGCTGCAGACTCTCCATCGAGAGTGTGAAAATGTGTGTAGGTGGACAGAGTGGGAGTTTTAATGGATGTGTGTGAATGGGGACTTGAGGGAGCTTTAGGTTTTGGGGGAGTATTTCCTGTTCTGGGAGCAGATGTCGAACGCAGTCCAGGAAACACTTTGTTTTCCCAGTTTTCCATGCATACACATTTAGAGAGAGAGAGAGAGAGAGAGAGAGAGAGAGAGAGAGAGAGAGAGAGAATTGAGCCACAGACAAGCTCTGATTTGAATACATCAAAGCTACTCACTGAAAATAGGTCACATATGATCTTTGCTGCACAAATACTGTATGCTCACACACAACTGACCATTTCATTAATTAGTTAGTTAGTTTCATTTTGGAGGCAATTCTGCAAGTGTTGCATTGTATAATACTAATTAAATAAGCTATGAACCATCATTTGATACTTGGTGACTGATTGCTTGGGAAGAAGGATAGTAGATATCCGTAGGCAGATATCTCTTTCATCTGATCAGGATACGTCAATTATGCCCCCATCTTGGATTGGTAAAAAGGAGACTTCAATGGAGGAGATCCCTCAGAGCACTTCATGAACTGTTTTTGTGTGAAACCAGTTCATCATATAATAAATTGACTGTCTGAGTGCTACTCTTCAATTTGTCGCCATTATATATTCATTTGAAGATAAATTAATTTGGAGATTAAAAGACATCACAGAGATTTTGCAACAAACAGGATTTATTTACAGCACTAACTATTGTAAAACTCTTAAAGCATTTTCAAATATATGGTTGTACTTGTAAAAAAAAAAAAAAGACTGGCTAGCATATGTATTATGAATACACTGTGATTATTTAATATCTGTGTCATTTTTTATGGTAGTATAGACTATACATTGCACTGCAGTTATTATATCAGTTTAATTAATAATTGAGTCCCAGGTCATGGTTAATAATATATGTGGATAGAACTTTCTATGTGTATGATATGTGCTATATGATTTAATAACAAATATATGACATGAATAAACAAATAAAATGGCAAGAAAAAGAATGTGAACCCTTTGGAATAACCTGTATAAATTTGTCTTCAAATCAGGTTTGATCACAATCTGTTACAATTATGAACAAACACAATCTGTTTTAACTAATAAAACACAAATTATTGTATTGTTCTTGTACAATCAAGAATAGTTGCTTTGCATAAAGCTGGAAAGGGTTACAAAGTTATCTTGAAGATCTTAGATTTTCATCTGTCCACATTTAGACAAACTATGTAAATGGAGATGATTTAGTACTGTGGCTACTCTCCCTAGAAGTGGCCGTCCAGCCAATATGACTCAAAGGGCACACCACTGAAAGCTCAATGAGGTAAAAAAGAACACTAGAGTGACAGCTAAAGACTTGAATCATTGTAACTGGTTAACATCTCTGTTTATGAGTCTACTATATGGAAAACATTAAACAGGCATGGTGTCCATGGCAGGAAATCACAAATGAAGCCGCTGCTTTCCAAATAAAAACATTGCTGGGTGCCTGAAGTTTTCCAAAGACCACCTTGACAAGTTTTGAACTGTTTGAAAGAACATGCAGCACTATGAATGGCATAAAAAGGGCACTGCATACCAACATGAAAACATCATCTCAACTGTGAAGTACTCTGGAGGAAGCATCATGATTTGGGGCTGCTTTGCTGCTTTGCTGCTTTGCGGCCTGGACCGCTTGCCATCATAGATGGAAATATGAATTCCCAAGTTTATAAAGATATCCTACTGGATAATGTCAGCATGACAGTGCACCATCTGAAGCTCAGTAGAAGTTGAGTGATGTATCAGGACAATGATCCTAAACATCGAAGTAAATACACTACAGAATGGCTTCAAAAGAAGAAAATCCACCTTTTGGAGTGGCCCGGTCAGAGCCCAGACCTTAACCCAATAGAGATGCTGTGGAATGACCTCAAGAGAGCCGTTCACACCAGGCATCCTAAGAATATGGCTGACCTGAAGCAGTTCTTTATGGAAGAATGGTACAAAATTCTTCTGAATGTTGTGCAGGTCTAATCTGCAGCTAACGGAAAAGCTTGATTGTGGTTATTGCTGCCAAAGGAGGATTGTCCAGTTATCAAATCAAAGGGTTCACTTACTTTTTCCACTAAACTGTGAATGTTTAATGATAAGTGTTCAATAAAGACATGAAGGTATATAATTGTTTGTGTTGTTAGCTTAAGCACATTGTGTTTGTGTATACTTGTGACTTTGAAGATGAGATCACGTTTAATGACCAATTAATGCAGAAAACCAGCTAATTCCAAAGGGTTCACATACTTCTTTTTGCCACTGTGTATTATTTATGTTTTTGGTGCTAAATTCATTTATGGTATGACCACTCCCACCACTTTTATTTGAAACATTCCTGCGGATGGATGCATTTGTTTTAAAAGTACAAACATTTGAAGACCCCTTGACATAAAATGTTTTGAGCATGAGGCTTCTACTGTATATGCCTAAACGTTGGCATAATTGACTTTTAGCTGATAAACGCAATTAAAAATGTCTCCTTTCTTTTTGCAAAAACATACCAAAAATATTGATTACACATCTTACACTAGACAAATTTGTCTTAAACGCTCTCTAGAATAAGAATATATTGATGGTTATATGGATATTATTGATGCTGCATTAGCAGTTGTCCCATTTACCACAATCTTGACAATAATGCGTTGGCATGTCCACCATATTGAAAAAGTCAAGAACCATGGAAGAACACGTGGAAGTGAATTGACAGATGCGGTCTGCAACAGCCTGGAGTCTTTCCCAGACAGCTTTCACAAGATTTGATTTGTCATAAACATTGTACAATATAGTGTATGATATAAAACTTCCAAATGAAGTATTGGTAAAATGCTCTTCTAAATAATGTTGATCACCAGAGTAGGCTACAGACTGATGCTTTAAGCTAATGACTTCGTGAACACACAAAAAAAGAAACTGTGACACCAAAATGATACTTGGATCCCTAATACATTTATATAAATGTTAACCTAAAATAAAAAGTAAAAGTCCATGGGCACAGTACGCATCAACTACACTGAAAAAACAATCCATCATTTTAATGTATAAACAATACAAAAATGCAACAGTGAAAAACTATTAATTGGTTAACCTTACTATGTAAGGTAAACAATGATATTGTATTTGACATAATGTAATCTTAGATTAGGGAATGGAAACACCATTGATAGTCGAACTTAACTGCCAAAACAAACACACCCCTCCCTTCAGTGCTACTTTGGAAGCTCCGCCCCCACAAATTCATGCACACATTCATTCCTTTTACCTCTCGGAGGTCTCTCCACTGCTAAAATATCCTCGCTGATGTTGATGTGGCTCCTAGCCCTCAACTTATCACAATCCTTCTTTTTTTAGTTTATATTCGTCTGAACTTTTACACTTGGTCTGTTTCTCAGCCATTTGTCCTCCATGGAGTTTACAAAGTTCACATCAGCCATATTTGCCATCACTCTACTAATGAATTTCCCTCTCGCTCTGCCACAACCCCCATCCTGTGCACGTGCAAGAACCACCCCCGGTTGTTGATTGGCTGACGTGTGTTGTGGGTCTGATCCACTTTGATTTTATCCCATTTACAGAGCCATGGTTGTGTACAAATACTAGATTTTTTTTCTTTCCCAGCCCACCCACAGAACTGACAGCTAGCAGATTGTGAGGAGAAATTTGCAGCATTTGACAAAAAATGTTTTGGATTTGAATTACTGAGTGCACCTTTAATACATGTACTTTATTGTTAAAATTGCAGTAAAAAAAGTCCCTATGCAAACTACAGGTGCTGGTCATACAATTAGAATACCATCAAAAAGTTGATTTATTTCAGTAATTCCATTCAAAAAGTGAAACTTGTATAATGTATACATTCATTCCACACAGACTGATATATTTCTAGTGTCCATTCCTTTTCATTTTGATGATTATAACTGACAACTAATGAAAACCCCAAAATCAGTATCTCAGAAAATTAGAATATCTGCATCTCCATAAAATTAGTCAGCAGCAGGAAGCATGAAGTGCTCTAAAACTTCCTGGTAGACGGCTGCGTTGACCTTGGACTTCAGAAAACACAGTGGACCAACACCAGCAGATGACATGGCACCCCAAACCATCACCGACTGTGGAAACTTTATTTCTGGCTACCACAGCTGCCAGTTTTTTTTTGTTTTTTTTTACCATAAATCTTTCTTTTTTCTTCTTCTTTTTTTTTTTTAACAGTGTACACATTATTGACTTTCTGTCATAGGTTGAACTAAACCTCTTTCTGTTTATTCCAGACGTAACCCATTATCCCAGGGAATGATGAATGTCTGAAGATTTGCCAGTGTGCTCTGCACCAGAGGCGACTGCCCTCAGGCAGCATATGTCTGGCACAATATGTCTACACTCGGGGAAGATGACGGCACGCTGACCGAGTTCTTGTGGCCTGATTAAGCAGTCAGACAAACAAATATTCATCTGCCCCAATGCCTGCAGTGGGGTCACCCCTCACCCCATCACCCCATTCACCCATACACACTTAACCAGAATGAATCTGTGCTGGTCTGTGGGTTATTCAAGCTACTGTGATGTTTCAGAGTTCGGCTTGTCATCTTATATATTGAAATGTGCATACCGTCTTTCAGGCTTCTGTAGTGTGGAATTAATTATTAGTGGTGCTTGCTAATGCAAGAATCACTATTTCTTTATATGTACGATCTAATTGCCAAGGGAGGTGCCATTAATTGGTAACAAATCTAAAAAATTTAAAAACAAAAGCGTACAAATCTCACAGATCTGCACAAAACCAAGAAAGGGCAGGATGATTGGAGACTGAAGAGGACTTTGTTATTGTAGTATTTCAAATATTAGTTTGATCCCCTCAAACAAACCCTCAGAAGAACTTTGTAGTGATTCAAATGAGGCCTACAAAAGTCATCATATATCATGATCTCTAAGAATTATGTAATACTATCAGGGTTCTCATCACCCTGTTGGGACTTATATTGTGAAAAAGACTGTACATTACCCTACTTATTATTGTTAGCATGATTTTAGTGTCATACAAACAGGGATTGACTTGCATTTCAGCATTAACCACATGACAGGGCTTAAAGCATTATGACAATAAAGTTGTAATGTTGGATAAAACTTTGCACAGATAAGATTAGCAAGCACATTTATCACACTAATATCATGTTAACATGAATAATGTTTACATCTTGTGGCGACTCAAACAGTGTGTAAATGGGATGAGTAAATGTTGAGAGAATTTTCATTTTCGGGTGAACTATCCCTTTAAATAAATGAAGAGGAAGGAATATATATTATATATATAATATATAATAATTGAAGGAATATCCTTTTAAATTAAAAATTTGAAATCAAGGTAACAGTGAGGCACTTACCATGGTGGAGCTGATTTTCATGAGGGTTTAATAGCAGAAATGTAAAGTTTAAAAATGTCTAATAGCACTAACATTGAACCACATGTTCTTCTTGTGTATTACTTGAGCTGTAAAGAGGTTTAAATCATGTTTACAGTTGATGGGTTTACACCATTATGTCATATTGGCAATGAACAGGGGTGTAAATGAACAAATTACAAATACTCTTGTTACTCAAATTAATAATTCTTTCTGGAGAATTGGAAATGGAATACTTTTACTTGAGTACATTTTTAGTGCTATAACTACTTTTACTGCACTGTTTTCCTCCGTCTGTGTTTGCTACATCCCTGAATTTGAGTTTTTGGCATTAATCAATCTTGTGACTTCTAATCAATCAATCAAATTGCACATAGAAAACATAAACAGAAGCAATAGATCTGATGCCAAATGCTATTAATTATGGAGAAGGTGGCGGTTATGTGAAGGATGCCACAAGTAGCAGTACAAGACCTGGATGGCCATATGGAAAAGGGTTTTTCGCAATGAAGTCCAAGAAGGGCAATTGTATGATCATATACCTCTAATTTAAAGAAACATAATCAAGGAAAATGTATATTTCTGCTTTCTAGATTAACTGTATATATCCTGTAAATTAGCTATCATGAAAAATATTGGGCTGCTGTGTGAAATGGGCAATGTTAGCAATCAGTGCATTAGGTGAGGTTAACCACTTCGTAGCGTCACAGATTTATTTAAGAAGTGCCCAGCAGAGTAGCGTCACATATTTGTGTCTTTGGAGTTGACAGCAAAGTCACAAGCTCCCAGACATTCAATTTGTTTTTGTGCCGAGCTACCGACACAGAGAGACACAGATTTACAATGGCTTTCACAGAAACATCTACTCAAGCATTCTTTTTAACCACATGATGTTTATGTAACGTTACAGACAAAAAATATAATGTTAACAATGTACACACATACTGATGTTTGTCTTTATCATTTTAATTGAGGACAAAAAATATTGAAGCTCTTATGCTGTCATCAAGTGTTTGACTCTTTATTGCATGTAAAGAGTCTTTTTATGTTGTATTTTACTACGAGCTTAGTCCAAAGGAATTGCTGAAACCTATTTTTAATGCCATAACAGGCACAGTGGTATACATAATAAATAATGTACATTAGTCAAAACACCAGATATAATATCAAATTTGCGGTATCAGCACATTATATAAATATTCTAAAAAGAAAAATATGTGTTTACAGCTTCTATATTATTTATTATGTAGTGATTTTGTGTGTGAAATGAGTAAAGGCACATGAATACACTCCACATTCACATATATTATAAGTAGACTTTCATAAACAGACCAGGTTTATGTTTGCAGTACAAAGGGTTCATGAACTGCAACTATTTATTTATTAAGAACATCATTTTTGTCCAATGCCCATGTTGACCAGTTGTTTAGCACCACCAACTCACTGGATTGAGCAGTGTAAAAGTGACAAAAAGCTTGTATCTCATTGGTTAGTTTTCATAGCAGTCAAAGAAAAAATTGGACTGCTCTCTGTAAAAAAAATCAGACATAAAAACATCAGACTGTCGGCGGATGATTTGTCAGACCCGAGGTGAATAGCAGCATAGTAATCCATTGTTCCGATTCAAAAGCTCAATCGGAACGAATATTTGCACTGAAAAAAAACCCGGACTTGGTGTGAATAGGACATTAGGGGCTCTGTATGTCTTTACTGGAACTTTTGAACTCCCGCCCCTTTTTGGAGCATGACCCCGAGCTATATCCTTCTTGTTTAACTCAATTTAAACGAAAATATTATGCATGTATACTAGACACTCTTGGATTTGGACCAATGGCTACTTCCTGATTGCTATGTTCAATCCGGTTTTCATGCTGATTGATCCAGAGTGGATGGGCTACAGGGCTGGACTGGTAATCTGGCATACCGGCAATTTCCCGGTGGGCCGACACACTTTGGGACTGATTAGGGGCGGACTGGCCATCGGGAGAATCGAGCAGGCCGATGGGTCAGCCGCGAAACGGGCCAAGTGAGCTGCAATAAGCTAAAATGAGTCGGCGCGTTATGCAAAACGGACCACAAAATGGTGCCGTGATATGCAGAAAAGGACAGCGAACTTTTGGGCAAGTTGCTATGTAAAATCCCAAGCCGATTTCTCAGTCCAGCCCTTCATCTCTGTAATCATATTTTTTGCACTGATACATTTAGTAGTTATTATAAATAAGTGTACTGACAGTTACTGAACACAGTTATGATCTTGTGTCTGTACTTTTAAAACTGTGAGTATTTTAATGTTTACAGATTGGCCCCCATTCACTTCCATTGTAAGTGCCACACTGTAACCTCCATTTATTCATTTTATTTTTTAAAGAAAAAGAAGTCTAAATGTTTTTTTTGTGGTAATCAACATCATGCCACAAATGCCGTTGATTGAGCTTAACTCCATTCAGACTTTATCTTAAGGAAATCTCATATGGTTCATACAATTCTCTTTTAATATAAAGGTCAATCATCACACATCCATACACACAGCAGTTCTATGGATGTGTGTGTGTGTGTGTGTGTGTGTGTGCGCGTTCCCCTGTACACAAAGGATGCACCTGCATGGTACTAAGCTTGACCTGGTTAAAAAATACCCTGACGCTGTTTATTTCATTAAAATGGATAAAATATGCATGTCTCAGATGCATTTTCTGATTTCTCTCTGTGTTTGTTTGTTTGTTTCAGTCTATGTTTGTTAACCCTTCTAAAACATTTCACTGAGTAAATCCTCATGTGTAAATCTTTGTTTTTTAAGAGTGCGGTGTAAATCCTGTATGTGTGTAGGGGGGTTGACGTACAAAGTATTAGGCAGTTGCCTTGGCAACATTATTTTGCACTAGTCTGCTATCAATCAAGCGTTGCTGAAGTTATGGGATGTGGAGAGCTCGGTGAAGTAGGCAGATGGGATTTCTTTTGTAAGCTTAAGCACATTTTAAAAGCTATGAAACAGAAGAATAAGTGAGGTTAGCTAGTCAGAGGTGTTGTTATGAATATAAAAAATAATTAGACACATACTGGAAAAAAAACAGCTCCTATGGAAACTAAGAGATAAATTAGAGAAGGTACTTCGCTTGTTCTTTGGGGCACCTTAAATTCAGGAAATTATATTTTTTCACAGGCAGTAGAAGGTTCTGGAGTTGGATATATTGCTAGATATTAATGTTACATGAGATATTCTTCAGATCAGTGTATTGGTTTCTGGTTTTATTTTATAGCAGTTGTATGAATGAAAATAATTAAAATGCTGTAATCATGCATAGCTGGGATAGAAACTAGTTTAAGGAGCGAAAGATTCTTTTTTTCCCCATCTTTCCAAAAGATGAATGAGAATGTGTGCCATCAAGTGTCTAAAAACTAAACTACAGCTCTAGAATTTGAGATCATATGATCCTGGTGCCATCACTTCAGCCGTTCACTTGATGTAAAAGAAAACGGGACTCATCTTCCACTGCTCCAAGGTCCAGCCCCATACTCCGCAGTGTGTTGTGACACAATCCTCCCATAATCATCATTAAAATTGCCACAGTAGACCTTCTGTTGGTTCGGAACAGACGGCATAACCCTTGTGCATCGATGAACCTTGGGCGCCCAATACCCTGTCGCCGGTCGGTGGTTTGTTCCTTCTCACACCACTGTCAGCAGGTAATCAGCACTGCTGACCGGGAGCACCCCACATGTCTTTTTAATTCAGAGATGCTCTGACCCAGTCTTCTGGTCATAATAATTTGGCTCTTGTAAAAGTCGCTCAGGTTTTTACTCCTGCCCATTTCTCCTGCATTTAACACATTGACTACGAGAACTGATTGTTCACTTTCTATCTAATCTACCCAGACCTTGACATGTGGCCTTGTTAGGAGATGATCAGCGTTATTCACTTCACCTGTCAGTGGTCATAGTGTTTTCGCTCAATAGTGTATATTGAATTTTGAAGCCATATAGAATTGCATACATTTAAAAAAAACACAGAGGCTTTAAAAATCCCATTTGAGATATGAAAGTGTGTAATTTATATTGCATAAGCTTCAGCAGCATTCGTTTGCAGATAAGCCTTGCTTTGATATTTTATGTAATGCAATGATATTCAGTCATATAGCTGAAATTATTGAATTTTTGTTGTTTAATATCAGAGCTTTTCAAAGGTACGTTTCTGAAATCCAAACATTGATATAGACATTGTGCTAACCAAAAAGCCACATGTCACTTATTTTTAATAACAGTGTATTTTTAAACTCTTGAATTATTTTATATATATATATATATATATATATATATGTGTGTGAATAAATACAGATAAAGTTCTAGTTTCAACATTATTTGTATTTCAGGCCTTTTTGTTGGACAAGAAAAACTAGCTTCATACCATGTGACCAACATTTGGTTTTTGAAAATTCAAAATGTACGAATTTTTATTGAGAGCCAATTTCTCTGGGATTTAACCATACAGGGTCTTAAAAATGAAGATCTGAATCAGAATGTAAAATAATATTAAGAAATATGTAATACTTCTGGAGATATAGGCACTCCAACTTATTAATTGCATACAGTATAATGCAACAAGGAATGCTGAAATCCCTTTTAGTGAATAAAACTAATGATGTCGACACCTTTCTGAGGTTATTTTTTGACCTGTAGATTAAAATTGTCATTTTGACCATCCTCTACAAAATAATGGATTACTCAGTAAAAGTTGATCCATGGGATTTGATGTTTTGCCTATCATCATCAATTATATTTTTGTCACCAGTAAATCAAAAATAAAAAAATAAAAAGATTAAAACCAAAATGTTGAGTCAACACAGAATGAGCCTATTGTCTGTATTGATTCTTCATTTCTCTTCAGTTTATTTTCAAGTTAAAATCATAGTACATTCACACACCCCCCCCACCCCCCCCCCCCCCCACCCCCAGATTAAACAAATGCACTTGCTAAATAATGCTCAGACTCCATAACGACAAAAAGACAAACAAATGAATCTATACCATATACAAATCCCTGTCTAATGTAACAGAGACACGATGTTAAGAGTAAATGAAATCTCTGGATGCTGTATGGTGGAGTCCATCCCACTGAGAGATGTCATGCGGTGACTAAACAAAACCAGCTAAAATGCTCATGCTAAAACAAGTACAGCAACTCATCACAAAGATTATACTGTCATTTAGTCTCTCATGGGTTTTTGTTGAGTCATTTACCGTCCAGAATGTGCAAAAGTAACACGAAACTGTGGGTGATGCAGGATCATATAATTCTGTTCATCTCCTGGAAACGTCCATACTGTACGGATAACTCCCACTGGTTTCAGCATGTTTGCATCCGTGTTTCTGCCTGTTATATAAAATCCATGGTGTAAGCTGATGAGCTTTGGGGTAACCGTAGGCTCGAGTCTCATTCTTGGGCTTTGACCAAATGGTGAATATTCTCAATGAGGCAGCTATCTGGTATCAATCAATGAATCTCAATGTGAACCTTCAAACAAGGAGAAAGATGAGATTGTTAGCAACATTATGAGCACTGATCACACTGTTCATGTAATGTATAAATGCTCCTAAAGCAAACAAATCATAAGGACTAACAACATAAATACAATAATAACTTTGATTTTAAGCGATTTTTTTCATGGAAAGGTATGCAAAACATTTTCCTGCTCCCTGAAAGATATGGAAGAAGACCCCCGAGATATCTCACCGGTCTCTCTGACAACTCTAGACTCAAAAATGTGTCCACCGACAATGATGCTTTCTGCCTGTCAATCATTTTGCACGTTCTCATAGTATTGTAGCAGCAGTGAATTATTGAGGCATAATGCATTTTTATGCCATGTTGTTCATAACTGTTGTCAGTTGATGGTGCTATTTTGCTGCTGTTGTTTTAAACAACCGTTTCTCCTCACAATAAAGCTCATTTTTGTATCTCTGGAGTTCAGTGATTTGGAAAGAGGGGCGTGGCTAATCCAACGGCTCAGTCTCACGGATGTAGAATGGCTGAAATAGCTTAGAGCACCTATTCGTTTTGTTTTAAAACATGTTCAGACAGACAGACAGATAGAGAGTGATCGATAAGAGTGTGATGAACAGGGCTGGAACTAATGATTATTTTGATAATCGATTAATCTAACAATTATTAGAACGAGTATTCGACTATTCAGCGATTATTGCAACACTTTTAACTGATTGTTCAGCTTGTGCCCTGACTTAAAAGGTTGTATTAAACATGTTTACTAACAAAAAAAGAGGACAAAGTCATCTTCTAAAAAAAACTCTAAATGACATTCACTGAATTAAAGGGGGAAAAATACTTTTCACTGTAAAAAATATATTGTTATCAAGTGTTTTTGTCTTGTTTTTAAAAATTGTCTAAAAATCCTTAAAAAAAGATGCATTTACTTGAGAAGCAACAGAAGATATTTAGACTTGTTATAAGAGGATGTATCTTAAATATAAGTGTATTTTGTATATAAGTGTAATTTCTTCACTTGGTTATACTTCTGCAAGTGCAGTAAAGACAAAATATACTTATATTCAAGATCTATTCTCAAAAAGCAAGTCTACATATCTTATAAACTGCTTCTCAGGTGAATGCATCTTTTTTTAAATGATTTTTAGATATTTTAAAATATTTGTATATTTTATATTATATTCAAATGTGGCACAGTGGAGTGCGGGACCGGGGCGTGATTACGCACGCCTGGTCCCGTATTAGGCTGATCAAGCCGTCAAGAGGGATAAAGGCCACTCGCGGACGGCGGTGTGGAAGAGAGAGAGATTGTTCACGGACATGTCCGTTATCTTATGTGTTTGTCTTTTGACTTTACCATTAAACCTTTAGTTTGTATGTCAAGCCGGTTTCTCGCCTCTTCCTTACCCGTGAGAGTGAACTGTTTTACATTGGTGCCGAAATCTGGGAAGGAAGAGGGATACGCCGTAGCGGAGTTCTCGCCACTGCCCAGCAAAGCCTAGCGACCATCTGCCGGGGGACGGAGGAGCCCAGCCGCCTGGACACGGAGGAACGGCCGCCGACCGCGAGGGCAGGAGGAGCTCCTGGCCGACCGCCTGGAGCGGTTAGGGCCGCTGCCAGGGGCGGGGGAGTCCCCTACTAGCCGCTGGAACACGACGGGGTTGGAGACCGCCAACCGCGTGCGGGGGGAGGGCTCGCCGTCGACCGCCTGGAGCAGGAGAACCACTGCCAGGGGCGGGGGGAGGCCCCCGATCTGCCCGGAGAGGCGCGGCTGTCGTCCTGTAGAGGGTGGAGAAGTGGCTGAGAAATGAGCTACGGCATATCAGAGAAACGGCGAGTAAGTTTTTTTTTTTATCTCTCTCCTCTCTCTCTCAATGCCGCTCTGCGTTGGCCTTTTCGATGTACGTCAGGCCGGGGGTCCCCAGCCTGAAAGAACGGGGGAGGAATGTGGCACTGTGGAGGGCGGGGCCGGGTTGTGACTCAACACGCCCAGTCCCGTATTAGGCTGATCAAGCCGTCAAGAGGGATAAAGGCCACTCGCGGACGGCGGTGTGGGAGAGAGAGATCGTTCACGGACATGTCCGTCGTCTTATGTGTTTGTATTTTGACTTTTCCATTAAACCTTTAAGTTATATGTCAAGCCGGTTTCTTGCCTCTTCCTTACCCGTGAGTGTGAACTGTTTTACATCAACATTCTCAGATTTTTTATTGTGCAGTATAGTTCCTAAAGTAAATATACATGGTTTTAAAGGAGTTTTAGAAAACAAACAAAACAGTTTTGCGGTGTATAATGGGGTGAAGACTTCCTCTCTCACCTTTCTGTTCACTTCAATCCATCTTTAACTCACAAAAAAACAAACTCTCTCTTATTAATAAAGCTGCGTATTGCCAAATGTCTTCACGATAAGAAATGCACAGTGACATATATTATGATTCAGTAAGTCACGAGCCATCATGTTATAATCTGGCTGCATTAAGTGTGCACACTCGAGGGATGAGCGTCCCCACGACAGAGCGTGCCTCAGCCGGATACAGTTTCAATCTCTCCCCTTTAGATCGGGACATTCACGATCATAGGGGGTCATACAAGAGGCACTGACACACAGAGAAATGCCAGTTTGTAGTTATTCACATGATCTGCTTCTGTATTATTTGAACTTTAATAAAGCTATAATGCATTAAATATAACTGCATTTAAGATGCAACACCAGGGTGTTTCATTTAAAGAGATCCAACTCCACTTATTCCACAACGAGTGTGCTTCTGAATTTACTTTACTTTTATTTTTTTTATAATTCCACTTTGTGATCTACATCCCCTGAAGCTGTTTGTAAAGTTTAGAGTGCATCTGGACTGTGATCTATGTAATTCTTCCTCTCCTCTGTCAGACTCAGGTGTGAACTGCAGTGCTGCTCTCATACATCATCATTAGAGATTAATGTGATCTCATGGTACGTTAAAAGAGATCAAACGACTATTCAACAGCAACATTTTTTTATTGTCTACGTTTTCAATAACATTGACTAATCATTTCAGCCCTAAAACAGACAAACAGATAAAGAGAGTGATAGGCAGACAGACAGACAGACAGACAGTGATAGACAGATAGACGAGAAAGAGTGAAAGATGGAGACAGACAGATAGTGATAGATAGACAGAAAAGAAAGAGTGAAATATAGACAGACAGAAAGAAAAGAGAGTGATATAGATAGAAAGACAGACAGACAGATATAAAAGATTGAGTGACAGACAAGAAAGAGTGATAGAAAGATAGACAGAAAAGAAAGAGTGAAAGATAGATACAGACAGATAGATGGGAGGAAGGCAGACAGACATAAGAGAGTGAGACTGAAAGACAGACAAGAAAGAGTGATTGAAAGACAGACAAACAGACAGAAAAGAAAGTGACAGACAGACAAAAAAGTTTGAGTGAAAGATAAAGACAGTTATATAGATAGACAGATAGATAGACAGACAGAAAAGTGACAAACTATGTGTCTACCAATCACACTTTCTTTTCTCTGACTTATCCATCTATCACTCTTTCCTCTGTCTGTCTGTCTGTCACTCTTTCATTTCTATAAATCTGTCTGTCTTAAACTCTTTTTTCTATTTGTCTGTCTCAGACAGACAGATTTATAGAAATGAAAGAGAGAGTGACAGACAGACAGACAGACAGACAGATAGGAAAGAGTGATAGATAGTTGGGAAAGAGTGTCAGACAGACAGAATATAAAGAGTGATAGGTAAACAGACAGACAGAAAAGCTTGAGTGAAAGATAGATGCAGACAGTGATAGACAGACAGGCAGACAGTGATAGGCAGACAGGCAGAAAAGAATGATAGAGAGATAGACAATAATGAGATAGATAGAAACAAATGAGAGTGACAGAGTGAGTGACAGACAGACTATGGCCTAAAAACGGACACACGTAAACATCTCTTGAACAGACTCACCTGTAGTCTTACGTTAAACATCATTGAGGCAATGACATACAGATATGGAAATCTGACTCTGAGTCTCCAGGCGAGATCAAAGAATATGAGCAGAGTTCTGCTGAGTCCTTTTGAAAACACTCCGTACGTGCCGGAGACACGCAGAACTAGATGCGACAGTCCCGCCATTACACTCCACTCACTGATTACTGACAAATAAACGTGTGATTTACTGCTGTAAGAGTCGACATCTCCTCTCAGATCCACTCATCATCCTCCACCCTGTTATTATTACACTGCTGCTGTGGGAAAGATGGAGACATTCCCGGATGTTGTCAAAGTCAACTTCCGGTTTGCGTCAAAATATGTGCCGGCGAAAATGAACGATGAAAATCCTAATATCCTAATATATATATATATATTAGGATATTATATATATATATATCTCTCTCTCTCTCTCTCTCTCTCTCTCTCTCTCTCTCTCTCTCTCTCTCTCTCCTCTCTCAATATATATATATATTGACTATCTAAAAGAGACTATCTAAAAAGTTTGAAAAGAAAGCTATTTTGATATCGCTTTATTTTGCAATGTTAAAATGGCCTCTTCTACAAAAGTGTATGGATATTAATACAATAACATTTATTAATATTACTTTTTACTAGGGTATCAAATGTTATACAAATGCAATGTCTGGACATTACTGATGTAAAAAACAGCACCATCACTAATTGAACAAAAAGTCATTTTTAATCAAATCTGGACAGCAGCATCACTCCATCACCTTATCCTTGAGTAATACTAAATTGCTAATTTGATATTAGAAACTCACTTGCCATTATATCAAACACAACTGAAAGCTGTTTGGTTCATTTAATGAAGCTTAACATTGTCGTTGTGTTTGTTTTTGTGTTGCCACAGTATGCAATAGACAGGCATGTCTTCAGGTCAATATTAGGTCAAAAATGGCACAAAAAAAAAAAAAAAAAAAAAAAGAAAACGGCAAGAAACAGCTTTCTCTAGAAACTTGAAAGTTAATCATTGTTTTGAGGAAGGAAGGCTATACAATGCTTGAAATTGCCAAAAAAAAAAATGAAGATTTCATAGAAAGGTGTACACTACAGTCATCAAAGACAAAGGACAACTGACTCTAACAAGGACAGAAAGAGATGTGGAAGACCAGATGTGCAACTAAACAAGAGGATAAGTACATCAGAGTCTCTAGTTTGAGAAATAGACGCCTCACATGTCCTCAGCTGACAGCTTCATTGAATTCTACCCGCTCAACACCAGTTTCATGTACAACAGTAAAGAGAAGACTCAGGGATGCAGGACTTATGAGAAGAACTGCAAAGAAAAGTGACTTTTGAAGAAAAGGTTTGAGTGGGCAAAGAAACACAGACATTGGACAAGAGTGTTATGGATCTTAACCCCATTGATCTTTTGTGGGATCAGCTAGACTGTAAGGAGCGTGAGAAGTGCCTGACAAGACAGCATCATCTATGGCAAGTGCTACAGGAAGTGTGGGGTGAAATGTCACCATATCTGAACAAACTGACAGCTAGAATGCCAAGAATCTGCAAAGCTGTCATTGCTGCATGTGGAGGATTTTTGATAAGAACTCTGAAGTAGTTTAAGAAGTTCTGAACATTTCAAATTGTAATAGTAATTTTTCACGTTATTAATGTCCTGACTATACATTGTGATCAGTTGAATGCCACTTTGGTGAATAAAAGATTTTCCATAAGAGCAAAATCTGTACATTATTCCAAACTTGTGTGTGTGTGTGTGTGTGTGTGTGTGTGTATATATATATATATATATATATATATATATATATATATATAGGGTTGGGGAGTAACGGATTACATGTTACGGGATTACATATTTATTATACTAAATATTTGTAACTGTATTCCAATACAGATTACTCAGAATAATCAGAATAATTACATTTAAAAAGTATTTTGATTACTGAAGAGATTAATTTTACTTTTATTGTAATTAGTTTAATTTAATATTTAGTCTGTTCAGTTGGAAAACATTTATCCATATATATGATGTGTTCCGAGAAGCTTTTGAAAAGCGTTTAAACACTTTCTTATGATTTGTTTCATAAAAACGAGCACTAAGCTTGTTTAAAGTGAACGTTTAGCTTTATGCTAAGCTAAAAGGCTATTTCTTGCCTTTACATTCATCTGTTAGCCGGCACGATCATATAATGAATGAAAAAAGACAATTCACATTATAGCGTTACTTTTTTTTCTAATAAGATTTTTAATATTAGGGCATTCTCTTAATGAGAATTTAAATATACTCTTAATTAGAATTTAAATATTTGTATTCCTGTAAAAATATATAAAAATCCCTAAAACAAGATCAATTTACTTGAGTAGCAAAACTGCATAAATATTTTGTCTTTTTTCAGACAATGTATTTTTATATTGAAGTGTATATTCTTACTTTATTTACTTAAGTGAAAAAATCTGTCAATGCTGAAGAAGTACCCCAATGTATTTAGATTACGTTACTGACCTTGAGTAATCTAACAGAATACGTTACAAATGTTATTTTACAGCATGTATTCTGTAATAGGTAGCAGAATACTTTTTTTTAAAAGTAACCTTCCCAACTCTGTATATCTATATATATAAACATACATACAGTTGAGATATAAATCATAAATATTTCATTATATTATTGTAGGTGTTTTGACAGTGACTGATTTTCAGAAAGCTGTTGATGTTGGCAGTTTAATTTGACATGACAAGCCTTATACTCTAGCTAGCAAAACTACAAGATGCTTTTTAGACAGATGATTTAATGCTGAATTGCAAGTTAACAAAATCATGGTTGACATTTTAATAGCTATCATCCCTTACTGGAAAACCTGCCAAAACAAATGATGTAACGCAAGAATGTAATAATAATGAAAGAATTAAGACTTTTTGTTATATTATAGTTTTTTTTATTTAAAGGGGGAGAAATCTGATGGGAAAATCTAGAGTTGCTGACAAACAGACTAGTGCACACTTTCAAGTATTTTTAATAATACCTTTAAAATCACAAAAAAAAATCTGAAGTGTTGCTCGTGTGATCGACACAAATAGCAGGCGAAGGGGAGAGCGGACGAGACTTCTATTGTGGAATGAGCAGAGCGGAAGTGCGCCTGTAAATCTCTAAGGAAAGCTTCCTGTCTTGGGTGGTGGCTTCAAACTTTCTCACTCGACTTCATTCCTGTGTGTGTGGGAATGAGAGACGGAAGAAAAGTCATTTTAGAAGAGAGACACATTGTGCGGCTGTAATACGTGTTGTTTCAGCTCGTTGTGGTTTATTTGAGTTCTCTTGTTCAGTTTCGTGCAGAGGGAGAGAGTTTATCGCAGCACAGACTCAATGCAGGCCATCAAGTGTGTGGTGGTGGGGGACGGGTGAGTGACTCCACGCCGACTACTCTCTTTTAAAACACTTTCTCGAGCTGAACAGGACTTATTTCACTTTCACACACTGGTTGGGTCTCGATACACAGTTAGCTGCCTACATAGACAGTATTTCTGGGCTTCATGAGCCACATGCACTCTCAGCCCTCTGTGACGTCACGGCAGTTTTTAACGTACCAGGTTTTACCATGACAATAATACCATGTAACCGTTCCTGAAACTGGAAATTAGTAGAATATCTGTTTTAAATAGTTGGAAGATTTGTGGACAATACCATACATGTTAAAATCCCAAAAGTAGCCTGTTTCAGGTCAAATACCAATTTGTTCAATTCCACGAGTTGGTGTATGTTTTAATTTGAGCTGTTCATATGGTAAGGAACGTTAATAACTTATCTTTTAATGGCTGATTTTTTTCATTTCCAGTAGGCAACAAGTCACACACACATGTTGTAAGTGCTACCTACAACCTGTTCAACAGATTTGCCTTTAATCTCTAAATATGTAAAAAGTATAGTGGAGCAGCGTTGTAAATGTATTGGTATTATTGTTGTTGTAGAAGATAACGTCATGCAATGGGTTGTGTTTGGCAGCACATTAAGTACACACCCATAGCTGGACTTTGATCTGTACTTTAAAATGAACTGAAGTAGTCAAGCATTTCTCAATCTTTCATAAGCCCTGCTGTCCTAATGTGATTCATCTGAGCATGTTGTACTAAACCAGCTGGAAGCAGTTGCCATCATCCTTCTTATGTTTTTTTATTGGGCAAAAATATTCCCATGTCGATCTGGTTATTCGTAAGTTGTTTATGGTCTTTACAGCAATAAAGAAATGCTGTTTATTGCGTTTTCATGACTGCACGCGTTGTCGGCTTATTAAGCATAATCCGTAGACTCGTGGTACTCTAGTCCAAGTCACAAGTCCAATTTGAATGGACTTGTCACAGACTCTGATCCAGTTTTTACTCAGACTTGACTCGGACTCAAGCCTTTTGGACTCTCTTTTTTTCTGAGTTTAGCCGAGTCCATGGCATTTGATTTGTGATGCAATTAATAAAATAAGTTAAAATAACAAAACAGAAATAAATGGACACTGTCTGCAAGCAGTTGTAGCACCCCCTGATGTCGTAGATGTAGCCAGAGTTTGTTTCACCATGTTGAGCAAATACACCTGCAAAGCAGCACACTCAGTCAACCAATACTCAATAGACTGCTGTATAATATCGATAACTGAGGTGTCTGGCACTCAAGCACATACAGGCATGTAGCCAATGTTCTAGAAACTACAAGGCAGTTTCGCATGGCATGGGACCTGACAACTGGTAAAATTGCACGCAGGCAAGACTGTGCTCGCATCGCAGTTTCATCATGGTTAAAAACTTCATTAAGTTAATTCGCCCACATCTTTTCTCACAGTTTGCTAAAACAACATCTAAAATTCAGAAAAATATTGTTAGTAATGGGCAGTTAAGTCTTTTTAGGCATAATGTATCCACACTTGTAGGCATCTGTACTCTCGTGTGGTCTATGTAGTGTTGTCAACTTAAAAATTTCCTTAATGAATTAACTGGAACTTTTTAAATAGTCAGGGCAAAAAATGATTATGCTAAAGCAGACTGCAACTCTGAAAAACAGATAAACAAATGAACCTATTTATAGTTTTTCTATTTTAAAAGCATTGCAATAAAATGCACAATGAAATATGGAGTTATTTTGGGCAGTAAAATGCTTTGTTTATAATTTAATTATAGATTGGGTGACCAGACGTCCAGGTTTATTACACAGGACAGTCTTGGTTTTTGGTAGGGTCTCTTGATTTTTTTTCTTCTTAAATTAAATCTCCTCATTGTCTTTCTCACTATTGTCTCTGATATCATTTACAGAGAAGAAAATCAGTTTTGTTGCTTCACGTTGATTTGATGATACTTTTCATTCTAGTCTTCAACAAATCAGCTGAAGTGTATGTTACCATGGCAATGACGTCATGCACTTCGCACTCACACTCTGTCATCCTGTCAGTCAGCGCAAATGCCTAAAATAATGCAAAAATGCGTTTTCAACAACGAGCTGAAAGAAACCAATCTATGTAATTGTGCAACACGTGAAAATGTAAGCGGGGTGTTTTCCCTGTGAGCACGGAGGTAAATCAGACAAGTGTCACATTCAAACAGCTACACTGAACTTTTTACGTAGTACAAGCATTGAAAGGAATATTCCGGGTTCAATACAAGTGAAGCTCAATCGACAGCATTTGTGGCATAACGTTGATTACCACAAAAATAAATTGGGGGTTGTTTTAAAGGGTTAGAAGTTGATTCCAAATGCATAATTTTGTGGTTAAATTTATTTTTGTCTGTCTTGGAAACAATCAAAAATGTCAATAACATGGATATGTGTGTAGACATGATTTTGCTGTCATAAAATCACTCTCAAACCTTTTCTGTGTAAAGTTATAGCCAATTTTACATGTTTGACGATGCAATGTCAACAAACTCTTAAAAGGACTGTAAAAATGCCAATTGAAACATTTTTACAGCTCAAATAATACATGAGTTTTAACAGAAGATTTAATACAAGTAATTTTTTTAAATTCTAAGCTTCATATTTCTGTGTTTAAACACTCAAAAAATTGGGCAAATTCACTTCCTTGATAGTGCCTCACTGGAACTTCTATTTTTGTGAGACGAGTCTAAATGAATTATTATGATAATCAATTTAATGACACAAATGCTGTTAATTGAGTTAAACGCAGAATATTCCTTTAAATGTTGAGATGTGGGGATTGTATTTAGGGCAGAACGATTTGGGGAAAAAATCTAATTGCGATTTTTCTGCCAGATATTGCGATTACGATTCGCTTTGTGATTTAAAAAAAGAAAAGTTTAACTAAAGTTCAATATTCTCTGTTTAATAGATAAAACATGGAACATTACAAAATGAGACACCATCAAAACTGCTTTATATTCTAATGCAAGGATGAGATCATAGATCTGAATTGCCTGTAACAAGTGTTTTTCTTTTATGTAACATTAAGTATGTAACATTGTAATAAATGTTGTGTTTGATTGTTCAAAGGCTAAAGTTAAATAATACAATTATTTTATAAATAATAAACTATTCCAATAAAAACATAGCAGTACTTTCCTGTCAAATTCAAGAGCAGCATCTACATATTGCACCTTCTGCAATCATGTTAAATAAAGTAATAATAAAAAAATAAATAAAAAATCCTCTGAAAATGGGACATTTCTGTGAACAGTCTGTAGTAATGTTACATTATTCCAGCATTTATCTTATGAAAAAACAGTAAATAATATAATAAAAAGAGGAATAAAAAATGTTACACCAAATATTCAACAAAATATTGCACATTCAACCTTATTTGCAGATAACCTGTATTTTTCACAAATGCTGCTACTACAAGATAAAGTGCAGTGGTCATGAAATGTGCACACGAGTACTTAGGAGTTTTGCCAAGAAAACCAGCATGTCAACCTTTGCTGGTTTCAGACATGAACGCTGGCATGTTATTATATTATTACCTGCACTAAACACTCTCTCTGATGGCAAACTTGTGGCTGGTATGCACAGGAATGTGCGAGCCAGATTGCTCAGCACTGGAAATTTAACACTGTGCACCTTCCACCAGGCCAAAGGATCTTCCTCTTCGTGTATAGTAGGAGTCATCAGGTAGCTGTTCAGCTCAGGAAACAGGAAAGTATGCCGTTTGCAGGCATCGACTCTCATCTGTTGTTGTGGTGTAATACACCACATTTTCCAGCTCTGCTTCCACTTTCTTTTTACACTCCACAAACATTTGTGGTATGGCAACCTGACTGAAATATGTATGGGAAGGAATTTTGTATCTTCTGTCCAACGTGTGGATACATTTTTGAAAGACGTCATTTGTCACCGTGTTAATAGACACCATATCTTTTGCAAGATAATTTATGGCGTTTCTTATCTCGCGGTGTCTTCGTGATCCCTTTTCATAAGGAGTTACAGTCAAAAACGACTCTGCATTGGTAGAATGCTTGGTTAACTGTTTGCCTTGCTGCCCTGTGATATGGAAACTGCTGCATGACAGGCTTTGCATATTACCTTCTTTTGGTTTATATCTGATTTCTCAAAGCCGAAATAGCCCCAAATCACTGAAGTGCCGGTCATTTTTGGGACTAGCTCTGTAGCTTCAGCTGACGCCATTATCCCACACGTTTTCACCTAGCTTCATTTGTTGTTGTAAAATGTACACACCCTGTGCCAACTCTGATTGGTGAGCAGGACCGTAACAGGAGGCGCATGACGCTTGTGATTGGCGAGCAAGTCTGTCACACAAACAAGGATGACGACGGAATTAATTTGTAACTGCATGAAGGTTTAAAACTGATCAGATGCACTGTAATATAACCTACATTTTTAATCGCAGTCTTCCCGATTAGCTAATTGTAGAGATGCACCGTTTGCAATTTTTTTGGGCCGATTTCGTTTTTTTTTTAATTTTTTTTTTTACATTTTTTTTTTGCAAGTGTGACCTGCCGATACCGCTTTTTGCCGATTCTGATTTTCTTTCTAAGAACTATTATTGACCCCATATACAAATAAAATCTACCTTTCTTCAATGCTAACATTTATTTTCAAAATAAAAGAAATTATTAAACTACAATTTCCCCCAAACTGCATTAAGTTACAGGATCTTCTCTCACTTAAACAACTCTCAAAATAAAGTGCTCTGTGATTGGAAAGAGGTAGAAATGACAATTAACTGCAAATTAGTTTATATAACAAAACAGATGTCATTTTCCACTATTTTTATAAATGGATCTTTTTCTCTTTTTTACTCGTCTAACAAAACAATTCCAAATATTATGACAAAACCTTGTGCCTATGAACAAAACTGAAGTGTCCAATACACTCAACATTGACATTAAGCGTATGTTAGATACCAAATATCAGAGGTAAAGTGATTGCTGCTTCGGGATCGGCTTGTAACCATACCTGTCAACACCCATCTCCCGCCCCCCCCCCCCCCCTCCCGTTTTGTTATTTCACCCGGGAAACTCCCGTAATTTGTATGGCCCAAACCACGTTATATGAATAATCACATCAATATATTATTCCAAGGTTGTCCAGTTGCCAGATCTTGTATGAAACGCATCCTATTCACACAATCGACACATCATACAAATTTCAACCCATTTGTGACCTCAACCCGGCAAACAAAACCCAGTTACGCTGTTGATATCTGCGCAGGCGCAGGAAGTTGAATCAAGCAACACTGGTAGATTGGAGGAGACTCAGCTGGTGTTCCGGCAGGGGAAAAAAAAAAAAAAAAAAAAAAAATATATATATATATATATATATATATATACATACATACATACATACATACATACATACATACATACATACATTTATGTAAATTTAACAACAGTTGGACGAAAGCATTTAATTTCATATCCCAAAGCCATATCAACAATACCCACGCCTTTTGCATATTGTGTCGCATTGATTTTAATATCGGACACGGTGGGAAAAATTACGTTACTCAGCAGATTAAATCACAACGGCACAATTTGTATGTATTTAGCCTGCCTCTGCCATCCAGCACCCCCCTTCACCTCCCGGATTTGTGTACCCAAATGTTGACAGGTATGCTTGTAACAGGCTGCACGTGTGATATGACACGAGATTAAACAACTCGGGCAACACGACATGGGAAAAGTATCACCTGCTCTGTATCGAGGAAATTTAACCTTTTTTTAACCTTCAATAACAGCATTTACTTAATAATTAGTTTATTACAAGATGCTAAAGACAGTAAACAAATCATAGATACTAATGATCTCTTACTGGAGCAATTTTAGAGCTTGTAATGGATCTATTTTTCTTATTTTTGAATGTGTCTCTGCTGTGTGAGATGCTCTCGTGTTTTGTGATTGCCAGTATGTCACAATGAACTTTTGATACTGAGAGAACAATTCATAACTGTTTTCAATATAAATAAATGTTAGCAATTCACAATTAATGTGATTTTGGTAAGTTTATAAAAAGGATCAATTTCTTTACCATTAGTTAAGGCATTAGAGATCATGAACAAACAATGAACAATATGATTAATAAATGCTGCAAAAAATATGTTAGTTAATAAAAATACAATTGTTCATTGTTAGTTCATAGTGCATTAATGTACATTAACTAATAAAACTTTTGATTTCAAAAATGTAACTGTATATGTTGTAACTAACATTAAGTTAGTAAATATTAGTTCATGTTAACTACAGTAATGTTGTTAAATAATGTTAACAAATGGAATTTTTTTGTAAAGTTTTACAGTAATTTTACTGTGTGGGGCATAAACATATACAGTGGATATAAAAAGTCTACACACCCCTGTTAAAAGGTTATTGTGATGTAAAAGAATGAGACAAAGATAAATCATGTCAGAACTTTTTCCACCTTTAATGTGACCTATAACGTGAACAATTCAATTGAAAAACAAACTGAAATCTATGAGGGAAGAAACAAAAAAAAAAACTCACAATGACCTGGTTGCATAAGTGTGCACACCCTTAAACTAATACTTTATTGATGCACCTTTTGATTTTATTGCAGCGCTGTCTTTTTGGGTAGGTGTCTATTAGCATGGCACATCTTGATGCACTCTTTTGCACTCTTCTTTGCAAAAGCACACCAAATCTGTCAGATTGCGAGGACATCTCCTGTGCACAGCCCTCTTCAGATCACCTCACAGATGTTCAATTGGATTCAGGTCTGGGCTCTGGCTGGGCCATTCCAAAATGTTAATCTTCTTCTGGTGAAGCCATGCATATGTGGATTTGGATGTGTGCTTTGGGTCGTTGTCGTGCTGAAAGGTGAACTTCCTTTTCATCTTCAGCTTTCTAATGGACGCCTGAAGGTTTTGTGCCAAAATTGCCTGGTATTTGGAACTGTTCATAATTCCCTCCACCCTGACTAAGACCCCGGTTCCAGCTGAAGAAAAACAGCCCAAAGCATGATGCTGCCACCACCATGCTTCACTGTGGGTATGGTGTTCTTTGGGTGATGTGCAGTGTTGTTTTGCGCCAAACATACCTTTTGGAATTATGGCCAAAAAGTTCAACCTTGGTTTCATCAGACCATAACACATTTTCCCACATGCTTTTGGGAGACTTGATATTTGTTTTTGCAAACTTCACAGTTCTTGGTAATGTCTCTGTTGTGCCATATTTTTTCCACTTGATGATGACTTCACTGTGTTCCATGGTATATCTAATGCCTTCTCCTGACTGATATCTTTCAACAATGAGATCCCTCTGATGCTTTGGAAGCTCTCTGTGGACCATGGCATTTGCTCTGAGATGCAACTAAGAAAATGTCAGGAAAATCCTACTAGAACAGCTGAACTTTATTTGTATTTAACATGAATTTGAATGTGATTGGTTAATTCTGAACACAGCCACATCCCCAGTTATAAGAGGGTGTGCACACTTATGCAACCAGGTTATTGTAAGGTTTTAAATTTTAATTTTTCCCCCATGAAGATTTTTTTTTTTTTTTTTTTCAATTGAATTGGTCACATTAAAAGTGGAAAAGGTTCTGACATTATTTTTCTCATTCTTTTACGTCACAAAAACCTGGCATTTTAACGGGGGCATGTAGACTTTTTATATCCACTGTATCTGCAGCATAGAACTTGCAAAAGTGCATTTTAAGAAAAAATCGTTGTCGGTCTATCTTGGAGTTGAATATATTGGTATTGGCCTCAAATCTCCTGATTGGTGCACCACTAGTTCCAGTTGTGAATGTTGTGTTAAAGGTGCACTCAGCGATTCCTGAGAAACACCATTGATAGTCGAATTTAACTGCCAAAACAAACACACCCCTCCCTTCAGTGCTACTTTGGAAGCTCCACCCCACAAATTCATGCACACAAATTCATTCCTTTTACCTCTCGGAGGTCTCTCCACCGCTAAAATATCCTCGCTGATGTTGATGTGGCTCCTAGCCCTCAACTTATCACAATCCTTCTTTTTTTAGTTTATATTCGTCTGAACTTTTACACTTGGTCTGTTTCTCAGCCATTTGTCCTCCATGGAGTTTACAAAGTTCACATCAGCCATATTTGCCATCACTCTACTAATGAATTTCCCTCTCGCTCTGCCACAACCCCCATCCTGTGCACGTGCAAGAACCACCCCCGGTTGTTGATTGGCTGACGTGTGTTGTGGGTCTGATCCACTTTGATTTTATCCCATTTACAGAGCCATGGTTGTGTACAAATACTAGATTTTTTTTCTTTCCCAGCCCACCCACAGAACTGACAGCTAGCAGATTGTGAGGAGAAATTTGCAGCATTTGACAAAAAAATGTTTTGGAGTAGAATTACTGAGTGCACCTTTTAAAATGTGTACCTGACATGAATATGAAATTATGTGGATAGAATAGGCTATGTGGAATTTGTAAGTTAAAGAAGCTAAAATATGGTTAAATAGTGAAAAACAAAATAAAATGTACATTTTCACAAACTATATATTGCAGAAATTTGCATACGCCTTATATTTTAGGCCTATATTTTTTCACACCCCTTTCAGAATGTATACAAATAAACTCGGCAAAATAAGAAACAACCCTTTTTCAGGACACTGTATTTTAAAGATAATTTAAAAAAAAATCCAAATAATTTTACAGATCTTTATCGCAAAAAGATTACTGTTTAAACAGTGTTTCCCATGCTTGTTCAGTGAACCATAAACTATTACTATACATGCACCTGTGGAACGGTCATTAAGACAATAACAGCTTACAGATGGTAGGCAATTAAACCTCTGGGGTCGACAGAAGCGCCGACGCGTCCTGCTGGATTTTTCCGTCATTCCAGTGGAAACAACATAAAATTCTCTGTCATTTTGGGGCATACAGATAAGTGTAAGACATCAATAGAGACTATAAAGGGTCTACTTTTATTTGTGTACACTCACAATAACAACAAAACCTTGTGCTTTTGTAAAATAAAGAAAATAAAAAGGGTGAGCTGTCTGTAGTATCTGGGTTTGCGAGCATATATCTGAAACGCGTCACAAAAATGAACTGAAACTCCGTGAATACTTATCACACACACATGAAACATATGTCTAAAGAAAGCTTAATGTCTACTTTTTAAATAAAACAATTAAAATTTAAAACAAATATTCTCCTGCAATGTAATTGGTATGAAACAAAGCGATGTACAATTTCTCCTGCCTCAGCTCAGATCAATGCAAATGGTAAACACCCCCGACTGTGCCATAAAAAAAAGTTCATTCACTTTTCTGCGCGTTTGAAAGACCGCACAATACATAAGTGAGAATGCCTGGATTGTGACGAAGAGTTAAAATTTTCCTCAGAAGAAGAGCGGGACTCCGATGAACATTTGTATTTTGAAGAGAGATCCAGCCGAGGTTGCAATTTTGGACGAGGAAGTCATTTAGTTTTAATTAGTTGACATGCTATTTTATATAAACATGTACATATTTAACTAGTGGGACTGTTTCCAGACTTGCCAGCCAGGATTCAAGAGTACTGAAATTTGAAATATGTCCTAATAGCAAGTTTCAGTTACATTTAAATGCTGTTTCGGCTAAAGCAGGTATTTAAATTGTATGCTGTATGATCCTCAGGTGTGAATTACAATCAATATTCATGATAGTTCACACCTCCTTGCATATGACATTTCTAACACTAAAAGTGTCTAACAAAAGTTCAATTACTATATTGTTAACAGGATGGTTTTCACATCATTTTGTTGCAAAAACTCCAGGCTACAAGATCCAGTTCTCAAAAGTCTTGTGGATTAATGTTTAATATGGCCTTATTTCAATGACTTTCAAAAACCATGCATAAACCTTATTTTCTCAAATTTAAACATGTTGCTCGCATATTATTGTAGCCCAGTTGTAAGCCAGACTTTAGCCATTAATGTGTTTTTAAGCAACAGAAAAAAGCACAAACACCAAGGCATGTCAAAACTTCTCTAGGGCCCAAAACACCCTCAGACACCAGAGGGTTAAGATCACAGTTATAAAAACTTAGGAGACTAAAGAGTCCTTTCTCAGGGTTTTTCCTGGCTCAAAATGAGGCGGAGGTGGTACCATACTGATCAAAAAAGTGACGTTAAGAACACGTAAACGTTGGCTTTGCATTAATACACTCCTAATGACCTGGCAACTGAATAATAGTATTAAAATGTTCATCTGTTTTTTAAATTTAGTCTTAGTCCTGTGTCAAATGTCTTTTTTAGATTTTATCATATTTAGTCAACCTTATTTTTTTTATTTTTTTTTGTGTCAAGTTTTAGTTGACAAATCTGGGCATTTTAATGTAGTTTTAGTCAATGAAAACTGTTGACATTTTTGTCATATTTTACTAACATTTAGTCACTGAACACTGTAAACATTTTAGCCGTAAGTGTATTATTGATAAGCATTTGTCAATCTAGTCTATCCAAAATAAATATATATATATATATATATATATATACACACACACACACACACACACACACACAGAGAGAGAGAGTTTATTGTTGTCATTTTAGTGTTATGTTTCACATAAGATTGATCTTATCATGATGATCTCATGATGACGTTGCGAGCTGCAGACAGCGGGGGTGAGAGGCGAGTGTCTCCGTGTTAGACTGCGCATCAGCCGGCGGAACTTTAAATCTCTCCCGGTCTCGACTCCCGCTCAGATTGGGTCTCTTCCGCAACTGTTTGAAGCAGCTCTGACCACACAGAGAATGACAGTGTTGGAGTTGTTTATTTACATGGCACGCTCCCATATTATATGAACTTTAAGGATGAAATAAAGATATATCGCCAAGCTGTGATCTGTGTTTCTATCAGACACTCGAGCTGCAGCGCTCCTCTCGTCTCATGTGTCATCATTGTAGTTTTATATGATCTCAAGTTATGTTAAATGACATCAAGCGACTATTCGACAATGGAATTTTTTTTATAATTATTGCAGAGATTTGCAGTTACAAATGACAATCCATCGAGTGCAACGCTTGTTACTGTTTTCCATGATGACACCCACCAGAGTTTTGTAGACAGGCGGAGGCGGCACGAAATGTGACGGCAGCGGCTGCCTAGTAATTCTCTATGCAGGAAAAAACGCAAAAGAAAGATGCCCAGGGTCCCTGCATATTTGCGTGAACGTGCATTAGGCATGCTGCATGGAGGCATGAGGATTGCAGATGTGGCCAGGGCAATAAATTGCAATGTCCGTACTGTGAGACACCTAAGACAGCGCTACAGGGAGAAAGGAAGGACAGCTGATCATACTTTCAGTGGCAGACCATGTGTAACAATACATGCGATCGGTACATCCAAATATCACACCTGTGGGACAGGTACAGGATGGCAACAGCAACTGTCTGAGTTACACCAGGAACGCACAATCCCTCCATCAGTGCTCAGACTGTCTGCAATAGGCTGAGAGAGATTGGATTTGGGCTTGTAGGCCTGTTGTAAGGCTGGTCCTTACCCGCCAATGGGCACAAACCCACTTTCACTGGAACAGACAGGACTGGCAAAAAGTGCTCTTCTGTGATGAGTCCCGGTTTTGTCTCACCAGGGGTGATGTTCAAACTCGTGGTTTATTGTTGAAGGAATGAGCGTTAGACCGAGGTCTGTACTCTGGAACGGGATCGATTTGGAGGTGGAGGGTCCATCATGGTCTGGGGTGGTGTGTCACAGCATCATCGGACTGAGCTTGCTGTCATTGTAGGCAATCTCAACACTGTGCATTACAGGGAAGACATCCTCCTCCCTCATATGGTACCCTTCCTGCAGGCTCATCCTGACATGACCCTCCAGCATGAAATGCCACCAGCCAAACTGCTCGTTCTGTGCGTGATTTCCTGCAAGACAGGAATGTCAGTGTTTTGCCATGGCCAGCAAACAGCCCGGATCTCAATCCCATTTTGCATGTCTGGGACACAATGCAGGACCGTATTAACACATGTTGGTCGAAGAATGGATTAAAACGGGTGACAAAGTCTGTTTCAGCCTGGGCCACATCAGGGTTTATTTGTGCCTTCAAAGGGCCATTTGAAAATGTGTGACAAAGTGATTTGATTTTGGTTTGATTCAAATGTGGCACCAGCACCTGCTTTGGTAGCACCCATGCAATTAGCAATAATATTACATGTTATGTGCATTGACATGCACATTTGACAGTACAGCATTGATTTTTAGGTTGGATGCAGATGTCTGTTATGATATTGACAATAGTAAACATTTGTGTGAAAAAATGAACACCATTTTTATATGGCTAAATTGAAATATTCTGACACAGTCATGTCTTGGAATTTCTGAAAGCAAACAAAACAACGTACATTTTCCTACAATCAGAGTGCATTACAAGAGAACAGATTTTACACAGATGGAAAACTGATAGCTTGGTCCATAATTATGAAAAAGCACCATAGTTCTTCCATAGTTTTAACAGTAATATTTGTAATAGTTCATGGTAACCACGTAAAGCCATTTATGGCTCCTCACTACCATGAGCAGTAACTATGGTTTATATAAAGAAATATGTCCTTTTTGTAATGAAAAAACAGCAGTCTAAATACATGTAGAAAGATTTTCTGCCATAACACCCATAGTTCATACAGTACAGTTAGTGTTACTACAGTAAATTCATGGTACAATTTTGTAAGCGTTGCGATCTGTGAATTAAAAAGCCTTCTAATTTATGTTTTCTGTGTCGTTTAGGATGCAGGGGCTGTTTGTTTGAAAATAGTTTTATCACTGAGACCGAAGTGTTTTGCAACAGACAATTCTGTACCCGCCATGCATCTCACAGTCCTCGAATTACAGCACCTGCTCTGCCCTCGTGCCGCTCTGATTCAGCCATGTTGATAATTGACCCATGTAGCGCTGTTTCATTCTGCTTTTGAAGTGAGCAAAATATGCACCAAAACATACAGATAACAGGGGATGTCTCATTGAGACGTTCCGGTCACCTGCATTCCTGCGTTTCAGAAATTATATCACAGGCCACTTGACAAAGAGAGTTTGAAATGTGTTATGTGGTGACGTCACTGAGTATGAGCGTGTATTTGTGTGTTTGTGGTGGGGTCTCTTTCTTAGTGTACACAGTACTGACTGGGGCTGGCAAGCATTATGTTGCTTCAAGAATATAAATGAACCATGTGAAATCGTAACAGTGGCGCAGCACCGCTGCAAAATGCATATATGGGGAAACATGAGTAGTCACCATATCATGTACCTTTGCATTTGTGTAATGTTTGACTTAACTCAACTTTGTCACTGCTCATCACTGTTATTGTCAAGGGCCTTTTATCATAAATGCTTTTTCATTTACCTGCCTGCTGTTCATATTATTCCCTGTGAAACTTAAACAAATGCAATGTATTTCCTGCTCACCAAAATAACACTTTCGGTTATACCAGGAAGTGGGCAGTTCAGACTATAGAGTAATTCACTGGAAATCTCAACCCTTCACTGGCATTTATGAGAACTGTGACATCATCTCCACCAGACTAGTTTTTCAACTAGTTACTTACTGTCCTGTAATGTGTGTAATGTTTGTTCTCTTCTTTCCAGGGCTGTGGGTAAAACATGCCTGCTTATCAGCTACACCACCAATGCGTTCCCTGGAGAATACATCCCCACAGTGTGAGTTACACATTTTTAAGTAATACCAGTCTAATAGTGCAATAATATTGACAATTAAATGTGTGATTTCTCTTGCACCACCAAACAGCATTACAAAAATGATAATGCTCAAAAAACAGCAGTGGTTTAAATGACCTTCTAATGTATCCATATCATTCAAACAACTGATTTCCAGACATAATTATAACATTCAGGACTCGATATGAAAATCAGGGCTAGTGTGAGAGTTACATCAACATATTTCTTGTCTTTTATTTTTCTATTTTATTGAACATTATTTTCACAAATATGTCACTTAAGGTAATATTATTTAGCCAGCTAAAGTGGATGAGATTTTGCCAAAATTGAGTGTGACTTGCAAAAGTTAGAACAGTTCAAATAGGATGTATACATAAATCAGTAATGTTTTGCATTATTAATCCATCATTTATGAATGATGGATAACTTTAAAGTGAATTGTTAGTTTTAGCTGAACTTGTAATGGAAAAAAGTATATTTTTTGACAGAAATAATTGCTAAAAATCAAATACATTTAATTTAAAAACAATATTTTAAGTATATTTATAAATGTTTTTGTTAGAGCTTAACTCTTTATAAAAATATTATATACATAATACAAAAATAATAAACATATTTTTGACACAAAAATGCATTGCTATTTTTCTAATTTTTTTTTATCCAGCAAAAATATATTTATGAATGATGAGTAACATTAAAGTTAATAATTAATTCATTGTAAAAAAAGTTAAATCTTTAATAAAAAATTAATACATTTCTGAAATATATTGACAAAATACATGGCTAAAAATAAAATGTATTTTATATAAAACAGAACTACTTTACCTCAGCCACATTCTTATCTCTACTGGGTTAAGGTCTGGTCTCTAAATGGGACACTCCAAAAGGTGAATTTTCTTTTTTGAAACTGTAGTGGATTTATTTCAATGCTTTGAGGGTCATTGTCCTGCTGCATCTCTCAACTTCTGAGTTTTTCTTGACGTTATCCTATAGGACAGGATTCCTTAATAGGCGGCCTGGCCTGTGAGAGCCAAATGTTTGGCATGCGCTAAAGACCTGTTCACACAAAATCCTTGACAATTTTACTAGACAAACTTCTGATGAAAGGTCTATACACAGAGTACGTAAAAAATAAAAAAAAACAATATCACCACTGTACATTAGACAATGAACGTGTTAAAGCATTTATTTACCTAATTTGGCATAATTGTTTCATTATGTTCTTTCCATGGTATTAATGCATTCTGAGTAAATAATCTATGTTTTTATGCAAGTGAGATGAGTAAAGCGCGCTGTTGCATAAATATACGTCCAATTTATATTTGCACATGTATATTCCAAACAGACTCCCAAAGTCAACTACTTTTTTTTTTTTTTTATTTTGTATAAAGCCTCATATATCATATAACACAAGGTACTGTGATACAAATACATGTGGAATACATGATACATGAAAATGAATGCATAGCCTTGGGGCGGCTGTGACTCAGTTGGTAGAGCGGGTCGGCCACAAATCGCAGTGGTTCGAATCCCGGCCCATACGACGCCATGTGCCGAAGTGTCCTTGGTCAAGACACTGAACCCCAAGTTGCTCCTGATGGTAGGCTAGCGCCTTGCATGGCAGCTCTGCCGTCATTGGTGTGTGAATGTGTGTGTGAATGGGTGAATGAGTCAACAGTGTAAAGCGCTTTGAATACTGAGAAGGTTAAAAAGGCGCTATATAAGTGCAGACCATTTACCACAACTAATAAAATATTAATTAAAAAAAGTTTAATAATAAAACAATAGTAGTAGTAGTAATAATAATAGCAGCAGCACAAACACTTTGTCATTATATATATAAATAAATATCGAAGCTTTCCAGCTTTATGAAAATTAACTATTCTTGATCGTAGGTCTTCTGAGAAGGTTTTTTTTTTTTTGTGAGGCATGGTCCTTTTCAGCAGATGCTTGTGAATAGCAAAGTCAAAATGTTTGAGTGCTTTTTACAAGTCAAAGTAGCTCTAACCCACACCTCCAATCTTGTTTCATTAATTGGATGCCAGGTTTGCAAACTACTGACTTAAGCTTTTGTTGACGTCATAAGCTTTATATATATAAAAAAGTTTTTAATTTGGCCTAAATAACATTGTAATTTGCATTGTTTACAGTCTTCTTTTCCCCTGGTTTTAATTTTATTTGACAGATTTGATAATTATTCTGCAAATGTGATGGTGGATGGTAAACCAGTGAATCTGGGTCTATGGGATACAGCAGGACAGGAGGATTATGACAGACTGCGTCCCCTGTCCTACCCTCAGACGGTAAGATCTGCAGCTCACCCACTGACAAATGTCCTGGATCACATTTCCTTTTACCTTGTTTTCTTATTCATAATTATTGAGGATGAGGGAATGAAATTCAACTAGTCTATCTTGACATCTGTCTAATTTGGCTAGCTTCTATCAAGTGACCATTATTTGAAAGAATTTGTGCCAAAATACAGTTTGATTTCTTTAGCATCAACAACAAAAGAGATGGGAAGCGGTTTTTCCTCCCTTTGAAAAAAAACCAAAACTTTATAAACATATATATTTTGTTATGCTAACTATCTACAATTATTTGCTTAGTGGTATTTTATTATTTACATGAAACATTATTTTTTCCTGCTGTCCTTGACTGTATCAGGAGCTGTAAAACACATTTATATCATTACAGTTACATTACGACTGCTTTTGTCTCATAGGATGTGTTTCTCATCTGCTTCTCCCTCGTGAGTCCTGCCTCTTTTGAGAATGTTCGTGCGAAGGTGAGCTGTCTTTACTAAAAACACATTAGAATTTGCAAATAGACTTTAATTTGAGTTTTACTTCCTGAAACTCAAGTTCCGTTTGCATGACTGAAGTTGCCTATCCACCTGCACTAGATATTTGAATGAGTGGTTTAGTGTTAAATATGAGAATGTGTGTGTGCAGTGGTATCCAGAAGTGAGACACCACTGTCCAAACACTCCGATCATCCTGGTGGGGACCAAACTGGATCTGAGAGATGACAAAGACACCATAGAGAAACTGAAGGAGAAGAAGCTCACGCCCATCACTTACCCTCAGGGTCTGGCCATGGCGAAAGAGATCGGTATGTGTTGTTTCCTGTTTTAAACACTTATATGAGTGATTCTCATGTAAACATGTCAGGGCCACATTTCCACCTGATTATATTTTATAATAAAAGATTATATTTTAAACAAGAACAAAGCCTTTTTTTTTTTTTTTTTTTTTTTTTTTTTTAAAGAATATTCAGTTTTTTCATGACAACAAAGCATATTCTCATCAATGTAAAATGTCTGGACACATTACATTCAACTTTTTCTAATTCTCAAGTTTGTTGGTGATTCTCATTACTCCAATAGAATAATTTTAAGTTTAAAAATATAAAAAAAATTATATAGGATTTTAAATGATGTAAATGGCACTTAAATTATATTTGTAGTTTTTTTTTGCATTACAGGGATAAATTATAAAATGACTTAATGCGTTTAGTTGTCATGAAAGTAGTCATAATACAAAAATTATATTTACTGAAATAGAATAATTTAAATTTTATAAATATTACAAATGTTAAGATTTAAAATTCTGTAAATATCAGTTTAATTACCTTTTGAATTTTTTTGCAATACATAGATAAATTGTTTTTTAATGATAAAATGTGCTAAATTTTATATATATATATATATATATATATACACACACACACACACACACACTCTCACCTAAAGGATTATTAGGAACACCATACTAATACTGTGTTTGACCCCCTTTCGCCTTCAGAACTGCCTTAATTCTACGTGGCATTGATTCAACAAGGTGCTGAAAGCATTCTTTAGAAATGTTGGCCCATATTGATAGGATAGCATCTTGCAGTTGATGGAGATTTGTGGGATGCACATCCAGGGCACGAAGCTCCCGTTCCACCACATCCCAAAGATGCTCTATTGGGTTGAGATCTGGTGACTGTGGGGGCCATTTTAGTACAGTGAACTCATTGTCATGTTCAAGAAACCAATTTGAAATGATTCGAGCTTTGTGACCTGGTGCATTATCCTGCTGGAAGTAGCCATCAGAGGATGGGTACATGGTGGCCATAAAGGGATGGACATGGTCAGAAACAATGCTCAGGTAGGCCGTGGCATTTAAACAATGCCCAATTGGCACTAAGGGGCCTAAAGTGTGCCAAGAAAACATCCCCCACACCATTACACCACCACCACCAGCCTGCACAGTGGTAACAAGGCATGATGGATCCATGTTCTCATTCTGTTTACGCCAAATTCTGACTCTACCGTCTGAATGTCTCAACAGAAATCGAGACTCATCAGACCAGGCAACATTTTTCCAGTCTTCAACTGTCCAATTTTGGTGAGCTCTTGCAAATTGTAGCCTCTTTTTCCTATTTGTAGTGGAGATGAGTGGTACCCGGTGGGGTCTTCTGCTGTTGTAGCCCATCCGCCTCAAGGTTGTGCGTGTTGTGGCTTCACAAATGCTTTGCTGCATACCTCGGTTGTAACGAGTGGTTATTTCAGTCAAAGTTGCTCTTCTATCAGCTTGAATCAGTCGGCCCATTCTCCTCTGACCTCTAGCATCAACAAGGCATTTTCGCCCACAGGACTGCCGCATACTGGATGTTTTTCCCTTTTCACACCATTCTTTGTAAACCCTAGAAATGATTGTGCGTGAAAATCCCAGTAACTGAGCAGATTGTGAAATACTCAGACCGGCCCGTCTGGCACCAACAACCATGCCACGCTCAAAATTGCTTAAATCACCTTTCTTTCCCATTCTGACATTCAGTTTGGAGTTCAGGAGATTGTCTTGACCAGAACCACACCCCTAAATGCATTGAAGCAACTGCCATGTGATTGGTTGATTAGATAATTGCATTAATGAGAAATTGAACAGGTGTTCCTAATAATCCTTTAGGTGTGTGTGTGTGTGTGTGTATATATATATATATATATATATATATATATATATATATTTTTATTAGGGGTGTCCATGGTTAACCGATTAACCGTTAAAAATTGCGTAACCGAGTGAAACATTTTGCTCGGTTAAGTGGCGTCAATGGCGTGCATTGAATTTAGTTGTAATACATTTTTGCACCACCAGAGACTGAATAAACGAGGAGACACTGATTAGCAAGACAACTCAGTGAATGTGCTTTCCATTAAATGAATCACACACACAGTAAACAAATCCTTAACAAAAAAACAGGGCTATTCTGGTGGGTGCGGTTACGCGCTCATGTAAGGGTGGCGGCGTGGCGCTGCCAATTAAGCTCCTAAAATCTGTCACAAAGAACCGGCAAAAGTAATGATTATGAATATGTAAAATATAGCAAGGAGATATTTTAATTATTAATAAACAAGTCTTTTCTTTGTCCGTGTCATTTGCAAAGATGAAGTTGACGATGCTGACTCGCGGTCTTCGCAGTAACACACCAGAGAGAAATGCACATTTCTTACGGATTACATAAGCAGAGAGCAGTCTGTGTCTGTTTTCTTTAGTTTTGAATTATTTGTGAGGCAAGGCTACCTTATACACTGAGTTTCGGTTCATTTATGAGACGAGCTCCAGTTCACGCGCCGGCGCCTCCGCTTTGTGATTATATCGTCTGCTATATTTAATTCTTATTTATTAAATCCAGGCAATTGGTTGATGAAACATTGATTAAAATTAAGACACAATTAATACAAAACGAAATTCACTTTAAAGAAAGGTTTTGTGCTTTCTGTTTGATGTCTCTGTGAAAGTTTTAAAGCATCTTTCAGTGCCGCTTTCAGAGCGCTCACGTCCGTAACATTGTGTTTTCCTCGTATGCGAACTGAAATGAATATCAGTTCATGGATTGTGTGTGTAGGCTATAAGAGAGAAAGAGAAAATGCCAGTATTTCATTGAGACTTGAGATTAAATAAACGGCTTAAGTATTGTAGATCTTGTAGTATTAATTTTCACATGCAGTTACACATTGTCGGTTAAAAACAAGTGGCTGGTAAAAACATTGAGTGGCTGGTAGATTTTGAAATCCACAGTGGCCGGTGGACAAAAAAGTTAATTTCCATCCCTGGCGCACACTATGGTTAACCGAGTATTAACCGTTAAGGGCCTCGGTTAACTGTTAATGAAAAACTTGAAAACGTGCAGCCCTTATATATATATATATATATATATATATATATATATATATATATATATATATATATATATATATATATATATATATATATATATATACATACATACATACACATATAATGTGTGTATATATATGTGTGTGTGTGTGTGTGTGTATATATATATATATATATATATATATATATATATATATATATATATATATATGTATGTATGTCCCTTTTTCAGGACACTGTATTTTAAAGATAATTTTGTAAAAATCCAAATAACTTTACAGATTGTTATTGTAAAGTGTTTAAACAATGTTTCCCATGCTTGTTCAATGAACCATAAACAATTAATGAACATGCACCTGTGGAACGGTCGTTCAGACGGTAGACAATTAAGGTCAGTTATAAAAACTTAGGACACTAAAGAGACATTTCTACTGACTCTGAAAAACACCAAAAGAAAGATGCCCAGGATCCCTGCTCATCTGCATGAACGTGATTTAGGCGCATGATGCACCAGGACTGCAGATGTGGCCAGGGCAATAAATTGCAATGTCTGAATTGTGAGACAGGAAGGAGAGCTGATCATCCTCTCAGTGGCAGACCACGTGTAACACTCATATCACACCTGTGGGACAGGTGCAGGGTGGCAACAACCATTGCAAATGTACATTTTAATTATAACAATTCAAAAATAGTCTTAAACTTTTGTAAGATGCTCCCATTTTGTGTTTAGCTTAAGTCATAAGTTTCTTCTGACAAATCACACTTGTTAGGCTGTCATATGTTTTCAAAATGTTGGGCTAAATGACACTTGTCTTCATCTCTCAGGGGCTGTGAAGTATCTGGAGTGCTCAGCACTCACGCAGCGCGGCCTGAAGACTGTGTTTGACGAGGCCATTCGGGCTGTACTGTGCCCTCCTCCTGTCAAGAAGAGAAAGAGGAAGTGCTCCCTGCTCTGAGGAAACATTACTGTCATCCAAACTGTATTTTAGGGGAATTTAGAAATGAGACCATGTTTTCATTTTTCAATTCCTCCCATGTAACCACCAGTACAACTTTATATCATCACAAATCTTTTATTGATAGATGTTGTAAAAAATATATTATTCTTAACCCATCTCCCTTAGACACACACTATTGTACTACCTGCGGCCTTGGATGGATAACAGATATTAACTAGGTTAACAACACCCGGAAGTTGGTTCCTTCCATTGAGAACCCATGTTTGTTTACAGTCTTTGAAAGGAATGAAGATCTTGCCAAATTGCACTACAATAGGAAGTGGCAGCATTGTATACACTCAATTTGTTGCTTTTTACCTCTTGCGTGCTGCAACCATTTGGCAAACCAAAGCTAACTGTTAGCTACTGAGAATTCAGCTTACCTCACACTAAAACAAGAGGTCCTGTTAACGGAAGGATGAGCTGTCCTTCCAGATTTTTACATTTCTTCATTATCAGGTTTTGTTAACACTATTTTATGATTTGTCTGGGGGTTATACTGTAATTTGAGGCTGCACTCATTTCCATGCTTTATGTCAGTGGGGGAATATCATGATAAAAATGTTCAGGCCACATTCAACCCCAAAATCAAAGAAATATATTTGCAAGAAGAATTAAGCCTATTTTAGGACCTTTTTTTGTATTGTGACCATATTTATGACAAGCCTCATTTTCCCACCCAAATTTTCATTACCATAATGTGCTCAGATAATATAATAACCCATGTTCAGACGTTTTACTTTTTGTAATTTCCATTATACTCGGTAGTGATTCCATTTCCAATTACTGAAATACATCCATTTTTATGGTACTACAGGTTGATTTAGATTTTTTTCTTTTTAAACGCTACAAATACTACTAATAATTCCCCTTTTTTTTTTTTTTTTGCCATTATAATTTGAGATTTAATGGGAAATGTGGTTAATTGTCATGAAAAGATTGTCATATTTCCAAAAATCTCAATGGTATTAAGAGGTGTTAAATTGTAAGTAAAACGCTTTTTTATTATTGATTTTGGGGTGAAATATGACCCTTGACAGATATTGTGTGATTCACCCCACTATGTCATAATATTTCAGCTGTAAGAGGTAATGACATATTTCCAAATATCTGCATCCCAGTTTTGAAGGTCCTTTCTACTTTAGTTGTCCTATATATTTGACAAAGGCTGCCTGGGTCTGGAATATCAAATGGATCATGTGGGACTTTAGTGTACAGGAATATCTGATTACAATCCTGTAATGGTCTGGTTATTTTAAGTGCACCCTTTACAGACATATAGAAATCTATATTTTTGTTAACAGCCTATTTTTAGAATCATTTTTTTTTGTTTTTTTTGCTAATCTTACAAAATAAAGAAACACTACAGCGTTGTTTATGTGGAGCAGGTTTATCTTCAATTCCCATTATAGTTAATCTGATTTATAACATTTTATTCATGTACTAATAACATTGCTGTTACCTTGTTTTTAGTGGTAATCATGATGTCACTTGTTTTTCAGAGATAATAAAACCATCAATTCAGATTAAACCTTAAAACATTTGATAGGCTTTAAAGTCGACATGAAGAGTTTTGCAACACATTTGACTTGAAACAGGATATTGGACAAAAGATTGTAGAGTGACTTTGCCCTTTAATGAATTGTGCACAATAAGATCACAAATGTCTATTAAGGAAGTACAGTACATGGGGTAAATTCTGATTGCATGTTGACTTCAACTGACATATGTACTATTAATGAATGAGAATTGTTTTTTCCTTAATGTGAAATATTTTATCGATAAAGCAAACAATAATACACTGTTGCCTTGGGGCTGTTTGTAACCCAAAACAAAACATGGCAATAAATACAAATATACAGTTCATTCAAATGTGTACTAAATTGAATCTTAAGACAAGTTGTTTCCATCCACATAACGTAATACCGTCCCTGATGATGTCTGTATGCTAGAGACAAAAAAAGAAAGTTTGTCATCAGTCACTGAATTTTCTTAAACATTTAAGACAAATTTCACCCCAAAGAAAAACTAATATTTTACAAGTTCAACAGCATTTGTGGCATAATGTTATGACTACAAAACATTATTTCGACTCCCATTTCCTTAAAGCCAAAACCTGGGTTATAGTGAGATACTTACAATGGAAGTGAATGGGGCCAAATTTTGCATTTGAGATTTTATCACACTAAAATCATGTTAACCCACATGTTTTCATCTCGTGGCTATACTATTGAATATTTGAATGTTTATGGATTGGCCCCATTCACTTCCATTGTAAGTGAAGATTAAGTAACCCAGATATATGCAGTAATCATTATGCCACAAATGCTGTCAACTTAACTTGTATTGAAACTGTACTGTTCTAAGTTTATTTTTGTAATTTACATTATTCTCAATTATGATTCTTATTTGATTTTTTTTTTCCTACTGCAATACAAACAAAATAAAAACCCTAATGAAAATGTCACAATTGCAAAACATTTTAATTGTCTTTGAATAGGCTTCCTTTTTTATTTTTAGAAAAATATAATTTGTTCCACAGTTCTTCTGATTTGGGGTGAAATATGACCAGATTTTGTGAGATTTACCAAATTATAATGATTTAATCCATTCAATTACACTACACAGTGCTCTTACCATTCAACTAACTCTGCTCCAACAATATCATGAATGTGATACTTCATCTGGAATTTAACCTGGGCAGGTGTTTGCCGTCCCTCCAATTCAGTCTTTAGGATTTCACCGTATTTGGATTTCTTTACCATGCCAAGAACAGCTTTGCGCCCTGTTAGACAGACTGGATATTAATCAGTAACAATAGAAAACAAATGAATGCGAGTCTTGCTGTAAAACCTACCTTTAATGAAATACTTAATGAATTTGCCAGAGTTTGGGATTGAAAGCCACCAGCTGCCCGCATCCCTCACGGTCAGCACACCTGATTTCACCAGCTGCCTGCAAGTTGAAAAGCATCTTTTAAAAGTAAAATTGAAATGATATTAACAACCCATTTTTTTCCCCGAGTGAAACAGGGTAATCATCAAGAAAGAAATTTAGGCTGGGACTTTATAAAAATGGGCGTTCCATACCAGAATAAAGCAAGACCTGAATGGACGTGGAGGCTGAAATTCTCAAATTCACTTTTGAGAGTGATCAAAATCATCTTAATTGATGATGATCTCGGTGACCAATGGTTACACTGTAGTTATCGACATAATACTGGAACACTAGAAAAGCAGTGTCCTACCAACAGTTATTTATAATTTTTTTACAGAGAAATGGCTTTTGTGAAGAATTTCAGTCAGGATTTAGGATTTCAATTAGACTTTGAAAATACGCCTACAAATGAAAAAAAATTTAAGATCAAGAGAAACAATTCAGTCAAGTGACCCCAACTTTTGAATGGCAGTGTATGTTGGATAAATATTGCACTGAATGAACTTGGTTTTGTTTTTATTAGGGTGCAATGTGTACACGTAAAGCTGACTTTGTTCACACAGTAGTTCGATGGACAGCGCCAACTGCTTTTCAAGATCACTGCTGAAGCAACCAGTTAGCATAGTATTCTACTTTTGATGCAGTTGGCTACAATCTCTTTTGTATAAGTTCCACATGCACAATGTGACGAGAATTTACAGGATTGGGACTAAACAGCTGTGTGGCCACAAGAAAGCCACTTGTTAGTGAGGCTAATCGGGAAGAAATACAACTTTAGTTTGGACTGTTGAGTAATAGAAAAAGGTAACGTGTCTAATGAGTCCAGATTTACCCTATACCAAAGCAATGGCCGCATCAAGGGAAGAGCATGAAGCAATGCACCCGTCATGTATAGTGCCCACTGTACAATTCAGCCGATTGCCTGAATGACCAGGTTATCAAAATCAATGGATTTTTTCTTCCCTGACAGCACAGGCATATTCCAGGATGACAATGTCAAGATTCAGAGGTCAGATTGTAAAAGAGTGGTTCAGGGAGCATGAGGAATCATTTTCACACATGAATTGTCCACCACAGAGTCCCGACCCTAACCACATTGAAAGTCTTTGGGATGTGCTGGAGAAAATTTTACGGAGTGGTTCGACTTTTCCATTGTCAATACAAGATCTCGGCCAAAAAATGTATTCAACACCGGACAGAAATAAATGTTGTGACGTTTCATAAGGTTGTCAAAACAATTCCATGATGATTGCACACCATAATCAAAGCAATTAAATATTAAGAAATATTAACTTTTTTTTTGGTCAGGCAGTGTATTTAATATGCACCGGTTATCATATGTTTTTGTATTTTATAGGCTTAATAAATCAAAATCACATGACATGGTCTTGGAAAATGTCTCTACGTGAATGATCGTAGAGATTTAGGTACGTTGCAACTCAGCACTCCGATGTGTTCAGGTTGTCAGATCTCTACTGACAAAATCAACTGGAAAAAGATGTTGGTGTATGTGGAGCACCCAATCACACCCATCAATGATGTGGACCAGAGGTAGTAAGAAGGTGTTTAACAGCCGACACAAAGATTTCCTTCAAGTTTGCACTGGCAAGCTTATTCCGCAAAGAAAAAAACATATTTTTTGACCAGATTTACTGTAGTTTAAAATGATATCACATCTGTTCTTTCTTCCATTTCTCTAGAAGAATATTGGGACCTATGTGAAACCAGCTGAAAAGCCAAGTTGTTTCAGAGGCCGAGCAAGTTATTTCATTTTGATGTAAGATTTTATGTTCTTTAGAATAATGTACGCATAAGAGAAATTAAAGAACTGCAGAAGTGGTCAGTCTTTTAAACAATGTTCAATAGAACAATATAATAATGTTTCTGTCCTTACGTGATCTCAGAGTCTGTAAAGAGGAACTCTTTTAGCATTTTCTCTTTGTTGAAGCTCAAATCAGAGCAGGTGGGAATTAGTTTATCCAGAAATTTCTCTACAGTTCCGAGAGTCTCTCTGCCTGCTTCCCCCTGAAGAACTTTGGATCTGTAGTCTTCAGAAAACACCAAAGCAAAGGCCTCAGAGTCGAATCCCATCTGGAACATCAACAACTCGCCGTTTTCTCTCATTTCATTCTGCCAACAAAGACAACCATACCAAAATGTATGAATGCATTGAAATAATCTACTAGTATGTCTTTATATGGAGAGGGTGAATAGTTTATAATTGATTTATTGATCTATATTTAAACAAGATACAGACTGATCTTACCACCTGCTTGTCCACTAGGGTTTTGTCATTGTGTAAACTGTACAGCTGATGTTTTAACACCACAGAAGGAAGAGTATCGTTGAAGAGTTTGCGTGAAAACAGCATCATGAGGCACTGCAAGCTTGATCTGATATCAGTCAAACCCTCTGTAAACGAAAATCATACAAATTATTCCGTCATTTCCAATGAAAATGTCAAGAACTAACATGAAGCTTTGAAGTGAATTATATCACGTTTTACTGTGTCCAGTAGCACATTATTTGACTTTCAGTGACCCTCGTGCACTGTTAATATTGACTCCCTAACCGTTTCAGAGACCTCTGCTCTATGTGTACAAATAATAATAGTGCTAGACACTTCAAAAATCACCCTTTTTTATTTTCCATTCAAATTATTTGGTTGTTTTTCAGGATGCTTTTTATGTTTGGGGTCAAACTGAAATAGAAATAGACACCTTTTAGATGATACTGATACAGTCTGTACGCCAATCGAAGAAAATCAGAATTTAGTGAACATTCACTGTATTATTCATGTGTCTTCACCCCTTTTCCACACTCAGCTCTTCCGTGTTTTGTCATTTAACTTCCTATTTGTATTGAAGCTACTGAGAAGAGTCGATCAATATGGCAGATCTGTATGGAGGGAACAGTATCTGACGGTAACATTCTCCGCTGTCAGAATGCATTGCCCCTTGCACAAACCTAAGCCTAACCATAACCCCATATCATATCGGGGCTAGGGGGAAACAGATTCCGACAGGGAACACAATTAGATAAAACATCAGATCCTTTCAACCAAGTCTGTTTATCAAGGTAAGTCAGTCCACCTGGTGGCCATTTTTGGAATGCTCTAAGGGCGTTTTCACATCATGCTCGTTTGGAGCATTTGTTTCAGAACCTGACACATTTTCTTCCATGGTTCAGTTCTTTTAGGCATATATGAACACGGCAATCACACTCGGGTCTGCACAAAAACAATCGGTCTGAGACCACCTGAACGAGGTGGAATTCTGGAGCAGTTCACTTGTGGTGAGAATGTAAATCTACCCAACGGACATAACTGAGGGATCTTTGGAGATAACCTCTGTAGATCAGCACTTCTCTGTAATTCATCATCAAAATGTGGATATAGCCTTTTGGCAACTATATTAGATATAATTGCATGTTTAAAATAGGAGCTGTTTAATAATTCCTGGGGTAATTTTAGTATCATCACTTCTCTTTTGGATAGTGGCAGACCACAGGTAGGATATCGTTAGCAGCATTTTGAAAAAATTTTTTTTTTACCCGGCTTTACTCTGCTGTTTGTGTGTGTGTGTGAGGGAGAGAGAGAGATCTGTGAGAACAGGCACATTTCAATGGAAAAGTAATGCAAAAGCAACTAATGACGGATAAAAATGACAGAAACTTTACAACTCATATCCATCCAAATGATGGATAATTTGTATATGGAGCAAAACCTGGCGATGCTCGAAAAGATTTTATTCACGCTAGTGCCATCTATGATATTTAATGAGAATGATAATGAGGCTTTGAGGGATACAGTGCATCTGGAAAGTATTCACAGCGCTTCACATTTTCCTCAAAATTCTACAAACAATACCCCAAAATGATAACGTGAAAGAAGTTTGTTTGAAATCTTTGCAAATTTATTAAAAATAAAAAAATCACATGTACATAAGTATTCTCAGCCTTTGCCATGACACTCAAAATTGAGCTCAGGTGCATCCTGTTTCCACTGATCATCCTTAAGATGTTTCTACAACTTGATTGGAGTCCACCTGTGGTAAATTCAGTTGATTGGACATGATTTGGAAAGGCACACACCTGTCTATATAAGGTCCCACAGTTAACAGTGCATGTCAGAGCACAAACCAAGCCATGAAGTCCAAGGAATTGTCTGTAGACCTCCGAGACAGGATTGTATCGAGGCACAGATCTGGGGAAGGGTAAAGAAACATTTCTGCAGCATTGTTGGTCCCAATGAGCACAGTGGTGTCCATCATCCATAAATGGAAGTTTGGAACCACCAGGACTCTTCCTAGAGCTGGCCGACCACCCAAACTGAGCGATCGGGGGAGAAGGGCCTTAATTATGGAGATGACCATGAACCCGATGGTCACTCTGACAGAGCTCCAGCATTCCTCTGTGGAGAGAGGAGAACCTTCCAGAAGAACAACCATCTCTGCAGCAGGCCTGTATGGTAGAGTGGCCAGATGGAAGCCACTCCTCAGTAAAAGGCACATGACAGCCCACCTTGAGTTTGCCAAAAGGCACCTGAAGGACTCTCAGACCATGAGAAACAAAATTCTCTGGTCTGATGAAACAAATATTGAACTCTTTGGCCTGAATGACAAGCGTCATGTTTAGAGGAAACAGGCACCGCTCATCACCCGGCCAATACCATCCCTATAGTGAAGCATGGTGGTGTCAGCATCATGCTGTTGGGATGTTTTTCAGCAGCAGGAACTGGAAGACTATTCAGGATCGAGTGAAAGATGCAGCAATGTATAGAGACATCCTTGACGTTAACCTGCTCCAGAGCACTCTGGACCTCAGACTGGGGCGAAGGTTCATCTTCCAACAGGACAACGACCCTAAGCACACAGCCAAGATAACAAAGGAGTGGCTATAGGACAACTCTGTGAATGTCTTGAGTGGCCCAACCAGAGCCCAGACTTGAACCTGATTGAACATCTCTGGAGAGATCTGAAAATGGCTGTGCACCGAGGCTCCCCATCCAACCTGATGGAGCTTGAGAGGTCCTGCAAAGAAGAATGGGAGAATCTGCCCATAAATAGGTGTGCCAAGCTTGTAGCATCATACTCAAAAGTGCCAAAGGTGCTTCAACAAAGTATTGAGCAAAAGCTGTGAATACTTATGTACATGTGATTTTTTTCATTTTTTATTTTTAATACATTTTCAAAGATTTCAAACAAACTTCTTTCACGTTGTCATTATGGGGTATTGTTTGTAGAATTTTGAGGAAAATAATGAAATTAGTAAATTTTGGAATAAGGCTGTAACATAACAAAATGTGGAAAATGTGAAGAGCTGTGAATACTTTCCGGATGCACTGTAGTCTCTTCAATGGCACAAACGGAATAAAGCTGATCTGATTTTCCACAACTCATGTTGTCTGGAGTTCTTTGTATACTGAATGTTCTTGGACAGATATTTTATCAATGTTTTGTCCACAGAATGATCCAAAAACACTTTAAACTGCAGTACAGCCCATTGAAAAGACTGTAAGTCTATCCCTCACAGCCTTGTTGTCATAAAAAATCAAAGATTGTGAATAAGATCTATGGTTGACTATTTTTTTTTACAGGCTTATCCTTTTAACCGGTATATCAATGGGTGAGCTTTATCCTGGAAAAGTGACCAATAAGGGGACAGCTTGCTCACATGTGACTTTTATAGACATAATTTTGGTCCATTTTAAAATGTTGCCTTGTGAAAGTGAACCAAACCAAGAAGATAATGCAACATTAAAACAATTTAATCCCTGTTTAGGAAAAAGTAAACGGTCAGAAAATAGCCTTAGGTAATTTGGGTAACTATAGTTCTATTTTAACAAGAGTTATGAAAGTGAAGCTATTATCTACTTGAATGGGGAAAAAACTAAATCACCAAAACGGTTGGTCAAGATTACGATAAAAGAACGCATGTCAAATAAGCAGTAAAATTGTATGTGGTGCCGGCTTCACTCGAGAGTCCCGGGAACGTCCCATGCTCCAATACCTGGCATTGCATCTAACTCGCGCCTGGGGGTGCGGATCTGATGACGCATCTAACTCGCACCGGACCCTCACTGCTCCGTTCCTGGACCCGCGAAGACGCCAGCAGGTTGAGACGGGTCTCCCGCAGAGAGGCACGCATGGTGTTTAAAGGCAGCGGTGATGAGGTTATATTTTTTCCACATATCGTTGGCTGCCATTGGGTGTTCCAATTTCTTCCATTAATTTTAATCCACAGTTTTCCTGAGCAACCACCGGGTGGCACAATGATGATTCTAATTGCCCGTTTTGTATTTCTGGTCTCGAGATGCCAAGTAAAAACTGCCAAAACAAGCGATCCAGAAGAGCAACCATTTAAGTGTTGCTTGGTGTAAAAATTAATTTCAGGCTCAACTTGTGCCACTGTTGGCTGTCATAAGAACTCTTTAATGATATTTATTTATAATGAATAATTAATGATATCAACAACTAACCTTGGATCATCGATTTGTGTCATCTACAAACTCAGGTGAGGCACTGTCTATAAAAACGGTCATCTCGACTCTATACGTCGATGCGAGTGAAAACACTGGAGACCGGAAATTGAAAACAGTCGAATGGTGGAACGCTTCCGCGTTCAGGAAAAAGTTGGGTAGAAGTGGTCCTTCTCTGCCAAGTACACTCTGTTTTGACAAGCTGGAAATGTTCATGGAAAAGTGACGAACAGTCCTTGAAATGGTCTATAACCTAAACCCATCAGATTTAATGCAAATCAAGTTTTAATCGGGTCTTATAAAATTAGTTCAATTTAAAGTTACGTATCAGCCAATGTTTTGAGCTATTAAAAAGTCTTAAATTAAGTAATGTTAATGTTGTGTGAGAAACATACCTTGAATCTCCCCAGTAACACTGTCAGCTCCAGATCTGCGTCTCTTCATTAAACAGAATGTATCTGCGATTAAAGCTCTTTTTCTGTTCATTTCTTACTGGCTGTCAAGCTATTAGCAGAGATAATATCTGTATTTAGATTATACTTGTCCTAATATAGCTTCTATGCTAGTTTGGAACATCGCAGCAATGTGAAAGAGGAACACGTTGATATAGTAGAATATTTTGAGAATATTTCTATTGTAACCGCTGTTTTAGGAATATTTGATAACATGTCTGAACAAATAGTTCAGAGTTCATCAAATGGTTGACTGAGACTCTTCTTCATGTGCTATTATAAAGCACAATCTGTCATTTTCTGCCCTCTAGCGGACTATGTTAAAACAACACGCACACGCTCAAAGACAGGACGATGATGTCACTGCAATTTAACGTTTATATTAAAAGATTCTGTGTCTGTGCCTCAACTCTTTACATCTCTTAACTAGCTTGTACCTTTCTTATCAACTTAAAAACATTTTCAGCTACAGCTTTATTAGAACAAATGTTCTTAAAGAAGCAATATGTAACATTGACATCAGGCGTTTAAAATGGGTACTGTAGTCCTAATTTTAGTCCTAGTTTTATCCCCCGGTCCTCCTCCTCCTCCATACTCGAAGCTTACACAGGTTTCCAGGTACACGCAACAGGAACGAGCAAACTGACAACGGCAAGCGACGAGCCTTACACTGTAAGTTGATCAGCTAATGTAAACGTTTGCAATGTTTTATTGTTTGCAAATTATAAATCAGCTCATGTGGATTTTTTGCAACTCTGTCAGTGTTAGCTAGATGTATTTCTGGCTTCCATGGCTGCAGAGTGCTGTGTTTGCCCGCTAACTTGTTTTAATCTGGCAACCCGGGGTGTTGAAATACTTTTGGGAAATGGGCAGTGGGCGGGATCACACAGGCCAAAACACAAACAGAAATTCCGGCCCGGAACACACATTTAAACGTAGAATTTACTGGCTGTAGCATTGTTTTCGGAGAAGCCAGTATTTCAACTTAGCATGTTTCCTAAATCTCTGATACATATTATGATAATTATATGCTTTAGTACAGTAAATATATTACAAATTGCACCTTTAAAGCTGCCTTGTGCATTCAGGTTAAAATTGTTGTCTTTTGTGGTCAGATTAGTTAATTGCCGCTGAGGTTCTGAACTGTGGGAAGAGTGACATGTGAGGCCTACTGTCCAGTCTCAAAGCCCATGGTACATGCCTTATCAGTTAATGGCTTAAGGCCAGTTTATACTTCTGTGTCAAACCTACGCTGTAGGCTCCATATAGTGGCCAATGTGCTGGGTTGCATTCACAGTTCTGCGTTGGTGTGTCTGTGTCATTCTGTGATGGGGTTGCTGAGATATGAAATTTTTGGCTTTGGTACAACACCAGCCCTGGTACCTCGATATTGATACTAAATCGATACTTCAGCATTCTGAAATTCTGCATTTTCCTTTTTTTTTTTTTCTAGATACCATGTTTTATGTTTTAATTAAATTTGAATTTAAACGGTGTTAAATCAAATTAAAGGTGATGTAAGCTGTTTTAGTGTGACTGAGCCATTGAATTAGCCAAGCCCCTCATTCCAAAACCCTGCCCTACAAAGATAATTTTGAGACCAAATCTGAGCAAAAAAGCAGCATTGTTTGTTCCTGTGGCTGTCACATTCAACAGTGGCACAATAGCACCCTCAACTGACAAACATTATGAGTCATAGCTTCAATGATCCACTTCAAATACAACACTATGAGAACAAGCAAAATGATTGACAGGTGAAAAGCGTCAATGTCCATGGTCCACAGACACATTTTTGACCGCTGAGATATCTCAGGACACTTATTCATTAATATCTTTAAGGGAGTAGGAACATTTTTAAACAAAATATATAACAGCAGATGCTCTCAAAAAACGAGTCTAAATACAATGTGACACGATCACTGACAAGCGGATGCAAATGATGCATAGATAAAATAATCGTGGAATGCGACGATACCTCAGATCATTTTTTGACATGCCCTGGGACATAATGACATAATTTACACCTTGTATTTACATGTGTTTTCGGTGATTGGATCGCTATAGGATTGCACTTGACCACATTATTTGAAAGGTGTAAATGCACCCAAGATGCACTGTGAATCATGGATTGTGAGATGGTCAGGAAAGGATTCTGACCACATTCAAAGAAGTTGTAAATGCACATGCGTTTTCGTTATCCGGATACAACTACGTAAGTAATCAGTGTTTTTAAAAGACAGAGCATTTTCAGTTACCACAGCCTCTGATTTAGGGATGCAACAACTAATCGATAAAACTGTTAATTATCGATAATGAAAATCATCGACAACTAATTTAATTATCGATTACTTTGATATTAGCAGAACACGGAGAAGCTCCATCAGTGACGTCACTTTACAGCCCAGTGAAAAAAGTGTTGCATGATGAACCTTGTTTGAAAAATGACAGAGACAAGTTGAAGCGGAAACAACATGACCCAAGATGTCCAACACACGAGAGCACTTTATAAACACTTCAAGGATCATAATAAGCACACATTTTAATGTGGACCGGGTACTGCATCAGGTGCGTTGACAGAGTAGATGTGCTTTTTGATGCGCTAGAAATGTTTCTGTCCAGCCCATAACATTTACTGCTATTTTCTGTTTTAGTATGCATAAATGTTATTAAATCAAAATCAGGCATGTATATCCACCTGTTCCAAACTGCTTGTCTTTCCCACAAGCGAGTCTCCATCAAACTTCAATAAGCAAGCGAGTGTGCGCATTCACGTCAATCAAACTGATCGCAATGGAGAAAGGGAGCGCCATCATTTTGATTGAACTCGTTCAACATCAAACCTCGATTTTAGTTTCAATGTAATCAATCATGCACAGGGACGAACTGGGACTAAAGGGGCCCTCAGTCACTAACATCACCCAGTTCACGCTCTGTTCAGGTGGAAGAACTCGGCATACAACATGAGATACCACAGGCCAGAGAGTATCCCCACTCACAAGGCATGCTTCTATAATTCCTTTGCTTTGTGCATTAATTCATTAGAATTAATTTCTTTATTCTCTTTATTATTACACTTAATATGTATATATAAGGTGTTTCTCTTCTTTTTATGTATGCTAATAAAGCTGACTCAGAGAGATACGCATAAGAATTCCAATGTACTGTACTGCCCTCTACCTGTGGAAAATGGCAAAATGAATCTAAATCTAATCTAATTCTTCTAATCCTTGCATTACTTCATAAAGTGGTAAAATGTAATCTGATTCTGATTATTGTAATGGGTCACACCCAACACTCAGTAGCAGCCCTATGTTCTTTGCAGTGCCACTGAATGGACATCAAAAAGATATTTGAATATTTAATATTTTGTATAAGACGCTTCAATGTTCCATTATAAGAGTACATTGTGAGTGAAATACACTTTCCTTTATTTACATGTAGACACAAGCATAGAGCAAAAATTATGATTAAAACTTGCATAATATTAAGCATTCAATATAAAGATTATACATAGTGGCAATCTAGTAGCTTCTAGACATTTTTTTCAGCATTTGGCCCAGCCCAAAAAAGTTTGGACACCCCTGTCTTAGTTAATATGAGGTTGTGGAAACAACAAGTATAATAATAATATATATGTATATTTAGCTATATACGATCATAAAATATTTAGATGAAGAAAGTGTCATACAGCAGGACACTGATGACAATGCTTCAAATGCCTTGACAATTAGCCACTTAACTATGTGTAAATGTTTATGCAAATGACTATGTACCAGAGGTGGGAGCAAGCCACACATGTTCAAGTCACAAGCAAGTCCCAAGTCTTAACCATCAAGTCTCGAGTGCAGTGCAGACAAATCAAGCAAGTCAAGTCAAGTCAGTAACTCACCTCAAACAAGTCAAATCAAGTCCTGATGAGTTTCAAGTCAAATCAAGTGCCGACATGAATATGTTTAGGCAAGGCAAGGCAAGTTTATTTATATAGCACATTTCATACACAATGGTAATTCAAAGTGCTTTACATAGTAGAAATTAAAAAGAAAAAAACAAGAATAATAAAATAAGAATAATTAAAACAGTTTAGAATAAAAAAAAATAAATTAAAAAAAAATCTAATAAAACACAGTACAAACAGTCGGACACACAGTGGCACAGTGCTCATTCAGTAAATGCACAGCTAAACAGATGTGTTTTGAGTCTGGATTTGAATGTGACTACTGTAGGAGCACATCTGATCTCTTCTGGAACCTGGTTCCAGCTGCGGCTGGCATAATAGCTAAAAGCAGACTCTCCTTGCTTAGAGTGAACCCTTGGTATTTCTAGCTGATGTGATTCTAATGATCTGAGTGATCTGTTGGGTTTATATTCAGTGAGCATGTCTGCAATATATTGAGGTCCTAGCCCATTGAGTGATTTACCAGTAATAATACTTTAAAATCAATCCTAAATGTAACTGGGAGCCAATGTAAAGACCTGAGGACTGGTGTGATATGTTCATATTTTCTGGTTTTGCTCAGAATTCTGGCAGCAGCGTTCTGTATGAGCTGCAACTGTCTTATGGTCTTCTTGGGAAGGCCCGTGAGGAGTCCATTACAATAATCCACCCTGCTGGTGATGAAAGCATGCACAAGTTTCTCTAGGTCTTGACTGGAAACAAAGCATCTAATTCTTGCAATATTTTTCAGATGATAGTATGCTGATTTAGTTATTGCATTGACATGACTACTGAAACTAAGGTCTGACTCTAGAGACACACCAAGATTCCTGACTTGATTTTTAGTTGTTTGACCCCTAGCGTCAAGGTATGCATTCACCTTGAGAACTTCATCTTTGTTTCCAAACGCAATGACTTCAGTTTTGTCTTTGTTTAACTGAAGAAAGTTTTGGCACATCCAACTGTTTAGTTCATCAATACATTGGCACAGGGAGTCAATGGGGCTGTAATCGTTAGGTGATAGGGCTAAGTAGATCTGTGTGTCATCTGCATAGCTGTGGTATGCCATTTGGTTCTTTCTCATTATTTGGCTAATTGGGAGCATATACAGGTTGAACAGGAGTGGAGCAAGAATTGAGCCTTGAGGGACTCCGCATGTCATGGGCGTCCACTCAGACTTATGGTCTCCTATACTCACATAATAACCTCTCCCTTCTATGTATGACCTGAACCATTTTAGGACCATCCCAGAAAGCCCCACCCAGTTTTCCAGCCTTTCCAGAAGTATGTTGTGATCGACAGTGTCAAATGCAGCACTGAGGTCGAGTAGTACCAGTACTGATAATTTGCCTGTATCAGTATTTAAGCGAATATCGTTTATTATCTTTATGAGCACTGTCTCTGTGCTGTGATGCGATCGGAAACCAGATTGAAAATTGTCAAAGTATCCATTCGAGTTCAAGAATTTGTTCAGTTGATTGAAGACAACTTTTTCAATGATCTTGCCTATGAAAGGAAGATTTGAGATCGGTCTATAGTTGTTTAATATGGTCTTATCCAGATTGCTCTTTTTCAAGAGGGGCTTGACAACTGCAGTTTTCAGGGAGTTTGGAAAACTCCCAGAGAGAAGTGAGGAGTTTATCACTTCTAGGAGATCTGCTTCTAAACAGTTGAACACACTTTTGAAAAAAGATGTTGGAAGTGCATCAAGGGCGCAGGTTGATGTTTTAAGGTGCCGTACGGTTTCTTCCAAAATTTTGCCATCAATTTCTTTGAAGTCAGACAAAGTAACCACTTTCTCAGGTTGTGGTTTGATTTGTCTGACCCCAGCACAACTCAAGGATGTGCTGATCGCCTTTCTGATATTATTTATTTTCTCAGAGAAGAAAGAAGCAAACTCATTGCACTTGCTGTCTGAGAGCAGTTCACAGGGAATCTGGCTTGGGGGGTTTGTCAGTCTCTCTACAGTCGCAAATAGAGTGCGTGTGTTGTTTAAGTTGCTGTTTATAATATTCGAGAAGAAAGACTGTCTAGCTTTGCCTAGTTCCATATTAAAAGCATGGATGCTGTCTTTGTAGATATTATAATGGACTACAAGTTTTGTCTTCCGCCAAATGCGCTCTGCTTTTCTGCATTGTCTTTTCATATTCTGCACTGCTGTTGAGTTTCTCCAGGGTGCTTTTTGACTGCCACTCTTCTTCCTCACTTTCACAGGAGCAATTTCATCAATTATACTTTTAACTTTTGAGTTAAAAGAATCAAGGAGAAAATCAACAGTGTCAGCAGATATACTTGGTGTTAAAGATATAGCCTTCATAAATAGTACACTAGTGTTCTCATTTAAGCATCTCTTCTTGACAGACACAGATCTAGCTTCAATGGCAGGAGAGATCAATATATCAAAGAAAATACAGAAATGATCAGACAGTGCTACATCCTTAATAACAATCGATGAAATGTTTAGACCCTTACTGATAAGTAAATCTAGAGTGTGTCCATGATTGTGTGTGGGTCCATGTACATGCTGAGTCAGATCAAACGTTTTTAAAATAGTTTTGATTTCTTTTGTCATATTGGTTTCTGCATTATCTATGTGAATGTTAAAATCTCCAGCAATGGCAAAACAGTCAAACTCTGAGGTAATTGTTGATAACAGTTCTGTAAATTCCTCAGCAAAGGCTGGAGAGTATTTTGAGAGTTTAGAAAATCAATGTTTAGCATTAGCCAGCACTTGTAAATTTGATCTGATGTCAGATTCCGTGCCCCTGAAATGCATTTAACAATGTTGGTTGGAGTCTCTATTTCCACTTTCCTTACAATAGAATCACAATTATTAGGGCTCTTTCAACATGATTCTCAGTGGGTGCATCACTGAGTGGGGAGAATCCATTGAATACCCTAACAGGAATGGGAGAGTGTTGTCACATTGCTGAGTGAGTATCCCATAGAGATATCACCCAATCACCCTGCTGCTGGGGCTCTACAGCCAGAACCAAAGTGTGTGTGTGTGTGAGTTACTCGCTGTTCTACCTGCATCCAAAACAGTATCTACCGGCTTCTCTTTCACACTGATCTCCCCTAGTGTTCTGATGCATGCCTATAGCTCATTAAACTTCTCTGTCAGCCTGACTAATTCCTTACATTTATCACATGTGAATACCTTACTGCTGACGGAAGAAGCTATTGTAAACATGTGGCATGTGGGCCAGTGACAAATAAGGTTTTCAACTGATAAAAAATTCAAATAGGTTAAAACTACACATCAAAGTAGTTATTATCTTTATGGGGATGTTTTTTACTTATTACTAAAATCTCAATTTTAAACAATGTATTTTAAGCGGTTTAACTGAGAATCATGTGACAACACCATTCAAAATGTCATACGGGATAATGTTAATGCATTTTCTAAATATTATGATATTAAAACTTTTCAAATCAAAAATACTTAATGAATACATAAAGTGATGCAGTAAACAATATTTAGAGCTCAGAAAAAAAAATGCACAACTATTTTTTCTCATTATATTGTGATTTCTTTAAACGTGACCCTACTTGTTCAAGTTCTTTACCCACATTTTAACACTGCAATGTGATTTAAAATGCAAAATGTCTGAAAATGTTTTACAGGACTTGGTATCATGTTATTATTGTTTCCTCAACTCCATGAAGTGAAATTATGCATTTCAATGGAAAAAAACAGCGTTATCCCGCCTGACTTAAATTGTTACTCGGTATGACACCATATTAGTTAACTAATGAATTGTCATTTTTACAACACTTACACATAATAATGTTCATAAATAATTAATGTTTATGTTATGCAATGTTTTTCCAAGGAAATTAATTAGGCTCCACTGTAAAGAAATACAGATGTGGTTTTCAGTGTGTAAACTGTTACACAGACACAAACTCAGTGTGGTTTCTTCCCAGATTTGGCAAGTATACAAATACATTAAAACAATTTGTTCATGTTTGTGAATATCAAAACAGCACAACTTTTCAACATTAGGTTTAATTTAGTACTGAAAAGTACCTTGAACCATTTTATTGATGATCATAGTCACTCTACATCAATATTCATAAATAATGTAAAGGGTTAAATAAAGTAGGCGACCTTCACTCATTTCACTGAACATCATTTATTTGAACAACAAATTTACAAAAGCATGTAATTGAACAACATGTTTATAAATAAAATATATTAATCTTATTAAGGGGTTGAAGAACCTTGAATCACTAAATTTCATTCAATGAACACTACATTTTTTATAGACATTGTCTAAAATAACAGAAGCATTTAGAATAAAACGACAACCAATGGAATTTTGCATGCAGTTGCAGGTTATTACCTCATCTCATTAAACCTTCTCCAATCTTGGTTGCACAGTTGAGCACTGCGATTAGAGTATGGCTCTGGCTCAGAGATGATTGCTTGGATTTCAGACCTGTAGTAATAGATGACATCAGGTGTCTCTGGCCACACAAATGAGTTCTTTCCACCAGTTTGTCTCAAGCAGCTCACCTCAATTTCATCTTCCACTACCTGGAGAACTTGGCCCACAAAGGGTTGGGCATCATATATCACCACAACAAATTTCCCAATCAAATCGAGTGCTTGCTGTTTTGTGGGTATGGCCTCCACAATTGTCTCATTTCCTGACTGATTGAAGTCGATTACTATAGGGTCATGGCACTGGCAGATCTCTCCTCGCCTGCAAAAGCAGGACAGCTCTCTGTGGGTGATCTTTCCTGGGGTTTGTGCAGCAACTTGGTGTATCTTCATTGTACCCCTTACAACTGGGAGCTTACTTGGTACAGATTCATCATATCTGGTCACATCTTCCTCTGGAATCCAGAAGTGATCTATTGCTGAGCTGTTCTCCTTGAGAGCACTGTAAAGTTCCTCTGGGGTCTGGATGTCTCTACCCATATTCACCAAGGCATCAGCAGTACGTTTCATGGCTCCTCCAACTCCATCAGGGGCCCCTTTCCCATGGGATTTTTCAGAGAAATTCCATGTGACTTCATCAAATCCCCAAAGGAAAGGAACTGTGCTCAGAAGATAAAAGTTATATTTATTTCGGTACTGTGTCACTGGGCCATCACTTAAGAAGTGAACTTTTTTTATGGTTGGGTTCTCCTCCTTCACTTTTTTAAAGATTGGTTCAAGGTGTGCCCAGACAGCGCTTTCATCGTGACGGAGGCTGTTTGAGATGGTGGCATACGACTTGCACCCCTGCTTTAGTATACCACACAGGTATGTATGGTTGCCTGTTTTCGACTTCCGCCAAAATGGAAGGCCTGGATCTCTGTGCTTAGCTTGCATCCATAATTTTCAGAGAAGTCGATATGGACAACTACCTCTGTGTCACTGAGGTTTTCTTTGAGCTTTCTGCATTCTTCCAGCTGATGAAGCCAATTGAAGTGGTGTTTTGCAAGCAAATCTAGAGCTTGATTGAAGGATTTAACAAGCTCTTCCCATGACCCTGTTTCCACCTTCTTAACAAAGTTAGTGTAAACCTTGTCATCTTTGTTTACTTTTTCTCTTCTCCATTGCTGCCATGTAGTTTCCCTTGAGATTTTGTCTTCGGGTAACGTCACCTCTATCTCAGAGTAGCAGCAATGTGGACATATGCGATACATACAATCCTTTTTCTTCTGATCACATGCTATATGTGAGAGAAGTGAAGATGCGCTTGATGTTCCCAGAACTCCACTATGGAACAGCTTTTCTGCAAGCAGCCTAACATTTTCATGATCAAGACAAGCGCAGGTGTTGCGATCTCTTGTTTTTGGCTCTGTCACAAAGAAGGGTCACAGGCGCACAAACTGTCTGTATGACATTTTTAACTCCTTCCCCACCTCTTCATTGTACATACTGTGGAGTTCCTTCAGATTCCTTAAGAGCACTCTGCGCTGCTGCTTATTTTTTCCTTTGGTTATGGTGTCTTTCTTTCCAGGGAGAATTTGGCTGTTGTCATCTCTACAAAGAAATTTACCGACTTCTATTTTCTTTGATGCTGCCAGTTTCTTTCCCCAACTTGGCTTGTACCTCTCATTCACAGTCTTCAATTGATCAAACCTTTTTTGACTTTTGCGCATTTTTTCACACTTTCTTTTTTGCTGAGCTAATTGCATTTTCATCAACACCTTTTTCTCTCTTTTCAGTTTAGAGATAATATTGCTTCTGTCTTGAGTTGATGATCCTATTGGAGGTGAGTGCTGCTGAGGGTGAGGTGAGGGTTCTTCATTTTGGTAGGCATGAGGGTGAGGTGGAGTTGGCTGTGGATTATGTGGCTGATTTTGATGAAGCTGCTCAGGTTCCGCCACACTGTCATTAATACAGTCAGGGGTAAAGTTTATCACTGTATTGAAATGCTTCAATCTTTCCCTATGGTCCCGCTGGTTTTGCCTCCACTGTTTCCTTTTTTTTTTTTTGCAGCAAGTGTATCAAGGCATCTAATTGGCTGCTGAACCATCCCTGCCTTTTTACGTCTGTGGTAGCTAGATGAAAGATAACAAAGAAAAAAAGATGATATAATTGAGATTAGTGAAAGTGTATTTTGATTTATTTCAGCTTTTCTTTAATTGAACTACATTTGTTACTTCGTTTCTCAATTACAAAGCAATACCTCTCTCTCTTCTTTGCCAAAAACTCCTCCCTAGTCAATGGATCAGCATTCTTCAGAGCCCTGAACCTTGCTGCTCTCTCTTTGTTTGACAATGGCATCTAGAAATCAAAATCTTCAACATGTTAAAACTGTACGTACACACATTAACTGTTAATGATGAATATTTATATAAATATTAAGCATTGAGGCAAATTAAAAACTAATATTACCTAGTCTGTGTGTGGGAGGGAGAAGGAGGGAGCTTCAGTATATTATTCAGTATATTAGCTTACAACAAACCAGGACTAGCTAACTAGATGGCTGGTTGTTAAAGAAATTTTGCTATAGTTAAAAACACATATTACATTTTATTCTAATCACTACTGGCATATTTTATGCCAGAAGGTAATGTTAAGCTTGGGCAGAGCGAGTAAGCAAACCTTAGAAAGATTTAACAGTAGGAAATTAAGCTACTCACTCACCTCAGTTGAATTTCCCGCCTCTGAAGAGAGAAAAAAAAAATGCATGATGATGTCACTAGAGTGGATGGCCTGTTCTTAAAGGGGCGGATTCCCCAATATGACAGGTTGGACAATAATTAAATTTAATTGTAATTGAATATTATTATGAATTATAT